>OZ038456.1:15918197-16287197 GCA_964036195.1 Sphaerolaimus hirsutus
CACTATTTCATGTGTTTTTGTATGTATCCAACCCCTGGAGGGTCAAAATCTAGAAACCCTTAGAAATCTAAAATAGAATCTAGAATCACATTGCCACTCGATGTCCCATGCCCCATGCACACGACTCCAACACGCACCTGGCAACTGACGACTGCCATGCCGTGCGCGTTGGCTGCGATGCAGTTGTAGAAGCCCTGGTCCGACTCGGACACGTGGTGCACCTCGAGGTAGTAGAAGTCGCCGTCGTTGTAGATGGAGTACTTGTTGCCGGTTTCGAGCAGCATGCCATTCTTGTCCCACGTGACCGCCGGCACCGGGTTGGCGCTGATGGCCGCCTTGAGGCGCAGCGACTTGTACTCGTCGATCGCCTTGCGCGGCCTGCCAATTGATGGAAGGGGTTGCCGTTTTGAAAACGTGTTGCGAGGAATTTCATTTGCGCAATGTTGTGCCAATATGTTTATTTTAGTATCGAATGCCTACATCGAAAACATATCCAATATCGACACCAGGAAGCAAGCAGTCCAAGACCCTGTAAAATACCCTGTGTAATGTCAAATGTCATGCAAAGTGTCAAAGGTCATGTAAAATGCCCTGGAAAATGGACAACGTACAAAGCAGACCAGTATTTTGCAACAATTTTACATTTGCACAAAATGGTCAGCGAGTGTAACTCACATTATTTGAGTAATATGTTGAACTTTTCAGGGCGTCAGAAACAAATTTATGTAGAAAATTTAAATTACCTAATATAAATGCAATGTTTAAAATCAGTGTAAATGCATATTTTCAGTCGATTTATGTTTTGATTGTAAAAATAGTATTTTTTCATTGTGTTATTTTTGCATATACCGAATAAAGTGCATGCATACCAGGCGCAGAATCCTACCATAATTTAATGAATAAAATCTTTTTTAAATTTTACGTGGGATTTACAGGGTTTGGTACTGGCACCAAATCAAATAAGTGCGAGATAGTATCGATGTCAACTTTCGAATATCAAAAAGTCCCACTGTTGCCAATATTTCCCCATCGTCTCACCTTGGTTTGACCAGGAACTTGGGTGGACACTGCTTCAAGTTCCTCTGGCTGATCATAGCCCTGATCTCCTCGATAGCTGGAAGGTGCCACAAAATCGACGGTTGCAACACAGTTTGCAAAGGCGCCAGCGGTGCTAAGTGCGCGCGCGGCCGCGTCTGGCCATTACTGGGACAATTTTCACTTTTGGCGCATTTTGCGCCCAAATCGACATCACACTCAGATGAACATGGCTTGTTCAAGCCGTGCTTATCGCAGTCTACTAGCCATTGCATGACTGCGGCCTGCTTTGAGGTGGTCCTTGTATCGGCGCTCGATGCATGCGATGAGGCAGTGGGCGCGGGCGTGTTCCATGTGCTTTTTGGAGGTTGATTTAATTCGGGTGGGTGTAAGTAGTTGCCGTGCGCGGTAGCCATGTAAGGTTAGGATTTTAGAATGTCTTGATTTTTTAGTTGTAGTGGTGTTTTAAGAGCGATTTAATCTGAAGTAATTGTGAGGTGTTGTGTTACTTGTGATTCTGGGGCCAGTTCCACAATATGAGCAGTGAGAAGTGAAATGGCAAAGGCGAAGTAAAAGCGCAAAGGCGAAGTGAAACGGCAAATGAATTAGCATAAGCGAAGTAAAAAAATAAAAAGTAATTTCTCTTGTCGCTTTCGTCATTTCACTGCGCCTTTGCGCTTTTACGTCGCCTTTGCCATTTCACTTCTCACATCTCTTTTTGTGGAACTGGCACCTGAACTGTTATTTGGAGGACCATTTTCTTAATAATAAGGGTGCTTTTTTCTAGATCCTAGCAGGGGGTATAGAGTTATAAACTATGAGTAGGACTACATAAAATAGTATTTATTTATTCATTCAAACACATTAGGTACTTAATTTTTGCCATAGACGCTTGCAGCAAATCATTTAAAAGAAATTGTCGAATGCCGTTTGTCAAACCTGAATCGAGTAAAAAGTTACATTAGGTTACATTTTTATCTTCGTGTTTACCTATTGATGTACACACGTTTTTATGCATATATCATGTGTTGATGTACGCAGGTTTTTATGCGTATAATTTACTTACCTACCTAGAGTTGTACTTAATTGCGCTGCATACACTACCCAGTACACCACTAAAATTTGGGAAACTCTGAAATCTTTTTGAACACATTTGAGTTTACCAGAATGAGGAGTCTGTCAACTAAAGTTGAGCTCGATCAAAAAGCATACATACTGGTAAACTCAAATGTGCTAAAGCATATTTATGAGTTTCCCAATTTTCGACGGTGCACCACTAAGTGTGCGCAGTCACAACACCGTCTGGTGGCGTGATTGCGGAATTGCTGTGAAGACATTATAACTAATTCCTTGTGAAGTTTATACTTCCAAACGCTTCCAAATTTCCAAACAATAGAATCGACACGTCGAAAAGCCTGATGAATAAAAAACGTATCGTTTAACCAGATTTATCCGGTTCCGATTATCGGAATGCGTTGGAATGTATCGACGGCAGAAATTTTGATCGCATAAACTGCTGACGCTGATGGGGCGTGAATGCGTTTTACGAAAGACTTATATTTACACGGTCAAGGAATTTGTAACAGTGTTAACAACTGAAACCAGGAACTTGGCACTGTGCCAGCAGCAAAACATCATTTCGCTAGAATCCTGAACGTAATGCATGCGCGGTCGTATTTATCATGTGTTGGTGCCAATTCTATGCATTGTGGGGTGACAAGAACAATTGACATGCTATCAGTTGCTAATTATTGGAGTTGAAGTAATTAGTAAAGTATTTGTCCCAACTTACAAACACATACTTGTTTACACTACAGAATAGCACGTTACTTAACATTTTTTCCACTTTTCCTGTCGCATGCGACTTTCAAAATTTGGGAATTTTCCCTGACCGCTAGTTTCGACCTATGCTGCTAGATTAGCTTCTCAGCTGTGCTGCTGAGTTTCGTCAGTTGCAACTCAGCATACCTTATACTTATCTTACATTTAGGTACCGTATTTCCTATATATTCCGTATACCCCCCTCAAAATGGACACTACGAAATAATTACCCGTCCCCTCGAAATCCCCCGCCCAAATTGAGTGTACAGAGAACGTACATCACAAAACTGCGGTTTGTGATTCGGGCAATGCAAAACACACGTTAAAACAATGAATTGTTACGTTAGAACATTGTTACACACTTAAATAAGTCAATAGACTCTTATATATAGCGATTATTGTTGCATTGTTCTACGTCTGGGTACGTTAGAGACGACAATTTAGTACTGGAATTTCAAAAAAATTGTGACGAAATAATAAGCCCCCCCTCAAAATACCCCCCCCCCCCCTCGTTTAACCCCCCTCAAAATTCTCACTCTGAAACAATCACCCCCCCCGGGGGTATTTCGAGGAAATACGGTAGCTAACGAATATACTTGAGTTGCAAACTACAAATAATTGTCACCGTGGTTGTTAAAACGTATTTACGTTTATTCCAAAAATATGTGTACTCGAGTACCGAGTAAATATGTTTATTTACGTTTCATCCGGAACAAGAGTACCTGCACTCACCTTTACGCGTACTTTTTGAAAGTATGCGAGTACAGAAAACATTAAATGAAAAATTAATGAGGTGTATATAAAGTGATAAAAAATACTCAAATGAATTGAAACAGCTATGCAAATGGCAGCGTAAATGAGTGAAGTGACAATGGGTAGGGAAAGTGACCACTCTAACTATTACTTTTACTCACTTTAATATTTCCTGGGTACAAAATCGAAAAAATACTTGTTCATTTTGCCTGAGCAAAAATATGGGTATTTACATTCACTAACCATTTACACAGTGTAAAAGTAAAAAAAAATACTTGACGTTTTCTGGACTCACGGGTGGGTAAAAATGAAATACTTAACATTGACGTTTACTTTGAGGAAAGTACAGTACTTTTAACAACTGCTTGTCACTTGTTTTTTCGCTCGCAAACAATTTATATTGCAACTTGACAAAGCATGGAATTGGCCCCAGAGTCTCAAAAATACCCGTTGTGTAAATTGCGGTCCGCAGCGCAGCATGGTGCGATCACATGACACATTTCCAGACACACTGAGAAATGTTGTATAAAAAAAACGTACACACGTGGTCTGTTTTCGTACGGTGCCTACACAGACGCTTGTTTTTAACAAAAAGTCATAAGTCGACTTTGAACGCATTTGAGCTTACTGGAATAAATTATTTTTTATCCTTATCAACTGTAGTTGACGGTAAACTAATTTCAGAAAACTGTAATACGTTTTATGAGTTTTAGAAGTTTCAATTGAAAAGTAGTGTATGTTTTCCCGGGAAGTTTTCCCTTAAATGCATGATACCTTTTGGATTGTTTTTACCCCCGTGTGGTAATTGTGAATTTTAAGAAACAGCTAGGGTGGAAATGAAACTTCAATTGAAGAGCGGTTGCTCTGCAAAATATTACACAATATGCACTCAACTATTTACAGTTATAATGGCTGAATAAGAAAGATAATATTTTTTAAAATAGTTTTTTTTTGCAAAATTGTGCCCACACACACTAGTTTTCACCGTGACTTCGTGGGAAAACTGAAATTTTTTCAAATACAATTTAATGAACACGGTTGAATGATTTGGTTTAATTAAAATTAGAAATTAAATTAATGAAAGTTAAAATTTAAAATTTTGAAAACTAAAACACATAGCATACACAAAGAGTAGGCTGGATGTCGCCATGTCGCCATTTCAGTTTTCACATCAGTCACGGTGAAAACTAGTGTGTGTAGGGCCAATCTGGCGTGGTGTCAGTGCTCAATAGTTAAATATGAGTGTGGTTTCCGTCTCAGGTGCCGTATGGTTTACATGTGTACAGGGTTATGTAGGTGTACGATCGTTTCTGTTTGTGTAAGCTGGAGCCAATCCCGGATCTCACAGTCAGACAGAGGTCATTTACCCCTGGAACGGTCCGTCTGGGATTGGCGCGTTATTTCTGCAAGCGTTAGACTTTACGGCTATCACGCGACATCTTATCGTTGAAAGTAAACAAAAACACCTGAATACTTACTTCCCGAAACGGGTGCGCTGCGAAATACCGACACGAGTTTACTTCCGCGCGGCAAACCTAAAAAAATCAGAGAAGAAATAAGAAAAGAAAAGTCTCCCAGTTGCGGCACAACAGACATTTAGGCACTCGCTCGCGCGCGCACATCTGACACCTTTCTGCATTAGTGAGTGATGAAAGACTTTTTTCAAATGGCTTACTTTTCGTGGATGCCGCGCGTTCGGTTGAACTTTCCGAAGTACGCTCTTTTGGTTCCTTTGCGGCGGCGCGTCTGTGACCTGAAATTGCCAGACTTCAGAAATAAATATGTAAAAATACAAAACAGATTATGGGAGGCCTAAAAACGGACGTTTGTAAATTTTGGTCTTCTCGACGCCCTCGACGGTGACTTGCTCGCCCTCGTGCAGCTCCAAGTCGTGCAGGCCCTTGGTGAACGCGGGCGCCATGCCCGACTTCTTGGGTGGTTTCGCCTTGCCCACGTATTCGCGCTTTACCTGGGTATTTTGGTCGGTGTTGAATGAATGAGTGGATTTATGTGACCAAATTACGATAATTGTTTGATGATTTGGTGGCGATTACTTTTTGAAGTAACCAACTGACCGCTTTGCCGCACGATTTATTCAGTTGAATTCTAACGAAACTGAATCATTATTAGGCGGTTATTGTCACTACAGTTTGAGATTATGTAACGTGAATACCGACTTCAAGCAACAAAATCCTACTCCTTGCCTTTACGCGCACTACACCCAAAAACTGGTGGTGGTCCAGAGCTCTGTAAAGTGTGTACAGTAAAGTGCCAAATGTCATGTAAAATGTCACAACAAAAAAAGGAAAGATTATGTGACTGAACTTTTCGTGACAATTGACACTTGTCTTGACACTTTTCGTGACAATTGACATTTGTCATGACACTTTGCATGGCATTTTACATGACATTTGACACTTTACTTCACACTTTACAGGGTCCCCCTCAGGTAAGCCTCAACCAACTCTCTCCACCTTGACCTTCTCCTCTCTCATCTCAGTGACCTGCCTCTCCTCCCTGACCAGGGTGCCCATCTGCCAGCCTGCAAACTGGACCACCTTGCCGGTCCTGGTGCGGCCGAGGCCCACCTTGGCGGCGGTGGTGACGCTGCCGTGCGCGTTCGATGCTTGACACATGTACAGCCCTAGGTCTTTGGTGCTCAGGTTGTTGATTGTCAGGCGCACTGTGTTGGGTGACTCGAACGAGATCTAGGAGGGGGGGGGGGGGGTTGAGGATGTTTGGAGAATTGGACAGTTTCATATGGGTGCGGTCATATTTCAGTTATTCTGCTGTATTTAAAATGCAGACAATTTTGCCTTATTGGACAGAATATATTTTATGAAATATTTGCATTATGATATACCGTAAATCCTCGAATAAGTCCCCCCCCTCGAAAAACTCCCCCCTCGAATAACTCCCCCTCTAAGCAGGCTGAGGAAAAAATAACTCCCCCCCCTCAAATAACTCCCCCCTATTTTATGGATGGGAAAGAAGTCCACGTATAAAAAAACGTATTTATGTATACGTTCATTAAAAGTATGCATTATTTTGCATTTGATGCACACTAACATTGATTTCATTCCATGAATTATGGGATTTCTATACTGGCTTAGACCTTTATGCAACTAACTTAACCCCATTCGGATGATATATTGATCATGCTTTTTACTCAAAAGTCCGACGAAACAATAACTCCCCCCCTCGAATAACTCCCCCCTCGAATAAGTCCCCCCTCAAAAAATTCTGAGGAAAAAATAACTCCCCCGGGGACTTATTCGAGGATTTACGGTATTTCTGTATGTCGTAGGTTTGCTACTCATCTAAAGCCACTACTCATCTAGACCTGACACTCATCTAGATCTACACGCTACACATCTGTCCCCCAACTCGCAGACGTCATGCAATGTGCGGAGCGCAACTGCGCACTGCGGAGCAGCACACACATAAAAGGCACGGTGCCTAGATGAGTAGCGGGTCTAGATGAGTAGCGGGTCTAGATGAGTAGTGGGTCTAGATGAGTACCGGTTTAGATGAGTACCGGGCGCAGGCTCTTGTTTACTTGCTAGTTTTTGCGCAAACTCACATCGCATTGCTCATTGTTCTACACAATAGAAATTGCGCGCACCTGAATATTCGTAGACTCGATAACTAGCTGTTCATTTTTATACCATGCGATGTCGGGAGTTGGCACCCCATTGTACTCGCATTCTAGCACGATCTTGTCGCCTTCTGATGCCCATGTGTTTCTTAAGCATTTGACAAAGTTCGGTTGCTGCCAGGGTGCTGTCTCTGTAAGTGTCGAGATTAATGTTGACATAACAGGGTAAATGATTGTAAATATTGATGACACCATTGATTGAAATCTGGAAAGCAGTGCATTTTCACCCATCAGGAATTTTCCCGGCCGAAAACAAAACATAGTTTAATTAGTCACTATCTCACCATACCATAACATAAATATTAGTAAGGTCATCACAAGGCGCTAACCTCCCACAGTCACCAATGCACTGGAAGTGGCTTTTCCATGTGCATTAGTAGCCACACAATAATAGTATCCCTGATCTGTGAGGCCAGATGCGTTCTGTTTCCTCGCTTTGCAATCTTGACCACTTTGGGTGCACAGCCAGCCAGTTTGGCCGGATGCCAAGCTGCTCCAAGTTTCCTTTTCGATTGTGACGCGTTCCCAATGCACAGTTGGCAGGGGGTTGCCTGCACAGTTGTTGAAAATAGCAAAAATAACAATAGCAAAGAAATTCTTCATTCTAGAAAACTCAAATGCATTCCCAGCTGATTTATGAGTTTTCTAAATTTCAGTTGACAACTAGCGTGCGCAGGCATAAAATAAAAGTATGAAAGTACATCATTTCTGCATCATTTCTACAATCCGTTACGTTTGCACAAAACGGCCCTGGGCAAACTAGTATTCAACGGAAACTTTGAAAACTCATAAATCAGCTTTGAACACATTTCAATTTTCTAGAATGAGTCCTTTTTCAACTTTGTCAACTTAATTTACAGTCACCTCATTCTAGAAAACTCAAATGCATTCACATCTGATTTCTAGGTTTCAGTTGACATTGACAACTAGTGTGTGCTGGCACAATAATGATTTTTCTGGAGTGGTTTTTATTTTTTATTAAATACCGGGTGTAAATGTATTATTTTAAAAAAGTGCATCATTTCTGCGTCATTTTTACAGTTCGTTACATTTGCACAAAACGAGCTGCACTGGTATTCGACCAAAATCTGAGTACAGTTCAGTGAGAATTGTTTGATAATTTACTTACCGGTAACTTTTGCAGTAAGTGTTGCCGAATCACCATCTTTTGCAATATGCAAATCGTGCAACGGCTCTATGAACGCCGGCGCAGAAGGCTGGCCAATTTTCTCCTTCTCTGATTTGTCTGTAAAATCAAGATCTTACGGTAAATTATTTTCAACGAAAACAGAAATAATTCGTTTAGATATTTCCGAACCTGCAGTCTCAACGACAACGCTCAGCGTTTCTTTGCCCACCGAGTTTTCAGCCGTGCACGTGAACTTGCCAGTGGTTTTGGCGCTGATTTCAGTGATCTCCAGCACACACTCTCCATTCTCATTCAGTCTGTAACTGATGGGCTTTCCCGTTTTGCTGACAGGTTTCCCATCCAGCTGCCAGGTGTAAGTGATGGTCTCTTTGCCAATGGCTTTGACAACAATTTGCAGTGTCTGGTCAGTTGCCAGGACTTTGGCTTCTGGCTGAATGATGAATTTTGGAGCCCCCTTGAGCAAGTTGCTCATGTCTGCTGTGAGCGATGGCTGGGCATCTTGAGGTGCCTTTTTGTGTTCTTCTAGCACTGTCAGCGTGCAGTGGGTCGCGTCGGTGCCTGTGCAAGTTGTGAAGGTTGTTTTTAAATGTTGTTTACGACACATTGACATTTTTGATGTCATGATTAGCATTAAACACGGATTTTAAATAACTGCTATGTGGGCCCTATAAGACGCTCATGGTTTGTAACCTTTCTAATAAAATTTGCACTGAAATGCGCTGTCATAAACGTTTATAAGAACTAAAAAAAAACAAATTTATCAACGCCAGACAGCGCCATTGTCAGTCAGCGCCAGGAAAGTTATGCCACAAAACTTATGTTGCTTTGTTTGTCCGCCTCTAATACAAGTGTGAGGTCTTTGCGCACCTGCGATATTGGTCGCGGAGCAGGTGTAGGTGCCGGTGTCAGTGGGCACGCACTGGTTGATGGTCAGCAGACACCAGTTGTCCTCGCTGAAGAAGACCGTGTGCCTGGTGCTGGTCATCACGCGGCTCCCGTTCAACGTCCAGATCACCTGCCATAGGGGGGGTGTCATTGACTGGGTATTGTTTTTTAAATAAATGCATCTATTTTTGTTAGCTTTTGTTGTCTTGTTGTCATAAGTCATTGATGTGTATTCTCCATATTCGCAGTGCAATTGATGATAACCGTAATTCCTTGAATTAATCCCCCTCAAAAATTGTCGGTGGTATTTCGAAGAAAAACGGCATATTTATTTAACTTAAAGAAAACATTTCGTAAATATCCAATATCCAGCGCTCGGCTATATTTTTTCAGTTAGCTAAAGTCTCTCCAAAAGTATACACTGTAAACAAGTATCCTTCCACGATATTTATCATGCTGGAAATTGTGGGTGGGGGGGTGCCCCCCACGAAACCGCTGCCAGCAATGCACTCACATCAGGAACGGGATCGCCGTTGACGCGGCACTTCAACGTGACTGGTTTGTGGCTGGCGATCGTCTGATCTTGCAGCGTGTCCGTGAAGCTGGGTGCCTCTGTCGGCGCCGCCTCACAAACCTGCGGTGAAGGAAGTTGTGTGTGTTTTCTACAGAGAAATCGGAAAAAGTCTTGTCACCTGTACAGTACACTGGCTCTGCGCTTGACCATATTCGTTTTCCACGACACATTTGTAGATTCCGGCGTCGGCGATTTGCACTTTGTGCACGACCAGCTGGTATGCGCCGGTCCTGGAAACGAGCTGCTCGAAGCGGCCCGCTGACCTGCGAGTGAAATTGGTTAAGTGTGCGCTCGTTGGAAGTGAATTTCCCGCTCAAATATTCATGATTACTGATGTTACGATGTTACCGATAGCATTGGCAAAATCTCGAGAGATTTATATTTCTAAATATCAGAAAATTTAAATCAAAAACATAAATCATGTCAATATCATATTTCAATTTGCTCCAGCTTTTTCCAGCGAGATTTGATCAAATTTTATTTTTGATAAAAATATATAATTTATTTTTTAATATTTTCTCTGCTCAGAGAGATTTTATTATATTTTCTTTTGAGAGGCTTTTTGAGATTATATCAATAATATTTTCTCAAAATCACCCATTTTCCAACGCTATCCACTAGGGATAGCGTTGTTTTTTCAAAGGTTATTAGAACGTTTTATTTAAAAAAACCGTACCATCGAATCGTTAAAAAACTAGGTCTATAAAAAACGGCCATCCCTACTATCCACCGACCTAATAACTTCGTTGTCCCTGAACCACATGCAGACGCCCTTGGGCTTGGCGGCGATCTTGCACTCGAGCACGAGCATCTGCTCGGCGGTGATGGTCTGATCTTTGAGCGGCAGCGCCACCTCCGGCTGCTTGCCCTTCATCTTGTGGTCGAGCCCGGTGTCGGGCTTGGGCTGGGCCGTGTCCACGGCGGTCATCACTTTGATGGTGCACTCGCTGAGCGACTGGCCGAACGCGTTCCGCCCCGCGCAGCTGAACGTGTGTGTTTATGATCAGGGGTCTCCAATTGGGGTGGGGTCGGGGACCCCCCCCCCCCCGCAACCGTTCAGCTATCTATCTATCCCGGAGGCAACATTTATGGGCATTATCCCCTGACCCCAGCCCGCCCCCCCCAACTCGGCGAAATTTTACCCAAAGGGAATAAGGACAACTAAAAATATCTGCCTGTTCAACAAATATGACAATCATGTTTTTGTCTGTATTCTTTTCATTTTTTTCGAAATAAAGTAAGTCAAGTAAAATTTGGCAATCCCACCCGTTTTTAATAGACTCCCTCATTATGGTCAGGTGATGTGAGTGAACAAACAAAGTAATTTCATAATAACTCACCCAATGATGACCTTGTCCATTTCTGCAGTGCACTTTGAAATTACCAGTGTGGTTTTGATGACATCCTTCTGTTTCTTGTCTGCTTGTGTTGTTATTTTCACGTTCTCGGTTGTCACCAATTTCTGGCCATTTGAAAGCCATGAAATTTCTGGTGTCGGTTTTCCCTTCATCTAAAATAATTTTTTGTTGCATTATTTGACTGAATTACCTAAATTCAATATTTGTGCGTAAATTGTGGCTAACCTCAGTCATCAACGTAATGGTTTGGCCTTCATTCACTAACAATTCAGCTGGTAATTTTGACACCATAGTTGGCGCAGTGCCAGATTTCGGTGTTTTGATTGGCTGATCAAGGCTCACATATTCACTGATAGCACTACTCTCATACACTGCTGCCACTTGAAACAGATATTCGGTGTCCTCTGACAGGTTTGTTAGCGAATGTTTCAGAGTTTTAGTTTCAATTACTGTTGTGTATTCCTGAATGAAATGTGAGGGGTGATTATCCAATCCACAATTGCTGTTATTATAACCAAAAATATTGCTGAGTTTACCACTTGGTCCAGAAGTCTGCTTTGAATGATGTAATGTTTCAATGTGCCAGCTTTCTTGGCACCTGGCGCATTCTCATCTGGCTTTGTCCATTGCAAATCAGCTGATGTTGGTGTGATGTTTGAGGCCTGAATTGTTACAGTAAATGCGATGTGAAGTTACTTTTAAATAGTGAACCGATTGCATGCCCCACACTGAAATCAATCATATTACATCTGGATAATGGATTAATGATTGTAAATGTTTTATTATTTATTTATTTTTCTATATTTTCTTTTTTGAATTACATGACTTCTCTCCCTAATGATCATATCATATACAGTGTGAACCGTGGGGCCTAATGACAGTCCCAGGCCCTGTAAAATATCAAATGAAGTGCAAAATGTCAAAAATCATGTAAAATGCCCTGTAAAATAGGCAATATAAATACATCACTTTCGACACTTTGCCATATATTTTACATGTTGCAGGGTCTGCGACTGCTCCCTGGTCTGTAAAGCCACAAAAGTATGTAAATGCATCAAGCTTTGACCTCACCTTCGGTACACCGGGCGCCGGCGGCTTGACATCCTCAGCTGGCACCTTGCCAACATCTTTGCCAGCGGCCTTTCCTTTGACCACGGTCACCTTGCACTCGCTGTGCACTTCGGCCAGCGTGTTTTTCGCTTGAATCGCGTACAGCCCCGAGTCGTGTTCAGTGGCACATTTGATACTCAGGTTGTACACGTTGCCTTTGACTTTGAGTGATAGCCGATCATCGGTGATGGGCAGTATTTCCCGTTTGCCGTTTTTCAGCCAGTGAACTGTATTTTCGTTGATAATGGTTGGATGCAGGGGTCTCCTAGGGGGGGGCTGGGGGGGGGCTGCCCCCCCCCCAAATCGGCCAGCTATCTATCTATCCCGGAGGCCGCTCAGCTATCTATCTATCCCGAGGCAAAATTTTTGGCTACTACCCCCAAAGACCCCCCCCAAATCGCTCAGCTATCTATCTATCTGGAGTGGTTTTTGAGAAATTTTGCCCCAATTTTTGCTCAAAATCACCAATTTTCGCACCTTTATAGTTTTTCACCTTCAAAATCGTGCTTTCCGGCTATATACATGGTTATATACCTAGTTTTAGCCATTTTATACCAATTTTTGGCTACTTTTAACTGATTATCAGCGATTTTTTCCCCTTTCTGCCTTCTTAACCTTGAAAAAGCCTATAAATTGTGCCCCCGCCAGCCCCCCGCCAGCCCCCCCCCCCAGCCCCCCCCAGAAAATTTTTTCAGCTATCTATCCCTCCGGAGGAGCGATTTGCTATCTATCCAGCCCCCGCGAGGGCCAAAATCCTGGAGACCCCTGGTTGGATGAGTGCCAATTCATTGTCACGCGGTGTATTTTCTTACCTATTGGTACAGGGTATCCGAATACCTCAGAATTGAGGTCTATCGTTTCCCCTTCTTGCACCGTTAGCGTCGCTGGCAGTTCTTGTTTGAATCCGGCCGGTGTGTCACTGATTGCCGCTTCTGTAATTTGTGGAGAGATTTAGTTTTTCACGATCTGCACATTTAGTAAAATAGCGAGTTTCAACAGCCCTGTGCCATTACGCATGTAAACCCATTACGCATCTTTAACCAGAACGCATTTAACCATACCAGGCATGCTCAAAATATGCATTAAAACACATGACGTAGTGATTTTAAAGGTGAAAATCTATAAAAGTATGAAAATGAGCGACTTAGGTGAAAATTAGGGTGAAATTGTCAAAAGCGATCCAGATAGATGGATATTCAGGCAATTTCCTGGGGGTGGGGTTCTGTTCAGGGAAAAGTAACCCAAAAATTGCCTCTGGTATATTTAGATGCTGGGCAGTTTGCGCTGGTGAACCCGCCTCCCTTCTTACCTCTGCCTGCAGGTATAATGTGTCTATAATGGATGTAGATGCGTAACGGGTTTACATGCATAATAGGCCTGACCCAGTTTCAACCGACCTTCAGTCTTGAGTTTGAGTGCAGCGCTGCATGTCGCCATGCCGAATTTGTTAACTGCGCGCACCGTGAATACGCCGCACGTGTCCCTAGTTGATGTGTATTGTTTTTGTAAAAACGAAAAATGTATCATGATGAAAAGTGTATAATTTTCGGTTCATTATTCAGATAGGCTATGGTATGTTTCCATACTAAGTGTGATCTCCGCCGAGTATAACCTTCACCTCATACAAAAATAATATGATCGCCACACTTACCTATTAGCGTGCTCGATGTACAAACTAGCAGTGCCATCATCGAAGCGCCGCACTCGCATGCCGAACGGCAGGTTGCCCTTGTCGTCGGCCAGCGGCAAGCCGTCCTTCAACCAAGTCACCTCCGGGGCGGGGTCCCCAGCCGTTTTGCACGTGAACGAGACTTCGTGCTCGTGGCAGTCTGGGTGCAGGCCGCACCCGGTCGCCGTGAACACCTTGTCCAGGGGCTTTTGCACGATTCTCGGCTGCCGGTTGGCTGTGCGCGACTCGTCGGGGAGTACTGAGGATGGGGGTAGTTTGTGAGGCGTTTTTGTAGTTGTTGTTTTCGCAAAAATCGGAGGGAAACTGTAAAATGTCATGTAAAATGTCAAATCTCATGCAAAGTGTCAACAGTGGTGTAAAATTATATTTGAAAAACGATGTTTGCCACTTTACAGGACATTTTACATGACTTTTGACGCAGCATGATATGTGACATTTTACAGGGTCTAGAGCCAATTCCACATGTGCAGAAGTAAAAAAATACATTTTGTGAGTGACAAGTAAAATGAGAAGTAAAAACTGAAAAGCTAAGTAAACTTTTTACTTATATTTTCACTTATCACTTCTACATTTTACTTTTTCATTTCTAAAAAAGTCTTCTTTACTCCTCCACTTGCGGAATCGACCCCTGTGGGCCGCGCCAGAGTTTGTCAGACCACGTAAACAAATAAGTCAAAGCCGATTCAACAACACACAGGTAACATTGAGCGCGGCCCTGGTCTCCACGGTGCCCGCCTTGCTGCTCGCCCTGAGCACGTAGTTCCCTTCGTGCGCCTCCGAGCACTCGTAGATCTTCAGCGATGCGATGCGCCCGTCGAAATATGTCCTCAGGGTGCGGTTCTCCGCCACCGGCGCGTTGTCCTTGTACCATTCCACCACGGGGGTGGGGTAGCCGTCCACTTCCGACTCGAATGTGCAGCGTTCGCCTGCGGGGGGGGGGGGGGGTGGTCGACTTGAAATGGATCAAATTTGTTATGGATTATGATGAAAATTGGACGGTCCGAATTGCCATGGAAGCTTCCAAAATCAAAGTTTAGATTTCGGGAAGATGCCAGAAGATTCGGAAGAGATCATCGGTCCGTCCAGTTGTAACTCCTCAGGTTCGGGTATCCTAGATTTTAACCATTTGGGGGTTGGATTGATAGCAAATCGCAAATCGGTTTGGTGGGACAGATAGCTGTAAAAATTTGAGGGTGGGATTGAGGGGCTTTTTCAAGGTGCAGAAGGAAGAAAAGGGGAAAAATAGGTAAAAGTCAGTGGAAAAGAGCGCAAACTAGCTTTGCAAGAACCTATAATACTAAAAATAGCTGAAAATAAGCAGTTAGACACATGAAGTAGTGATGTTAGATGTGAAAATCTATAAAAAGTATGAAAATTAGTGATTTTCAGCAAAAAATTTGGTATAATTTTTCAATAATCCCTATAGCTAGGTAGATAGCTGGTCGATATTTTGGGGGGAGGGGTGCTAAAAATTTTCCCCCAGAATAGATAAATGGATAAATTCTAACATAGTTGGAAAAGGTACTGAATTGTCCTACTACTGAGAGTTGTAAAGAGGCTGAGGTAGCTGAGCGGCCTCCGGGATAGATGGATAAATAGATAGATAGCTGGGCGGTTTGGGGGGTTACCCCCTCCCAACCCCCCATTGGAGACCCCTGTGTTACTCATTTTCACCACTCAAAAATCGTTGTCTCACAATTTCTCAACACACCTTCATTCACATTCACTTCCACCAAAGGCCTGACAATGGCCGGTGGTTTTGTGATGGCCAGTTTCGATGGTGTGCCCCTGGCCGATCCCGAACTGCGCACTGAAGCCGGTGAAGCCAGACGTGCGGCTGGCGTGTAGATTTCTAAAATGACGGTAGTTGTTTGTTTCAATGAAAATACAACGCGATGTTGGGTAGCTGTGTTTTTAAGATGAAGGTTACTGCTACCGTATGAGCTTGAATAATCCCCCCCCCCGTAATACAAGTGAGAGCAAAATGATTAGAATAATAATGGGAATTATTCGAGCAAATACAGCATATTAAATTTTTTCAGTAAATTAAGTAGGTAAATCATTTTTTCTCTCCAGTTTTCAGCTATTTCCGACCCTGTTCTAAACGCACCAGTAATTCTCACGCTGCAGTGGGTGTTCGCACTGCCCGCCTTATTAGTCGCCGTCACCGAATAGTTGCCCGCGTCGCTTTGTCTCGAATTCATCACGTTCAACCTGCAGACGCCCTTTCTGTCCGTGTAGCACAGCATTCTGTTTTCCAATGTCAATTTGGACCCGTCCTTGTGCCAGGCGATCTGCGGCAGCGGTTTGCCCTGCACCCGGCACTCGAGGATCAGCTCCGAGTTGCTCATGGCGGACACGTCGAGCAGCGGGTCGATGAACTTGGGCGCCACCATGTCGGGCGTGTCGTCGCCTGCGTGCGGTTGAAAATTGCAATGTAGCGCCGCGCGATTTTTACATTGGTTTAGCCCAGGTTGACACGATGTTTCAAATTGAATGTCGAGCTATTTTCACATCTAATCGACATCGACAGTTACACAAAATGTCGATAGCGACAAGTCTACCTGTATATCGTATCGATATCGAGCATTGCTGCATATTAATAACTTCTTGAATATGAAAAACGTCAGGCATCCAAAAACTGCTGTGACAGCAACATTAAGCATTGGCCCAGACATACCTGCGACGGTCACTGTGCAGGTAGTCTTTGCACTGCCGTTTCTGTTCTGTGCCGCGCAGCTGTATTCACCGGCGTCAGCTAGTGTTGCGTTCGGAATTGACAATTGACACACTCCGTTGTCGAACTGAAATGGGATACAATGTGTGTTCGAACGTTCTACGGTACTGGTTTGTGAAAATGTGTGATAAATGATACGCAATGTAAAATCATGTCCATGTGACGGGTACACTATGAAATTACAAGTAAAATTGTCCTTCAAAAAATTTGTCAAAAGCAGTTTTCATGTAAATGTATGCTTCAAAGCTTACCAAATACAACTTATCTTACCTTAGCTTTTGCACAATTACGCCTGAGTAGTGATGGTGCCTAGCACTAGCGCCATAGGAGAAAGCGCCATGGTGTTTTTTCTGTGACGCCATTGGCTCTTGGCGCCGCACCAATGAAAAGCGCCATGGCGCAATTTTTCCATGGCGCTAGGAACAAAACGTCTGGTGCTGGCGCTCGGCGCAAACGTCAAAGCAAAAATAGCCATGTCTCTTTTGCACTTGGCGCCATTCCATTGGCGCTTGGCGCTGGGGTTCGGAAAAGCGCCATGACGCTTTCTTCCATCACTACGCCCTAGGTTCAACCCACCTTGATATCATATTGATTAGGCGGCAACAGCACGCCATTCTTGTGCCAGGTGACTTTTGGCGTCGGCGCCCCGGTGACCGAGCACACCAAACTGATGCCGAAACCGACGGGAATCGTCCTGTTCTTCATCGGCAATCGGAATCGCGGCGCTTTTGCCTCGTCGATCACCGCGTGTCGCTCGTCCAGTTCTTGGGGGGGGGGGGGGGGTATTTTAGTCGTTTGGGGTTTTTGGTAGGGTTTGGACTGAGTGCTGGTATGGCTAGGCAGGATCCAACTTGGTCTTGGATAGGGTTGGAAAAAAAACGTTTTTTTTTAACTCGATGTTTTTAAAAAAAAAACAACGTTTTTTTAAAAAAAAAACGTTTTTTTTTTAAAAGCTCCCAGATATGACCTAGTGTCAACATATATAGGTATATCAGACACTGGCAATACTCTGTGATGTTAAATATGACCATATAATGGCTGTGGAGCCATGGGATAGCATTATAATTGGTGATTTGTGTCAAAAATATCCATTTTTCGTCGACATATCGTTTGTATATCGCCTTATAGTCGAATGTTTGTGACTTCAGGTAAAGTTTGGCACGGAATGGTGATCAAACAAGGTTATAAAAGGAGGTTGTTACTTTGGGAGTGAAGTTACACACTGTGGAGGTACATGGAAGCACATTACCTCAATATTATATATTACAGCAACATATGTCGGCTTATTCACCCATGGTAGCACATAGAAATGGATGTTTTGATACTAAAAATGCAACAAAACCAATGAAAACAACCACCAATGTCAATTTGTGTGTGAAATTGCGCGCTTGCGCGCAAAAATTTTGCAAAATACCTAGTGCTTAGTACTAAAAATTTCGGCCGATGTTTTTTTTAAAAAAAAAACATTTCGGACGTCATGTTTTTTTTAAAAAAACAACGTTTTTTTTAAAAAAAAAACGTTTAAAAAAAAACATCGGCCAACCCTAGTCTTGGAGAGTCACCGCAGTGGAAATAGTATTTGTAATTTTTGAAAGTTTGGCAGAATGTAGCAGAAAACTTCAATTTTTTTGTCAATTGATATTTCCAGTATTTATCAGCAGGGCCCGTCCCGCAAGTGGCAAAGTACTTTACTCTTTACTCGTCAATTTAGTATTCAATTTACTCTTAACTTCACCATTTACTTTACTCTTTACTCTTTACTTTTCATTTTACATTTATCTTTTTACTATGTTTTTTGACTTCACGCTTTATAATCTTTACTTTTATCTTTACATTTTATTTACTTTTTACTTTACTCTTCACTTGACTCTTTACCTACATCTGTTCATACTCAACCACCTGCCCAGTCTGATCGAATCCTAGCCACAATCAAGTGCACCCACCTGACACGCCGATGTGACACTCGCAGGCGGCCTCGCCAACAACGTTCCTGGCGACGCACTTGTACGCGCCGCTGTCCTCGGCGTACACGTCCAGGATGACAAGCGAGTACGTGTGCCGCATGTCGTCGTAGATCATCCGGTAGTGCTGCCCGTGGACCAACTCTTGCCCGTCTTTGAACCTGAGGGGCGTTGGGGGGTGCTTGGGGGTTGGAGTTGAGTAGTGGTGCTTTGGCGTCGCTATTTTGGCGCCTGACAGTTTGCTGGTTGACACCGTATTTCCTCGCAATACCCCCAGGTAGTGATGGAATGGCGCCATGGCGCTGGCACCATTTGATGGCGCCAAATGGCGCCGCGTTTGGCGCTTGGCTCCCTCTTTCCGTGGCGCCCTTGGCGCCTGTCGCGCAGTATCCGAATGGCGCCGTTTTCTCGTGGCGCCGGGTTTCCGAATGGCGCCATTGGCGCTTGGCGCCTTTTTTCTGGCGCTTTTCCATCACTACCCCCAGGGGGGTTCATTTTGTTTAATTTGCAAATTTTGAGGGGGGTTTATCCAGAGAGTGTTTGCTCTGTACACTCATTTTGGGGTGGGGGTATTTCGAGTGACGGTTTTTTCGCAAGCTCACTCAGACCTGGGGGTATTTCGAGGTGGGTATTTTGAGGGGGGTGTTTCGAGGAATTACAGTATACCCCAGCTCAACTCACCAGTAAACCTCAGGGACGGGCTGCGCGAGCACCTTGACCTCCAATTTCAACGCATTAGTCTCCACCACCTTCTCGTCCATCAACACCACAGTGAACTCGGGTGCCTTATATTCATCTGGTATGATCACATTGAGCCTGCAGTGCGATCTGCACTGTCCATATGGCGAAGTGCCAACTGCCTCCCAGAGACCCGCGTCGCTGCCGGCGGCCGCGTAGATGCGCAGGGTGCACCTGCCTTTGTCGGTCAGGATGTGCATGCCTGGGGTTAATGGTTCAGTGTGTTGAGGTGTTCAGTGTGCATGTTTGCCTTGTTTGAGTCATGCAGCTTGGCTCTAACAATTTATTCTGTGTTTATCCACATCATTATCTGTTTATTATCTCGACTAAGTCCTCCCCTTGAATAGGTAAGCCTCTTTAAAAAACGTTGTGTCATACAAATGACTAAAAACTTTGAATAGCTGAATGGACTACTTCCGAATATATATGTAGTAAATGGTAAAATGTAGCAAAGTTTTTGTGCATTTTTGTAGTTATGATAAAAACCATAATTACCCTCCCCATTGAGAATATATCTCCTCTGTGCTGTTAAACAAACAATGATGCAATTACTCCTAAGAGGAGTGGTGTGAAGTAGTATTTATTTACTCTACTGGCATCTTATGATCAACTACAATCATTTTCCTCTCTCCAAAATTGGTGATATAAAATACCCATTCTCACTTCAACAATACTCTCAAGCCAAATCACCCCAAGAAGAACAACTCCCCCAGTGAAATGACCGCCTACTGAACCAACCGGGCTCGTTGACATCGATGGGCAGGCCGTCCTTGTACCACTGCACGGCCGGCTCGGGGATGGTCGTGCTCGTCACGGTCAAGTCCAGTGGCTGGCCCAGACGCACTTCCATGTCTGCCAGGTGCAGGTGGAAGCTGGGCGGCAGCATTTCCGCTTCTGAGAGGTCCGTGGCCTGTGGGGGGGGGCGGGGGTTGGATTTGGTTGTGCTGTGGTTGTGTTTATGTTTGTTGTGTTGCTTTTTCTACTCTTGTTGTGCTCTGCGTACCTGAATAAAATTTGTCAAATATTGAACAAAATTATGTGCCCGGATTTTACTTGTGGCACTAATTTCAATACATATACCTGATAAACTATTCATAAAGTTATTAATGACTGTATTTCTTCGAAAGACCCCTCGAAATACCACCTCAAAATGGCCACTATGTATTTATCAACCCTCCTTGAGATAATCCCCCGTCGGGAATAACTTCTCAAAGTTTGCACTATGAAAATAAACCCCCGGGGGGTATTTCGAGGAAATACAGTATGCCAAAATTGAAACCAACCTGCGAAGTGAGCGCCATCCTGGACACATCGTCGGTGGTACCCCTCGGTCTGCGCGCCACCTCGCCAGTGCTCGACACGGACTCCGGCTCCACTTTGAGCTCCGCAAAAGTCTCCGTGCTGCCGAGTCGATTGTAAGCGCGGCACGAGTACAAACCAGCGTCAGTAATCTCCACGTCCCTGATCTTCAGGGTGGCCACGCCGCCCAGGTCGCCGCCCACGGTCATGGCGTACTTCTCGGGCCTGTCGGCGCCCAGCTCCGCGTTGTCCTTGAACCACTTGATACCCGGGTGCGGGTTGCCGTCGAAGGCGCAGTTCAGCTTGCAGATTAGGTCGCCCACCCGAGCCACGATGTTCTCCATTTGTAGTAGGACGTGTGGAGGGTAGTCGGGCAGTTCTGTGGGAGGTGTCATTTTGTGAGAGTTGTTTGTTGATTATGTATAGTCTACTCGCTGTGCAGCTCACAGGGAAAGTTACGAAAGCACATAAAATGCATAAATAACTTAAAGAATTTTTTTACAACACATTACGTTGGTTTCATGATTGAAGTGAATTTGGTGGATAATTGCAATAGGGGGGGGGGCAGCACACCCCCATTGAAGACCCCTGCAATGGCTCTACATGTCGAGCGGGTTTAAATGTCTAGATAGGGAGCCTATGTCCAAATTCCCATATCGCCTCACTAACCCATATGAATTTCCCTCTGGAAAACTCCATCCATACTGAGCCTCCTGAAAATGGCGCCCCTCTTAGCCAGTCGTCCAATGGGCAGAAGGTCATCCGACCAGCGGCGCTTGGACAAAAATTGCCTTTTTGTGCGCATGGGAATGCCTTCGGTGCGCTGTGGTGGTAGCTGGCCCTGTGTGGATTGAAAACACAGGTTTGATAGTGCTGTTGTTGGTGTGAGTGTGAGTAGTGAACTGAGTACACGGTTTGAACTGAATACACATTTTTGAACTGAAAAAGTTTAGACAAGCACACCTTTAGAAGACCCTGGAGTTCTTTGCGTGTTCCACGCATGCCCTGTAAAGTAGATGGGTAGCATTTTGTTGTTAGCAAACGAAAACGAGTATCACGCGAACAGAATGAAATTATAAACTTTGAAATTGTGACAGTTGACAAAAAATAATAGGAAACACAAAACACGACAAAATTCAATGAGAAAATGTCAGATTAATGTTAGGTGAAATCAGGACATGACATCGACAACATTGAAGACACTTCCGGATGCTTACCGTAATCCACGGATGTGCCAGTGCCTCATCAATACTCATTCTATGCCTGCAAATGACATAAAGTTTAACACATTCAAGTTTTTCATCAAAAATCAACCAGATTTTCGCAAATAACCTTTTGTCCTTTACCATAACTCGGCAAATGAAATCCTTAGCCAAGTCAGAAACATCATCCCATGCTGGGTCATCAAAATCCCAGTCCGCTGAAGCCACGTTTGCCAGGGTTTCAGCATCTGTTTCACCCAGGAATGGTGACAGGCCGGACAGACTGAAATGTTTGAAATTTTTCTTTTACATGTGTATGTATTGAATACGTGATCGGGATGCTGAACAATCAATATTTTGAATTGAATTAGCGAGGAATGTTTAAGCAAATTTGGTTTGTTTCAGTTGCTGCCGATTAGAACTTCATTAAATCGGCTTTATGACCAAAAATCTGACTGGCCATTTGGCATTTGGCATTGGCTTTTGGCTAATTAATAAACCATTTGGCTAATTAAATCTCATCTGGCGTCAGATCTTCCGCACTCACAGAATGTAGGAAATGACGCCCACAGTCCACATGTCGGTGTTGAAGGACACGGGCTCGCTGTTGACCACCTCGGGCGCGCAGAATTCCGGCGTGCCGAACAGCAGCTTCACGGTCTTGTTGGGGTCGAGTCTCCTGGCCAGGCCGAAGTCTATGATCTTGATGTCGGTGCTCTTGTCGGTGGTGAGCAGGATGTTCTCGGGCTTGAGGTCCAGGTGCACGATGTTCTCCTTGTGCATGTACTGGACGCCGAGCAGAATCTGGCGCAGGTAGTTGCGCACCTCGTCCTCGGCCATGAGCATGTCGCCCTCGACGATCTTGTCGAACAGCTCGCCGCCGGACACGCTGCGTTTCGGGGTGTGGGATTGAAAGTGCATACAGGATGGCATGAATAGTAGTGTCCCTACCATTCCACACCCTTCAAAAGGTCCTGTAAAAACCCAACGTCATGAAAAGTGTCAAAAGAAATGTAAAATTTCATCAAAGGTGTTAAAAGTACAGAGAATACAATTTGACATTTTGCCGGGCATTTTACATGATTTTCGACACTTTGCATGCAATTTGACAATCTACATAGTGATTTACAGGATCTTGGCGTGGCCCTAAGAATGAGTGCACCCGGAAATAACACGGGAACACGATATGTACACAGCTGTACAAAACTAACAATTCCTCAATGAGCACCATTTCGTTGCCCAGGTCAAAAGCTTCGTGCAGCGCGAGCAGCTTGTTGTGATGCAGGCTGTTCATGATGCTGATCTCATGTCTGAAAATCATTTGAAATTCATCATGGATACATTTATGAATGATGCTATTACATGTTCAACGTTAAACTTACAGCACACTCTCTTTCTTCACGCCAGGCCTCACTTGGACAACTTTTGCTGCCCAAACCTGGCCCGTGGCTCGCTCAATGGCACGGTACACGGTGCCATATGCACCGCGGCCCAGCTCCTCACACAGAATGTACTGTAATGGAGGGTATATATTAGATTGTTAACAAATTTGAACTTGGATTTTGAGATGGGCTTTCTGTAAGCACTTCTGTAATTACATAAGGACATATATATGACCCAAATTGTAATTTCTGAAACACATGTTCTGTAAACAGGTACTTTTCAAAAGTATGTGTAAAAGTGATTTATTCAGCACTTGAGTATAAATATGTACCATTTCATGTACTGGTTCCATTTAAATATGACACCATTTCTCTCAATATCCAATTGCACCATGATCACACAAAGCACATTTTAGCATTCTTTATATTTATATGGCACATATCAATGGTTCCCTTCATTCATGCATTGTTATTTTCCAGTACATTTGAGTTACCAACCTTGTCATGCAAGTCACTGGGCAGTCGCTTGGGATCGATTTTTTTGTGATCCACGGGCGGCCTGGCCTCCACCTGCGCGTCGTAATCTTGGCTTTTGTCGCGCGTCAGTTTCGGCTTGGCTTTTTCCAATTCAATTGGACCAGTTGTTTTTGGTACGGATTGAATTTCCACCTGAAATGTGTTCATTGTGCAGAAGTGCTACAGCGTTTAAATCGTCCTATGACGCTTTATTGATGGGCCCACACACACTAGTTGACACCGCAAATTAGTGTCAACTAGAGCTAAATTTTAGCGAATTAAATATGTGATTTCAACTTTCCTGTCTGATAGAGCATAGTTAATTAGGTGTACATCACGACACTTAGATTTCATTGTTTCTGTTAAGTATGATGCTTTTTGTGTTATTTAGTTGACATTGAGTTGACACGAATTTGCGATGTCAATAAGCATGTGTGGCCCCATTGTTACAAGACCAACCAAATCGCTTGGTTCGCTTGGATCACTGGTGCCGTAGACATTATCTGCTACGATTCTGAACATGTAGCTTTGGCCCAGTTCCAAATTAGATATGGTAGTGAATGGATGCTTGACCACGTCTGCTTTTTCCCAATCTGCCTGGTCATGTCTGTGCAATGTAATTCTGTTGAAAATTGTAATTTTGATTAGAGATGTTGCGATTTTCGATTTATTGCTGGACGATTTATTGCTGAATTCCCTGAACAGTATAAATTTCCTCAGTAAGAAAACGTAAAACAGGAAATGTCCATTAAAACCTATTATCGTTGAATTGATACCTTCCCAACGTTTAGCGGCAAATTGAGTACAGTGCCTTACATTTAAATTGTCATAGATATTAAATACAGCATAATCCACAAAGAAGTTCTCAAACAAACTGACGTCTTCATATACACAGTGTACATTCTAATCGGGCTGCCGTTGTCCTGCATGGGCGGCGCCCAGGACAGGCGCACGTTGTCGTAGTTCACGTCCTGCACGACCGGCTTGCCCGGCGCGTCCGGCCTGTCCGTGATGCTCATGGGCACGTTGGCCCGGTCTTCCCCGTGCTCGTTCTTCACCGTCAGCATGTAACGACCGCGGTCCGCCTGGGGAGTAATTGAGGGTGGGGTCGGATGGTATGGTGCCAAGCCTAGAAACTGTAAAAGGCCCTGTAAAATGTCAAATGTCATGCAAAGTGTTGAAAGTGATGTAAAAGCCCTGACAATGGCAACCAAAGTTTTAAAAATTTACAGGGAATTTTACATGAATTTTGACACTTTGCATAACATTTCACATTTTACAGGGCATTTTACATGCTCGGGATTGACCCATATGCTTGAATGGGATCAATGCTGGCTTACCGGCTGGCAATCTTTGATTGTGATGGATGAACTGTTTTGTTCAATTTTGATTTCATACTTTTTGCCCGACTCGCACTGTTTTTCATCCTGGAACCACTGGACCGTTGGCGTTGGGTTGGCTGAAATGTTACAAAAGTGTTTTGCACGAATTTTAGAAATGGCGAATGATGTGTAAATGTCGAAATTGGTCAATTTTGGTTTTTAAATCAAGAATTGCTACCCAAACTGGTTTCATTAGAAATCACAAACAGTATCTTTGAGTGACTTACCAACAAAATTGAGTTTGAGCGTCACATTTTCATGACTGTCGACCATCTGCGTCTCAGTGTATCTCTCAGGCACAGTGATTTTCGGCTTGCACTGCACCAACAGTTCACTGGAGCACTCGACCGTCTCAGCGGCGTTGGTCAGTTTCACGGTCAGCGAGCCTACATCATCTTCGCGCGGCTCCGCGATCACCAGGCTGCTAGTGGTCTCGGTTGTTTCCAGCCACCGACGTTTGGTGTCGAACACCTGGGATATTTGTGGCTTGATGAGATTGTGGGTGGAACTGTTGGAATTATATGAATTGTGTTTAAATTTAAGGTTGGAAACCCGACCCAACCCGACCCGACCCGACCCGACCCGATCCAACTCGACCCAACCCGAACCCGATACCCGCACATTTTTGTAACCGAGACCCGATACCCGAACCCAATTCTGCTACCCGAATTCGAACCCGAAACCTAACCTCAATACACGAACCCGAACCTGATACCCGCAATCCTTTTGGAACCCATACCCGATACCCGAAGCCAAAAATTTTGAAATTCCCAATAACAAATTGCAGACCCCCATTATTTACCTGTTTTCCGTTAATAAACCAGGTGACTGCAGCCTGCGGACTGCCGCCCTCAAAAGTGACACTGATCTTGAATTTCTTGTTTTCCAAGGCTATCACCTTTGTTGGGAGTTTGGTGACAAAGTTAGGTGCGACTGGCACCGTGGCGCATGCCACAACGACTGATTCTGCGCTCGGCTCGCTGACGCCTGCTTCATTTTCAGCCAAAATTCTGAATATGTAGTGTTCGCCTTCTTCCATATCGGGCACCTGATTTGATAAAATATCATGATTTGTTGAATTGATATTGTGATATTTTTAAAACATACCAACCAACAATAGGTGTGCCACCTTACAATGAAATCTACCATATTCCATCTGAATACACAAATGGACATAAAAACTTTTCCTCATCACATCGTATTGCTCCCACTTCGGGTGAATTTTGGTGGACAAATTTTACGTAACCTTATTCATCAAAATATGGTAGCATTCATAGTATAGCTTTTTGTCCATCACCATAAAGAAAGAAATCGAGAAAAAAATCCAAAAAACCTCAAATTTCCTCTCTGTCAATGTTTGCTTTGATGCAGCCGACCACTTCAGTTTGGTATTCTTTTTCTTCTC
Source organism: Sphaerolaimus hirsutus (assembly GCA_964036195.1). Lineage (NCBI taxonomy): Eukaryota > Metazoa > Nematoda > Chromadorea > Monhysterida > Sphaerolaimidae > Sphaerolaimus > Sphaerolaimus hirsutus. The sequence continues at coordinate 15,944,854 of OZ038456.1, forward strand.
TACAATGTAATTTGTGATTGGTAGACCACCATCCTTGTCAGGGGCATCCCAGGTGATTGTACAAGATTCTTTCATGAGCTCAACCACTTGCGGCTGGCCTGGGGCACTGGGGCGCTCAACTTTCCTTTTAATTAGCACAGTTTCTGATTGCAGTTCTTCACCAACTCCAGCAGAGTTCTTTGCTGCCACCTGTGTCAGTTGTGTGTAAATACATATGTACTTGTTATTCAGGTTCAACTTTTCAATCTTGCTTGAAACTTTGCAGAAATGGCAAAGTATTAATTGTATTAAAATTTTGGACCACTTTTATCAATTTTTGTTAACTTCATTGTCACAGAAATTTACTTGAATATTTTATTAAAATTGTATTTTATTTTTCTTCTCCAGTAAATTTGTAGCACTTATCATAACTTCTCAAAAATAATAGTCGAGTAAATTGTTCATTTTCACAAACCTGGAACATATACTTTGCATTCTCTTTCAAATTCTTGATGGTGTATTCATTGACAAACTCTGGCACCGTTTCCACCTCATTCCAAGTCTTGCCATGCATATCCCTTCTCGAAAGCACATAGCCACTGATGTCTTCTCCACCATTGTCTTCTGGTGCTTGCCAGGTCAAAGTGACAGTGCTTTCTGTCACTGTGGTGATTTTCAATGGGGCCTTGCATGCACCAGGAGGTTGGATAGTGTCTTTTGGCCTTTCTGCTGTCACTGGCTCAGATTCCAGTGGCTCAGATTGACCGATGGCATTGACAGCGATCACTCGGATCTGTGTGTCAATTGTTTGTTGCAGAGATAGTTGCATACAGAGATAGGGATTGCCAGTGAATGTTTAACTTGCACGATGCCAGTCGAAATTGAACAGAAATTGAAAATTTAATTTAAATGAAATAGCTTTAAATAATAATTTTGCTATTACCTGATGGCGATGGCTGATGTAAAATGTTAATCAGAACAAAAAAAGAAAATATTTTATCACTGAAATTTTGCATGATAATTGACAAATTCGTATGCCATTTTCTATTTGACTTTACACTATCACAAAAGTGATCAAAAGACATTGCTTTGACACAATGCAGATTTGTCGGATTTCTATGGCGGCATTTTTTCTCACCCGATTTAATGTGGTTGTTGACATCAGCAACGATGGAAAAAACACAGAAATTGAACACAGAAACTCATTGAGTTTCTGTGTTTTTGTTTTACACAGAAACACGGAAACTCATAAATTTTGAAAAACTCAAAACTCAAATGAGTTTTTTTTTGGAGAACACAGAAACACAGAAACACAGAAAAGTTTTTTGAGTTTTTGTGTTTTTTTCAGCGAAGTGGTTGAATGCACATTAATTCAGTTAAACTAAACAAGATAAGATAAGCATCTATAGTATGTAAATATGTACATAATGTATTCATATTTTATAATGGTACAAAAAAGAAATTAAAGATGGCATGCACATCTCATGGTGGATTTGACAATTTAAGTTTTGACATTTAAGTATACCTTATTACCTTGAATAAACCCCCCCTTGAATTAACTCCCCTCAAAATGGACTGGTGAAATAATAAGTCCCGCCCCCCTTGAAATACCCCCCTCCGGGATGATGTACATCATGTATCCAATGTACATGATGTATTTATTACTGCTTATTTGCATCGCAGCTACACAGACTTTACTAGGTTGTGTAGCTGACTATATGTTTTTTTCAAATATATCCTGTTTGTACGCATTTATAACCTGTTTTGGGTATGTAAATGCCTACTATTTTCTATGATCCTTACAAAACTTTTGGACGAAATAATAATGCCCATGGGGGTATTTCGAGGTGATATGGTAGTTGTAGTTCAAATCAATTCCGTAGTCTTCCATACAGTGCACATCCATTGAAGAATTTTGGAGTACTGCGTAAATTGTCGTTTCTGGGCATTTTGTTGCTGGTGTTGTGATGGTGATGTCCTCATTGTGGACATTTTTAAGGACTTTTCTGACACTTGAATGAATACACAAATGTTATGTGGGGTTAAAACATGTGCCAAACCAATATTTTATAAGAAAACCACTGTTTCCAGATCGAAATGCTGTAAATCTAAATTTTTTGTGGGAAAACTCGAATTTTTTTGGAAAAAACTCAAGTTTTTTTAGAAAAAACTCAAAAAACTTGAGTTTTTACAAAAAACACAGAAATAAAAACAGAGTTACTCAAGTTTTTTTCAAGAAAAAAACTCAAAACACAGGTATTCATTTTTGAAAAACTCAAAACACAGAAAGTGTTGTTTTTTTGAGAACTTACCCATCGTTGGACATCAGACATGGCAGTGCAGTAGATAACACAAATGTGTATGTGTACATTGTATGAATACAACACTCACAACGTAAGTTGATCCTGAAGTCAAGTCTGTAATCTCGGTGGTCAGTTGGTCAGCTGAAACACTGGATGCTTGGAGCCACGTGGTGCGCCGAATGTCACGCACCTGTAATAAAAATATTATTTTAATTAATTCTAGCAACCACTTTGAACTAGCCATTTGAAAATACAGTGCTAAAAATCCATTAAAAAACCCAGCAACAGAGATTTTGATTTTTGTTCACTAGAGAACATTCATGCAATGATTTAAAGCTGTTTCGTCATTAGTTTGAAATTCATTTAAGCACACGGCGAACCGCAATATTTTTGTGCTGATCTTGATCTACTGAGTGCCTTGAATTTTTTTATGTATGACAAACTACAGACTAAACAAAACACAACCGAACTCACCAGTATTTTGTACCCAGTTAAGGGTGAGTGTCCATCAAACTCTGGTGGGAGCCATTTCACTTCAAAACTACTGTCTGTTATTAAAGTAACCACCAAAGGCCCAGTTGGTTTGGTAGGCTCGCTGGGTGGCGCCTTCAAGACGATTGTTGCTGAAGTGTAGAGAGATTCACCGGGCCCAGCTTTGTTGACAGCATACACTCTGTAATTTTGACATATTTTTGTATATTTGATTATCATATAAAAGTCTGACATTTAAGTTCATCAAAAAGTCCTTTAATAAGTCTAACGAAAAATTTATTCCACGTGGAAATTATTCAAACAAATACAGTATATTAAGAATTAATCATTTTTTTATGTTATAATTTTTTGAAGTGCTGATTATGGCTTTCTGTATGTAGTACTGCTGACATCAAACAGAGGATTTTTTTGGGGGGGTTTTCATACTGCTTAGGGGATTATTCAAAGGGATCCAAAGATTATGGTTGTTTGATGCTATATCGCATGCATAGCTGCATTTTATGCCCGCTATTGCAAAAAATGCGATAATCGAACCTGAAGTCAAAGCTGGCCTCAAATTCCAAATCATCAATTTTTGTGAATGGTCTGTGTGGCTTTGTTTTGGCGATTTCCGTCCACACATCCGTGTCCACTTTCCTGCATTCAACCACATATTCAATAATTTCTGCGCCGCCAATGTCTTTGGGCGCGTGCCATTTGAGCGAGCAGTTTTTGCCACCAATGTCAGATACCTTCAACGGGTTAAGTATCAGTGTTGAATTCAGTTACCGTATTACCTCGATCATCACCCCTTGAATTAAACCCCCCTCGAATTAATCCCCCCCCTCAAATTGGGCTGGGGAAATAATAAACCCATGGGGATATTTCAAGGTAATACGGTGTGATTGTTTTTTCTTCTTCAGAATTTATGTAATTTCCATTGGAACTGACATCCAGAGGGCCTTCCGGTGGGCCTGGTGCAGTGACCGGTCTCTCTGGTTTGATTTTCTCTGATTCTAATGGCTCACTTTTGCCAATTTTATTTTCAGCTGTGATGCGGAATATGTATTCACGTTCCGCGCTGAGTTTCTCCGCTTTGATAGTGCACTTGTCATATTTGGTGCTGCCAACTGTGATCCATATGTCCTGTGGGGCGTTATTGAATGTTTGTTGGTATAAATATTGCCAATCAACAGTTAGCGTTCCAAACATCTTTGGAGATTTATATTTTTCAATATAAGAAAATGTAAAAAAAAATTATTTGTTTTATTTTCTCCAGGTTTTTTTTTCCAGATAGATTTTATTATATTTGGTTTATGAAAAAAATAATAAAAAAATCTCCCATTTGTAATTTTTTTATTTTCTCTGTTTTTTTTTCTCCAGAGTTATTGAATTATAAATATTTTATTTTTCGAGAGATTCTCTAACATTATTTTTCATTAGGTATATTTTCTGTAATTTTTTTGATCCCTTTTTGGAACGCTCACGACAGCATGACTCAACATACTTTGGTGACGTCGCGTCTCTCCACAACATACTGTAGAATGGCAGCGCCGCCATCGCTTTCTGGCGCCTTCCATTTGAGCACAACTTGGCCGTCATCGATGATGTTGTATTCAACTGGACCCATGGGTGTTTGAGGCTTGGCTGTGAATGGGCAGTGATTGTTTATGATTGGATTTTAATTTTGTCAGAAATTTTTTAACATCTATTTAGATGTTTGGTCTTTGTCATAGCTTAATGTGTGTTCCATATAGATGCTTGGGTAGTGAAAAGCATATTCCTATATATTTAGAATAGTTCTGATGAAATTAGCGACCCTCTCGAAATACCCCCCTTTGTCTAACCCCCTCAAAATTTGCACTAGAAAAAATAAATCTCCATCTCGCGGAAATACGGTATAAATCGTGTAACTAACTGTGTTTGCTCTTTATTAGCACAGACTCTGTTGTTTGCAATGGTTCACTCTGACCAATTTCATTTTCAGCCACCACCCTCAGGTCATATTTCTTATTCTCAGACAATGCCTTGACTGCCACCTTAGTTTCTGTGGAGCTCTTTGTGCTGGCTGCATGTGTCCATGTTTCACTGGTGGCTTCCTTCTTCTGAATCACATAACCGGTGACCTTGGCACCACCATCATTTTCTGGCTGCTGCCACGTCAGTGTACAACTGCTACTACTGATTTCTGACACTTTGAGTGGACCGATGGGTTGGCTGGGCACATCTGTGGATGAGAGTTGTGGTATAGGGTGACAAACAAACCAAAAAAGCATTTATCTACATATTTTGCAAATGACCAACCTTTGACGTTTATTGTGAACTTGGCGGTGTATTGGCCTAGGGAGTTTTGTGCAGACAGGACATATTCACCAGTATGCTCCACTGTTGCTGATATTGTAGACAAACTGATGTGTGGTGGAAGGTCTTCAACAGTAAGACCTGTGGAATGTAGATTTGGACTGTTTTAAGTGACGAGAAGTCTGGTAAGTGATGAGTAAATTTGAGTGCCAAGTCAAGTGATGATCTGTACTTAAATAGAATAATTATTTGGATTTAGCTTTACACATCACCGTTCTTGTCACATGTCTACTTGAAGAATTGGTACGAGTAGGCACTGTAAATTTCGGTTCAACAATGACAATCATTGTAAAAACAACCACAAGCCGACCTTTGTCTCCGTCAACCAACGTCTTCCCTTTGTGTGTCCATACGATTTCAGGCGTGGGCACACCGTCCACATGTGCAGCCAGTCTGAGTGGCTTGCCTGCAACTGCTGTGATGCTGGTGATCCCGTCGGCAATGATTTTGGGTGGCTCTGTTTAGGGAATTTTGGGGGAGTGTAAAATTGGTGTCTAATAATTTTGATGTTTGCTTTTTGTGCTACATATTTTATGGTAATTTCTACATTGTACACATGTTTTTTATGTAGTAAATATGTGTGTTATTTTCAGTTAAATGTAAATTATACTTATTCCGTTAATTATACTTATACTTACTTAAATTATCACCGTTGTTGAAATGTGCCAAATAGTTTGGTGCAGAATTGTGCCTTTGTGTAAAGTGATCTACTGAATGCAGATAATAATGGTGGATAGAAGCAACAATGCGTGTTAAATAGCACTACACCGATAATAACAAACCCTCGATGGCCAATGTAAACTGGGCTTCAGTCTCTGAGCATTCACTTTCAGCTTTCAAAGTATAGCTGCCGCCATCAACACTGTCCACTCTCTTTATCTTCAGTGAAGCCTCCTCATCTGTCACTTTGATTTCATACTTATCCGCCGACTCGGTGGTTATCTGTTTTTCATCTTTGAACCATTGGACCTGTGCCAGTTCTCCCTCACTGGTGATCAGATGGTGAATTGGTGCAGTAAATTCCACATCCTCCCCGATTTGCACCGTTTGATCCTCCAGCGGCGTGATGAAAAAGGGTGCCATGCCACGTTTTTTCAGTGTGACGGGCAGTGACGGGTGTGACGGTAAACTCTCGCCCATCGCATTCACGGCTGTTACCCGGAATATGAACATCTCTTTGTGTTTCAGCTTTCTGATCGTGTATTTGAGATCTTTTATGAGCTGGCCCTTTTCGACTTTGTGCCATGTCCGGCCGTGTTCTGCCTTCACCTCGAGAATGTATCCCAGAATTGGGGAACCACCGTCTGACTGTGGCACCTGCCAATGTACCACCATTTCTTCTGAGGTTACGGTATCTAAGGGGATCTCGGGTTCCTTGGGCTGGCTTGGCACTGAAATGGGTTAAAATGTTAAAATTGTGAGGTTTGTCTTTATTATTTACTGTCTCTTTATTATGTCTATAGGTGGTGGTTTTGATTTATTATTGAAATGAAGCAGTTTTTTAAATGCCCATTTTTGAATACTAAACTTGCAAATAGAGAATGTATTTGTGTCAGGGTTAGTACGTGACTTTTACACCTTTAATACATTGTAAATTTAAAAATGATGCAGTGCATTTCTAATTATGCCACTAGGTGTGTGCGAGAAGTGATCTAGATTCTAATTTTGGTGCCTTTTGTCATTCTGTGCCGTTTGGTATTTGTAATTTTTTGGTACCGGTGCATAACTTAACATAGTGCTTGTGTCACGTAATGCGACACGTATTTCTGAATTTTTTGTTAAGGCAACCTCGAATTTTGTTGCCATGTGCAAAAACTTTTCAGCTGCTGGTATACTCTGCGGACCACACACTATGAATTTTTCTGAGGGAAATACTCCATGACACCATCATAACAATTTAAAATGTTCCACAAATAAGGAAAAATATCTCATAAAAATAAACATTCATTGTTTCTATGCGTTTCTATGCATTTTTCTTTTTAAATATTTTTTTTGTGAAGGTACGTGCATAAATGTTGTACCCGCGCGTTATCAACCAAAACAAAGTAAATTTGGGTGCGAACTTTGCGGTCCGCTGAGTATACCAATATTCGCTGAAAAAATGATGGTGCTGAAATAAAGGAAATCATGGCTGCGGTCATCTGGGGTGCTGAATGCTGATGTATTCACTACAGCGGTTGAATATCACGGTGCGCTGTTTACAAGCCCACAGGGCAGTTCCCTGAAACCATTCAAATTTAACAAAAAAACAAACCCGCAGCGATTTTGCCAGTGTTCACAGCTGGTCCATGTCCCACACTGTTCACTGCCTTCACATCATAACTGATCATCTTGCCTGATACGTCTTCATTGATGGTGTAAGTTGTTTGTGTGGCAGGCACTTCTGCAAGTGGCTTGTCAGCTCCTTTTTGCTCCACGACATAGCCAGTCAGTTCACAGCTGCCTGTTTCCTTGGGTGGCTGCCAAGTGATGGTCACTGATTTTTGAGTGACTTCCTTCACTTTAAGGTTCTGTACTTCACCTGTGTGAACAATGATAATTACGTAAATTTTAATAGTGTGGGAAATAGTTTAAAATAGCTGTCAAACCTGGCAAATCTTTGACCATCAAGGTGAATTTTTCACTTGCAGTTCCAATCTTATTCTCAGCCACCACTTCAAATGTATGACTGTCGTGGCCGGTCAATGATTTTATTTCCAACACCAATAACTCATTCTCAAATGTTTGCACCACCCTCGCTGATGCCAACTTCAACACTTCACTGATTTCTTTTCCATCACACTCCACTCTGACATTCGGTTTGGGCATACCCGTTACAATAATTTCAATGTGCATAGTTGTGCCTCTCTCTTTTTCAATGGTCCTGTATTTCTCAGAAATGTTCACAGTCGGCTTTTTGTCCTCTGCCTTTGTCACTGTCATTTTTGTGGCAGTACTTTGGCCTGTACTGGTGGACTTGCATGTGTAGTTGGCAGTGTCATGCTTGTCTGTTTTGTGGATCACAAGCCTGCAAATGTGTCGCAAACATAGTATGGCCCCAAATATTGATACCATATTTCCTCGAAATACCCCCTTGAATAACCCCCCCCTCTCGAAATACCCCCAGGTGTTTTCGAGCTGAGGAGAAATACCCCCCCCCTCGCAATACCCCATGTTTTGAATGATGTACATCATGTATAGAATATTTATTGGGGTGACATCTCATCGCAGCTATACATATAGTAGTTTCTATAGCTATCAACGTTTGTATGTCCTAATATGTCCCGTTTGGTGACGTTATTACCAGTTTTGGGTATGTAAAAGCCCATTCTTTACTAGAATATTTACGAAAATTTCAGGCGAAATCATAACCCCCCCCCCCGCTTGAATAAGCCCCCCTCGAAATACCCCCTCAAAATTTCCACTCTAAAAAAATTAAACGCCGTGGGGTATTTCGAGGAAATCGGTATATCCATTGAAATTGGTCACTTCCATTTTGCATTAAGTTGAATATTGATGCCCACAAACCGTCGAATGTTCTTTTCCACAATGACTTCAAAATGACCGGTTTTAAGTTCTTGTTTGCTGATGGGCTTGCCATCTTTCAGCCATTCCACAGTGTCAGCAGGTAGAGTCAATGTACATTCCATTGTCACATCATTTCCCTCTGTTACCTGCATTTTGAACTCATGATGTAGTTTTGGATGGGAAGTGTATTTTTTTTATTGAAAAGTCTCACCTCAATCTTTTCTGGAAGGAATACAATGAATGCAGCAGCCACATCCTTGCTTGGCAACTTCATTGAGAATTCACCACTGACATCTTCTGGTGACTCCTCTGGTTTTTTCTCATCTGCACATTTTTTTACAGTATATGATGATTGATTTTTTAGTGTATTAGTGTTAAAAATGACAAACCTTTTGTTGTAACAGTGAATGTTGCAAATGCATCACCAAGCTCAGTAGTTGCCGTCACTGTATAGTCCCCAGCATCATCCAAGGTTATGTCTTTTCTAGTCAAAGTTGGTGTTGCATCTGTGACAGTCAGCTCAGTCTTTTTATCAGGCTGAATAACTTTGCCATCCTTTTTCCATGAAAATGTCACATCCGCTGGTGCCTTGAAATTGGCACTGAGCACAATAGTTTCACCTACTTTTACCTGTTGCATGGTGTCCATTTGTGAGATGATTTCCGGTTTAACTGTGTATGAGATTGATTTGATTTAGAAACATCTGTGTAAATATCATTGACATGAACCAAGCACAAAACATGACAAACATTGAACACTAAGTTCAGTACTTGTAACGCTGCCATCAGCGATCACCAGGTATGTTCCACTGTCATCAGGCTCAACCTTGTGAATTGTCAGTGAAGATTTGGTACCATCAACATTTGCTTCAAATCTGTTCATCTCACGAGGTTCAGATCTGAAAAAGCCATGGCATTTATGTATGCTTCACTGATTCCACACATGCACTGAAATCTATCATAAACTGTCTGAAAAACAACATTTTTATTTTTTTCATCAACAATGCATTGGTTTCTCTATGATCTATAACGAAAAAATTTATCACATCACTATTCATAAAAAATGGTGACATTCTGTGCAGTGGCATGACAAAGTGGTCTCAATTTACAATAAGTAAAAGCTAACCCCTCTTTCTGCCATGTGACATCCTTTGGCTTTGTTGAGTAATTGATGGATATTGTAACATCTTCACCCACTTTAGCTTTGACTTTTTCAGGCAAAGTTTCCATTACTGTTAGAGATGCACGCCTGTTTGGTTTCAATTGTGTTATTTTGAATAAAGTTGTGTCATATTCATAATATTGTACTTATAGTGGTGATAAAAAGTTACCTTTTGCTGGGCTCAGTGCGGGTTTTACTGGCAATAAATTTCGCAGTGACCACCTCTTCCACTGATGGCATTTCTTCTGGCTTCTCTTGTTTCAATTTTAATGTGGCTTCTGCATCACCACCCTCTTTAAGTACCTCTTTTGCTTTCTGTGGGATATTCAGTGTTTCTGACACTTCTTGCTCTTTTCCCTCTGGTTTTTGTTGTACCTTTTCTGGCAGTCTCAATTCAGCATCCTCCGAGATGCCTGCAAAAGTATTCTTTATTTTATAAAAATAATAAGTTGTTTGGCTAGATTCAAAAATATTTATGTCTGGAACATTTGTCAGAAACAAGCCTATAAATGTGTATGTTATCGTGGCTTTATGTGTGAACTATAAAGTATGAAAGCTGTGAGTGCATGCATGTTTTAAATAGCTTTAAATTGAAAATTCAAACCTTGAGGTATCTCTTCTGGTTTCGACTTCAATGTTATTGATTCAACTACCTCATGTGTCTCTTCAACATTCTCTGGCACAACCTGTGGCTTCAATTTCATTGTAAATGCAGCTTCTATGTCCCCTGCTTCATCTGCCACATCTGGCTTTGCTGCCAATGGCATTGTAAATGTGGCATCAGTGTCTTCCTGTGTTTCCGTTTCTGGTTTTGCAGTGTCTTTTGGTGCCAGCTTGATCACGGCACTTTCTTCAACCTCTTCAACAGGTGCATCCTTTTTCTCAGGTGCGATTTTCATCAAAAATGCAGTTTCCTGAGTGTCCTCGATCTGCGCAATGGCTTCCTTTGGTTTTGGTGCCACTGTCATTGTTGTTTCCATTTCCTGTGGAGCCTCTGTTGGGACTTCCTTCTTTGGTGCCAGCTTTACTTCCGCTGTAGTTTCAATTTCATCTGTAGTTACCTTTGGTGCCTCTTTTGCCTTGAGCTTCATGGTAAATTCTGCGTCTTGGGGTTCTGTGGTATCTGAGACCTCTTTAGATTTTGTTGGCAATGTCATTGTGAATGCAGCTTCAGTGTCATCAAGTTCAGGCTTAATTTCTTCTGGCTTTTGTTCCAGTGCGATTGTGGCCTCATGCTCTATTGGCTTTGATTCTTCTGTGTAAATATGATAACTATTTTATGGACTACAGTGCAATGTGAGCAACCATATCATTGTGACCTCATCATAATGAGATCAGTATGACATTTGGTGAAATTAATCACTGACCTCATTTCTCATGATATGGTTACATTGTCTAAAAATGTGTGTTTGATCATTATACCATCAAATTCCGTATTTCATGTAAATACCCCACTGGGGGTTTATTTTTCATAGTGCAAATTTTGAGTGAGGGGGTATTTCGAGGAAACCTAGTATCTTTACAGTTTTTACAAATTCATAGCTATGGCTGATTCTGAAAACCTTTTTAGAAAACGTAACAAAACATGATCTTGATTGATGATATAAAAGTCAGTCAGAAGGGATGTTAAAGGCTGAAGGGATGTTCCAATCAAGATGAAGAGCTACTTCAAAAGTTGCTACTGTATTCAAATGTTTTTGTTATGGATGCACACAAATGTGTGTATATCCATCATGGATACACATGGTGCCATTAGTAAGAGTCTGTCAATATGTGATTTTGATGGATTTGTGGAAGTGTGAAAAAAGGTGCACTATTGTTATCAATATACCCTGAATGGATCTGAAAACGTGTCAGTGCATAATCATACCTTTGGGTGCCTTCTGTGTGGTAATTTTCTCCTCCGGTTTGGTCTTTTCTATTTCAGGTTGTTTCAATTTGACCACATCAGCCACAGCTTCAGTCACTTCTGCCAACTCCTTCTCAGCTTGTTGTTTTGGTAGACCAAAGGTGAATGCTTCTTCAATCTGATCTGCTTCCACAGCTTCTGGTTTGACTTCTTTCAAAACAAGCTGGGCAGTTTCCTCCACAGGTGCTTGTAGCTGCTTGGCAGCAGCATCCTGTGTCTTGAGTGGCTGTTTGGTTTCAGACTGTGCTACAGCAAGGGGTGCTTCCAGTTCTACACCCAGTGCAGTTCCCTCCTCTTTTGATGCTGACAGGTCTTTCTTAGATTTTTCTGCAGCCTGCGCTTTATCCTTTAGAGTCTTGTGAGCCTCACTCAGAGCCTCCTTTGGTCCAGTCTTTTCCACATCAATTGTTGCTTCCTCTGGAATTTCAGGTGTCAGTTTTATGGTCTCAACCATTGCAGCATCTTCTGGTACAATCTCTGTCCCCTTTGGAGCTAAGCTTAATGAAAACTCGGCGTGTGCATCTTCTGGTGCTGTGGTAGGCTGTGGCTGTTCTGCCTTTTGTGCAGGTGTGATGGTGAAATCAGTGTCCATTTCTTTGTGTTCTGTGTGAGTTAAAAATGTGAGTGCTTGCGGTTTGTGGTGAACAATACTTCTGTGTTTGTGAAAAAAGTTGAATAATAAAATTTTTTGAGGTGACCGATAAAAATTTTTTTCTCAAATTGCATGGTGCAAATTTTGATAAAATAATAACTCCTCCATGTGAAAAATTATCCTTAAATAGTATGATAGCTCCCCCAGTTTGATGGGTAGGAAAAATTTCCACAACATTTCATATTTACAAAAAAACAACATATTTTATGTATTTATTATGTATTTATTAGGTATATGTATAGGTATATTTCAGCTGGAGTTCACTAACATCGATTTCACTGCTTGTATTGTGGATTTTGTATTCTTGCAAATGATTCATGTTAACAAATTTACCCCATTTGTGCAGTAAATAAATCAAACATTTGGCTGAAAATTCTGACAAAAATAACTCCCCCTCAAATAAATCCCCCAAAACTCTTCTGATGAATAAAAAAACTCCCTGGGGACTTATTCGATGATATACAGTATAAATTTATTTATATATTTATCTATTGGTGATCATTGGAGATCATTGAAGGAGACAATTTTTCATTGGAACCTTTTTAAGGGATTTGCTATTGCATACAACACATTCTCCACTTGCAGTGTTATCCTATTTCATTTCATTTTTTAAATAAAATCACTGACCTTTCGGTGTTTCTACTGCAGCAATGTTCTTCTGAGCATTTGCTTGTTCTGGTTCAGGTTTGACCTTTTGTATCAGCTCTGCTTCAGCTGATGGTACGTCTTTCTTCTGTAGTGCCCCATCCACCTGTGATGTCACTTCTTGTGATGCCTTTGTTTCCTTCTTTAGAGCTTCTGTAGCTTTTAAAGGTACTGCTTTTTCAACAGCTTTTGCTTCTTTTGTTTTCTTCTGTTCAATGTCAGTGGTGGCCGCTGTTTCTGGCATCAATTTGACAATTTCTGCTGCTTCTCCATGTACTTCTGCCACTTCCTTCTCAACTTTCTTTGCTGGCAGACCAAAGGTGAATGCAGCCTCAAACTGATCTTCTTCCACTGTTTCTTCCACTGGTTTTTGATCCTTCAATGTAAGCTTTGCTGTCTGCTCTACAGAGGCAGATTCTGTCACTTCTGGCAATTCAACAGTGGTTTCAGCTTTCTCATCATCTGGCATTTTTATGTCAGCTTTCTCTTCAGCTTTAGTTTTGAGCTTGGTTGTCTCAGTCTTGCTGACATCCTCAGCTGGCTTTGCCTTTGTCAGTTCCACAGTTGCTTCAGCTTTCTGATCTTCTGGCATTTTGATGTCAGCTTTCTCCTCAGCTTTAGTTTTGAGCTTGGTCATCTCAGTCTTGCTGACATCCTCAGTTGGCTTTGCCTTTGTCAATTCAACAGTTGCTTCAGCTTTCTGATCTTCTGGCATTTTGATGTCAGCTTTCTCTTCAGCTTTAGTTTTGACTTTGGTTTTCTCAGTCTTGCTGACATCCTCAGCTGGCTTTGCCTTTGTCAATTCAACAGTTGCTTCAGCGTTCTGATCTTCTGGCATTTTGATGTCAGCTTTCTCTTCAGCTTTAGTTTTGAGCTTGGTTGTCTCAGTCTTGCTTACATCCTCAGCTGCCTTTGCCTTTGTCAATTCAACAGTTGCTTCAGCTTTCTGATTTTCAGGCATTTTGATGTCAGCTTTCTCTTCAGCTTTAGTTTTGGCTTTGGTTTTCTCAGTCTTGCTGACATCCTCTGCTGGCTTTGCCTTTGTCAATTCAACAGTTGCTTCAGCTTTCTGATCTTCTGGCATTTTGATGTCAGCTTTCTCGTCAGCTTTAGTTTTGAGCTTGGTTGTCTCAGTCTTGCTGACATCCTCAGCTGGCTTTGCCTTTGTCAATTCAACAGTTGCTTCAGCTTTCTGATCTTCTGGCATTTTGATGTCAGCTTTCTCTTCAGCTTTAGTTTTGAGCTTGGTTGTCTCAGTCTTGCTGACATCCCCAGCTGGCTTTGCCTTTGTCAATTCAACAGTTGCTTCAGCTTTCTGATCTTCTGGCATTTTGATGTCAGCTTTCTCTTCAGTTTTAGTTTTCACTTTGGTTGTCTCAGTCTTGCTGACATCCTCAGCTGGCTTTGCCTTTGTCAATTCAACAGTTGCTTCAGTTTTCTGATCTTCTGGCATTTTGATGTCAGCTTTCTCTTCAGTTTTGGTTTTCACTTTGGTTGTCTCAGTCTTGCTGACATCCTCAGCTGGCTTTGCCTTTGTCAGTTCCACAGTTGCTTCAGCTTTCTGATCTTCTGGCATTTTGATGTCAGCTTTCTCTTCAGCTTTAATTTTGAGCTTGCTTGTCTCAGTCTTGCTGACATCCTCAGCTGGCTTTGCCTTTGTCAATTCGACAGTTGCTTCAGCTTTCTGATCTTCTGGCATTTTGATGTCAGCTTTCTCTTCAGCTTTAGTTTTGAGCTTGCTTGTCTCAGTCTTGCTGACATCCTCTGCTGGCTTTGCCTTTGTCAGTTCCACAGTTGCTTCAGCTTTCTGATCTTCTGGCATTTTAATGTCAGCTTTCTCTTCAGTTTTGGTTTTCACTTTGGTTGTCTCAGTCTTGCTGACATCCTCTGCTGGCTTTGCCTTTGTCAATTCAACAGTTGCTTCAGCTTTCTGATCTTCTGGCATTTTGATGTCAGCTTTCTCTTCAGCTTTAGTTTTGAGCTTGCTTGTCTCAGTCTTGCTGACATCCTCAGCTGGCTTTGCCTTTGTCAATTCGACAGTTGCTTCAGCTTTCTGATCTTCTGGCATTTTGATGTCAGCTTTCTCTTCAGCTTTAGTTTTGAGCTTGGTTGTCTCAGTCTTGCTGACATCCTCAGCTGGCTTTGCCTTTGTCAATTCAACAGTTGCTTCAGCTTTCTGATCTTCTGGCATTTTGATGTCAGCTTTCTCTTCAGTTTTGGTTTTCACTTTGGTTGTCTCAGTCTTGCTGACATCCTCAGCTGGCTTTGCCTTTGTCAGTTCAACAGTTGCTTCAGCTTTCTGATCTTCTGGCATTTTGATGTCAGCTTTCTCTTCAGTTTTGGTTTTCACCTTGGTTGTCTCAGTCTTGCTGACATCCTCTGCTGGCTTTGCCTTTGTCAGTTCCACAGTTGCTTCAGCTTTCTGATCTTCTGGCATTTTGATGTCAGCTTTCTCTTCAGTTTTGGTTTTCACTTTGGTTGTCTCAGTCTTGCTCACATCCTCAGCTGGCTTTGCCTTTGTCAGTTCCACAGTTGCTTCAGCT
The DNA here is from genome assembly GCA_964036195.1 of Sphaerolaimus hirsutus. NCBI lineage: Eukaryota > Metazoa > Nematoda > Chromadorea > Monhysterida > Sphaerolaimidae > Sphaerolaimus > Sphaerolaimus hirsutus. The sequence continues at coordinate 15,960,385 of OZ038456.1, forward strand.
TTCTGATCTTCTGGCATTTTAATGTCAGCTTTCTCTTCAGTTTTGGTTTTCACTTTGGTTGTCTCAGTCTTGCTGACATCCTCTGCTGGCTTTGCCTTTGTCAATTCAACAGTTGCTTCAGCTTTCTGATCTTCTGGCATTTTGATGTCAGCTTTCTCTTCAGCTTTAGTTTTGAGCTTGGTTGTCTCAGTCTTGCTGACATCCTCAGCTAGCTTTGCCTTTGTCAATTCTACAGTTGCTTCAGCTTTCTGATCTTCTGGCATTTTAATGTCAGCTTTCTCTTCAGTTTTGGTTTTCACTTTGGTTGTCTCAGTCTTGCTGACATCCTCTGCTGGCTTTGCTTTTGTCAGTTCCACAGTTGCTTCGGCTTTCTGATCTTCTGGCATTTGAATGTCAGCTTTCTCTTCAGCTTTACTTTTGACCTTGGTTGTCTCAGTCTTGCTGACATCCTCTGCTGGTTTTGCTTTTGTCAATTCAACAGTTGCTTCAGCTCCTTTGTCTCCCTTCACCTTATGCTCTAGCAAATGAGTAGCAACCTGGAAATATATGCTGAAATTAATTATGTCATGAAATAATGCATTATGTCCGCTTTTCTTACACATTGCACCCTATCTGCCTTTGTTGTTATGGAATGTTTGCTGCTCTAGCAGATTTGTTAACATATGTATATGGCAATAACTGAAATGAACTCATACCTGCAACTAGTCCATAAAAATTGACCAAAAATCTATTAAATTCAAATTTCACAGCAGCTTAATCTTCAAGCAATTTTGGAGTTTACAATTCAATTCAATTTGTATGTTGAGTAACAAAAATTTGTTTGTATTTGGTGATGAGCTGTCTGTGTATTTTTGTTTTCTGTAAACGGTGCATTACTTTCTGTTTACTCACACGTTTTAGCGGTTACTTTTTGCAGGGATTCATTGCTGTATGAGAGAAATGTGTTAGTTTCACCACACTTACATCAGTTTTTATTTGTTCCTTCTGCAATGTTTCACTCTGAGCAGTTGTATCTGGCTGGGAAAGATCAACTGTTGCCACAGTATCCTCCTTTGTGAACTTGGCAGTTTTCTCTGCATGTTCTGTCATTGATATTGTTGCTGCCAAACCAGCATCAGCCTGTGTGTACAGGTGAGTATCAGTTATAGATATGTCTAGTAACTTGTTAGTTGACAAACAACTTCTTTTCATTATTTTTAGACACAGATCTAGCGACAGTATTTTTTCTAAATACCCACTCAGAATACTTCACCTCAAAATGGACACTGGCAATTGTTTGTGTGGCAATCACTGATATTGCATTATTTTGCACTGTTCTAGATAAAGGCATAAATTATTAAAGATTTGATGTAAAATAAATCATTTCTGTTTGTTTTTTTGCAACTGCATACCAACCTTCTCAGCTTTCTTGGTCAGTTCCACACCACTGACACTTGCCTCTTCAGCTTCTCCTGGCAGCACTTGTTTATCTTTCGCCATCAATGTGACTGCAGCCTCAACATCATCTGCTGATTTCTGGATTTTATCTTTGGCAGTCAATTTCACTGATGTAATTTCCTCTGCTATCTTTGCATCTGCAGATACTTCCTCTTTGGGTTTCACTGTCTCAGCTGTAGCCGCACTCAATTTTTCACCCTCTTTCTTTTCATCTGCCTGCACGTCTGCTGTTGCACCACCAAACTGGACCTTGGACGTGACAGCATCTTGCTGCTTTGGTTTTTCTGTGATTACTGCCTGCAATTGTGTGAGTCAATTGACTGTAAATTAGTTCAGATGGTCAAGTGTACACTGAAATGGAAGTTTTCAGTTACCCATTGTTGTGAAAAGAACTCACAATGTTGTATTACTCAGTCAGTCACACAGTGAAAATCAAAATTATATCTTTATGTGAATAATTCCCCTGGAGATTTATTTTTTATTAGATTTTTTTTAGGGGGGACTACTCAAGGGAATAATTATTTCATATAATTTTTTAGGCATGTTCATTGCCACTTAATCCGCAAAGTATGCTTTAATAATGCAATAGCATGGCATTTTTGAAGTACTTGGACATAACAAATTGTATCATGTCATGGGGATTATTCAAGAGGGGAATTATCGTTGTCTCACTGTCACTCGTCTAAAAGGGGGGATTTTGTGAGGGGCGGATTACTCTAAAGGGGGAATTATTCAAGTAAATGGAGTATATGCTACTAAATATCAGTTAAGCCAATATAAAAATGTGGGTAATTTTTTTTCTTCAGTAACATGGTTTGGATTGATTTCAATGCTGTTATACCGATGATGGATTTCTATCTATGCTGCTGAAGTTTTTATTGTCTCATTTTTTCAATTATTCCTGAATTTTAAGCTTTTTGTGAATGAAAAGTGCATTCACAAACTACGAGTTGACAATCGAATACACTTCACTTGCCTTGGCACCAGCCTTCTTAGCATCCTTTTTCAATGCTACCTCTGCTGTTGAGTCTTCTTGAGTTGCTTTTGTTTTCTCATGCAGAATGTCAGCTTTGACAATCTCTGGTGTTTCTGGCACTGACAATTTTGCCTCCATTTCTTCATGGTGTGATTCTTGAGAAGCAACAGTTGTGTCAATTGTAGTCTCAGATGGTTGCACTGAAGGTGCAGGTTGTTCCTTTGCAGCAGCTGTCACCTTTTTCTTTGGCAAAGTTTCAGTTTTCACCTCTGCAGAAGTTTGTTGTAGATGATTAAATTTGAATGTAAAAAAATTGTAAATATGACAAGGCTTCCACAGCTATTTCAACATAATGCATGCACTAGTGGACAGAGACAAAGAAATGAAAATGGACAATGTTAATATGGCACTGATACAAACCATTAGTTTGTTGTATTGATAATGCATATTGTGACTGACTTGTTTTTTTACACACATTTTACAAAACCACATGCATTGTATTTCTTTCAGAAAAGATCAACAAAGATAACACAGGATGCACACATCAGCAAATCAAGACATAAATGCAAACCAGGAACAAGGGACAGGTCAGCATAGGACCAAGCCTGGCCAGCTATGTTCTTTGCTCTAACTGCATATTCCCCTTCATCTCCTTGGTTTATGTCATGTACTACAAACCAGCTTAGGTCACTGTTCTCTGCATCTGTAAGCAGTTCATATTTTCCAGCACTGTCCACCTGTGAGTTTGAAAGAATGTTCTTAAATTCAGTAGATTCTGAAAACAGCAATAGAATAGCTTGAAGGTTTGCACAAGACAGATATGACATAAATAATTTTGCCATGAACTTTTGTGTCCATTTTTATAGAGATTTGGCTGTTGGGATGGATGGATGGTTACAGGAACTGAGGGTTTGCGAAAGTTTTTTCTTATAGTATGCATGGAGATAGAGGTATGTGGTTCAGTTCTTTTTGGATGTTATGCGGTTTGGTAAATAACACAAAATTCAACACATGACTAAATTCTATGAATTTCAACTGATAATGCTGCATATATATGATCTAACCTTATCAGCAATCTTTGCAACATGTGGTATTACTTCACTGCCCTTTGCATAAAACTTGAGCTTTACTGCAGGCACACCGTGTATTTCAAATGGAAATATTGATGCACTATCTCCTAAATGCGCCTCTATGTTGCTAAGAGGCTGAACGAATCTTGGTGATTCAAAGTGTGGCAGGAGGAACTCCTCTGGAGTTTCACTTGGCTGCTCAATGACCTTTTTAAATCTGCTCGGTACTGACATTTGCTGCTGCAGCTGAGGTCTAACTTCGCCGTTTTTTGCCGCTTCCGATTCTGACAATGATTTTGATTTATCTGATTTAGATTTTTTCTTGGAATGAAGCTTCGCATCTGAAAGTTATTTTGAGTACATTCAATTAAAATGATCAATTCTGTATGATCCAAGTGTTGATGCATACCTTGCTTTTGTCCTCTCCCATTTTCACTGGCAATGATTTGAAATGGTGCACTTGTGATACCTGCTACATTTTCTGCTACTATGGTATAATTACCTGCCACACCAGTTGATTCTGGCTTGTGAACAGTAAGTGTTGCCAGACCTTCAGAGAATGTAGAGCCAAAGTGTGCGGTTGGCAGTGGTTCTTCATCAGTGGCCATTGGAAGTGGCTGTGAAGTTGAGGCATCCAATGATTCATGTTCAAAGATGCGGTATCCAATCCAAAAATGGACAATTTCATAATTTTGGGACTGACTAAACTCGAATTATGATCTACTTCAAAATGATAAAATCTTAATGAAGCAGCATGGAATCAAAACTGCAGTGAGAACATATTCCAGTAACTCAATGACAACAAAATAGTAAAATTCATTTTGGACACTGGTCAACAACTATTTTCTATGTGACTTTTCACAAAAAAATCCTTATACAAGTACATTCATTTATCCTTAATCATTAACTTAAATATTTGATGTTCAGAAGCTTACAAAATATGACTTTTTATACAGTTTTACAAAAATATGAATACAAATATGAAATTTCACATTTAAAGGATTCACTATTATCTGGCTTAATTCGGATAGCAAATTTTTTCATGTCTCTAACATGCAAAAAATAATGATGTAACATGAAAATAATGGTAATAGAATCATGGGTCCATGTAAATTGATTTGTGAAAGACTCACAGGTGATTGAGCAATTGGTTGTCCATTTCTTGTCCATGTTATCACTGGTTCTGGTTCTCCAGTCACACGTGCCTCAACTCTGTATGTTTAAATAAGTTTGTTTAACTTTGGATTAGTGCATTTTATTTTAGACAATCTATTCAAACATTTCCACTTGGCAGAACTTAAGATAATTTTTTTTACTCAAGACCACCGTGGCCTGTCACTAGTGATGGAATGGCGCCATGGCGCTTGCGCCCTTTAATGGCGCCAGCACCATTGCGCTTGGTGCCCTTTTCTGTGGCGCCAATTTGGCGCCTGGCGCCATTGTTTTGGATGGCGCCCGGAATGGTGCCAAGATGCCGGGATGAGGGGATATTTTTTCATATTCAAGTGCTTTATCTGCTGAATGATATCATTCAGGTGCTATTCAACACATTTACCTTTCTGATTTTGTGCTAGCATTGCAAGTTTGTTCATCGTTTCATACCACACTAGCAAATTTTGAGGAGGGTTAATTCAAGCGGGCTTATTCAAGGGGAGGGTTTATTAATTCGCAAGAAATTTTGTGAAATACCGCATTTCCTTGAATGACCCCCCTTGAATGGACCCCCCTCGAAATACCCCCAGTTCTGGCAGGGACGTATACAGGATTTTTGAGCGGGGGGGGGGGCTGCTGGTTTACGGAGGTCGGCGAACGGGGGGGGGGGCTCAGCCCCCCCCTAAAATTTTACCTACAGAATGGCGGAATGAGGCCATGGCGCTGGCGCCATTAGTAGGCGCCACGCCATGGCGCCATTGGCGTTGGCACCAGCGCCATGCAACGCTGTACATATATGCCAATATACATACAATAACAGCAAAAATCACACCATTGAGTGTATTTGTAACGATTTTAGGCCACATGGGGCAAATCTGATGATAATATAATACATTATGTGTGGTGAAAAATGCGCGCTTGCGCGCAAAATTTTTTACGCTGATGTTGAAAAAGTCACATTTTTCGGTCACTTTCTGGTCTCGCCCCGGGAAGGGGGGGGGCTGCAGCCCCCCCGCCCCCCCCCCCCTGGAAACGGCCCTGGGTCTGAGCGACCTGGAGAAATAAATAATAACTCCCCTCGAAAAAACACCCGTCTTGAATGATGTAAATATTTACATCATGTGTGCAATACACATGATGTTTTAATTGCTGCCAATTTGCATCGCAGTTACACATTACTAGATTGTGTAGTTAAATATCTACCATATTTCCTTGAATTATCTTTCACTAAAAGCTTTGACGAAATAATAAGCCCCCTTGAATAATCGCCCGGTCGAATTAACCCCCCAGCCCTCAAAATTTGCTCGAATTAATAAACCCAATTTTATATGGCGCCCTTCAATTTTTCGAATGACGCCATAGCGCCATTGGCGCCTGACGCCATTTTTCCTGGCGCTTTTCCATCACTACCTGTCACAGTCAACACAACTTGCTGCTACAGTAAACCTGACTATGTCATACATTTTTTTCCAACTGGCAGTATGAACACAATAACTTGATTTTTGACAAACTGACTGGTTCACATTTCACAAAGATTTACATGAATAAGCAAAAACCCAGCACTTACACCAGTGGGTGCCCTGGTTTCATTTCAGCATCTGCTGGTGCCCTTGTGATTACTGGTTTCTTGAGCATTTTTGTTTTCTTCTTTTTCACAATAGGGCTTTGTTCTTGCTCATCTGCACATAACAAAAAATTAATTAAACCATGGCAAAGTCCTGCAAAGTAAACACACAGTCTGATCAGCATACCAAGAACAGTGAGCATCATGTAAGTGGATGCACTTCCTGCATTGTTTGAGGCAATGAATTCAATCTTTCCAGCGTGTGTTTTCTTCACACCATCAATGATCAACATGAAAGTATACATTTGATTGTCAGACATCAACACAAACTGAACATTCTCTGACTGCTGCAATTCTGTACCATTGTGCATCACTGTTATCTGTGTGTAAGGGAGTAAAAACGTGATTTAAAAAAACAATCACAGCAAAAATGGATCTGTGAAGCGTGAGGAAGCGGGCTGGATCAGGGGTCTCGAATGGGGGGGGTTGGGGGGGGGGTTACCCCCCCCCAAACCGCCCAGCTATCTATCTATCCCGGAGGCCGCTCAGCTATCTATCTTTCCCGGAGGCAAAATTTTGGGCTACTACCCCCTAAACCCCCCCCCAAATCGCTCAGCTATCTACCTATCTGGAGCGATTTTTCAGAAACTATACCCCAATTTTCGCTCAAAATCGCTATTTTTCATACCTATATATAGATTTTCACCTCCAAAATCAGTGGTTCATGCGTCTAACTGCCTATTTTCAGCTATTTTAAGTACTATATGCTCTTGTATACCCATTTTGAGCTATTTTACACCTACTTTTAGCGATTTTTCTCCCTTTTCTTCCTTCTATGCCCCGAAAAAGCCTATATATCGAACCACCACAACCCCCCCCCAAACCCCCCCCCAGAAAATTTTTCAGCTATCTATCCCTCCGGAGGAGCGATTTGCTATCTATCCAACCACTCGGAGGGTCAAAATTCAAGATACCCCTGGGCTGGATGCGCGTGAAGCGGCGCGCTTCCACATGCTTCCACACGCTTCCACCAACATCATGAAAATCTCGGTGAAGTGTCTTCCACACACTTCACCTAGCTTCACCGCATTTTTAACGCGCATCCAAAATGTGGAAGACACTTCACCTCGCTGGCGCTTCCACACGCTTCCTGTACGTATACATGTGTGTGGAAGCGCCATATAAGGAAGTGTGAAGTACCTTCACGCAGATTTTCGTGATGTGTGTGGAAGCGCTTGCGTGCTGCGTGAAGCGTCGGGAAGTGTCATCCAGAGTTGTTAAAAGGTACGTACGTTTACTAGAAAAATACGCGTACGCGAGTACGCGGTAAATACATTTACATATACTTTTCAAAAAAATACCGTACGCACTTGTACGCGTACACTTTCAAAGCATACGCGTACGGAAAATGTATTTATGAAAATTCAATGTGGGACATTTTTATAAAGTAACTACACTACTATGTATTTACAGAAGTGGTTCCATTGAATATTTTAGACATGCGGGGGTAGTGCCTTTAAAATTTCAAAATTCGCAGCCAAATCGAAATGGTTGTGGAGACAATGGATCTGGTAAAAGAGTCGGGAGAACGATGATTTTTATCTCCTAGAAAAACGAGACCTTGAAAACTATATAATCTGTCATTTGGTTATAGAAAAACATACGCTGTGCTGTACACGTATGAAAAAGTGCCCACTTTTACACATTCTATGTCAAAAAGTAGTCGTTTCTACACTCACAAAAAAGTACCCACATTTACGCGTACATACGAGTAAAAAAAAGTATTTTACATTTTCTATACTTTGTGGTGAGTAAAAAAAATACTTAACGTTTACATATACTTTTCAAAAAGTTCAGTAATTCTAACAACTCTGGTGTCATCATGAAGACACTTCCCGACGCTTCACCGCACATCCACACACCCTTTTTTGCTGTGAATGAATACATTCAACACATATACTAATATATCAAATTGATGAAATTAACCATTGGTGTAGGGTAGGCCACAAATCGTGTTTCCAACATCAGCAGTTCTCCTGCTTTTACTGTTCTTGCATTTGGCTTTTTCCAGAACATCGGTTTTGATACCTGCTGTTTGCTGGTTGATCGTTTTCGTCCTGCTTCCTCTTCCGATTCAGCTGCAAAAAACAATGTTATTCCTACAAACAAGTTTTGAGTCTAGTCATGAGCTCAAAATGATGGTAACAATAACTGTAGTTGTGAAGAATCAGTTTTTTTTAGCATTGCTAGATAATTCCTACTCTCAGTAAGCACATGGTTGCAAATATGTTGACAGTGTGTTTATTTTTGTTACTTCCTGTATGTTACTATTTACATTTGCTATTTTTCGTAATAACTACTGAACTTGATAAAACATTTGAATTTGAATAAATGATGCCCTTTTCACAGTTTGAATGCAAGGTAAAAAGGAACAAACATGTAACACTCAGTTCTGCCGCTTTGGTGTCATGACCAATGGCATTTTTTGCTATTGCTGTAATTGTGCCAGAGTCATCAGCCATTGCAGTTGCAAACTTCAATGTGTGCAAAAATTGTCCTTTGTCTAGTTTGATTGACTTCACAAGGAAATCTTCTCCTGGCTGCAACACAGTTGTATGTCTTAGCCAGTGCACCACTGGTTCTGGATTACCTTCAACCTGGGTAAAAACATTACTTTTGAACTTATTCTGTGATAGATTATTATGCGCATCACCCACCCTGACTGAAAATTCCACTTGTGTTCCAGTTTTTGTTATAACTGGCTGAGGCCCTTCCAATATTGCAGGCTTCAGTCCTCCTGACAGTGGTGGTGCTTCATCTCCTATATTTCAATAATGTGGCTTTCAAACATTATTGTTATAACAACTTAATCTTTTGAACCTATACTCTGGTGACTTGTTGACTTATAGATGCCTCCACTGGTAGCATGGCAAGCCAATGATAATGCATGCATGAAACACTAGTCAAAAAGGGAATGCTGTTAAAAGGATCATTCACACTAAGTTTTGACCAGCAATTTTTATTTTTTGACCATAGCTGCAATTTGTGGTAATTGTTGACATCCTTTGGAAAGTCCACTGTATGTGCACATAATCAAGTCACCTGAGTATTAAATAATAAAATCTTCCATTACCATCTGACAAATCCTTTGCAATCAAATGTATTTCATGTTTTAAACCAGATTTATATTGTTTCATTGGTATTGCACTTGTACTGGGGATCCAACCAGACTCCTTTGTATTCTCATTTTTCACAAAATACCATCCATTTGCAGTGTCTTCCACTAATAGTTCAACCTAAAGTTTAAATATAACAATTAAAAAATGTTGCACCCTAAAATAAGTGATGCTCTCTTCAGTGGTCATCAATGAATCAGTTGCATTTAGGAATGGCCGAAGTTTTTGAACTGTTTTACTCTAAAAATGTACTTTTTGAGAAGAAAAAAATATGAAAGTTGCAAAAAATGGTGGCTAAAATTTTCAGTACTAATTCAATCATTAGCTGTTTTGAAACTTTCTGCTAGCAAGTGCACAATTTTATACACAAATTAACATTTGTGTAAGTTTTCATAGGTTTATTTTTGGTATTCTTGTTTCCATTTCCATAACCATGTGATGTTATTGTAATTTTTTAAATTGTCATATACATACGCTGACTTATTTATTGTGGACATTACATTACTCATTTTATTTATTGTGGACACAGATATAGATCATGTATCTAACTTTACAATTTTGTATAGTGATATTTATGTGATCACTGTACTTTTATATGGCTAAAGATTGTTTTGCACTCCCCACTTATCTATATCTGATTATCAGTCCAGTGCGTAGCAACAGCTCACCGGAATTTCCAACGCACAACATAATTGTATCAAGCAGTTTTGGCGCGACACAAGTTTGTCGCGCAGGTAGTGATGGAATGGCGCCACAGTGCTGGCACCATTTGAGGTTATTGATGTGTTCCATCACCAGCATAAAGCATTGTCTCCTGCACAACAAATCTCTGTTGCGCAAAAAACTGCGCAACAAAATATGTGTAGTGCACGAGTGGTGCCATGGCACAATACACTGGCGCCCTTAAATTGCGCCAGCGCCACGTCGCCATTCCATTACTACCTGCGCAACAAAATTGTGTTGCGCAAAAACTGCGCGACACAATTGTGTTGTGCGTTGGAAGTTATTCCGACCCCGTAGCAACTACTGTGAAAATAATACTGTATGTGATGCACAGCACTGGGAGAGAAAGATTTCAAGGTTGACTCACAGATTCACCACCTTGAAGTGTAATTGTGTTGGGACTCCCATCACTCATAACAGTTGTAACCACAGCATAGGTACCTAATGATTTGAGGTTTTGAACATTATCTGGGACTGGCATGGGTACATGCACTTGCTGCTGTTCTAAGCTTGTCATTCCCTCTTGTGATTTTCTTCTTAGTGGTGGACCTCGTTTTGCTGACTGAAATTGAGTGTATGTTAATGCTGTTGAGACTGAAATTGAGTGTATTTGAATGCTGTTGAAACACAAGGATCATACATATCTCACCTGTGTCTGTGGGGTATCGGTATCAGACGAGCTAAGTTCTTGTTCAGGCATTTTGTGTGCCCTCTTTCTTATTGTATCCAGTCGCTTTGCAGCATGACCATTTGCTTTCTTTTTTGTTTTCCCCTGCATGCATAAACTCAAATAATACTAATTATACTTAAATAAATCCCCTGGGGAATTATTGTTGTCATACTTTTTGAGGGGAGGGGAGGAATATTTTAGGGGGATAATTTTTTCATCAAAATTTTCAAGCATGTTTCTATGAATTCATTCAATAAAATATGCGTTACTAAGATATGACATGCTATTTTTGTTCTCAATACACCAAAAACGTTTATTATTTGTCAAAAGGATAAATACTTTTAGGAAGGAATTATTTTTCCGTGACTCATAATATTGGCGGGGGGGGGGGATTATTCAAATAAACATGGTACCCGTCATGACAATTATATTCAAATATTTATATGTTGGGTATTATCAAGCCTCAAAACTAACTTGTATGTCAATTTCATCAGATTCTGGATGCAACAATTCAACACCACTATCCATTGATTGCTGCATCAAAGGAATACCATGCATCATTTGGGATGATGTTGGCAATGCTGCAAGCTTATCATCATGGTCAGATTCACACTCTTCCATGATTCGACTGCTACGTTTCACTTTAGTTGCCTGCAATTATTCACTCATGGTGCAGGGTTAGGCATGGAATAGAAAACATGAAAAAGCATTCAACCTTTTTAGGAAGATGGCCATGTTCATGATCACTTGCACTTGAATCTTCAGAGCCCTCATCATCTGCTGAGGCAGATGTAACATCTAAATCATCTTTCATACCACTTGTTTTCTTGGGCCTCATTTTTGGTTCGGCCTCGGAATCAATATCACTACTTAAGTCTGTTTTGGCAAGTTTTTTAGTTGACACACTTTGTGTGCTTGTAGCAGCTCTCTCCTTCTTTGTATCACTTGACACAGATCCTATTTGTTTAGTTGTTTCTTTCTGTTGTTCAGCTGTTGCACCTGTATATTTTAAATGATAATTATTTTAAACTGTTTTTTTTTGCCAGTCATTATGAGTCCATTTATCTTATTGACTCAAAAAGAATGCAAAGATAATAGTCCCATGAATACATTTAATGGAGGATTAAGAGTACATTTATCAGTTACAAAGTTGCTTTCATGCTTTAAAATACTTGCAAAACTTAAAGATTACACTCTATGCACATTTTGTATTCTGCTTCTACCTGGTGCATTCTGTAATTACTTGGCCAGTGTTTAAAGCCACACAATCCTTTATTTTGACAATTATAGTAACATTTATTATATAGTTTATTTAGTTTTTATATTCATAACAGTAAAATTCAGAAAAGCAAAAACGTTGCTCTATTGTTTTCACACAAGTGGAACAGAAGAGTTCAGTCACTGTTCATGTTACTGCATTTTTTCAATTTTTCCATACAATGGTGATGTTACCCACATGTACTCTCTGTCCACGTACTTTGACAACGGATTTATTCACCTTTTTTTCAGAGACACTTGTGGGTTTTACATAAAATCAGGAAATTTATGTATAGGAATTCAATGCACTGTTAACATTGCTTAGATAATATACTGAAATAACTAGTACACTGGCTCAGTGCTTTCAAAATGCACCTTCAAAAAAATATTCTCACATTATATACACTTTGTGCAGTATTTACTTTGTGCAATTACAACTCCTTCCATGTTTCTTCTAATGCTGGCTTTATGGAGTTAACCATTCTATTTTTCATGTCTTCACAAGGGTTGAACAAATTTTATATTTTTATCAGCCACACAAAATGAGTTTAATTAAAACAGATTTTTTGAAAATTGCATATACTTTGCTCCAAAATCATATTTAGTAAGGGCCATTTGAATTGATAGCCATTGTACTGACCATCATCTGTTGGCATATAGTTATTTATAGTGCCACACAGTTCATCTGTCTACCCAATTTATCCTTATGAAAATTTGTGGCAGTGAGCTTTTTAAGAAAGTAAGTTATGCTGTGATAAAAATTTTGAAATGGCCACCACAACCCACATTCATCAGAGTGTAACACAATTAGATGTTTCACATTGTTCCTAGATCAGTCTGTTAGAAGAAACATGGTTCTGCTATATAATTATTACCTGATTCCACATGCAGAGAATCCTGATGTTGTTCTCTTTCACCTCTATCTTGGTGGGTGTGCAATACCTGCGTGCTAGACTTTTTAGTAGTGGATAATTGTGGCTGTGTTGCAAGTGCATCACCACTAAAATCAGGCTTTGTGGTGCTGGGTGACACTTTCACAACAGTTAAGTTTCTAATTTCATCAATGTCGTCAGAAATAAGACTATTTGCTTTTTCAGCACCTCCAACATCTACCTCAAATTTATCACTTGACTCAATACTTTTTGAAGTATCTTGTACTGGTTTTGCCACAACTGGTTTCTCTCTCTCGACCAATTTCTGTAAAATAAATTTACTCGCTACATCACCAAATTGTAAAATCCATTTTTCCTCAAAACACCCCCATTTATTTTTTTCAGTACTAATTTTGAGTTGATATTTTGAAGGGACTTACTCACACCAATTTTTTTTCAGATTTCATGAAATTAATAGTGTGGAATACTCTTTTATATACCCAAAACTGCTAACATGTCCCAAAATTGGAATTCATAGTGCAGGATATTATTTTACGTACCCAGTACTGCTAATGTGACCAAATGAGAAATATTGGCACATATCAACATTACATTGCTATGCAAACTAGCATACATGTAGCTGTGACACAAACCGGCACCAATAAACAGATCATGTACATTGCATAAATGATGTACATCATTCCAGAAAGGTGTATTTCATGATATACTTATTTTCCCTCAACTCACTGAGACCTGGAGGTATTTCACAGAAGGGAGGGGGGGTATTTTTGAGGAAATACGGTTGATGGTATCAAACCATCCTTGACTATAAGTGGTACATCTATAACCTTGGTTGAGTCATCATCCAATGTCACTGGTTTTGCATCTGTTACCACAGATGTTTCATCTTTCCTTGATGATGGTTGTTCTGTTTTCTCAGCTGTTGGCAATTTCACTTTCAGCTTATCAGCATCTGGTTCCATTGTTTCACTTTGCATCATTGCAGCACCAGGTTCTTCTGCACCACCATCTGTCTTTGTGGTAGGTGGTTTTGAACCATCCTTTGCTGCTGGCTTTGCATCTTTCACTTTAGATGTGTCATCTTTCTTTGATGCTGGTTTTACAGTTTTCTCAGCTGTTGGCAATTTCACTTTCAGCTTATCAGCATCTGGTTCCAATGTTTCACTTTTCATCACTGCAGCACCAGTCCCTTCTGCACCACTATCTATTTTTGTGCTAGGTGGCTTCGAACCATCCCTTGCTGCTGGCTTTGCATCTTTCACTTTAGATGTATCATCTTTCTTTGATGCTGGTTTTACAGTTATCTCAGCTGTTGGCAATTTCACTTTCAGCTTATCAGCATCTGGTTCCAATGTTTCACTTTGCATCATTGCAGCACCAGGTTCTTCTGCACCACCATCTGTCTTTGTGGTAGGTGGTTTTGAACCATCCTTTGCTGCTGGCTTTGCATCTTTCACTTTAGATGTGTCATCTTTCTTTGATGCTGGTTTTACAGTTTTCTCAGCTGTTGGCAATTTCACTTTCAGCTTATCAGCATCTGGTTCCATTGTTTCACTTTGAATCATTGCAGCACCAGGTCCTTCTGCTCCACCATCTATTTTTGTGCTAGGTGGCTTTGAACCATCCTTTGTTGCTGGCTTAGCATCTTTCACTTTAGATGTATCATCTTCTTTTGATGTTGGTTTTTCTGTTGTCTCAGCTGTTGGCAATTTCACTTTCAGCTTATCAGCATCTGGTTCCATTGTTTCACTTTGCATCATTGCAGCACCAGGTTCTTCTGCACCACCATCTGTCTTTGTGGTAGGTGGTTTTGAACCATCCTTTGCTGCTGGCTTTGCATCTTTCACTTTAGATGTATCATCTTTCTTTGATGCTGGTTTTACAGTTTTCTCAGCTGTTGGCAATTTCACTTTCAGCTTATCAGCATCTGGTTCCAATGTTTCACTTTTCATCACTGCAGCACCAGTCTCTTCTGCACCACCATCTATTTTTGTGCTAGGTGGCTTCGAACCATCCTTTGTTGCTGGCTGAGCATCTTTCACTTTAGTTGTATCATGGTCCTTTGATGCTGGTTTTTCTGTTGTCTCAGCTGTTGGCAATTTCACTTTCAGCTTATCAGCATCTGGTTCCAATGTTTCACTTTTCATCACTGCATCACCAGTCTCTTCTGCACCACCATCTATTTTTGTGGTAGGTGGTTTTGAACCATCCTTTGCTGCTTGCTTTGCATCTTTCACTTTAGATGTATCATCTTTCTTTGATGCTGGTTTTACAGTTTTCTCAGCTGTTGGCAATTTCACTTTCAGCTTATCAGCATCTGGTTCCATTGTTTCACTTTGCATCATTGCAGCACCAGGTTCTTCTGCACCAGCATCTATTTTTGTGCTAGGTGGCTTCGAACCATCCTTTGCTGCTGGCTTTGCATCTTTCACTTTACTTGTATCATCTTCCTTTGATGCTGGTTTTACAGTTTTCTCAGCTGTTGGCAATTTCACTTTCAGCTTATCAGCATCTGGTTCCATTGTTTCACTTTGCATCATTGCAGCACCAGTTTCTTCTGCACCACCATCTGTCTTTGTGGTAGGTGGTTTTGAACCATCCTTTGCTGCTGGCTTTGCATCTTTCACTTTAGATGTATCATCTTTCTTTGATGCTGGTTTTACAGTTTTCTCAGCTGTTGGCAATTTCACTTTCAGCTTATCAGCATCTGGTTCCAATGTTTCACTTTTCATCACTGCAGCACCAGTCTCTTCTGCACCATCATCTATTTTTGTGCTAGGTGGCTTCGAACCATCCTTTGTTGCTGGCTGAGCATCTTTCACTTTAGTTGTATCATGGTCCTTTGATGCTGGTTTTTCTGTTGTCTCAGCTGTTGGCAATTTCACTT
Organism: Sphaerolaimus hirsutus; assembly: GCA_964036195.1. Taxonomy (NCBI): domain Eukaryota; kingdom Metazoa; phylum Nematoda; class Chromadorea; order Monhysterida; family Sphaerolaimidae; genus Sphaerolaimus; species Sphaerolaimus hirsutus. The sequence goes on from OZ038456.1 coordinate 15,976,190, forward strand.
TCAGCTTATCAGCATCTGGTTCCATTGTTTCACTTTGCATCATTGCAGCACCAGGTTCTTCTGCACCACCATCTGTCTTTGTGGTAGGTGGTTTTGAACCATCCTTTGCTGCTTGCTTTGCATCTTTCACTTTAGATGTATCATCTTTCTTTGATGCTGGTTTTACAGTTTTCTCAGCTGTTGGCAATTTCACTTTCAGCTTATCAGCATCTGGTTCCATTGTTTCACTTTGCATCATTGCAGCACCAGGTTCTTCTGCACCAGCATCTATTTTGGTGCTAGGTGGCTTCGAACCATCCTTTGCTGCTGGCTTTGCATCTTTCACTTTACTTGTATCATCTTCCTTTGATGCTGGTTTTACAGTTTTCTCAGTTGTTGGCAATTTCACTTTCAGCTTATCAGCATCTGGTTCCATTGTTTCACTTTGCATAATTGCAGCACCAGGTTCTTCTGCACCACCATCTATTTTTGTGCTAGGTGGCTTTGAACCATCCTTTGTTGCTGGCTTAGCATCTTTCACTTTAGATGTATCATCTTCCTTTGATGCTGGTTTTTCTGTTGTCTCAACTGTTGGCAATTTCACTTTCAGCTTATCAGCATCTGGTTCCACTGTTTCACTTTGAATCATTGCAGCACCAGGTCCTTCTGCTCCATCATCTATTTTTGTGCTAGGTGGCTTTGAACCATCCTTTGTTGCTGGCTTAGCATCTTTCACTTTAGATGTATCATCTTCTTTTGATGTTGGTTTTTCTGTTGTCTCAGCTGTTGGCAATTTCACTTTCAGCTTATCAGCATCTGGTTCCATTGTTTCACTTTGCATCATTGCAGCACCAGGTTCTTCTGCACCACCATCTGTCTTTGTGGTAGGTGGTTTTGAACCATCCTTTTCTGCTGGCTTTGCATCTTTCACTTTAGATGTATCATCTTTCTTTGATGCTGGTTTTACAGTTTTCTCAGCTGTTGGCAATTTCACTTTCAGCTTATCAGCATCTGGTTCCAATGTTTCACTTTTCATCACTGCAGCACCAGTCTCTTCTGCACCACCATCTATTTTTGTGCTAGGTGGCTTCGAACCATCCTTTGTTGCTGGCTGAGCATCTTTCACTTTAGTTGTATTATGGTCCTTTGATGCTGGTTTTTCTGTTGTCTCAGCTGTTGGCAATTTCACTTTCAGCTTATCAGCATCTGGTTCCATTGTTTCACTTTGCATCATTGCAGCAACAGGTTCTTCTGCACCAGCATCTATTTTTGTGCTAGGTGGCTTCGAACCATCCTTTGCTGCTGGCTTTGCATCTTTCACTTTACTTGTATCATCTTCCTTTGATGCTGGTTTTACAGTTTTCTCAGCTGTTGGCAATTTCACTTTCAGCTTATCAGCATCTGGTTCCATTGTTTCACTTTGCATAATTGCAGCACCAGGTTCTTCTGCACCACCATCTATTTTTGTGCTAGGTGGCTTTGAACCATCCTTTGTTGCTGGCTTAGCATCTTTCACTTTAGATGTATCATCTTCCTTTGATGCTGGTTTTTTTGTTGTCTCAGCTGTTGGCAATTTCACTTTCAGCTTATCAGCATCTGGTTCCATTGTTTCACTTTGAATCGTTGCAGCACCAGGTCCTTCTGCTCCATCATCTATTTTTGTGCTAGGTGGCTTTGAACCATCCTTTGTTGCTGGCTTAGCATCTTTCACTTTAGATGTATCATCTTCCTTTGATGCTGGTTTTTCTGTTGTCTCAGCTGTTGGCAATTTCACTTTCAGCTTATCAGCATCTGGTTCCATTGTTTCACTTTGCATCATTGCAGCACCAGGTTCTTCTGCACCACCATCTGTCTTTGTGGTAGGTGGTTTTGAACCATCCTTTTCTGCTGGCTTTGCATCTTTCACTTTAGATGTATCATCTTTCTTTGATGCTGGTTTTACAGTTTTCTCAGCTGTTGGCAATTTCACTTTCAGCTTATCAGCATCTGGTTCCAATGTTTCACTTTTCATCACTGCAGCACCAGTCTCTTCTGCACCACCATCTATTTTTGTGCTAGGTGGCTTCGAACCATCCTTTGTTGCTGGCTGAGCATCTTTCACTTTAGTTGTATCATGGTCCTTTGATGCTGGTTTTTCTGTTGTCTCAGCTGTTGGCAATTTCACTTTCAGCTTATCAGCATCTGGTTCCATTGTTTCACTTTGCATCATTGCAGCACCAGGTTCTTCTGCACCAGCATCTATTTTTGTGCTAGGTGGCTTCGAACCATCCTTTGCTGCTGGCTTTGCATCTTTCACTTTACTTGTATCATCTTCCTTTGATGCTGGTTTTACAGTTTTCTCAGCTGTTGGCAATTTCACTTTCAGCTTATCAGCATCTGGTTCCATTGTTTCACTGTGCATAATTGCAGCACCAGGTTCTTCTGCACCACCATCTATTTTTGTGCTAGGTGGCTTTGAACCATCCTTTGTTGCTGGCTTAGCATCTTTCACTTTAGATGTATCATCTTCCTTTGATGCTGGTTTTTCTGTTGTCTCAGCTGTTGGCAATTTCACTTTCAGCTTATCAGCATCTGGTTCCATTGTTTCACTTTGAATCATTGCAGCACCAGGTCCTTCTGCTCCATCATCTATTTTTGTGCTAGGTGGCTTTGAACCATCCTTTGTTGCTGGCTTAGCATCTTTCACTTTAGATGTATCATCTTCTTTTGATGTTGGTTTTTCTGTTGTCTCAGCTGTTGGCAATTTCACTTTCAGCTTATCAGCATCTGGTTCCATTGTTTCACTTTGCATCATTGCAGCACCAGGTTCTTCTGCACCACCATCTGTCTTTGTGGTAGGTGGTTTTGAACCATCCTTTTCTGCTGGCTTTGCATCTTTCACTTTAGATGTATCATCTTTCTTTGATGCTGGTTTTACAGTTTTCTCAGCTGTTGGCAATTTCACTTTCAGCTTATCAGCATCTGGTTCCAATGTTTCACTTTTCATCACTGCAGCACCAGTCTCTTCTGCACCACCATCTATTTTTGTGCTAAGTGGCTTCGAACCATCCTTTGTTGCTGGCTGAGCATCTTTCACTTTAGTTGTATCATGGTCCTTTGATGCTGGTTTTTCTGTTGTCTCAGCTGTTGGCAATTTCACTTTCAGCTTATCAGCATCTGGTTCCATTGTTTCACTTTGCATCATTGCAGCACCAGGTTCTTCTGCACCACCATCTGTCTTTGTGGTAGGTGGTTTTGAACCATCCTTTGCTGCTTGCTTTGCATCTTTCACTTTAGATGTATCATCTTTCTTTGATGCTGGTTTTACAGTTTTCTCAGCTGTTGGCAATTTCACTTTCAGCTTATCAGCATCTGGTTCCATTGTTTCACTTTGCATAATTGCAGCACCAGGTTCTTCTGCACCACCATCTATTTTTGTGCTAGGTGGCTTCGAACCATCCTTTGTTGCTGGCTGAGCATCTTTCACTTTAGTTGTATCATCTTCCTTTGATGCTGGTTTTTTTGTTGTCTCAGCTGTTGGCAATTTCACTTTCAGCTTATCAGCATATGGTTCCAATGTTTCACTTTTCATCACTGCAGCACCAGTCTCTTCTGCACCACCATCTATTTTTGTGCTAGGTGGCTTCGAACCATCCTTTGTTGCTGGCTGAGCATCTTTCACTTTAGTTGTATCATCTTCCTTTGATGCTGGTTTTTTTGTTGTCTCAGCTGTTGGCAATTTCACTTTCAGCTTATCAGCATCTGGTTCCATTGTTTCACTTTGCATCATTGCAGCACCAGGTTCTTCTGCACCACCATCTGTCTTTGTGGTAGGTGGTTTTGAACCATCCTTTGCTGCTTGCTTTGCATCTTTCACTTTAGATGTATCATCTTTCTTTGATGCTGGTTTTACAGTTTTCTCAGCTGTTGGCAATTTCACTTTCAGCTTATCAGCATCTGGTTCCAATGTTTCACTTTTCATCACTGCAGCACCAGTCTCTTCTGCACCACCATCTATTTTTGTGCTAAGTGGCTTCGAACCATCCTTTGTTGCTGGCTGAGCATCTTTCACTTTAGTTGTATCATGGTCCTTTGATGCTGGTTTTTCTGTTGTCTCAGCTGTTGGCAATTTCACTTTCAGCTTATCAGCATTTGGTTCCATTGTTTCACTTTGCATCATTGCAGCACCAGGTTCTTCTGCACCACCATCTGTCTTTGTGGTAGGTGGTTTTGAACCATCCTTTGCTGCTTGCTTTGCATCTTTCACTTTAGATGTATCATCTTTCTTTGATGCTGGTTTTACAGTTTTCTCAGCTGTTGGCAATTTCACTTTCAGCTTATCAGCATCTGGTTCCATTGTTTCACTTTGCATAATTGCAGCACCAGGTTCTTCTGCACCACCATCTATTTTTGTGCTAGGTGGCTTCGAACCATCCTTTGTTGCTGGCTGAGCATCTTTCACTTTAGTTGTATCATCTTCCTTTGATGCTGGTTTTTTTGTTGTCTCAGCTGTTGGCAATTTCACTTTCAGCTTATCAGCATATGGTTCCAATGTTTCACTTTTCATCACTGCAGCACCAGTCTCTTCTGCACCACCATCTATTTTTGTGCTAGGTGGCTTCGAACCATCCTTTGTTGCTGGCTGAGCATCTTTCACTTTAGTTGTATCATGGTCCTTTGATGCTGGTTTTTCTGTTGTCTCAGCTGTTGGCAATTTCACTTTCAGCTTATCAGCATCTGGTTCCATTGTTTCACTTTGCATCATTGCAGCACCAGGTTCTTCTGCACCACCATCTGTCTTTGTGGTAGGTGGTTTTGAACCATCCTTTGCTGCTTGCTTTGCATCTTTCACTTTAGATGTATCATCTTTCTTTGATGCTGGTTTTACAGTTTTCTCAGCTGTTGGCAATTTCACTTTCAGCTTATCAGCATCTGGTTCCATTGTTTCACTTTGCATAATTGCAGCACCAGGTTCTTCTGCACCACCATCTATTTTTGTGCTAGGTGGCTTCGAACCATCCTTTGTTGCTGGCTGAGCATCTTTCACTTTAGTTGTATCATCTTCCTTTGATGCTGGTTTTTTTGTTGTCTCAGCTGTTGGCAATTTCACTTTCAGCTTATCAGCATATGGTTCCAATGTTTCACTTTTCATCACTGCAGCACCAGTCTCTTCTGCACCACCATCTATTTTTGTGCTAGGTGGCTTCGAACCATCCTTTGTTGCTGGCTGAGCATCTTTCACTTTAGTTGTATCATCTTCCTTTGATGCTGGTTTTTCTGTTGTCTCAGCTGTTGGCAATTTCACTTTCAGCTTATCAGCATCTGGTTCCATTGTTCCACTTTGCATCATTGCAGCACCAGGTTCTTCTGCACCACCATCTGTCTTTGTGGTAGGTGGTTTTGAACCATCCTTTGCTGCTTGCTTTGCATCTTTCACTTTAGATGTATCATCTTTCTTTGATGCTGGTTTTACAGGTTTCTCAGCTGTTGGCAATTTCACTTTCAGCTTATCAGCATCTGGTTCCATTGTTTCACTTTGCATCATTGCAGCACCAGTTTCTTCTGCACCACCATCTGTCTTTGTGGTAGGTGGTTTTGAACCATCCTTTGCTGCTGGCTTTGCATCTTTCACTTTAGATGTATCATCTTTCTTTGATGCTGGTTTTACAGTTTTTTCAGCTGTTGGCAATTTCACTTTAAGCTTATCAGCATCTGGTTCCATTGTTTCACTTTGCATCATTGCAGCACCAGGTTCTTCTGCACCACCATCTATTTTTGTGCTAGGTGGCTTCAAACCATCCTTTGTTGCTGGCTGAGCATCTTTCACTTTGGATGTATCATCTTCCTTTGATGCTGGTTTTTCTGTTTTCTCAGGTGTTGGCAATTTCACTTTCAGCTTATCAGCATCTGGTTCCATTGTTTCACTTTGCATCATTGCAGCACCAGGTTCTTCTGCACCACCATTTGTCTTTGTGGTAGGTGGTTTTGAACCATCCTTTGCTGCTGGCTTTGCATCTTTCACTTTAGATGTATCATCTTTCTTTGATGCTGGTTTTACAGTTTTCTCAGCTGTTGGCAATTTCACTTTCAGCTTATCAGCATCTGGTTCCATTGTTTCACTTTGCATCATTGCAGCACCAGGTTCTTCTGCACCACCATCTGTCTTTGTGGTAGGTGGTTTTGAACCATCCTTTGCTGCTTGCTTTGCATCTTTCACTTTAGATGTATCATCTTTCTTTGATGCTGGTTTTACAGTTTTCTCAGCTGTTGGCAATTTCACTTTCAGCTTATCAGCATCTGGTTCCATTGTTTCACTTTGCATCATTGCAGCACCAGGTTCTTCTGCACCACCATCTGTCTTTGTGGTAGGTGGCTTCGAACCATCCTTTGCTGCTGGCTTTGCATCTTTCACTTTAGATGTATCATCTTTCTTTGATGCTGGTTTTACAGTTTTCTCAGCTGTTGGCAATTTCACTTTCAGCTTATCAGCATCTGGTTCCAATGTTTCACTTTTCATCACTGCAGCACCAGTCTCTTCTGCACCACCATCTATTTTTGTGCTAGGTGGCTTCGAACCATCCTTTGTTGCTGGCTGAGCATCTTTCACTTTGGATCTATAATCTTCCTTTGATGCTGGTTTTTCTGTTGTCTCAGCTGTTGGCAATTTCACTTTCAGCTTATCAGCATCTGGTTCCATTGTTTCACTTTGAATCATTGCAGCACCAGTTCCTTCTGCTCCACCATCTATTTTTGTGCTTGGTGGCTTTGAACCATCCTTTGTTGCTGGCTCATCTTTCACTTTGGATGTATCATCTTCCTTTGATGCTGGTTTTTCTGTTGTCTTAGCTGTTGGCAATTTCACTTTCAGCTTATCAGCATCTGGGTCCATTGTTTCACTTTGCATCATTGCAGCACCAGGTTCTTCTGCACCACCATCTGTCTTTGTGGTAGGTGGTTTTGAACCATCCTTTGCTGCTGGCTTTGCATCTTTCACTTTAGATGTATCATCTTTCTTTGATGCTGGTTTTACAGTTTTCTCAGCTGTTGGCAATTTCACTTTCAGCTTATCAGCATCTGGTTCCATTGTTTCACTTTGCATCATTGCAGCACCAGGTTCTTCTGCACCACCATCTGTCTTTGTGGTAGGTGGTTTTGAACCATCCTTTGCTGTGGGCTTTGCATCTTTCACTTTAGATGTATCATCTTTCTTTGATGCTGGTTTTACAGTTTTCTCAGCTGTTGGCAATTTCACTTTCAGCTTATCAGCATCTGGTTCCATTGTTTCACTTTGCATCATTGCAGCACCATGTTCTTCTGCACCACCATCTGTCTTTGTGGTAGGTGGTTTTGAACCATCCTTTGCTGCTGGCTTTGCATCTTTCACTTTAGATGTATCATCTTTCTTTGATGCTGGTTTTACAGTTTTCTCAGCTGTTGGCAATTTCACTTTCAGCTTATCAGCATCTGGTTCCATTGTTTCACTTTGCATCATTGCATCACCAGGTTCTTCTGCACCACCATCTATTTTTTTGCTAGGTGGCTTTGAACCATCATTTGTTGCTGGCTGAGCATCTTTCACTTTAGATGTATCATCTTGCTTTGATGCTGGTTTTTCTGTTGTCTCAGCTGTTGGCAATTTCACTTTCAGCTTATCAGCATCTGGTTCCATCGTTTCACTTTGCATCATTGCAGCACCAGGTTCTTCTGCACCACCATCTGTCTTTGCAGTAGGTAGTTTCGAACCATCCTTTGCTGCTGCCTTAGCATCTTTCACTTTAGATGTATCATCTTTCTTTGATGCTGGTTTTTCTATTGTCTCAGCTGTTGGCAATTTCACTTTCAGCTTATCAGCATCTGGTTCCAATGTTTCACTTTTCATCACTGCAGCACCAGTCTCTTCTGCACCACCATCTGTTTTTGTGGTAGGTGGCCTTGAACCATCCTTTGTTGCTGGCTTAGCATCTTTCACTTTAGATGTATCATCTTCCTTTGATGTAAGTTTTTCTGTTGTCTCAGCTGTTGGCAATTTCACTTTCAGCTTATCAGCATCTGGTTCCATTGTTTCACTTTGAATCATTGCAGCACCAGGTCCTTCTGCTCCACTATCTATTTTTGTGCTAGGTGGCTTCGAACCATCCTTTGTTGCTGGCTTAGCATCTTTCACTTGAGATGTATCATCTTCCTTTGATGTTGGTTTTTCTGTTGTCTCAGCTGTTGGCAATTTCACTTTCAGCTTATCAGCATCTGGTTCCAATGTTTCACTTTTCATCACTGCAGCACCAGTCTCTTCTGCACCACCATCTGTTTTTGTGGTAGGTGGCCTTGAACCATCCTTTGTTGCTGGCTTAGCATCTTTCACTTTAGATGTATCATCTTCCTTTGATGTTAGTTTTTCTGTTGTCTCAGCTGTTGGCAATTTCACTTTCAGCTTATCAGCATCTGGTTCCATTGTTTCACTTTGAATCATTGCAGCACCAGGTTCTTCTGCACCACCATCTGTCTTTGCAGTAGGTAGTTTCAAACCATCCTTTGCTGCTGCCTTAGCATCTTTCACTTTAGATGTATAATCTTTCTTTGATGCTGGTTTTACAGTTTTCTCAGCTGTTGGGAATTTCACTTTCAGCTTATCAGCATCTGGTTCCATTGTTTCACTTTGCATCATTGCAGCACCAGGTTCTTCTGCACCACCATCTGTCTTTGCAGTAGGTAGTTTCGAACCATCCTTTGCTGCTGCCTTAGCATCTTTCACTTTAGATGTATCATCTTTATTTGATGCTGGTTTTTCTGTTGTCTCAGCTGTTGGCAACTTCACTTTCAGCTTATCACCATCTGGTTCCATTGTTTCACTTTTCATCACTGCAGCACCAGCCTCTTCTGCACCACCATCTGTTTTTGTGGTAGGTGGCTTCAAACCATCCTTTGTTGCTGGCTTAGCATCTTCCACTTTAGATGTATCATCTTCCTTTGATGTTGGTTTTTCTGTTGTCTCAGCTGTTGGCAATTTCAGTTTCAGCTTATCAGCATCTGGTTCCATTGTTTCACTTTGAATCATTGCAGCACCAGGTCCTTCTGCTCCACCATCTATTTTTGTGGTAGGTGGTTCTGAACCATCCTTTGCTGCTGGCTTTGCATCTTTCACTTTAGATGTATCATCTTCCTTTGATGCTGGTTTTACAGTTTTCTCAGCTGTTGGCAATTTCACTTTCAGCTTATCAGCATCTGGTTCCAATGTTTCACTTTTCATCACTGCAGCACCAGTCTCTTCTGCACCACCATCTGTTTTTGTGGTAGGTGGCTTTGAACCATCCTCTGTTGCTGGCTTAGCAACTTTTACTTTAGATGTATAATCTTTCTTTGATGCTGGTTTCACAGTTTTCTCAGCTGTTGGCAATTTCACTTTCAGCTTATCAGCATCTGGTTCCAATGTTTCACTTTTCATCACTGCAGCACCAGTCTCTTCTGCACCACCATCTGTTTTTGTGGTAGGTGGCTTTGAACCATCCTTTGCTGCTGGCTTTGCATCTTTCACTTTAGATGTTTCATCTTCATTTGATGCTGGTTTTTCTGTTGTCTCAGCTGTTGGCAATTTCACTTTCAGCTTATCAGCATCTGGTTCCATTGTTTCACTTTGCATCATAGCAGCACCAGTCTCTTCTGCACCGCCATCTGTTTTTGTGGTAGGTGGCTTTGAACCATCCTCTGTTGCTGGCTTAGCAACTTTCACTTTAGATGTATAATCTTTCTTTGATGCTGATTTTACAGTTTTCTCAGCTGTTGGGAATTTCACTTTCAGCTTATCAGCATCTGGTTCCGTTGTTTCACTTTGCATCATTGCAGCACCAGGTTCTTCTGCACCACCATCTATTTTTGTGGTAGGTGGTTCTGAACCATCCTTTGCTGCTGCCTTAGCATCTTTCACTTTAGATGTATCATCTTTCTTTGATGCTGGTTTTTCTGTTGTCTCAGCTGTTGGCAATTTCACTTTCAGCTTATCAGCATCTGGTTCCAATGTTTCACTTTTCATCACTGCAGCACCAGCCTCTTTTGCACCACCATCTGTTTTTGTGGTAGGTGGCTTTGAACCGTCCTCTGTTGCTGGCTTAGCAACTTTCACTTTAGATGTATAATCTTTCTTTGATGCTGGTTTTACAGTTTTCTCAGCTGTTGGGAATTTCACTTTCAGCTTATCAGCATCTGGTTCCATTGTTTCACTTTGCATCATTGCAGCACCAGGTTCTTCTGCACCACCATCTATTTTTGTGCTAGGTGGCTTCGAACCATCCTTTGTTGCTGGCTGAGCATCTTTCACTTTTGATGTATCATCTTCCTTTGATGCTGGTTTTTCTGTTGTCTCAGCTGTTGGCAATTTCACTTTCAGCTTATCAGCATCTGGTTCCATTGTTTCACTTTGCATCATTGCAGCACCAGGTTCTTCTGCACCACCATCTGTCTTTGCAGTAGGTAGTTTCGAACCATCCTTTGCTGCTGCCTTAGCATCTTTCACTTTAGATGTATCATCTTTCTTTGATGCTGGTTTTTCTGTTGTCTCAGCTGTTGGCAATTTCACTTTCAGCTTATCAGCATCTGGTTCCAATGTTTCACTTTTCATCACTGCAGCACCAGCCTCTTCTGCACCACCATCTGTTTTTGTGGTAGGTGGCTTTGAACCGTCCTCTGTTGCTGGCTTAGCAACTTTCACTTTAGATGTATAATCTTTCTTTGATGCTGGTTTTACAGTTTTCTCAGCTGTTGGGAATTTCACTTTCAGCTTATCAGCATCTGGTTCCATTGTTTCACTTTGCATCATTGCAGCACCAGGTTCTCCTGCACCACCATCTATTTTTGTGCTAGGTGGCCTCGAACCATCCTTTGTTACTGGCTGAGCATCTTTCACTTTAGATGTATAATCGTCCTTTGATGCTGGTTTTTCTGTTGTCTCAGCTGTTGGCAATTTCACTTTCAGCTTATCACCATCTGGTTCCATTGTTTCACTTTTCATCACTGCAGCACCAGCCTCTTCTGCACCACCATCTGTTTTTGTGGTAGGTGGCTTCGAACCATCCTTTGTTGCTGGCTTAGCATCTTTCACTTCAGATGTATCATCTTCCTTTGATGTTGGTTTTTCTGTTGTCTCAGCTGTTGGCAATTTCAGTTTCAGCTTATCAGCATCTGGTTCCATTGTTTCACTTTGAATCATTGCAGCACCAGGTCCTTCTGCTCCACCATCTATTTGTGTGGTAGGTGGTTCTGAACCATCCTTTGCTGCTGGCTTTGCATCTTTCACTTTAGATGTATCATCTTCCTTTGATGCTGGTTTTACAGTTTTCTCAGCTGTTGGCAATTTCACTTTTAGCTTATCAGCATCTGGTTCCAATGTTTCACTTTTCATCACTGCAGCACCAGTCTCTTCTGCACCACCATCTGTTTTTGTGGTAGGTGGCTTTGAACCATCCTCTGTTGCTGGCTTAGCAACTTTCACTTTAGATGTATAATCTTTCTTTGATGCTGGTTTTACAGTTTTCTCAGCTGTTGGGAATTTCACATTCAGCTTATCAGCATCTGGTTCCAATGTTTCACTTTTCATCACTGCAGCACCAGTCTCTTCTGCACCACCGTCTGTTTTTGTGGTAGGTGGCTTTGAACCATCCTTTGCTGCTGGCTTTGCATCTTTCACTTTAGATGTATCATCTTCCTTTGATGCTGGTTTTTCTGTTGTCTCAGCTGTTGGCAATTTCACTTTCAGCTTATCAGCATCTGGTTCCATTGTTTCACTTTGCATCATTGCAGCACCAGTCTCTTCTGCACCGCCATCTGTTTTTGTGGTAGGTGGCTTTGAACCATCCTCTGTTGCTGGCTTAGCAACTTTCACTTTAGATGTATAATCTTTCTTTGATGCTGGTTTTACAGTTTTCTCAGCTGTTGGGAATTTCACTTTCAGCTTATCAGCATCTGGTTCCGTTGTTTCACTTTGCATCATTGCAGCACCAGGTTCTTCTGCACCACCATCTATTTTTGTGGTAGGTGGTTCTGAACCATCCTTTGCTGCTGCCTTAGCATCTTTCACTTTAGATGTATCATCTTTCTTTGATGCTGGTTTTTCTGTTGTCTCAGCTGTTGGCAATTTCACTTTCAGCTTATCAGCATCTGGTTCCATTGTTTCACTTTGCATCATTGCAGCACCAGTCTCTTCTGCACCGCCATCTGTTTTTGTGGTAGGTGGCTTTGAACCATCCTCTGTTGCTGGCTTAGCAACTTTCACTTTAGATGTATAATCTTTCTTTGATGCTGGTTTTACAGTTTTCTCAGCTGTTGGGAATTTCACTTTCAGCTTATCAGCATCTGGTTCCGTTGTTTCACTTTGCATCATTGCAGCACCAGGTTCTTCTGCACCACCATCTATTTTTGTGGTAGGTGGTTCTGAACCATCCTTTGCTGCTGCCTTAGCATCTTTCACTTTAGATGTATCATCTTTCTTTGATGCTGGTTTTTCTGTTGTCTCAGCTGTTGGCAATTTCAGTTTCAGCTTATCAGCATCTGGTTCCATTGTTTCACTTTGAATCATTGCAGCACCAGGTCCTTCTGCTCCACCATCTATTTTTGTGGTAGGTGGTTCTGAACCATCCTTTGCTGCTGGCTTAGCATCTTTCACTTCAGATGTATCATCTTCCTTTGATGTTGGTTTTTCTGTTGTCTCAGCTGTTGGCAATTTCAGTTTCAGCTTATCAGCATCTGGTTCCATTGTTTCACTTTGAATCATTGCAGCACCAGGTCCTTCTGCTCCACCATCTATTTGTGTGGTAGGTGGTTCTGAACCATCCTTTGCTGCTGGCTTTGCATCTTTCACTTTAGATGTATCATCTTCCTTTGATGCTGGTTTTACAGTTTTCTCAGCTGTTGGCAATTTCACTTTTAGCTTATCAGCATCTGGTTCCAATGTTTCACTTTTCATCACTGCAGCACCAGTCTCTTCTGCACCACCATCTGTTTTTGTGGTAGGTGGCTTTGAACCATCCTCTGTTGCTGGCTTAGCAACTTTCACTTTAGATGTATAATCTTTCTTTGATGCTGGTTTTACAGTTTTCTCAGCTGTTGGGAATTTCACATTCAGCTTATCAGCATCTGGTTCCAATGTTTCACTTTTCATCACTGCAGCACCAGTCTCTTCTGCACCACCATCTGTTTTTGTGGTAGGTGGCTTTGAACCATCCTTTGCTGCTGGCTTTGCATCTTTCACTTTAGATGTATCATCTTCCTTTGATGCTGGTTTTTCTGTTGTCTCAGCTGTTGGCAATTTCACTTTCAGCTTATCAGCATCTGGTTCCATTGTTTCACTTTGCATCATTGCAGCACCAGTCTCTTCTGCACCGCCATCTGTTTTTGTGGTAGGTGGCTTTGAACCATCCTCTGTTGCTGGCTTAGCAACTTTCACTTTAGATGTATAATCTTTCTTTGATGCTGGTTTTACAGTTTTCTCAGCTGTTGGGAATTTCACTTTCAGCTTATCAGCATCTGGTTCCGTTGTTTCACTTTGCATCATTGCAGCACCAGGTTCTTCTGCACCACCATCTATTTTTGTGGTAGGTGGTTCTGAACCATCCTTTGCTGCTGCCTTAGCATCTTTCACTTTAGATGTATCATCTTTCTTTGATGCTGGTTTTTCTGTTGTCTCAGCTGTTGGCAATTTCACTTTCAGCTTATCAGCATCTGGTTCCATTGTTTCACTTTGCATCATTGCAGCACCAGTCTCTTCTGCACCGCCATCTGTTTTTGTGGTAGGTGGCTTTGAACCATCCTCTGTTGCTGGCTTAGCAACTTTCACTTTAGATGTATAATCTTTCTTTGATGCTGGTTTTACAGTTTTCTCAGCTGTTGGGAATTTCACTTTCAGCTTATCAGCATCTGGTTCCGTTGTTTCACTTTGCATCATTGCAGCACCAGGTTCTTCTGCACCACCATCTATTTTTGTGGTAGGTGGTTCTGAACCATCCTTTGCTGCTGCCTTAGCATCTTTCACTTTAGATGTATCATCTTTCTTTGATGCTGGTTTTTCTGTTGTCTCAGCTGTTGGCAATTTCAGTTTCAGCTTATCAGCATCTGGTTCCATTGTTTCACTTTGAATCATTGCAGCACCAGGTCCTTCTGCTCCACCATCTATTTTTGTGGTAGGTGGTTCTGAACCATCCTTTGCTGCTGGCTTTGCATCTTTCACTTTAGATGTATCATCTTCCTTTGATGCTGGTTTTACAGTTTTCTCAGCTGTTGGCAATTTCACTTTCAGCTTATCAGCATCTGGTTCCAATGTTTCACTTTTCATCACTGCAGCACCAGTCTCTTCTGCACCACCATCTGTTTTTGTGGTAGGTGGCTTTGAACCATCCTCTGTTGCTGGCTTAGCAACTTTCACTTTAGATGTATAATCTTTCTTTGATGCTGGTTTTACAGTTTTCTCAGCTGTTGGGAATTTCACTTTCAGCTTATCAGCATCTGGTTCCGTTGTTTCACTTTGCATCATTGCAGCACCAGGTTCTTCTGCACCACCATCTATTTTTGTGCTAGGTGGCTTCGAACCATCCTTTGTTGCTGGCTGAGCATCTTTCACTTTAGATGTATCATCTTTCTTTGATGCTGGTTTTTCTGTTGTCTCAGCTGTTGGCAATTTCACTTTCAGCTTATCAGCATCTGGTTCCATTGTTTCACTTTTCATCACTGCAGCACCAGCCTCTTCTGCACCACCATCTGTTTTTGTGGTAGGTGGCTTTGAACCATCCCCTGTTGCTGGCTTAGCAACTTTCACTATAGATGTATAATCTTTCTTTGATGCTGGTTTTACAGTTTTCTCAGCTGTTGGGAATTTCACTTTCAGCTTATCAGCATCTGGTTCCGTTGTTTCACTTTGCATCATTGCAGCACCAGGTTCTTCTGCACCACCATCTATTTTTGTGCTAGGTGGCTTCGAACCATTCTTTGTTGCTGGCTTAGCATCTTTCACTTTAGATGTATCATCTTCCTTTGATGTTGGTTTTTCTGTTGTCTCAGCTGTTGGCAATTTCAGTTTCAGCTTATCAGCATCTGGTTCTATTGTTTCACTTTGAATCATTGCAGCACCAGGTCCTTCTGCTCCACCATCTATTTTTGTGGTAGGTGGCTTCAAACCATCCTTTGCTGCTGGCTTTGCATCTTTCACTTTAGATGTATCATCTTCCTTTGATGCTGGTTTTTCTGTTGTCTCAGCTGTTGGCAATTTCACTTTCAGCTTATCAGCATCTGGTTCCATTGTTTCACTTTTCATCACTGCAGCACCAGCCTCTTCTGCACCACCATCTGTTTTTGTGGTAGGTGGCTTCGAACCATCCTTTGTTGCTGGCTTAGCATCTTTCACTTTAGATGTATCATCTTCCTTTGATGTTGGTTTTTCTGTTGTCTCAGCTGTTGGCAATTTCAGTTTCAGCTTATCAGCATCTGGTTCTATTGTTTCACTTTGAATCATTTCAGCACCAGGTCCTTCTGCTCCACCATCTATTTTTGTGGTAGGTGGCTTCGAACCATCCTTTGCTGCTGGCTTTGCATCTTTCATTTTAGATGCATTATCTTCCTTTGATGCTGGTTTTTCTGTTGTCTCAGCTGTTGGCAATTTCACTTTCAGCTTATCAGCATCTGGTTCCATTGATTCACTTTGCATCATTGCAGCACCAGTCTCTTCTGCACCGCCATCTATTTTTGTGGTAGGTGGCTTTGAACCATCCCCTGTTGCTGGCTTAGCAACTTTCACTTTAGATGTATAATCTTTCTTTGATGCTGGTTTTACAGTTTTCTCAGCTGTTGGGAATTTCACTTTCAGCTTATCAGCATCTGGTTCCATTGTTTCACTTTGCATCATTGCAGCACCAGGTTCTTCTGCACCACCATCTATTTTTGTGCTAGGTGGCTTCAAACCATCCTTTGTTGCTGGCTGAGCATCTTTCACTTTAGATGTATCATCTTCCTTTGATGCTGGTTTTTCTAATGTCTCAGCTGTTGGCAATTTCACTTTCAGCTTATCAGCATCTGGTTGCAATGTTTCACTTTTCATCACTGCAGCACCAGTCTCTTCTGCACCACCATCTGTTTTTGTGGTAGGTGGCTTTGAACCATCCTCTGTTGCTGGCTTAGCAACTTTCACTTTAGATGTATAATCTTTCTTTGATGATGGTTTTACAGTTTTCTCAGTTGTTGGGAATTTCACTTTCAGCTTATCAGCATCTGGTTCCATTGTTTCACTTTGCATCATTGCAGCACCAGGTTCTTCTGCACCACCATCTATTTTTGTGGTAGGTGGTTCTGAACCATCCTTTGCAGCTGGCTTTGCACCCTTCACTTTAGATGTATCATCTTCCTTTGATGCTGGTTTTTCTGTTGTCTCAGCTGTTGGCAATTTCACTCTCAGCTTATCAGCATCTGGTTCCATTGTTTCACTTTGCATCATTGCAGCACCAGTCTCTTCTGCACCACCATCTGTTTTTGTGGTAGGTGGCTTTGAACCATCCTCTGTTGCTGGCTTAGCAACTTTCACTTTAGATGTATAATCTTTCTTTGATGCTGGTTTTACAGTTTTCTCAGCTGTTGGGAATTTCACTTTCAGCTTATCAGCATCTGGTTCCATTGTTTCACTTTGCATCATTGCAGCACCAGGTTCTTCTGCACCACCATCTATTTTTGTGCTAGGTGGCTTCGAACCATCCTTTGTTGCTGGCTGAGCATCTTTCACTTTAGATGTATCATCTTCGTTTGATGCTGGTTTTTCTAATGTCTCAGCTGTTGGCAATTTCACTTTCAGCTTATCAGCATCTGGTTGCAATGTTTCACTTTTCATCACTGCAGCACCAGTCTCTTCTGCACCACCATGTGTTGTTGTGGTAGGTGGCTTTGAACCATCCTCTGTTGCTGGCTTAGCAACTTTCACTTTAGATGTATAATCTTTCTTTGATGCTGGTTTTACAGTTTTCTCAGCTGTTGGGAATTTCACTTTCAGCTTATCAGCATCTGGTTCCATTGTTTCACTTTGCATCATTGCAGCACCAGGTTTTTCTGCACCACCATCTATTTTTGTGGTAGGTAATTCTGAACCATCCTTTGCTGCTGGCTTTGCACCTTTCACTTTAGATGTATCATCTTCCTTTGATGCTGGTTTTTCTGTTGTCTCAGCTGTTGGCAATTTCACTCTCAGCTTATCAGCATCTGGTTCCATTGTTTCACTTTGCATCATTGCAGCACCAGTCTCTTCTGCACCACCATCTGTTTTTGTGGTAGGTGGCTTTGAAATATCCTTTGCTGTTGGAAGCACATCTATAACTTGGGTATCAGCTTTTCCTGTTGATAGTTTTTCTGATATTCCAGCTTTTGTCAGCTTCACTTTCTCCTTATCAACAATTTCTCCTCTGATTTCACTTTTCATAGTTGTAGAGCTAAGTTCTCCTTGTGCTGTATCATCAAATTTTGTGGTGGATTGTTTCAAACCATTGTTTTCATTTTGATGGACATTTGTTGGTTTGGATGTATCATCCTTCTTTGATGATGGTTGCTGTGTTTTGTCATCTTTTGAATCTTTCACTTTCTTTTTATCAGCCTCTGTTCCAAGTACTTCAATGAGTGCAGTTGCAGATCCAGGTTCTTTCTGCAGTCCATCATCTGACTTTGTGATCAGTGACTTCAAACCATCTTTTGCACCTGGTGGTACATCTGTTGCTTTCAATGTATTATCTTTTTTTGGTGGCACTTTCTCTGTTTTATCCGCTTCTGGCAATTTCATATCATCAATTTCTATAGATTTTGTTTCTTTAAGCTTTGTCATTTTTGGTTTGATTACACCATCCTGCTGTAAAAAGTGTCTATAAACCTTATTTTATTTTGATTAATTATAAAAATTTACCTGTATATTTTGTGCAGCTATGTTGTCTTCCACATTCCAGCCAACTTTTTCCTTTGAATGTTCATCCATAACTGACACTTCTGGATGCTTTTGTATACTCATGACATTTTCCAGTTTCTCCTGATGTAGTTCCTTACCTGATTTTTGATGATAGTTTTGTTGGAATTTTGGAGTAACAATGCAAGTTGACATTATAAAAGTACACATTTTCTGTGTAATTTTTCAGCTGTGACAACTGTTTCCGTGGATTTATTTTTGACTAAATTTTTTAGATGTGCCACAATTTATTATTCAGTTTCTATAATGCTTCACACAGACATGAAACACTCACTTTGTGGTAACCTTCAATGTCATTCACTATCCACTTTAGTGATATTCAACTACCTTATCACCTAATTGTCTTTCAATTCCTTGACATTTCTTGTAACATTTGTCATTTTGAGGTCAGAGGACATTGTCAGTAAAGCACTAATGATGTTTATTTTGATTGGTAGCTTTGTGAGAATTGTGTGTTGTAATGTAAATTGAGAATTGTAAATTGGGACAAAGTGTAATCTGATTTGTTATTATAACCTCAACTTATATTATAACTCCAACATGAGATGATATTCATGATATTTGAAGGTGCAAGAACAATCCATGCTACATTGTAAAGTGAGTGTGCTGGAGCATGTGCTCTGCATGCATTACTAGTTTGTAGAAAACATTGAAAAAAACTTGTGACAAAATATTATGGGACCTACCTTCACTTTTTTCCAACTCTAATTCTGTTGTATACAAAACCTTTTGTTCCCCGATTGACTGCTGCAGTTCTTTTTCTGCTACAGGCTTCATGATGGGTTGCTCTAAACCATCTTTTGATTTCGATGTATCTTCTTTCTTTGATGATGATTTTTCTGTTTTGCCAGCTTTTGGAAATGCAACTTCCTTTTTATCAACATCTGTTCCAAGTACTTCAGTTTCTGCAGCTGCAGTGCCAGGCTCCTTCTGTAATCCACCATCTGGCTTTGTTTTTGGCACCTTCAAACCATCGTTTTCTTTGGCTGTATCATCTGTCTTTGATGATGGTTGTTCTGTTTTGTCAGCTTTTGGAAATTTCACTTTCTCTTTATCAGCCTCTGCCCCAAGTACTTCACTTTCTGCAGCTGCTGAGCCAGGTTCTCTCTGTAATTCATCATCTGGCTCTGTCTTTACTGACTTCAAACTATCCTCTGCTTTAGTTGTATCATCTTTCTTTGATGATGGTTGTTCTGTTTTGTCAGCTTTTGGAAATACCACTTTCTTTTTATCAGCCTCTGTCTCAAGTACTTCACTTTCTGCAGCTGCAGTGCCAGGCTCTTCCTGTAATCCACCATCTGGCTTTGTTTTTGGTGACTTCAAACCATCTTTTGCTTTAGGTGTATCATCTTTCTTTAATGATGGTTGTTCTGTTTTGTCAGCTTTTGGAAATTTCACTTTCTTTTTATCAGCCTCTGTCCGAAGTACTTCACTTTCTGCAGCTGCAGTGCCAGGCTCTTCCTGTAATCCACCATCTGGCTTTGTTTTTGGTGATTTCAAACCATCTTTTGCTTTAGGTGTATCATCTTTCTTTGATGATGGTTGTTCTGTTTTGTCAGCTTTTGGAATTTTCACTTTCTTTTTATAAGCCTCTGTCCCAAGTTCTTCACTTTCTGCAGCTGCAGTGCCAGGCTCTTCCTGTAATCCACCATCTGGCTTTGTTTTTGGCACCTTCAAACCATCTTTTTCTTTGGCTGTATCATCTTTCTTTGATGATGGCTGTTCTGTTTTGTCAGCTTTTGGAAATTTCACTTTCTTTTTATCAGCCTCTGTCCGAAGTACTTCACTTTCTGCAGCTGCAGTGCCAGGCTCTTCCTGTAATCCACCATCTGGCTTTGTTTTTGGTGACTTCAAACCATCTTTTGCTTTAGGTGTATCATCTTTCTTTGATGATGGTTGTTCTGTTTTGTCAGCTTTTGGAAATTTCACTTTCTTTTTATCAGCCTCTGTCCCAAGTACTTCACCTTCTGCAGCTGCAGTGCCAGTATCTTCCTGTAATTCATCATCTGGCTCTGTCTTTACTGACTTCAAACTATCCTCTGCTTTAGTTGTATCATCTTTCTTTGATGATGGTTGTTCTGTTTTGTCAGCTTTTGGAAATTCCACTTTCTTTTTATCAGCCTCTGTCCCAAGTACTTCACTTTCTGCAGCTGCAGTGCCAGGCTCTTCCTGTAATCCACCATCTGGCTTTGTTTTTGGTGACTTCAAACCATCTTTTGCTTTACGTGTATCATCTTTCTTTGATGATGGTTGTTCTGTTTTGTCAGCTTTTGGAAATTTCACTTTCTTTTTATCAGCCTCTGTCCGAAGTACTTCACTTTCTGCAGCTGCAGTGCCAGGCTCTTCCTGTAATCCACCATCTGGCTTTGTTTTTGGCACCTTCAAACCATCTTTTTCTTTGGCTGTATCATCTTTCTTTGATGATGGCTGTTCTGTTTTGTCAGCTTTTGGAAATTTCACTTTATTTTTATCAGCCTCTGTCCGAAGTACTTCACTTTCTGCAGCTGCAGTGCCAGGCTCTTCCTGTAATCCACCATCTGGCTTTGTTTTTGGCACCTTCAAACCATCTTTTTCTTTGGCTGTATCATCTTTCTTTGATGATGGCTGTTCTGTTTTGTCAGCTTTTGGAAATTTCACTTTATTTTTATCAGCCTCTGTCCGAAGTACTTCACTTTCTGCAGCTGCAGTGCCAGGCTCTTCCTGTAATCCACCATCTGGCTTTGTTTTTGGTGACTTCAAACCATCTTTTGC
This sequence comes from Sphaerolaimus hirsutus, assembly GCA_964036195.1. Classification (NCBI taxonomy): domain Eukaryota; kingdom Metazoa; phylum Nematoda; class Chromadorea; order Monhysterida; family Sphaerolaimidae; genus Sphaerolaimus; species Sphaerolaimus hirsutus. The sequence goes on from OZ038456.1 coordinate 15,996,861, forward strand.
TTTAGGTGTATCATCTTTCTTTGATGATGGTTGTTCTGTTTTGTCAGCTTTTGGAAATTTCACTTTCTTTTTATCAGCCTCTGTCCCAAGTACTTCACTTTCTGCAGCTGCAGTGCCAGGCTCTTCCTGTAATCCACCATCTGGCTTTGTTTTTGGCACCTTCAAACCATTGTTTTCTTTGGCTGTATCATCTTTCTTTGATGATGGTTGTTCTGTTTTGTCAGCTTTTGGAAATTTCACTTTCTTTTTATCACCTTCTGTTTCAAGTACTTCACTTCCTGCAGCTGCAGTGCCACGCTCTTCCTGTAATTTTTCATCTGGCTTTGGCTTTGGTGACTTCAAACCATCCTTTGCTTTGGGTGTATCATCTTTCTTTGACAATGGTTGTTCTGTCTTGTCAGCTTTTGGAAATTTCACTTTCTTTTTATCAGCTTCTGTTCCAAGTACTTCACTACCTGCCACTGCAGTGCCAGGCTCTTCCTGTAATTTTTCATCTGGCTTTGTCTTTGCTGACATCAAATCATCTTTTTCTTTGGCTGTATCATCTTTCTTTGATGATGGTTGTTCTGTTTTGTCAGCTTTTGGAAATTTCACTTTCTTTTTATCACCTTCTGTTTCAAGTACTTCACTTCCTGCAGCTGCAGTGCCACGCTCTTCCTGTAATTTTTCATCTGGCTTTGGCTTTGGTGACTTCAAACCATCCTTTGCTTTGGGTGTATCATCTTTCTTTGACAATGGTTGTTCTGTCTTGTCAGCTTTTGGAAATTTCACTTTATTTTTATCAGCTTCTGTTCCAAGTACTTCACTTCCTGCAGCTGCAGTGCCAGGCTCTTCCTGTAATTTTTCATCTGGCTTTGGCTTTGGTGAGATCAAACCATCCTTTGCTTTGGCTGTATCATCTTTCTTTGATGATGGTTGCTGTGTTTTGTCAGCTTTTGGAAATTTCACTTTCTTTTTATCAGCTTCTGTTCCAAGCACTTCACTTCCTGCAGCTGCAGTGCCAGGCTCTTCCTGTAACTTGTCATCTGGCTTTGTCTTTGCTGACATCAAATCATCTTTTTCTTTGGCTGTATCATCTTTCTTTGATGATGGTTGTTCTGTTTTGTCAGCTTTAAGAAATTTCACTTTCTTTTTATCACCTTCTGTTCCAAGTACTTCACTTCCTGCAGCTGCAGTGCCAGGCTCTTCCTGTAATTTTTCATCTGGCTTTGGCTTTGGTGAGATCAAACCATCCTTTGCTTTGGCTGTATCATCTTTCTTTGATGATGGTTGCTGTGTTTTGTCAGCTTTTGGAAATTTCACTTTCTTTTTATCAGCTTCTGTTCCAAGCACTTCACTTCCTGCAGCTGCAGTGCCAGGCTCTTCCTGTAACTTGTCATCTGGCTTTGTCGTTGCTGACATCAAATCATCTTTTTCTTTGGCTGTATCATTTTTCTTTGGTGATGGTTGTTCTGTTTTGTCAGCTTTTGGAAATTTCACTTTCTTTTTATCAGCTTCTGTTCCAAGTACGTCACTTCCTGCAGCTGCTTTGCCAGGCTCTTCCTGTAATTTTTCATCTGGCTTTGGCTTTGGTGACTTCAAACCATCCTTTGCTTTGGGTGTATCATCTTTCTTTGATGATGGTTGTTCTGTCTTGTCAGCTTTTGGAAATTTCACTTTCTTTTTATCAGCTTCTGTTCCAAGTACTTCACTTCCTGCAGCTGCAGTGCCAGGCTCTTCCTGTAATTTTTCATCTGGCTTTGTCTTTGGTGACTTCAGATCATCTTTTGCTTTAGGTGTATCATCTTTCTTTGATGATGGTTGCTCTGTTTTGTCAGCTTTTGGAAATTTCACTTTCTTTTTATCAGCTTCTGTTCCAATTACTTCACTTACTGCAGCTGCAGTGCCAGTCTCTTCCTGTAATTCATCATCTGGCTTTGTCTTTACTGACTTCAAACCATCCTTTGCTTTGGGTGTATCATCTTTCTTTGATGATGGCTGTTCTGTTTTGTCAGCTTTTGGAAATTTCACTTTCGTTTTATCAGCCTCTGTCCCAAGTACTTCACTTTCTGCAGCTGCAGTGCCAGGCTCTTCCTGTAATCCACCATCTGGCTTTGTTTTTGGCACCTTCAAACCATCTTTTTCTTTGGCTGTATCATCTTTCTTTGATGATGGTTGTTCTGTTTTGTCAGCTTTTGGAAATTTCACTTTCTTTTTATCAGCCTCTGTTCCAAGTACTTCACTCCCTGCAGCTGCAGTGCCAGGCTCTTCCTGTAATTTTTCATCTGGCTTTGTCTTTACTGACTTCAAACCATCCTTTGCTTTAGGTGTATCATCTTTCTTTGATGCTGGCTGTTCTGTTTTGTCAGCTTTTGGAAATTTCACTTTCGTTTTATCAGCCTCTGTCCCAAGGACTTCACTTTCTGCAGCTGCAGTGCCAGGCTCTTCCTGTAATCCACCATCTGGCTTTGTTTTTGGCACCTTCAAACCATCTTTTTCTTTGGCTGTATCATCTTTCTTTGATGATGGTTGTTCTGTTTTGTCAGCTTTTGGAAATTTCACTTTCTTTTTATCAACCTCTGTCCCAAGTACTTCACTTTCTGCAGCTGCAGTGCCAGGCTCTTCCTGTAATCCACCATCTGGCTTTGTTTTTGACACCTTCAAACCATCTTTTTCTTTGGCTGTATCATCTTTCTTTGATGATGGTTGTTCTGTTTTGTCAGCTTTTGGAAATTTCACTTTCTTTTTATCAACATCTGTTCCAAGTACTTCACTTTCTGCAGCTGCAGGGCCAGGCTTTTCCTGTAATCCTTCATCTGGCTTTGTTTTTGGTGACATCAAATCATATTTTGCTTTAGGTGTATCATTGTTCTTTGATGATGGTTGCTCTGTTTTGTCAGCTTTTGGAAATTTCACTTTCTTTTTATCAGCTTCTGTTCCAATTACTTCACTTACTGCAGCTGCAGTGCTAGTCTCTTCCTGTAATTCATTATCTGGCTTTGTCTTTACTGACTTCAAACCATCCTTTGCTTTGGGTGTATCATCTTTATTTGATGATGGCTGTTCTGTTTTGTCAGCTTTTGGAAATTTCACTTTCTTTTTATCAACCTCTGTCCCAAGTACTTCACTTTCTGCAGCTGCAGTGCCAGGCTCTTCCTGTAATCCACCATCTGGCTTTGTTTTTGGCACCTTCAAACCATCTTTTTCTTTGGCTGTATCATCTTTCTTTGATGATGGTTGCTCTGTTTTGTCAGCTTTTGGAAATTTCACTTTCTTTTTATCAGCTTCTGTTCCAACTACTTCATATCCTGCAGCTGCAGTGCCAGGCTCTTCCTGTAATTTTTCATCTGGCTTTGTCTTTACTGACTTCAAACCATCCTTTGCTTTGGGTGTATCATCTTTCTTTGATGATGGCTGTTCTGTTCTGTCAGCTTTTGGAAATTTCACTTTCTTTTTATCAGCTTCTGTTCCAACTACTTCATATCCTGCAGCTGCAGTGCCAGGCTCTTCCTGTAATTTTTCATCTGGCTTTGTCTTTACTGACTTCAAACCATCCTTTGCTTTGGGTGTATCATCTTTCTTTGATGATGGCTGTTCTGTTCTGTCAGCTTTTGGAAATTTCACTTTCTTTTTATCAACATCTGTTCCAAGTACTTCACTTTCTGCAGCTGCAGGGCCAGGCTTTTCCTGTAATCCTTCATCTGGCTTTGTTTTTGGTGACATCAAATCATCTTTTTCTTTAGGTGTATCATCTTTCTTTGATGATGGTTGCTCTGTTTTGTCAGCTTTTGGAAATTTCACTTTCTTTTTATCAGCTTCTGTTCCAATTACTTCACTTACTGCAGCTGCAGTGCCAGTCTCTTCCTGTAATTCATCATCTGGCTTTGTCTTTACTGACTTCAAACCATCCTTTGCTTTGGGTGTATCATCTTTCTTTGATGATGGCTGTTCTGTTTTGTCAGCTTTTGGAAATTTCACTTTCTTTTTATCAGCCTCTGTCCCAAGTACTTCACTTTCTGCAGCTGCAGTGCCAGGCTCTTCCTGTAATCCACCATCTGGCTTTGTTTTTGGCACCTTCAAACCATTTTTTTCTTTGGCTGTATCATCTTTCTTTGATGATGGTTGTTCTGTTTTGTCAGCTTTTGGAAATTTTACTTTCTTTTTATCAGCTTCTGTTCCAAGTACTTCACTTCCTGCAGCTGCAGTGCCAGGCTCTTCCTGTAATCCTTCATCTGGCTTTGTCTTTGCTGACTTCAAATCATCTTTTTCTTTGGTTGTATCATCTTTCTTTGATGATGGTTGTTCTGATTTGTCAGCTTTTGGAAATTTCACTTTCTTTTTATAAGCCTCTGTCCCAAGTTCTTCACTTTCTGCAGCTGCAGTGCCAGGCTCTTCCTGTAATCCTTCATCTGGCTTTGTCTTTGCTGACTTCAAATCATCTTTTTCTTTGGCTGTATCATTTTTCTTTGATGATGGCTGTTCTGTTTTGTCAGCTTTTGGAAATTTCACTTTCTTTTTATAAGCCTCTGTCCCAAGTTCTTCACTTTCTGCAGCTGCAGTGCCAGGCTCTTCCTGTAATCCACCATCTGGCTTTGTTTTTGGCACCTTCAAACCATCTTTTTCTTTGGCTGTATCATCTTTCTTTGATGATGGTTGTTCTGTTTTGTCAGCTTTTGGAAAATTCACTTTCTTTTTATCAGCTTCTGTTCCAAGCACTTCACTTCCTGCAGCTGCAGTGCCAGGCTCTTCCTGTAATCCTTCATCTAGCTTTGTCTTTGCTGACTTCAAATCATCTTTTTCTTTGGCTGTATCATCTTTTTTTGATGATGGCTGTTCTGTTTTGTCAGCTTTTGGAAATTTCACTTTCTTTTTATCAGCCTCTGTCCCAAGTACTTCACTTTCTGCAGCTGCAGTGCCAGGCTCTTCCTGTAATCCACCATCTGGCTTTGTTTTTGGCACCTTCAAACCATCTTTTTCTTTGGCTGTATCATATTTCTTTGATGATGGTTGTTCTGTTTTGTCAGCTTTTGGAAATTTCACTTTCTTTTTATCAGCTTCTGTTCCAAGTACTTCACTTCCTGCAGCTGCAGTGCCAGGCTCTTCCTGTAATTTTTCATCTGGCTTTGGCTTTGGTGAGATCAAACCATCCTTTGCTTTGGCTGTATCATCTTTCTTTGATGATGGTTGCTGTGTTTTGTCAGCTTTTGGAAATTTCACTTTCTTTTTATCAGCCTCTGTCCCAAGCACTTCACTTTCTGCAGCTGCTTTGCCAGGCTCTTCCTGTAATTTTTCATCTGGCTTTGGCTTTGGTGAGATCAAACCATCCTTTGCTTTGGCTGTATCATCTTTCTTTGATGATGGTTGCTGTGTTTTGTCAGCTTTTGGAAATTTCACTTTCTTTTTATCAGCCTCTGTCCCAAGTTCTTCACTTTCTGCAGCTGCAGTGCCAGGCTCTTCCTGTAATCCACCATCTGGCTTTGTTTTTGGCACCTTCAAACCATCTTTTTCTTTGGCTGTATCATCTTTCTTTGATGATGGTTGTTCTGTTTTGTCAGCTTTTGGAAAATTCACTTTCTTTTTATCAGCTTCTGTTCCAAGCACTTCACTTCCTGCAGCTGCAGTGCCAGGCTCTTCCTGTAATCCTTCATCTGGCTTTGTCTTTGCTGACTTCAAACCATCTTTTGCTTTGGTTGTATCATCTTTCTTTGATGATGGTTGTTCTGTTTTGTCAGCTTTTGGAAATTTCACTTTCTTTTTATCAGCTTCTGTTCCAAGTACTTCACTTCCTGCAGCTGCAGTGCCAGGCTCTTCCTGTAATTTTTCATCTGGCTTTGTCTTTGGTGACTTCAAACCATCTTTTGCTTTGGTTGTATCATCTTTCTTTGAAGATGGTTGTTCTGTTTTGTCAGCTTTTGGAAATTTCACTTTCTTTTTATCAGCTTCTGTTCCAAGTACTTCACTTCCTGCAGCTGCAGTGCCACGCTCTTCCTGTAATTTTTCATCTGGCTTTGGCTTTGGTGACTTCAAACCATCCTTTGCTTTGGGTGTATCATCTTTCTTTGACAATGGTTGTTCTGTCTTGTCAGCTTTTGGAAATTTCACTTTCTTTTTATCAGCTTCTGTTCCAAGTACTTCACTACCTGCCACTGCAGTGCCAGGCTCTTCCTGTAATTTTTCATCTGGCTTTGTCTTTGCTGACATCAAATCATCTTTTTCTTTGGCTGTATCATCTTTCTTTGATGATGGTTGTTCTGTTTTGTCAGCTTTTGGAAATTTCACTTTCTTTTTATCACCTTCTGTTTCAAGTACTTCACTTCCTGCAGCTGCAGTGCCACGCTCTTCCTGTAATTTTTCATCTGGCTTTGGCTTTGGTGACTTCAAACCATCCTTTGCTTTGGGTGTATCATCTTTCTTTGACAATGGTTGTTCTGTCTTGTCAGCTTTTGGAAATTTCACTTTATTTTTATCAGCTTCTGTTCCAAGTACTTCACTTCCTGCAGCTGCAGTGCCAGGCTCTTCCTGTAATTTTTCATCTGGCTTTGGCTTTGGTGAGATCAAACCATCCTTTGCTTTGGCTGTATCATCTTTCTTTGATGATGGTTGCTGTGTTTTGTCAGCTTTTGGAAATTTCACTTTCTTTTTATCAGCTTCTGTTCCAAGCACTTCACTTCCTGCAGCTGCAGTGCCAGGCTCTTCCTGTAACTTGTCATCTGGCTTTGTCTTTGCTGACATCAAATCATCTTTTTCTTTGGCTGTATCATCTTTCTTTGATGATGGTTGTTCTGTTTTGTCAGCTTTAAGAAATTTCACTTTCTTTTTATCACCTTCTGTTCCAAGTACTTCACTTCCTGCAGCTGCAGTGCCAGGCTCTTCCTGTAATTTTTCATCTGGCTTTGGCTTTGGTGAGATCAAACCATCCTTTGCTTTGGCTGTATCATCTTTCTTTGATGATGGTTGCTGTGTTTTGTCAGCTTTTGGAAATTTCACTTTCTTTTTATCAGCTTCTGTTCCAAGCACTTCACTTCCTGCAGCTGCAGTGCCAGGCTCTTCCTGTAACTTGTCATCTGGCTTTGTCGTTGCTGACATCAAATCATCTTTTTCTTTGGCTGTATCATTTTTCTTTGGTGATGGTTGTTCTGTTTTGTCAGCTTTTGGAAATTTCACTTTCTTTTTATCAGCTTCTGTTCCAAGTACGTCACTTCCTGCAGCTGCTTTGCCAGGCTCTTCCTGTAATTTTTCATCTGGCTTTGGCTTTGGTGACTTCAAACCATCCTTTGCTTTGGGTGTATCATCTTTCTTTGATGATGGTTGTTCTGTCTTGTCAGCTTTTGGAAATTTCACTTTCTTTTTATCAGCTTCTGTTCCAAGTACTTCACTTCCTGCAGCTGCAGTGCCAGGCTCTTCCTGTAATTTTTCATCTGGCTTTGTCTTTGGTGACTTCAAACCATCTTTTGCTTTGGTTGTATCATCTTTCTTTGATGATGGTTGTTCTGTTTTGTCAGCTTTTGGAAATTTCACTTTCTTTTTATCAGCTTCTGTTCCAAGTACTTCACTTTCTGCAGCTGCAGTGCCAGGCTCTTCCTGTAATCCACCATCTGGCTTTGTTTTTGGTGACTTCAAACCATCTTTTGCTTTAGTTGTATCATCTGTCTTTGATGATGGTTGTTCTGTTTTGTCAGCTTTTGGAAACTTCACTTTCTTTTTATCAACATCTGTTCCAAGTACTTCACTTTCTGCAGCTGCAGAGCCAGGTTCTCTCTGTAATCCATCATCTGGCTTTTTGACTGATTTTTTTTCACTTTCTTTTGCACTTGGTGATTTATCCATTGGTCTATCATTTTTATTTGATGATGGTTTTTCTGTTTTGTCAGCTTTTGTCAATTTTATTTTATTTTTGTCAGCTTCTGCTCCCATTATTCCAGTTTGCACAGTTTCAGAGCTGATTTCTTTTTGTAATCCATCATCTGATTTTGTGATGGATGGAACATAATCATCTTCATTTTTTAGTTCTTTTGATATGATTTCCTTGAGTTTTTGTTTAGATATAGTTGCCTCAGCTCCAACTTGTTCAGGCTTCGAGAAACCTACTTTTCTCTCACCTGTCTTCCTTGTGGATCCTGAAAAGCAGATACAAAAATTATCTTCTACTTTCTTTAATAGTTTTTGTAATTGAATTAGTCACATTTGTAGAGATACAGTGAACCCATATTTGTCTATTGTGTTTTCTATTGTATGTCCATGATATATTATCTATAAGTGCTTCTATCAGATTGCTGATTATGCTGAATGATGTTTTCCCATAGGAATGTGATGGATGCATCATTACAGCTACGATTCACCACTTCTAAAGCCTTGTGAATGTGATGATTGTGTCAGTTTGGTTGTCAAGTGTGGATAGCAATTTTAGGATAGCAAGCTTGCTAAGGATCCAACACATCAGAAACGTGTGTGTAACTATCTACTCCACTGTATGCACGCACATTACAGCAGAACTGGTAATACATGAAAGAACATGCCAATGACGCTATCATTGCAGCAGTATCAGAAGCAAACTGCCAGTTTTTATATCCAAACAAGTATGTAAAAATATGTTTTGCATAAACCACTGCTCGGGGAAGTCCCACAACTTGACAAGTATGTTACCATTCATTCTTGAGTTAACTCTCGACTTCTGTCTTGACTTTTAAATGGTCTTTGTCACCTGCAAACCGGCACCAAGGGGCAGACCCAAAGTGTTAACTGTGTATCCAAATTTTATGTTTTTGTATCCACATCATTTGTTTTTGTATCCAAATCTTATGTTCAACATATGATTTTGATATGAAAACATAACATTTGGATACACAATTGACATTTTGGGACTGTCCTCTGGTGCTGGTTTCACCTGTGACAAAGTCAAGAGTTGAGTCAGAATCAAGAGCAAAGTCAAGAGTCAAGTGGTTGTATGAAAAGCATTCTGGCAGCTCTGACAATATATTTTTGATGTCTCTGCAATGCAGTGCCAAATAATTTACTTATGTAGAAAATAAATTGATATTAACACAATGAAAAAATGTGTTGGATCCCATATTCTCCAGATTCTGTATATCCACACCAGACAGGATGATACCCAGTGTATGGCAAACTGAATTGCATGCACTTATCTGAACTCAAGCTGGACCCTGGCCTAGATGCTTTAATGAACTAAAAATACATATCTGCCTATTTGCATATTAAGGACTGCATATATAAGTTGACATTTTGACTTTCAGTATTTCTCATAAAACACTGTTGAAAAACATGTTGTTGCCAGGTCATTGCTAAAGTACATGTTTCCATTACCACTGCAGGAAACGGTAGGTATTCACTAGGGTGTCAAGTTTCTGTTTTCAGGTTTCTGGTTCCATTTTCTGCAGGCAATTTTTTTTCCGTTTTCTAGCTGCTGAAATTTTTTTTCCGTTTTCTGGCAAATTTTTTTTTCCATTTCCGTTTTTCCGGCTCATTTTCCGTTTTCCGGCTGAATTTTCAGTTTTTCCGCCTTTTTTTTTGTTTTCCGCCTCAATTTCCAGTTTTTCCACCTTTTTTCCATTTTCCACCTCAATTTTCCATTTGCCGCCTCATTTTACCTTTTTCTGGCTCAACTTTCTGTTTTCTGATCAGCCAAACTGGTAAAAATTCATGCAGATTGTCAATGATGTAAAAAAATTTCCGTTTCCAGCAAAATTACTGCAAATTTTTTCCACTTCCAGCAAAATTTCAGCAATTTTTTTTCATTTCCATTTCCGTGCAAATTAGATTTTTCTGTTTCCGTTTTTCCGGCCTCTTTTTCTGTTTTCCGGTCGCTGAAAAATTTTTCCGTTTCCGTTTCCGTTTTCCATAAAAAATTTTTTTGACACCCTAGTATTCACCAAATGACAGAATAAGTGAATATTGGATATGTTTTTACAGTGTTCAATTGTTTCACCGTTCTCATTCTCAGCATACTGATTCAAATAAATTGGCAAGTAAACCTGATTAAGTTTTGACTAAAATTTCACTCCCACTTGTTTGAACTCCAAAAACTGAAATTCCAAAAACATACACCTGGTGCCAGTTCCACAAGTGGAGAAGTGAGAAGTGAAATGGGAAGTGAGAAGTGAAATGGGAAGTGAGAAGTGAAATGATAAGTGAAAAGCGAAGTGAACTGAGAAGTGAAAAGCAAAGTGAAATTTTGATGTGAAGTTTTTTTGTACAGGGTTAAACTTTCAATTCCAAAGTTCCAACGCAAGTGTAGAATCGGCACGTTTCCCACTATATCATCATAACCATTATCAGAAACAATGCTTTTTAACTCAGAATTCATCCTTTATGTTTTTGTTTTTATTTTTCACTTTGCTTTTCACTTCTCATTTCACTTCTCATTTCACTTCACTTTTCACTTCTCATTTCAATTCTTATTTCAATTCTTATTTCACTTCGCTTTTCACTTCGCTTTTCACTTCTCATTTTACTTCTTTACTTGCAGAACTGGCCCCAGGTGTATCTGTGAGTATTTGTTTAGGGGATCCTTGCATCCAGCATTCTGGCTCAGGCCAGACATGCCTGACACAGAGAAAACAAGCATTTACTTTCAATGTCTACTTAACAATGCTGTGTGCATGTCTGCAAAATGTCAACTTACATATTGTAACACCATTATTGCTGGTGCTCAAATTATGACTCAGCTGTTCTACATAAATATGAAATGCTTTGTAGTGTGAACTATGGGAACAACTATGTCAACTTTCTGGAAACCGCAACTCGGTAATTTCCATATTATTTTTGAAGCTTTACCATTCATGGTTTCCAACCTACCAGAAACTTCTTGGACATTATCTCTATCCTGTGCTCCCACTAATGTCCTTGTTCTTTTGTGATCATCTTTGGGTGATGGTGACCTGTCCTTTGCTTTAGCTTGCAGCTTTCGAGGAGCATCTGTGTTTTGAAGATTCATTTTAAATATGTTTCTCTGATGATACCAAACCTTTCATTTGAAAATTAATTAAATTTGTAAATAAAAATTCCATAACAAAAATGCTTTGCTGGTTATGATGATAATTCACGTTGTATGTAATATGAAGCATAAATTTAGCATCAAAATTTAAAACAAATCAAGATGGGTACCTTGAAACCATTATATCTGGAAAAGAATTTTTTTATGGAGCTGATATTTTTCCATCTGCAGTCTAAACTGCATTCAGATACACAGTCATTTTCCGAACTGTCTGCTGACACCATAACTACCTCTATGGGGGGATTTAAAAGATTAGATTGGGGGCTGACATCCCCCCTAATACACATAAATGCTGGGGTGATGGCGAGTCACCATATTTATGTGCAATTTTTTTTTGCAAAATGCTAAAAGTCCAGCTGCCAGTGTTTTTTTCCAGATCCGGTGCTGTAACTCAAGATACAGAAACAGGATGAAAGTGAAACTTGGACATCCCCCATACTACGCGGACATCCCCCATACTGTATACAGGATGGTGCACACCAGTGACATAAAAAGTGTTACTCACATTAGGCAGGTTTTTCAACAGATGCGGTGACACTGTAGTGGTGTACATAATTCACATTAATTCATATTTTTAATTTGCCACTTAAAAGTAAAGTGTGAGGTATAAAATGGTGTAAATACTTTTCCCCAAAAATACCCAACAATTTTAGTGGGGGTGAATGTGATGACACTTATAACATCATCACAGTATACATTTGAGCTGCAAAGATGTGATTACATTGATGTTATTACACATTGATATCATTGCAGTTAAAGTCGGCGGACATTTCACCCTACAAAATCGTAGAGTTAGAATTCGCTCGTGAATAGAGCGAACAACGAAACTTGTGTCCCACGCGGACGCTAGAAATTGAAAAAGAAAATCATATAAAAAAATGGACGTTTCGCTGCGTCCGTGCGTGCCACGCCCTAGTTATCCACATTTTCAACGTTGCTCGTAAAGAATTTGACCGTTCAAACTACCGTTTTACCATTCAAACTACTGTTTTTGTTTTTATTCTATTTTTCATTCGTTGGCTCCGTTCCAACAGAAGAGAACTTGGCAGCTGGCCAAAATTTCGAAATCCGCTATTAATATGAATAAAATAGGCTCACAATAGCTATATAACCATGTATATAAACAAAAATAGCGATTATGAAGGTGGAAATTGGCAAAGCAAAGCAAATTTTAACGATTTTTAGCTAACTTTCAGTTTTCACTTTCATTTGTAAAATACGCAACTGGTAACTGGGATAAGGGCCAAGTTTTCATACGTGACCCGATCTATTCCAATGGTTAAAATATTGCGTCACAATACCTAATGCCGTCATGCACTCTCCACTGGAGAGACTGACGCAAATGTTTGTAGGGCGATACGTCTGCCGACTTTACCACTAAGGTTGGCCGATGTTTTTTTCAACGTTTTTTTATTTAAAAAAACATGACGTCTGAAATGTTGTTTTTTTAAACATCGATCGAAATTTTTTGTACTAAGCACTAGGTATTTTGCAAAATTTTTGCGCGCAAGCGCGCAATTTCACACAAAAATTGACATTGGTGGTTGTTTTCATTGGTTTTGTGGCATTTTTAGTATCAAAGTATCCATTTGATATGTGCTACCATGGGTTCATAAGCTGTCATATGTCGGTGTAGTATATAATATTGAGGTAATGTGCTTCCATGTACCTCCACAGTGTGTAACTTCACTCCCAAAGTAACAACCTCCTTTTATAACCTCGTTTCTTCACTATTCCGTGCCAAACGTTACCTTAAGTCACAAAACATTTGACTATAAGGCGATATACGAGCGTATCAACAAAAAGTGGATATTTTTGACACAAATCACCACTTATAATGCTATCCCATTGCTCAACAGCCATTATATGGTCATATATAACATCACAAAGTATTGCAGCTGTCTGATATACCTATATATGTTGACACAAGGTCATATCTGGGAGCTTTTAAAAAAAACGTTTTTTATTTTAAAAAAACGTGTTTTTTTATAAAAAAACATCAAGTTAAAAAAAACGTTTTTTTCCAACCCTAGTTACCACCATTAAAATTCTTTAATGTGGCATTTTGGGGTAATGTTTTTACACATTTTCTACCTCAAACCCTCCCATAGAGGGCCCCTTAAACCAACTTTTCAAAGTTGCTAATGAAAAAGTTGATTTAAAGTAAATTTTTGTATGCCCCTATAGTGACACTGCATATGTTAAAAACTGGATATGTGCAGCGAATTACAGAATTGGTGGGTCGATGGGGGATGTTGGCTACCCACCCCCCAGTGTCAGCTTGATCGTGCCTGCGTATCAGACATGGTGGAAATATACTGGGTACCAGATTTGACCCAGACAGTGAATACTGCAAAATAAATGTTGACATGTACAGCGACCCCCACTTACGGGGGTCACCAGTGCCCCCTGTTGTCTGTATATAGCAGGGGGGGGCTGTTTGCCAATATTCCCCCATAATTACAGCTCTATACTCCCCCAATGGCAGGAGATAGGGCATCAGTTTCAAATTTGTAAACTGACCACCAGACTTGATCTGGGCACAGTTTAGTAAGTGTGGTAAATGTCATGTCATGTCATACTTCATCATATTATATGACATATAGATATTTCATTGCTGGGCCACTCCCACCCAGGAAGAGCATACTATTTACATGCTTTTGAATTTGATCATTTCTACTCAATAATATGCACTTGACATTTACTGGCATTTGACTCATCTCAATTGGAAACAACAAAGGGACATAAGAACCTAAGACAAATAAGCAGACTTCTTTATTGGCTACAGAGTATCATGATTTCCACCCACGTGTGATTTATATCTCAACCAGTGCCCATTTGTCTATACACAATGGAAATGAATGGTAATTGACATTGTGTGTAATCTGCTGATGCTACTGTTGCACATTCTTCAAAACATGCTGCATAGGACTACAGCAACAATGTATTTGTATGCTAAATAGCCATTTGTATATATATTTGCTATATATGAATTTGATGAATGGTTTGAAATCATTGATTATTTGTTCTCAAAATTACTTATTCTGAAAACACCGGTTTGATTTGACTATGTATCACTATCAGGACGTGTTGGCAAGTCATTTTTGTTACGGATATTGAAAATCATGGCAAACTGCTGTGACGTCAGGCACTTGAGGAGGCATAATGTGGCTTAAAAACAATACCTTTTTGCACTGATGCTCACGCTTTCATACCTGTGTTGTCATCATAAGCTCCTTCTTTATCATCCAACATATGATGCATTTGTGTGCTAGGTGTCTCGCCCTCTGATGAAATTCTGTGCATGTGCATTGGTGCAGTGATCATGTGAACTTCATTTGGTTTCATGCCAGTTTTGTCTTCCCCAGTGTTGCAAACAACTTCAACTTGTGATAGTGCATGTGAAATTTTTGGTTCATGATACTCAGATTTATCAGGCTCGTTATCCAGCATTTTCAAATCAGTCTTTGCACCAGGTTCAATATATTCTTGCAGCTTCTCTGATTGTTGTGGTCTACTTGCTGTCTCTAGCTCAATTTCTTTCACAAATTTAGATGCGGTCTTCTTCTGATCATCAGCCTCTGGCAATCCCATTTTCTGATTGTCTTTGCTGCCAGGTTTTTGACCAGGTTCTTTCACACCAGTCACTTTTCCAGGTTCAACATCCTCTAGTAATTTCTCTGCTGCCTGCATTTCACCATCTGCTCCTGGCTTTACTTTCTTGGTAAATTTAAGTGCAGGCTTCTTCTGATCATCTGTCTCTGTTTCTGGCAGTTCCATTTTCTTGTGGTATTTGCTGCCAGGTTTTTGACCAGGTTCTTTCACACCAGTCACTTTTCCAGGTTCAACATCCTCTAGTAATTTCTCTGCTGCCTGCATTTCATCATCAATTCCTGGCTTTACTTTCTTGGCAAATTTAGATGCAGGCTTCTTCTGATCATCTGTCTCTGGCAGTTCCATTTTCTTGTGGTCTTTGCTGCCAGGTTTTTGACCAGGTTCTTTCACACTAGTCACTTTTCCAGGTTCAGCATGCTCTGGTAATTTCTCTGCTGCCTGCATTTCACCATCTGTTGCTGGCTTTACTTTCTTGGCAAATTTAGATGCAGGCTTGTTCTGATCATCTGTCTCTGTCTCTGTCTCTGGCAGTTCCATTTTCTTGTCGTCTTTGCTGCCAGGTTTTTGACCAGGTTCTTTCACACCAATTACTTTTCCAGCTTCAACATCCTCTAGTAATTTCTCTGCTGCCTGCATTTCACCATCTGTTGCTGGCTTTACTTTCTTGGCAAATTTAGATGCAGGCTTCTTCTGATCATCTGTCTCTGGCAGTTCCATTTTCTGGTGTTCCTTGCTTCCAGGTTTTTGACCAGGTTCTTTCACACCAGTTACTTTTCCAGGTTCAACATCCTCTAGTAATTTTTCTGCTGCCTGCATTTCACCATCTGTTGCTGGCTTTACTTTCTTGGCAAATTTAGATGCAGGCTTCTTCTGATCATCTGTCTCTGGCAGTTCCATTTTCTGGTGTTCCTTGCTTCCAGGTTTTTGACCAGGTTCTTTCACACCAGTCACTTTTCCAGGTTCAACATCCTCTAGTAATTTCTCTGCTGCCTGCATTTCACCATCTGTTGCTGGCTTTACTTTCTTGGCAAATTTAGATGCAGCCTTCTTCTGATTATCTGTCTCTGGCAGTTCCATTTTCTGGTGTTCCTTGCTACCAGGTTTTTGACCAGGTTCTTTCACACCAGTCACTTTTCCAGGTTCAGCATCCTCTAGTAATTTCTCTGCTGCCTGCATTTCACCATCTGTTGCTGGCTTTACTTTCTTGGCAAATTTTGATGCAGGCTTGTTCTGATCATCTGTCTCTGTCTCTGTCTCTGGCAGTTCCATTTTCTTGTGGTCTTTGCTGCCAGTTTTTTGACCAGGTTCTTTCACACTAGTCACTTTTCCAGGTTCAGCATGCTCTGGTAATTTCTCTGCTGCCTGCATTTCACCATCTGTTGCTGGCTTTACTTTCTTGGCAAATTTAGATGCAGGCTTGTTCTGATCATCTGTCTCTGTCTCTGTCTCTGGCAGTTCCATTTTCTTGTGGTCTTTGCTGCCAGGTTTTTGACCAGGTTCTTTCACTCCAATTACTTTTCCAGGTTCAACATCCTCTAGTAATTTCTCTGCTGCCTGCATTTCACCATCTGTTGCTGGCTTTACTTTCTTGGCAAATTTAGATGCAGGCTTCTTCTGATCATCTGTTTCTGGCAGTTCCATTTTCTGGTGTTCCTTGCTTCCAGGTTTTTGACCAGGTTCTTTCACACCAGTCACTTTTCCAGGTTCAACATCCTCTAGTAATTTCTCTGCTGCCTGCATTTCACCATCTGTTGCTGGCTTTACTTTCTTGGCAAATTTAGATTCAGGCTTCTTCTGATCATCTGTCTCTGGCAGTTCCATTTTCTGGTGTTCCTTGCTTCCAGGTTTTTGACCAGGTTCTTTCACACCAGTCACTTTTCCAGGTTCAACATCCTCTAGTAATTTCTCTGCTGCCTGCATTTCACCATCTGTTGCTGGCTTTACTTTCTTGGCAAATTTAGATTCAGGCTTCTTCTGATCATCTGTCTCTGGCAGTTCCATTTTCTGGTGTTCCTTGCTACCAGGCTTTTGACCAGGTTCTTTCACACCAGTTACTTTTCCAGGTTCAACATCCTCTAGTAATTTTTCTGCTGCCTGCATTTCACCATCTGTTCCTGGCTTTACTTTCTTGGTAAATTTAGATGCAGGCTTCTTCTGATCATCTGTCTCTGTCTCTGGCAGTTCCATTTTCTGGTGTTCCTTGCCTCCAGGTTTTTGACCAGGTTCTTTCACACCAGTCACTTTTCCAGGTTCAGCATCCTCTAGTAATTTCTCTGCTGCCTGCATTTCACCATCTGTTGCTGGCTTTACTTTCTTGGCAAATTTAGATGCAGGCTTGTTCTGATCATCTGTCTCTGTCTCTGTCTCTGGCAGTTCCATTTTCTTGTGGTCTTTGCTGCCAGGTTTTTGACCAGGTTCTTTCACACCAGTCACTTTTCCAGGTTCAACATCCTCTAGTAATTTCTCTGCTGCCTGCATTTCACCATCTGTTCCTGGCTTTACTTTCTTGGTAAATTTAGATGCAGGCTTCTTCTGATCATCTGTCTCTGTCTCTGGCAGTTCCATTTTTTTGTGGTCTTTGCTGCCAGGTTTTTGACCAGGTTCTTTCACACTATACACTTTTCCAGGTACAGCATGCTCTGGTAATTTCTCTGCTGCCTGCATTTCACCATCTGTTGCTGGCTTTACTTTCTTGGCAAATTTAGATGCAGGCTTTTTCTGATCATCTGTATCTGTCTCTGTCTCTGGAAGTTCCATTTTCTTGTGGTCTTTGCTGCCAGGTTTTTGACCAGGATCTTTCACACCAGTCACTTTTCCAGGTTCAACATCCTTTAGTAATTTCTCTGCTGCCTGCATTTCACCATCTGTCCCTGGCTTTACTTTCTTGGTAAATTTAGATGCAGGCTTCTTCTGATCATCTGTCTCTGTCTCTGGCAGTTCCATTTTATTGTGGTCTTTGCTGCCAGGTTTTTGACCAGGTTCTTTCACACCAGTCACTTTTCCAGGTTCAACATCCTCTAGTAATTTCTCTGCTGCCTGCATTTCACCATCAGTTCCTGGCTTTATTTTCTTGGCAAATTTAGATGCAGGCTTCTTCTGATCATCTGTCTCTGGCAGTTCCATTTCCTGGTGTTCCTTGCTTCCAGGTTTTTGACCAGGTTCTTTCACACCAGTCATTTTTCCAGGTTCAGCATCCTCTACTAATTTCTCTGCTGCCTGCATTTCACCATCTGTTGCTGGCTTTACTTTCTTGGCAAATTTAGATGCAGGCTTCTTCTGATCATCTGTCTCTGTCTCTGGCAGTTCCATTTTCTTGTGGTCTTTGCTGCCAGGTTTTTGACCAGGTTCTTTCACACTAGTCGCTTTTCCAGGTTCAGCATGCTCTGGTAATTTCTCTGCTGCCTGCATTTCACCATCTGTTGCTGGCTTTACTTTCTTGGCAAATTTAGATGCAGGCTTGTTCTGATCATCTGTCTCTGTCTCTGTCTCTGGCAGTTCCATTTTCTTGTGGTCTTTGCTGCCAGGTTTTTGACCAGGTTCTTTCACACCAATTACTTTTCCAGGTTCAACATCCTCTAGTAATTTCTCTGCTGCCTGCATTTCACCATCTGTTGCTGGCTTTACTTTCTTGGCAAATTTAGATGCAGGCTTCTTCTGATCATCTGTCTCTGGCAGTTCCATTTTCTGGTGTTCCTTGCTACCAGGTTTTTGACCAGGTTCTTTCACACCAGTCACTTTTCCAGGTTCAACATCCTCTAGTAATTTTTCTGCTGCCTGCATTTCACCATCTGTTGCTGGCTTTACTTTCTTGGCAAATTTAGATGCAGGCTTATTCTGATCATCTGTCTCTGTCTCTGGCAGTTCCATTTTCTTGTGGTCTTTACTGCCAGGTTTTTGACTAGGTTCTTTCACACCAGTCACTTTTCCAGGTTCAACATCCTCTAGTAATTTCTCTGCTGCCTGCATTTCACCATCTGTTGCTGGCTTTACTTTCTTGGCAAATTTAGATGCAGGCTTCTTCTGATCATCTGTCTCTGGCAGTTCCATTTTCTGATGTTCCTTGCTTCCAGGTTTTTGACCAGGTTCTTTCACACCAGTCACTTTTCCAGGTTCAACATCATCTAGTAATTTATCTGCTGCCTGCATTTCACCATCTGTTGCTGGCTTTACTTTCTTGGTAAATTTAGATGCAGGCTTCTTCTGATCATCTGTCTCTGTCTCTGGCAGTTCCATTTTCTTGTGGTCTTTGCTGCCAGGTTTTTGACCAGGTTCTTTCACACCAGTCACTTTTCCAGGTTCAACATCCTCTAGTAATTTCTCTGCTTCCTGCATTTCACCATCAGTTCCTGGCTTTATTTTCTTGGCAAATTTAGATGCAGGCTTCTTCTGATCATCTGTCTCTGGCAGTTTCATTTTCTGATGTTCCTTGCTTCCAGGTTTTTGACCAGGTTCTTTCACACCAGTCACTTTTCCAGGTTCAACATCATCTAGTAATTTCTCTGCTGCCTGCATTTCACCATCTGTTGTTGGCTTTACTTTCTTGGTAAATTTAGATGCAGGCTTCTTCTGATCATCTGTCTCTGTCTCTGGCAGTTCCATTTTCTTGTGGTCTTTGCTGCCAGGTTTTTGACCAGGTTCTTTCACACCAATTATTTTGCCAGGTTCAACATCCTCTAGTAATTTCTCTGCTGCCTGCATTTCACCATCTGTTGCTGGCTTTACTTTCTTGGCAAATTTAGATGCAGGCTTCTTCTGATCATCTGTCTCTGGCAGTTCCATGTTCTGATGTTCCTTGCTTCCAGGTTTTTGACCAGGTTCTTTCACACCAGTCACTTTTCCAGGTCCAACATCATCTAGTAATTTCTCTGCTGCCTGCATTTCACCATCTGTTGCTGGCTTTACTTTCTTGGTAAATTTAGATGCAGGCTTCTTCTGATCATCTGTCTCTGTCTCTGGCAGTTCCATTTTCTTGTGGTCTTTGCTGCCAGGTTTTTGACCAGGTTCTTTCACACCAATTATTTTTCCAGGTTCAACATCCTCTAGTAATTTCTCTGCTGCCTGCATTTCACCATCTGTTGCTGGCTTTACTTTCTTGGCAAATTTAGATGCAGGCTTCTTCTGATCATCTGTCTCTGGCAGTTCCATTTTCTGGTGTTCCTTGCTTCCAGGTTTTTGACCAGGTTCTTTCACACCAGTCACTTTTCCAGGTTCAACATCATCTAGTACTTTTTCTGCTGCCTGCATTTCACCATCAGTTGCTGGCTTTACTTTCTTGGTAAATTTAGATGCAGGCTTCTTCTGATCATCTGTCTCTGGCAGTTCCATTTTCTGGTGTTCCTTGCTTCCAGGTTTTTGACCAGGTTCTATAACACCAGTCACTTTTCCAGGTTCAACATACTCTAGTAATTTCTCTGCTGCCTGCATTTCACCATCAGTTCCTGGCTTTACTTTCTTGGCAAATTTAGATGCAGGCTTCTTCTGATCATCTGTCTCTGGCAGTTGCGTTTTCTGGTGTTCTTTGCTTCCAGGTTTTTGACCAGGTTCTTTCACACCAGTCACTTTTCCAGGTTCAACATCCTGTAGTAATTTCTCTGCTGCCTGCATTTCACCATCTGTTGCTGGCTTTACTTTCTTGGCAAATTTAGATGCAGGCTTCTTCTGATCATCTCTCTCTGGCAGTTCCATTTTCTGGTGTTCTTTGCTTCCAGGTTTTTGACCAGGTTCTTTCACACCAGTCTCTTTTCCAGGTTCAACATCCTGTAGTAATTTCTCTGCTGCCTGCATTTCATAATCTGTTGCTGGCTTTACTTTCTTGGCAAATTTAGATGCAGGTTTTTTGTGATCATCTGTCTCTGTCTCTGGCAGTTCCATTTTCTTGTGGTCTTTGCTTCCAGGTTTTTGACCAGGTTCTTTCACACCAGTCACTCTTCCAGGTTCAACATCCTCTAGTACTTTTTCTGCTGCCTGCATTTCACCATCTGTTGCTGGCTTTACTTTCCTGGTGAATTTAGATGCAGGCTTCTTCTGTTCATCTGTCTCTGTTTCTGTCAGTTCCATTTTCTTGTGGTTATTGCTGCCAGGTTTTTGACCAGGTTTTTTCACACCAGTTACTTTTTCAGGTTCAACATCCTCTGGTAATTTCTCTGCTGCCTGCATTTCGCCATCTGTTGCTGGCTTTACTTTCTTGGCAAATTTAGATGCAGGCTTCCTCTGATCATCTGTCTCTGGCAGTTCCATTTTCTGGTGGTCTTTGCTACCAGGTTTTTGACCAGGTCCTTTTGCACCAGTCACTTTTCCAGGTTCAACATCCTCTAGTAATTTCTCTGCTGCCTGCATTTCACCATCTGTTGCTGGCTTTACTTTCTTGGCAAATTTAGATGCAGGCTTCTTCTGATCATCTGTCTCTGGCAGTTCCATTTTCTGGTGTTCTTTGCTTCCAGGTTTTTGACCAGGTTCTTTCACACCAGTCACTTTTCCATGTTCAACATCCTCTAGTACTTTCTCTGCTGCCTGCATTTCACCATCAGTTCCTGGCTTTACTTTCTTGGCAAATTTAGATGCAGGCTTCTTCTGATCATCTGTCTCTGGCAGTTCCATTTTCTGGTGTTCTTTGCTTCCAGGTTTTCGACCAGGTTCTTTCACACCAGTCACTTTTCCATGTTCAACATCCTCTAGTAATTTCTCTGCTGCCTGCATTTCACCATCTGTTGCTGGCTTTACTTTCTTGGCAAATTTAGATGCAGGCTTCTTCTGATCATCTGTCTCTGGCAGTTCCATTTTCTGGTGTTCCTTGCTTCCAGGTTTTTGACTAGGTTCTTTCACACCAGTCATTTTTCCAGGTTCAACAACCTCTAGTAATTTCTCTGCGGCCTGCATTTCACCATCTGTTCCTGGCTTCACTTTCTTCGTAAATTTAGATGCAGGCTTCTTCTGATCATCTCTCTCTGTCTCTGGCAGTTCCATTTTCTGGTGGTCTTTGCTACCAGGTTTTTGACCAGGTTCTTTTGCACCAGTCACTTTTCCAGGTTCAACATCCTCTAGTAATTTCTCTGCTGCCTGCATTTCACCATCTGTTGCTGGCTTTACTTTCTTGGCAAATTTAGATGCAGGCTTCTTCTGATCATCTGTCTCTGGCAGTTCCATTTTCTGGCGTTCCTTGCTTCCAGGTTTTTGACCAGGTTCTTTCACACCAGTCACTTTTCCATGTTCAACATCCTCTAGTAATTTCTCTGCTGCCTGCATTTCACCATCTGTTGCTGGCTTTACTTTCTTGGCAAATTTAGATGCAGGCTTCTTCTGATCATCTGTCTCTGGCAGTTCCATTTTCTGGTGTTCCTTGCTTCCAGGTTTTTGACTAGGTTCTTTCACACCAGTCACTTTTCCAGGTTCAACAACCTCTAGTAATTTCTCTGCTGCCTGCATTTCGCCATCTGTTGCTGGCTTTACTTTCTTGGCAAATTTAGATGCAGGCTTCTTCTGATCATCTGTCTCTGGCAGTTCCATTTTCTGGTGGTCTTTGCTACCAGGTTTTTGACCAGGTCCTTTTGCACCAGTCACTTTTCCAGGTTCAACATCCTCTAGTAATTTCTCTGCTGCCTGCATTTCACCATCTGTTGCTGGCTTTACTTTCTTGGCAAATTTAGATGCAGGCTTCTTCTGATCATCTGTCTCTGGCAGTTCCATTTTCTGGTGTTCTTTGCTTCCAGGTTTTTGACCAGGTTCTTTCACACCAGTCACTTTTCCATGTTCAACATCCTCTAGTACTTTCTCTGCTGCCTGCATTTCACCATCAGTTCCTGGCTTTACTTTCTTGGCAAATTTAGATGCAGGCTTCTTCTGATCATCTGTCTCTGGCAGTTCCATTTTCTGGTGTTCTTTGCTTCCAGGTTTTCGACCAGGTTCTTTCACACCAGTCACTTTTCCATGTTCAACATCCTCTAGTAATTTCTCTGCTGCCTGCATTTCACCATCTGTTGCTGGCTTTACTTTCTTGGCAAATTTAGATGCAGGCTTCTTCTGATCATCTGTCTCTGGCAGTTCCATTTTCTGGTGTTCCTTGCTTCCAGGTTTTTGACTAGGTTCTTTCACACCAGTCATTTTTCCAGGTTCAACAACCTCTAGTAATTTCTCTGCGGCCTGCATTTCACCATCTGTTCCTGGCTTCACTTTCTTCGTAAATTTAGATGCAGGCTTCTTCTGATCATCTCTCTCTGTCTCTGGCAGTTCCATTTTCTGGTGGTCTTTGCTACCAGGTTTTTGACCAGGTTCTTTTGCACCAGTCACTTTTCCAGGTTCAACATCCTCTAGTAATTTCTCTGCTGCCTGCATTTCACCATCTGTTGCTGGCTTTACTTTCTTGGCAAATTTAGATGCAGGCTTCTTCTGATCATCTGTCTCTGGCAGTTCCATTTTCTGGCGTTCCTTGCTTCCAGGTTTTTGACCAGGTTCTTTCACACCAGTCACTTTTCCATGTTCAACATCCTCTAGTAATTTCTCTGCTGCCTGCATTTCACCATCTGTTGCTGGCTTTACTTTCTTGGCAAATTTAGATGCAGGCTTCTTCTGATCATCTGTCTCTGGCAGTTCCATTTTCTGGTGTTCCTTGCTTCCAGGTTTTTGACTAGGTTCTTTCACACCAGTCACTTTTCCAGGTTCAACAACCTCTAGTAATTTCTCTGCTGCCTGCATTTCGCCATCTGTTGCTGGCTTTACTTTCTTGGCAAATTTAGATGCAGGCTTCTTCTGATCATCTGTCTCTGGCAGTTCCATTTTCTGGTGTTCCTTGCTTCCAGGTTTTTGACTAGGTTCTTTCACACCAGTCACTTTTCCAGGTTCAACAACCTCTAGTAATTTCTCTGCTGCCTGCATTTCGCCATCTGTTGCTGGCTTTACTTTCTTGGCAAATTTAGATGCAGGCTTCTTCTGATCATCTGTCTCTGGCAGTTCCATTTTCTGGTGTTCTTTGCTTCCAGGTTTTTGACCAGGTTCTTTCACACCAGTCACTTTTCCATGTTCAACATCCTCTAGTAATTTCTCTGCTGCCTGCATTTCACCATCTGTTGCTGGCTTTACTTTCTTGGCAAATTTAGATGCAGGCTTCTTCTGATCATCTGTCTCTGGCAGTTCTATTTTCTGGTGTTCCTTGCTTCCAGGTTTTTGACCAGGTTCTTTCACACCAGTCACTTTTCCATGTTCAACATCCTCTAGTAATTCCTCTGCTGCCTGCATTTCATCATCTGTTGCTGGCTTTACTTTCTTGGCAAATTTAGATGCAGGCTTCTTCTGATCATCTCTCTCTGTCTCTGGCAGTTCCATTTTCTGGTGGTCTTTGCTACCAGGTTTTTGACCAGGTTCTTTTGCACCAGTCACTTTTCCAGGTTCAACATCCTCTAGTAATTTCTCTGCTGCCTGCATTTCACCATCTGTTGCTGGCTTTACTTTCTTGGCAAATTTAGATGCAGGCTTCTTCTGATCATCTGTCTCTGGCAGTTCCATTTTCTGGTGTTCTTTGCTTCCAGGTTTTTGACCAGGTTCTTTCACACCAGTCACTTTTCCATGTTCAACATTTTCTAGTAATTTCTCTGCTGCCTGCATTTCACCATCTGTTGCTGGCTTTACTTTCTTGGCAAATTTAGATGCAGGCTTCTTCTGATCATCTGTCTCTGGCAGTTCCATTTTCTGGTGTTCCTTGCTTCCAGGTTTTTGACCAGGTTCTTTCACACCAGTCACTTTTCCATGTTCAACATCCTCTAGTAATTCCTCTGCTGCCTGCATTTCATCATCTGTTGCTGGCTTTACTTTCTTGGCAAATTTAGATGCAGGCTTCTTCTGATCATCTATCTCTGTCTCTGGCAGTTCCATTTTCTGGTGGTCTTTGCTACCAGGTTTTTGACCAGGTTCTTTTGCACCAGTCACTTTTCCAGGTTCAACATCCTCTAGTAATTTCTCTGCTGCCTGCATTTCACCATCTGTTGCTGGCTTTACTTTCTTGGCAAATTTAGATGCAGGCTTCTTCTGATCATCTGTCTCTGGCAGTTCCATTTTCTGGTGTTCCTTGCTTCCAGGTTTTTGACCAGGTTCTTTCACACCAGTCACTTTTCCATGTTCAACATCCTCTAGTAATTTCTCTGCTGCCTGCATTTCACCATCTGTTGCTGGCTTTACTTTCTTGGCAAATTTAGATGCAGGCTTCTTCTGATCATCTGTCTCTGGCAGTTCCATTTTCTGGTGTTCCTTGCTTCCAGGTTTTTGACCAGGTTCTTTTGCACCAGTCACTTTTCCAGGTTCAACATCCTCTAGTAATTTCTCTGCTGCCTGCATTTCACCATCTGTTGCTGGCTTTACTTTCTTGGCAAATTTAGATGCAGGCTTCTTCTGATCATCTGTCTCTGGCAGTTCCATTTTCTGGTGTTCCTTGCTTCCAGGTTTTTGACCAGGTTCTTTCACACCAGTCACTTTTCCATGTTCAACATCCTCTAGTAATTCCTCTGCTGCCTGCATTTCATCATCTGTTGCTGGCTTTACTTTCTTGGCAAATTTAGATGCAGGCTTCTTCTGATCATCTCTCTCTGTCTCTGGCAGTTCCACTTTCTGGTGGTCTTTGCTACCAGGTTTTTGACCAGGTTCTTTTGCACCAGTCACTTTTCCAGGTTCAACATCCTCTAGTAATTTCTCTGCTGCCTGCATTTCACCATCTGTTGCTGGCTTTACTTTCTTGGCAAATTTAGATGCAGGCTTCTTCTGATCATCTGTCTCTGGCAGTTCCATTTTCTGGTGTTCCTTGCTTCCAGGTTTTTGACCAGGTTCTTTCACACCAGTCACTTTTCCATGTTCAACATCCTCTAGTAATTCCTCTGCTGCCTGCATTTCACCATCTGTTGCTGGCTTTACTTTCTTGGCAAATTTAGATGCAGGCTTATTCTGATCATCTGTCTTTGGCAGTTCCATTTTCTGGTGTTCTTTGCTTCCAGGTTTTTGACCAGGTTCTTTCACACCAGTCACTTTTCCAGGTTCAACAACCTCTAGTAATTTCTCTGCTGCCTGCATTTCATCATCTGTTCCTGGCTTCACTTTCTTCGTAAATTTAGATGCAGGCTTCTTCTGATCATCTGTCTCTGGCAGTTCCATTTTCTGGTGTTCCTTGCTTCCAGGTTTTTGACCAGGTTCTTTCACACCAGTCACTTTTCCAGGTTCAACATCCTCTAGTAATTTCTCTGCTGCCTGCATTTCACCATCTGTTGCTGGCTTTACTTTCTTGGCAAATTTAGATGCAGGCTTATTCTGATCATCTGTCTTTGGCAGTTCCATTTTCTGGTGTTCCTTGCTTCCAGGTTTTTGACCAGGTTCTTTCACACCAGTCACTTTTCTATGTTCAACATCCTCAAGTAATTTCTCTGCTGCCTGCATTTCACCATCTGTTGCTGGCTTTACTTTCTTGGCAAATTTAGATGCAGGCTTATTCTGATCATCTGTCTTTGGCAGTTCCATTTTCTGGTGTTCCTTGCTTCCAGGTTTTTGACCAGGTTCTTTTGCACCAGTCACTTTTCCAGGTTCAACATCCTCAAGTAATTTCTCTGCTGCCTGCATTTCACCATCTGTTGCTGGCTTTACTTTCTTGGCAAATTTAGATGCAGGCTTCTTCTGATCATCTGTCTCTGGCAGTTCCATTTTCTGGTGTTCCTTGCTTCCAGGTTTTTGACCAGGTTCTTTCACACCAGTCACTTTTCCATGTTCAACATCCTCTAGTAATTCCTCTGCTGCCTGCATTTCATCATCTGTTGCTGGCTTTACTTTCTTGGCAAATTTAGATGCAGGCTTCTTCTGATCATCTCTCTCTGTCTCTGGCAGTTCCATTTTCTGGTGGTCTTTGCTACCAGGTTTTTGACCAGGTTCTTTTGCACCAGTCACTTTTCCAGGTTCAACATCCTCTAGTAATTTCTCTGCTGCCTGCATTTCACCATCTGTTCCTGGCTTCACTTTCTTCGTAAATTTAGATGCAGGCTTCTTCTGATCATCTGTCTCTGGCAGTTCCATTTTCTGGTGTTCCTTGCTTCCAGGTTTTTGACCAGGTTCTTTCACACCAGTCACTTTTCCAGGTTCAACATCCTCTAGTAATTTCTCTGCTGCCTGCATTTCACCATCTGTTGCTGGCTTTACTTTCTTGGCAAATTTAGATGCAGGCTTCTTCTGATCATCTGTCTCTGGCAGTTCCATTTTCTGGTGTTCCTTGCTTCCAGGTTTTTGACCAGGTTCTTTCACACCAGTCACTTTTCCATGTTCAACATCCTCTAGTAATTCCTCTGCTGCCTGCATTTCACCATCTGTTGCTGGCTTTACTTTCTTGGCAAATTTAGATGCAGGCTTATTCTGATCATCTGTCTTTGGCAGTTCCATTTTCTGGTGTTCCTTGCTTCCAGGTTTTTGACCAGGTTCTTTTGCACCAGTCACTTTTCCAGGTTCAACATCCTCTAGTAATTTCTCTGCTGCCTGCATTTCACCATCTGTTGCTGGCTTTACTTTCTTGGCAAATTTAGATGCAGGCTTCTTCTGATCATCTGTCTCTGGCAGTTCCATTTTCTGGTGTTCCTTGCTTCCAGGTTTTTGACCAGGTTCTTTCACACCAGTCACTTTTCCATGTTCAACATCCTCTAGTAATTCCTCTGCTGCCTGCATTTCATCATCTGTTGCTGGCTTTACTTTCTTGGCAAATTTAGATGCAGGCTTCTTCTGATCATCTCTCTCTGTCTCTGGCAGTTCCATTTTCTGGTGGTCTTTGCTACCAGGTTTTTGACCAGGTTCTTTTGCACCAGTCACTTTTCCAGGTTCAACATCCTCTAGTAATTTCTCTGCTGCCTGCATTTCACCATCTGTTGCTGGCTTTACTTTCTTGGCAAATTTAGATGCAGGCTTCTTCTGATCATCTGTCTCTGGCAGTTCCATTTTCTGGTGTTCCTTGCTTCCAGGTTTTTGACCAGGTTCTTTCACACCAGTCACTTTTCCATGTTCAACATCCTCTAGTAATTCCTCTGCTGCCTGCATTTCACCATCTGTTGCTGGCTTTACTTTCTTGGCAAATTTAGATGCAGGCTTATTCTGATCATCTGTCTTTGGCAGTTCCATTTTCTGGTGTTCTTTGCTTCCAGGTTTTTGACCAGGTTCTTTCACACCAGTCACTTTTCCATGTTCAACATCCTCTAGTAATTTCTCTGCTGCCTGCATTTCACCATCAGTTCCTGGCTTTACTTTCTTGGCAAATTTAGATGCAGGCTTCTTCTGATCATCTGTCTCTGGCAGTTCCATTTTCTGGTGTTCTTTGCTTCCAGGTTTTTGACCAGGTTCTTTCACACCAGTCACTCTTCCATGTTCAACATCCTCTAGTAATTTCTCTGCTGCCTGCATTTCACCATCTGTTGCTGGCTTTACTTTCTTGGCAAATTTAGATGCAGGCTTATTCTGATCATCTGTCTTTGGCAGTTCCATTTTCTGGTGTTCTTTGCTTCCAGGTTTTTGACCAGGTTCTTTCACACCAGTCACTTTTCCAGGTTCAACAACCTCTAGTAATTTCTCTGCTGCCTGCATTTCATCATCTGTTCCTGGCTTCACTTTCTTCGTAAATTTAGATGCAGGCTTCTTCTGATCATCTGTCTCTGTCTCTGGCAGTTCCATTTTCTGGTGGTCTTTGCTACCAGGTTTTTGACCAGGTTCTTTCGCACCAGTCACTTTTCCAGGTTCAACACCCTCTAGTAATTTCTCTGCTGCCTGCATTTCACCATCTGTTGCTGGCTTTACTTTCTTGGCAAATTTAGATGCAGGCTTCTTCTGATCATCTGTCTCTGGCAGTACCATTTTCTGGTGTTCCTTGCTTCCAGGTTTTTGACCAGGTTCTTTCACACCAGTCACTTTTCCATGTTCAACATCCTCTAGTAATTTCTCTGCTGCCTGCATTTCACCATCTGTTGCTGGCTTTACTTTCTTGGCAAATTTAGATGCAGGCTTCTTCTGATCATCTGTCTCTGGCAGTTCCATTTTCTGGTGTTCCTTGCTTCCAGGTTTTTGACTAGGTTCTTTCACACCAGTCACTTTTCCAGGTTCAACAACTTCTAGTAATTTCTCTGCTGCCTGCATTTCACCATCTGTTCCTGGCTTCACTTTCTTCATAAATTTAGATGCAGGCTTCTTCTGATCATCTGTCTCTGTCTCTGGCAGTTCCATTTTCTGGTGGTCTTTGCTACCAGGTTTTTGACCAGGTCCTTTTGCACCAGTCACTTTTCCAGGTTCAACATCCTCTAGTAATTTCTCTGCTGCCTGCATTTCACCATCTGTTGCTGGCTTTACTTTCTTGGCAAATTTAGATGCAGGCTTCTTCTGATCATCTGTCTCTGGCAGTTCCATTTTCTGGTGTTCCTTGCTTCCAGGTTTTTGACCAGGTTCTTTCACACCAGTCACTTTTCCAGGTTCCACATCCTCTAGTAATTTCTCTGCTGCCTGCATTTCACCATCTGTTGCTGGCTTTACTTTCTTGGCAAATTTAGATGCAGGCTTCTTCTGATCATCTGTCTCTGGCAGTTCCATTTTCTGGTGTTCTTTGCTTCCAGGTTTTTGACCAGGTTCTTTCACACCAGTCAATTTTCCAGGTTCAACATCCTCAAGTAATTTCTCTGCTGCCTGCATTTCACCATCTGTTGCTGGCTTTACTTTCTTGGCAAATTTAGATGCAAGCTTTTTCTGATCATCTGTCTCTGTCTCTGGCAGTTCCATTTTCTGGTGTTCTTTGCTTCCAGGTTTTTGACCAGGTTCTTTCACACCAGTCAATTTTCCAGGTTCAACATCCTCAAGTAATTTCTCTGCTGCCTGCATTTCACCATCTGTTGCTGGCTTTACTTTCTTGGCAAATTTAGATGCAGGCTTCTTCTGATCATCTGTCTCTGGCAGTTCCATTTTCTGGTGTTCCTTGCTTCCAGGTTTTTGACCAGGTTCTTTCACACCAGTCACTTTTCCAGGTTCCACATCCTCTAGTAATTTCTCTGCTGCCTGCATTTCACCATCTGTTGCTGGCTTTACTTTCTTGGCAAATTTAGATGCAAGCTTTTTCTGATCATCTGTCTCTGTCTCTGGCAGTTCCATTTTCTTGTGGTCTTTGCTGCCAGGTTTTTGACCAGGTTCTTTCACACCAGTCACTTTTCCAGGTTCAACAACCTCTAGTAATTTCTCTGCTGCCTGCATTTCACCATCTGTTCCTGGCTTCACTTTCTTCATAAATTTAGATGCAGGCTTCTTC
Organism: Sphaerolaimus hirsutus; assembly: GCA_964036195.1. Classification (NCBI taxonomy): domain Eukaryota; kingdom Metazoa; phylum Nematoda; class Chromadorea; order Monhysterida; family Sphaerolaimidae; genus Sphaerolaimus; species Sphaerolaimus hirsutus. The sequence goes on from OZ038456.1 coordinate 16,026,743, forward strand.
TGATCATCTGTCTCTGTCTCTGGCAGTTCCATTTTCTGGTGGTCTTTGCTACCAGGTTTTTGACCAGGTCTTTTTGCACCAGTCACTTTTCCAGGTTCAACATCCTCAAGTAATTTCTCTGCTGCCTGCATTTCACCATCTGTTGCTGGCTTTACTTTCTTGGCAAATTTAGATGCAGGCTTCTTCTGATCATCTGTCTCTGGCAGTTCCATTTTCTGATGTTCTTTGCTTCCAGGTTTTTGACCAGGTTCTTTCACACCAGTCACTTTTCCATGTTCAACATCCTCTAGCAATCTCTCTGCTGCCTGCATTTCACCATCTGTTGCTGGCTTTACTTTCTTGGCAAATTTAGATGCAGGCTTCTTCTGATCATCAGTCTCTGGCAGTTCAATTTTCTGGTGTTCTATGCTTCCAGGTTTTTGCCGAGGTTCTTTCACACCAGTCACTTTTCCAGGTTCAACATCCTCAAGTAATTTCTCTGCTGCCTGCATTTCACCATCTGTTGCTGGCTTTACTTTCTTGGCAAATTTAGATGCAAGCTTTTTCTGATCATCTGTCTCTGTCTCTGGCAGTTCCATTTTCTTGTGGTCTTTTCTGCCAGGTTTTTGACCAGGTTCTTTCACACCAGTCACTTTTCCAGGTTCAACATCCTCTAGTAATTTCTCTGCTGCCTGCATTTCACCATCAGTTCCTTGCTTTACTTTCTTGGCAAATTTAGATGCAGGCTTCTTGTGATCATCTGTCTCTGGCAGTTGAATTTTCTGGTGTTCTTTGCTTCCAGGTTTTTGATTACGTTCTTTCACACCAGTCACTTTTCCAGGTTCAACATCCTGTAGTAATTTCTCTGCTGCCTGCATTTCACCATCTGTTGCTGGCTTTACTTTCTTGGCAAATTTAGATGCAGGCTTCTTCTGATCATCTGTCTCTGGCAGTAGCATTTTCTGGTGTTCTTTGCTTCCAGGTTTTTGACCAGGTTCTTTCACACCAGTCACTTTTCCAGGTTCAACATCCTGTAGTAATTTCTCTGCTGCCTGCATTTCACCATCTGTTGCTGGCTTTACTTTCTTGGCAAATTTAGATGCAGGCTTCTTCTGATCATCTGTCTCTGTCTCTGGCAGTTCCATTTTCTGGTGTTCCTTGCTTCCAGGTTTTTGACCAGGTTCTTTCACACCAGTCACTTTTCCATGTTCAACATCCTCTAGTAATTTCTCTGCTGCCTGCATTTCACCATCAGTTCCTGGCTTTACTTTCTTGGCAAATTTAGATGCAGGCTTCTTCTGATCATCTGTCTCTGGCAGTTCCATTTTCTGGTGTTCTTTGCTTCCAGGTTTTTGACCAGGTTCTTTCACACCAGTCACTTTTCCAGGTTCAACATCCTGTAGTAATTTCTCTGCTGCCTGCATTTCACCATCTGTTGCTGGCTTTACTTTCTTGGCAAATTTAGATGCAGGCTTCTTCTGATCATCTGTCTCTGTCTCTGGCAGTTCCATTTTCTGGTGGTCTTTGCTACCAGGTTTTTGACCAGGTTCTTTCGCACCAGTCACTTTTCCAGGTTCAACATCCTCTAGTAATTTCTCTGCTGCCTGCATTTCACCATCTGTTGCTGGCTTTACTTTCTTGGCAAATTTAGATGCAGGCTTCTTCTGATCATCTGTCTCTGTCTCTGGCAGTTCCATTTTCTGGTGGTCTTTGCTACCAGGTTTTTGACCAGGTCCTTTTGCACCAGTCACTTTTCCAGGTTCAACATCCTCTAGTAATTTCTCTGCTGCCTGCATTTCACCATCTGTTGCTGGCTTTACTTTCTTGGCAAATTTAGATGCAGGCTTCTTCTGATCATCTGTCTCTGTCAGTTCCATTTTCTGGTGCTCTTTGCTGCCTGGTTTTTGACCATGTGTTCTCACGCCAGTCACTTTTCCAGGTTCAACATGCTTTAACAATTTATCTGATGACTGCAGTTCACTATCTGTTTCTTGCTTTACTTTTATTGCAAATTTAGATGCAGGCTTCTTCCGATCGTCAGTTTTTAGCAATTTCATTCCAGTCATTTGCTGCCGTTCTTTCAGTTTGTTTTCTGCCATGATTTCTGACAGTTTCTGATTTGTTATGACATTGCTGTCTTTCACTTGAGGTTTTGACATTGTGGGCTTCTGCACCTTTTCTGCACTTTTACTTTGCATTTGGCTGCCACTTTGCATATCTTGATGTTGCCCTGATCCCATTTGCTGTTGCAATTGTTTATGTTTTTGCTGTTGCTGGGTGGGTGCATCGTTCCTCCACTGATTGTTTTTATCCATGTCTCCATTTTCATCAACATCATCATTTCGTGTGTGCTGATAATCGCGTGTAGATGCTGTGCAATGAAGGGTGCTGTTGTGGAATCTAATGTGTACAAAATGGGGTGAAGATTTGTTGAGAAATAATGATAACCTTAGTAAATAATGATAACCTAAGTGTGACATTTGAAACCGCATTATGTTTCTTTCGCAATTCTGTATAACACCCCTTTTTGTTCAATTTAGCATTCTCAGTGTATTTACTGACACTACTGTGAGGTGTGGCCACTGTACCAGTTCGCCTTTGATGTGGTTCTTTCTATCACAATGCATCCACTGTGATGTGGATGCATTGGATGTGTGTGTGGTTCTTACATGCATAATGAAATCGCTAACCTTCACCTGCCATGCTTTTAATGCATTTTGTTGACATGCAACCTGAAAATAGGCTATTCAATTTTCATAATCTGAAATGCTAGAAAGGAACTTGAATTTTAGCGTAGATGTGTAGCTATTTATCCAGTAAGATTGACTACCTTCACAGAATTGAGTGCTGGTTAGAGAGTGATGCTTGATTACTTCTTGATATATGCATATTAAAACACTGATGACACTAAATAGACATGTTATGTTTATGCAAAAAACACGTTAATTCATGCATGATACACTGTCATGCAAATTTTTGTCAAAAATAAAAACACTGCACTTAAATTTTCACACCTGAACACAGAATACGCACACATATACATACACACACAAACACACACACACAAACATAAATACATACAAACACATAAAGTAATGATGACATAGACCTGTAACAATTATTAATAACAATGTGTGGAAGCCTTGATCATGAAAGGTTCATGGAAACTAACCTGCAGAGATTTTTATGGCCATGACATCAACAAAAATAGCAAATTCATTGTCTTCAATTACTGGACCACAAAGTTCAGCAGACAGCATTGCCTTGACATCAGTATGTCGTATTTTGCCTGTGATATCATGTGCAAATATTTACACTTATATCAAGTCCATTCATAACTCAATTTTTGTCCCACTTGTATTGAATGGTATATGGCACCTGACTCTCTGTATGTTTTGCAAATAGGGATGCTCATCGGCTACAATTTATCCATGTAATAACCTACCTAATGTAATTTATACCACAAATCACATAACAATAGAAAGTTGAAAAACAAGGCACTGGACAATTATTTCATTGGATTAAGGTTGATTTAGCCAGGTGTAGTGATGGAAAAGCGCCATGGCGCTGGCGCCTGGCGCTAGCGCCAAAAGTAAAAGTGCCATGGCGCTTTTTCAAATGGGAATTTCCAAAAATTTCTGGCAAAATAATTGACCCCCCTCGAATAACCCCCCCCCCCCCGAATAATCCCCCCCTCAATTTTTGCTGACAAAATAATAAACCCCTTGGGGTATTTCGAGGTAACACGGAGCTCAAATTTTAAAACAAATGTGACATGGCTATATCAGTACCTTTCATATGTTGTCTTTTTGATCAATTATTTTGTCAAAATACCCGCTTTTTCGAGTGGAATGTCATGTAAAAGATGGAGTGGGTTACACACCAGCAACTTGTTCATTTGACACCTCTACATTCATCTGTTCCTTCCCTTCAGCTTGTCCCGACTTCACATACTGAAATTCCACAGTGGTATCTTCCCCAGACATAATGGCATGCTTTGATGAATTCTCTTCAGGGCTGTATATCACACTGCCCTGCACATCTGCCATCTGAGCTTCCATGGACATATTGGCTACGAGTGTAGCACTTACCACCTGATATTTGATGCCACATTGGCATGCATCATTAGCTGTTTCAGCTATGATTACTGCGTGCTCTGCCATTTGACTTTGTTGTTTCAGATCCATTGTTAGAGTTTCATCCACTTTACCAGCCATTGACACTACCAAACTGGCAGATGCATCATTCAATTCCTCAATTTGGACAGCAATCACTGCATTTGCTGATTCTGCCATTATTTCTGCATCTAGCTTTATTGTTTCGTCGTGACATGGCTTGGCTATTTCTGCGAGTTTTTGGTGGCATTGTCACTTTTTTAACTCAGACAAAATTCAGTATCTGTTCCACAATAGTAAGACAGGGAATTACTCGGAATTGTGGAACTATATGGATACAATGATATTATGTTTGGATAATATCACTACTCACTATAGCAATATCCCTTGTAGAATAATTCTCTGTCTCATCTATTATTAAACAGATAAAACTAAATATTGGGATAACATTTGTAAAGATGTTAGTGATTTCTAATTCAGCTCCTGACAAAATACTGTGGGTATGAACGATTTAGTGTCAAAATAATTGCTGTGTAGGGCAGACATGACTGACAGCATGCACCTGTTACTGACACATGACAGACATAAAAACTCTTTCAAATATCATGTTCACATTGGAATGGAATTGTACAACCCAAAACTATCAACTCTCTGGGTTTTCGCAGGAATAAAGTATGTCAAATGTTTTGCAACACATTCAAAACTCAACACCTACTTTCAGGTTTTGGGTTTTGTTTTTCAGCACATTTGAAGACTTCACATACATGCACACACCCACATGTGGTATTTTGTCAGAAACTATCAGATCTACCTTTAGCAGACTCTTGGGTTTGTGCATGGGATAGTTCACCCAAAGACGATTCACAAATGGCCTTCTGAATTGCTTTCTCTAAACTGATGCTTGTTTCAGATTGCACAGTTTCTCGTCTAGAAATACCCAGCTCCAGCATTTTTCTCATTTCATCAGCAAGCAATACTGAAACTTTTTGACTCTGTCCACTGTTTTTCAAGTCTACACTCAACACAACATCATCAGTTGAATATTGCACTGCATGTGACACTTTGTGAACTGGAATATCCGACAGTGTTGCAGCAATACTGCCAGATTTTTTCACTGCTCTCAGTTCTGCATGTAGGGTTTCCATCACAGCCCCCGGTTTTCCAACATTTATCGCTGATTGACTTGTTACTACATCCAGCACACTAACAACAACTTCTTGTGATTGAACAGGCTTGTTGATAGTTATGTTCATTGTACTGGAGTCTATGTCAAATGTGAAACTCTGCTTGACACCTTCAGAGATGCTTTCAACCAAAACCACATCATTTGATTGAGCACTGTGCATTTTTGTCAACTGTGCTGTTATTTCTGCTGACTCTATTCCAGCCTTGGTGATCACTTTTTTTGCATTCTCATAGCCCAATTCAACTACTGTTGCAACTATCTCTTCTTGTTGACATTTCATTTGTAAATTGACATTTACCGCAGCAGAATCCACCTCAAATGCAATTGTCTTTTCTGCATGTTCGGAAACAGACTCCATGGCTGTGATGTGGATTTCCTCAATGCTTGGTTTTTGGTTCAAGTCGAAATGAACCTCTTTTCTTTCCACTGCTGCACCACTGATGACTTTTTGCACAGTTTCATGGCACAGATCAATCACTTTGGCAACAATATCTTCCTGATGTTGCATTTTGTTCATACTGATTTCTGCTGATGTTTTGTCCATTTCGAATGTGACTTTATGCTGTTTACTTTCAGAAGTGGACTCTGTAAAAATGGCCTGAATTTCTTTGCTGCTCATTTCTTTCTTGAACTCTGTTTGTATTTCCATCGTTTCCACACCCACTTTGTGTATTTCTTTTCTAGTAGTTTCATGGCACAGTTCAAGTACAGTGGCGGCAACATCTTCTGTCTGCTGCATTTTGTTCACACTGATTTCTGCTGATGCTTTGTCCATTTCAAATGTAACTTCATGATGTTCACTTTCAAAAGTGGACACTTTGAAGGTGGCCTGCGTTGATTTGCTGCTCAATTCTTTCTTGAACTCTGCCTGGATCTCAACTGTTTCCACACCCACTTTGTGGATTTCTTGTCCAGCTGTTTCATGGCACAGTTCAAGTACCGTGGCAGCAACATCTTCTAGCTGCTGCATTTTTTTCACACTGATTTCTGCTGATGCTGTGTCCATTTCAAACATGACTGTTTTATGTTCACTTTCCAAAGAGGACTTATTGAAAGTTGCCTGAATGTCCTTGCTGCTCATTTTTTTGTTGAATTCTGTATGGAAATCCAATGTTTCTACACCCACTTTGTGGATTTCTTTTCTAGCTGTTTCATGGCTTAGTTCAAGTACTGTGGCAGCAACACTTTCTAGCTGTTGCGTTTTGTTCACACTGATTTCTGCTGATGCTGTGTCTGTTTCAAATGTGACAGTTTGATTTCCACATTCAGAAGAGGACTCTGTAAAGATGGCATCAATTTCTTTGCTGCTCAATTCTTTCTTGAACTCTGTTTGTATTTCCATCGTTTCCACACCCACTTTGTGTATTTCTTTTCTAGTAGTTTCATGGCACAGTTCAAGTACAGTGGCGGCAACATCTTCTGTCTGCTGCATTTTGTTCACACTGATTTCTGCTGATGCTTTGTCCATTTCAAATGTAACTTTATGATGTTCACTTTCAAAAGTGGACACTTTGAAGGTGGCCTGAGTTGATTTGCTGCTCAATTCTTTCTTGAACTCTGCCTGGATCTCAACTGTTTCCACACCCACTTTGTGGATTTCTTTTCCAGCTGTTTCATGGCACAGTTCAAGTACCGTGGCAGCAACATTTTCTAGCTGCTGCATTTTTTTCACACTGATTTCTGCTGATGCTGTGTCCATTTCAAACATGACTGTTTGATATTCACATTCCAAAGATGACACTTTGAAAGTGGCCTGAGTTTCTTTGCTGCCCAGTTCTTTACTGAACTCTGTTTGGATTTCCATTCTTTCCACACCCACTTTGTGGATTTCTTTTCCAGCTGTTTCGTGGCACAGTTCAATTACAGTGGCGGCAACATTTTCTAGCTGCTGCATTTTGTTCAAACTGATTTCTGCTGATGCTGTGTCCCATTCAAATGTGACAGTTTGATTTCCACATACAGAAGAGGACTCTGTAAAAGTGGCCATAATTTCATTGCTGCTCAATTCTTTCTTGAACTCTGTTTTGACTTCCATCATTTCCACACCCTCTTTGTGGATTTCTTTTCCAGCACTTTCATGACACAGTTCAAGTACTGTGGCAGAAACACCTTCCAGCTGCTGCATTTTGTTCACATTGATTTCTGCTGATTCTTTGTTCATTTGAAATGCAATGTCCTTCTTTACTCCTCCGAAAATTTTCTCAATGATCACTGCCTCACACCCATTCACACATTGTTGTTTGTTGAGCTCAAGAGAGATGTGTATTGTTGCAACACCTTTTCCAGCTATAGTTTTCCTTGCAATTTCAAAGCATAATTCAGTGACTGTTGCAGCAATGCTTTCAACTTGTTGCTGTTTAACTATGTTTATTTCAGCAGTTAAGAGCTGCGAGCCATACTGGAGGCCCTGTGCATGTGTTTCTTTCACATGTTGAACTAAAACTGCCTCACGGCCCGCTACACACTGCTGCTTGATTAATCCAGCTGTTGTGTGTGTTGTTTTGGTGCCAGGCTTGCTAATCACCATTTGTCCCTCCTCATGACCAAGTTCAACCACAGTTGCGACAATTTCTTGCTGTTGGTGACGTTTATTCAATTTCACTTCTGTGTTTGTGGCCTCAATTTCATACTGCACTAAATTGGTTGTGCTCTGTTTTACAGCGTGAATTAGCACAGCCTCGGCATTTTCCTGATTTTGTGATTTATTCAGCTCAAAGTTTGTCGTTATTCTTTCCTGTCCAATCTTGGTGATCACCAGGTCTGCCATTTCCATTGGTGATTCTAATACTGTTGCATTGGCAGTGCTTGATTCTGGCATCTTCTCAGTGAGAATCTCTTGTACTGTTGTGTCACTGTCAAATGATAAGCTTTGAGACATTTTTTCTGCAACTGCTTCAATCAGAGTTGCGGCAATTGCATCACTGCACAGAGCTTTTTGAAGTCCTACATCACAGGACATTTTTTCTGTGCCATGTTTTGTGATGTCCATCGCAGTTTCTGCTTCTGGGAGCTCAATGACTGTTACCTGTACTGTCATTTCTTCTTGTCTCTTCTCTGCTGTGGTGGACATTACAACATCTGACATTTCAAAGTGCAGTTGCGCTGATGTGCCCACTTTACTTGCAATGTCAATATGTTTTTCACACAGAGCACTTTCGTCAGGCCTGTGTAAAATCAGGCCAAAGTCAATTCTCTCCTTTGGCATCTCGTGTAGTTCAACGTCACATGTGGCAGTAGCATGGTCATTCACATAGATGACAGCCACTACCTCAGCATGTTCTGCAGATTTCTCAATGACACACTCTGACATAATGATGCCAGGTTTGACAGGCTTGATATTTGCTTGTATCTGCTCGATATTACTCTCAGCAATGACAGCGTCTAGATGCTCTTGTGAAATCTGTTTCTTCAAGTATATTCCCACTTGATGTTTTTCCATTGTGTCTTTACTTAGGCTTTGTTTCACTATCATTTCTGGGAAAGTGTGGGTGCATTGAGGGGAATATGGGACAGGTGATTTCGTGTTCGTGCAGGTGAAAAGTGGTGTGATCCCGGACAACAATTGATGTATGACATTACACAGCGTCAATTATACAGAGGTATGTGCTACTTTGTAGAAAAAAGTACCGTATATCACCAAATAAGTCACCACCCTCGAATAACTCCCCGCTCACAAATAAGTTCCCCCTCTTGTGAGTGTGAGGAAACTACAACATCCCCCATGAATAACTCCCCCACTGTGATGGGTAAAAAACATTTCACAACAATTCACATGTACAAAAAAAAACATTTTATGAATTTAATATGTAAATATATGTATTATCTTGCAGCTGGAGTTCACTAACATTGATTTAATTGTTTGAATTGTGAATTTTGTATTCCTACAAATGATTTATGTTGCCAAATTTACCCAATTTGTACATTTAATTAGTCATACATTTTACTGTAAATTCTAACAAAGAAGAACTCCCCCTCAAAAACTTCTGACGAAAAAATAACTACCCAGGGGACTTATTTAAGGATATACAGTATGCTATCTCGTCATGCAGACTAACCTTGCACATTTACTTCTACTGACTCCACTGGTGATTCTAAACAAAGAGCTTCAACTGTTCCAATCTGTTGTGATTTTGCCAGTTCTGTTTGCACGGTAATGGTTTCAGCTTTGACCCCTTGCACTGAAATAGTATCAATTTTAGTAATATGGAAATTAGTGATGGAAAAGCGCCAGAAAAAAGGGCGCCAGGCGCCAATGGCGCCATTCGAAAACAGGGCGCCAAGCGCCAAGGGCGCCAGAGAAAAAGGGCGCCAAGGGCGCCATGGCGCCATTCGGAAAGTGGGCGCCAGGCGCCAAGGGCGCCACGGAATCAGGGCGCCAAGCGCCAATGGCGCCATTCCATCACTAATGGAAATGATTAGTACAATATAACCATTTACTACTCACTGTGTAGTGTACTGGTCGCTACTACCATGGGCGATTCTAAAACCGTTGCTTCTATTCTTCCTACCACCTCTGCTTTTGCCAATTCTGCATTCAATGTGAACGTGTCTGCCCTTTTTACAGCCACTGAAATGTATATATTGTGTTACATTTTTCAATCGAGAAAATGTGGAAATCGTTGAATAAATCGATTTGAATGAACCCCCTCCCCCCTGCCTTGAGAATGTAAACTTAGCATGTATTCTTTACATTGCAGAAGTCGACAATTTTTTTGTGGCAACCAAAAACGGTAAAAGCATTGAGGCATTGACACTATTGTAAATAAACTTGCAGTGATATACTCTTCATACTGTATTCGGCATATCTAATGCTTTGATATAGTAGTAATTTTTACTAGCTGGTGGTAAATTTTACACAAATTAAGCCCCCCTCCATATAAAAACCCCCACCATGTGAATACAGCTATAAATGCAACATGAACACTTACTGCTGACTGCTGCCCGCAGTATTGCGAGTGGAACTTCTGCAAAAACTGCCAAAGCATGTGCAGTGTATGGCGATTTGGACACAGTCGTTTGCATGGTGCACTCCATCTCCTCTAAACCAGTCTCTTCTGTAAAATTTATCAAATTCTGATACTCATGAAATGTTGTAAAATATAAATATTTACCTACATCAACTTTTTGAGTACTTTATGTTTATGATTGATGGCTGTCAAAGGTTGAACAAAAAATTGTGCATGTTAGGAAAATATTTCAAAAAAAAATTTGTAACATAAAGCTTGAGTGTGCATTTGCGTTAGACACATGCATATCTGATTCATTCCAAATCTCTCATCCATACTTGTAAACAGACCTCCAAACACCTTGACAAAGCATTTCGTTGAGCTTTGTCCATGAACATTCACAGCAACACACTCATACAGGCCTTCATCATCAAAGTCAAGATATGGTATTGTTAGAATACAAATGCCATCCTCATTAGTTGCTGCAATGATATTAAATGTAGCGTATTACGTCGAATTAACCCCCCACCCTTAAATTGACCCCCCCTTTAATTACCCCCGCCCCATCCTCCTCAGATGACCCCCCCCCCTCAAAATGGGCTGGGGAAATCATACCCCCCTCGAAATACCCCCCTCCGGAATGATGTACATCATTATGCAACCTACATGATGTATTTATTACTGCTGATTTGTATCGCAGCTACACATAGACTAGTTTGTGCAGATATCTACCTTTTTTATGTCCAAATATATCCTGTTTGGATGCATTTATTACCTGTTTTGTGTATGCCTACTCTTTACTACGATCCTTACGAAAATTTCTGACAAAATAAATGAACCCTCCCCTCGAATACCCCCCTCTAATTAACCCCCCTCAAATATTACTGGAGGGGTATTTCGATGAAATACGGTATACCAAAATATTTGTATTAGTTTTTGCAGTGCAAAGGTATTTCCATTTACTTCTTAGATAAGAACAGTGTAACATGAAGGTGCATTAGTTACTTTGTGCTTTGTAGCAGGTTTGGCCATTCCTTTGCCATGAAATGGAAGGCAATGGTTGCCCAGTGACAATACACTTGAGTTTCAGTGCATCATGCCTGTGTAACGATGTTTCTGCTGGCAGGAATTGAGCGAAGATTGGTTGTTGTCCAGTGATCAGACTGCTAGCATCCTCATCAGGTCGATAAAACCCTGCAGTTGATTTTTAGTTATTTAAGTACATGTGCATCATTTGAATTTTGGGTCCTGGATGAGTTAGCGTAGTTTTGCATAGACATTCCATTGCATTGTGAGTGTAAGCATAGTTTCGCGTGTAAAGCATGTCAAATAAAGAATTTTATCATAATGCAGGCACCTGATTAGGACTCTTACTCAACTTGACTTGTGACTCGAGGCTGACTCATAAATGACTCAAGCGAACTCAAAATAACAGACTATCAAGCTCATTAAAGAGAAAAGGTGCATTGCAGCAAATCAGTTGATAAAAAGCAATGACAATAATGCAAATCAGTTGATAAGAAGAAGCTACTATAGTGCAACATTTCAAATCTGCTGTGCACTTAATTAGGTAGATTCAATAAGTAAGGCAAATCTTTTACACAGTGGCCTAAACCTAACAACCTCAGTTTGTTGGACTGATAGATCCATGCAAACAGTCTACATAGTTTGAAAAGGAGAGCTGAATAATGTCATGTGATATTATTTGATGATGATTTTGGTGTTTTGTTTCAAATATTCAATTGAAATGTGTAGTTTGTAGTTTTAAGTTTGAAATTAAAACATTATGTAGTTTGGGGCAGCAGGTGATCATTTTTGCACATACTGACATGGATGTTCGGCCTATGACATCTATCAACATTTGAACTGCCTGGTAAAGTAGAAAAAACACGTTGATCAATCATCACCAAATGATAGAGAAAGCATTACTGCAAAACTGATTGCAGTTCTCCAGAAAAAAAAATATAAAATTTATTTGGACAATACTTATGATGTAGAAGTATTTGTAGGATGTGTAAATTTAAGTAATGTGTGGGACGCGCACGGCCAGTAAATTTGCCTTCCAAATTGTATTTCAGTGCTGCTTCCATATTTTTTCACTGTGTGCATAATTAACAGTTGGAATAAGAAAATTGTCCTGTTCATTTTTAATTACTGCTGTGTCTTAATTCAGGAAAGGACCAATATTGTCTCCATGTAACTTGTTTCACTAACCAGCTGAAACATCAAGCCTGCATGTGGTTCTGGCCTCCCCAGCATCATTTGTTGCAATACAGGTGTAATTACCAGTTGATACGGGTGCTTGCAACTCCAGTATGCATATTCCATCCTCATAGATAATGTGCCTGTTTTTGTAATGTTATTGAGATTGTGAGGCATCCACTTCTACAATTCGATAACTTTTAAAATTCAAACATTGAGTTAAGGTTGGAAATGACATCTACAATTGGTCCCATACGTTTTTCACCATTTTTTAACTTGCCCCCAATCCAAATTATCACTTAAAAATGTTGTTGTTTTTTCAACTTAAGCTATGCCTAGGAAAAACGCAATTGTGTCTTTGGCGCTCGGTGTGATATTTCTGTGTTGCTCACTAATAACACATTGGTGTTAGAACCAACTTAAAAAGTGGCATGGCAAAATTGGCACTAGGTCCCTAAAACGTGGCGCTATATTTTTGGCACATGGTGCCATAATTACAGTGCCATTTGCATCCCGGAAAAACCAAAAAATATAATGTATGAACCCTTCTCACCCTTCATCCACAGGCTGCCCTTCATGCTGCCATTCCACAGTTGGCATAGGCAGACCTCTCACATTGCATTTGAGCCTGATGGTCTCCCCAGTCACACTGGTGTGTTCAGCTAGCGGCTGTGTAAATATCGGCGCTTGGTCAGCAACTGACGATGCTGATTCGGTGATGTCGATTTCTGAAATGTGACAAATGATAGAGTTTTGATCATCTGTAATCCACTTTTTCTATGTTTCTGTTGGGTTTCCTTGAAGTACCCCCTCGAAATAACCACCTAAAAATCAGTGCTATGAAAAAAATCCCCCCTCGAAATACAAAATTAGTGTCAAAATAATTTAATTGCCAAAAACTGCATTTTGTGACCTATGTAATGCAGAACACCGTTAAAAACAATGACTGAGTTACGTTAGGACAGGGCTTATACAATCTCCATATTTACTTTTTTTATAAGTTTATAGATGCTTATATTGGTTACTGTTGCATTCTTCTACGACTGCATATGTTACAGATAACAAATAAGTACTAATAGATAACAATAAATTCTGGCGAAATATGAACTTCTCCTCGAAATAGCCCCTCGATTAACCTCTCTCAAAATATACACCTTGAAAAAACCCTTGGGGTATTTCGAGGAAATACGGAAAATGTCTGGCAAAAATACTGATGGAAAAGCGCCAGAAAAAAGGGCGCCAGGCGCCAGTGGCGCCATGGCGCGGCGCCCTTTGGCGCCCTCAAATGGCGCCAGCGCCATGTCGCCATTCCATCACTACTGGCAAAGGCACAAACGAACCAGTGACAGTAAGCGTGGTGGTCGTCCGCACCTGACCAGCGCTATTTGTTGCCACGCAAGTATATGTGCCCGAGTGCAAGTGTGCCAATGGCGCGTGTATGTCGAGCAGGCAAACACCATCTTCGAATGTCGTCCTAATGCCTTTTTCTGCCCTGACCGCTTGTCCATTCTTATACCTGAATTGTGATGATGTGGTGAGATACTGGCATACTGTATAATCTTGAATACGACCCAGGGAGTTGTTATTTCGTCTGAAGTTTTGGAGGGGGGGGGGAGTTATTTTGTTCCTCAGAATTTGGACTTCATTCATTGTACGAATGCATTTTTCAACTCATAATCCAGGTATTTAGCATCTCAGTGTTTATCGTCATCCGGAAGATTCGAATACACATTGTGGTTGTGGATACACATATCAAATAACCCAGAGCCAGAGGGGGTAGTTATTCCAGGAGAGGAGTTATTCAAGGGCGGTGGGTTCATTTTTCGTCATCTGGCCAATAGAGTGGAGTTATTCAAGGGTGGACGTTATTTAAGTGGGGTCTTATTCAAGGATATACTGTATTTATGTTAATGTGGCTTTTCGTATTCTAGTGTTCGACTTACCATTTGACCTGTGGTATGGGCTGCCCAATGACATTGCACTTGAGTCTCAGCGGGCGTGTTTCCACTGCTTCCAAATGTTCGTGCAATTCCAGTGTAAAATGTGGTGCTTCATTAATCGTTTCACTGGTCGACAGAATGTCTGTGAAATATGCTGCATTATGTTGCTTGAATTTGTTAGATCATATGACACACTCTTAAAGTAGAAATTGGTAAACATTACTTAGAATTTCCAAGTCTGAAGTGTTGTGCACACTGTCCAGATATAAAAAAAGTCTGCGCCAGCACAGCAGTCCTTAAAAATGTCAATATTTATACGCCACTTCGATGGATTTAGAAATTTTGAACATCTAGCGGTGGGGTAAGTTGAATACAGCACAGTTGCGATAATGTATTTATTCCAATTTTCTTCTTATAGAATAGCATACCTCCAAACGTTTTGGTTCTTTTTCACTCACAAAAAATATAAAGACGGCCTGCAATAGAACAGCGTCCACTAATAGAATGGCAGGCAGAAATATGTAGGATGCAAAAAAACCCCACATGGATGGCAAGAACTTTCCAGTAAATGATGATTCAGAGGCTCTATTTGCTTTATATTTTGTTTTGTTTGAATTGATGCCCTGGTATTGAAATGTTGCCCAAGTTTCATAAAAAAATATTTCTAATGGAAAATGTGTGAAAAATCCTGAAAAAACAACTTATAGTAGGTATTATTTAATAATAAATATGTGGCTTTACTTGGAAAAACATGGTAGAATATAATAAAAATTGTTGACAACTATTGCGTAGAAAGAAGGGCAGCTTCAACATAACGGCGGGTAAAAAGTTGATGGAAAAAATTAGGAGGGCACTCTTCTATTAAACAATACGGTATCTCACTTGTCATGATGAAAAGTAACTCTCTGGGGGCTTAGTCAAGACCGCGTTATGCAATATCGAGTAAGTTGATTTCTACCACAACATTCCCTCCCCACAACTAAACATTTTCTAATGTACCCCAGCGATTTTACACTTGTAGCCACTAGCCACCTACACTAGCCACTAGCCACCACTTTACTGCCTAAAGCGACCTGTAAAGTGGTTATGAATTTTAGCACAATTTTTTCAATTATGCACCGTAAGTTGCGTAAAAATTACAGCATATAATTTTAAAAAATTTAAAAATTCATAATTTCTAGTACAATAAATATAAACTGATGAGCTTTGGACACAAGAAACATCTGACATTTTGACTGAAATTACAATGTGTATCTTTATCCATTCACCTGTAATTAATTTTACGCCAAAAAATCAATTTTACACAGGGTCAAATTTTACGCGAGCTGTAATCGACCCTTAACACCTATCCATTCCTAATGACCAGAGTAATAGCATATCTATGCCTTTGGTGACAATTTAAACATAACAAAGCAGCAAGTTTCGAAACTACCCCAACATGTAAACGGCTTATGGAAAGTGAGTACAGAAATGTGTTTACTTTTGGTACTGCATCTGTTAAGTGCTACAGGGCAAAAACATCTCAACTGTGGATGGAATATGTATTTGATTTTGCTTTGTGTACCTTTAGCACTGTGTATGATCTAAATTTATTGGGATGGGCGTTTTGCATTCAAGTGCTGGGTTTCACTGGTTTTTCCTTTGAATCAAGTAGTTTATTACCAAAAAAATATCATTCACCGAGTTTCTTCTTTCGTTACTAGTTTTGACAATAAATATCTAGGGTGCACCGCCCAGACTTTGGAATGGTTTTGTTTCACTGAACTGTTCCTTTATCTGAAACTACTTGATACTGACAACTTTTTAGTTATTGGTAATTTTATACATTTAGATACACCTAGCTAATATTCTGAGTTCCCAATGTGTGTGTATGTGTGCAGAACAGCATTCAAAATAATTTATGCTGGTTCACTACTTTTCAGACTGAGCAAATACCCAGAAATTTTAGTAAGTGGAAGTCATATGACAAACTGCACGTTCCATTTACAATGTATGTACCGTATTTCCTCGAAATACCCCCGGGGGGTTTATTGTTTCATAGTGAGATTTTTGAGGGGGGGTTAAACGAGGGGGGGGGGTTTATTATTTCGCCAGAAATTTTTTGAAAAGCAAGTACTAAATTGTCGTCTGAAACGTACGCAGACGTCAAAAATGCAACAAAAATCGCCATTTATAAGACTCTAAAGACTTGTATAAGTGTGTAGACGTATAATCACTGTTCTCACATAACAGAGTCATCGTTTTTAACGTGTGTTTTGCATTAACCAGATGACAAACCGCAGCCTTTGTCATTTACGTTCTCTATACACTAAATTGGGGGGGGGTATTTCGAGGGGGGGGGTTTATAAGTTCATAGTGTCCATTTTGAGGGGGGGTATTTCGAGGGGGGGGTATTTCGAGGGGGGGGTATTTCGAGGAAATACGGTATTATGTATTCTTCACCGGTATGAATATGCATTCACAGGTAGTGCACTGCGCATTTATGTACCAGTCGACGGATGAATTTAACAAAAAAGAATTCACATTGAAACATTTGTGATATAAAAACACTGTGCACCCATTTTGAACTTTTTTCAAATGTCAAACATTTTTCAAACATACCTTGCTGATCCAATTGACAACATGTTCGCGCCACGCCGACGGAATTGCTGGCGACGCACACAAATTCCGATCCCAGCACCGGTGATGGCATTTTCAGCAGACAAATTCCATCCTCGTAAATTTCGGTGAAACGGCTGAAATTCGTATTATCATGTTTATTATGTAAATATAAACCAGCGTTTGCAGTTGACGCAAAATTAACGGTGAAATGTAAAATAAAAAGGACACTGAAAAATTTTATTTTCATGTTTTCAGCTTTTTATTCAAGAGTCAATTTTTCTTAAAAACTGATCATTTGACGGATGCTTTTTTCCAGTTTGAATGAAAAACGTATAATAATGGGGAACGGACCGGCATAAAATCAACTATGTTTTTATGTATTTTGCGTTGATCATTGCATTCAACTATCCTAAATATGTCGGAGGTCAGAAATTCAGAATAATTTCGGATGTCCCGAAACTACAGGGTGCGGCAATTTAGAGCTACGCTTCATTGGGCGGTCGGATTAATGTCAAATTTTAGGTCAACATTGACAACTACATAGGGAAGGATCCGTGACAATATGGATGCGATAGCACCATTAGCATTCGAAAAATAACCCGTGATTTATATTTTTGAAAATCACAATAAATATAAATAACCCGTGATTTATATATATTTATATTTTTTCCAAATTCTGAGTGATATATTTATATATATTTTTTAAATTTGAAAAAAAATCACTGAGAAAATCACTCATACTTGATACATTGTGGTGCAATGATTGTGCTTTATGACTAAAACATGCAATCTGTGCAAGAGAAATTTGCAGGGATTTTCTCCAGAAAATCGCTCTGCTCATGTAGAGCATTATTGGGTTAAAATTGTATTTGAAGCAGGTAAATATTGTTAGCCTACACACACTAGTTTTCACCCTGACTTTTTTGAAAACTGAAATGGCCAAAAATGGTGACATGTTTCCATCAAGTTTTCCACTACTGAATGCTATATACCATATTTCCTCGAAATACCCCCTGTTGAGAAATACCCCCCTCAAAATGGGCACTATGAACTTATAACCCCCCCCCCCCCTGTCGCGAAATACCCCCTTAAAATGGGCACTATGAACTTATAATCTCCACCCTCTCTTAATACCCCACCCCAATTTACTGAATAGAGAACATAATGCAGTTTGTGATCTGGGAAACATAGAACACATGTCAAAAACAATCATTGTGTGATGTTAGAACTGGTTATATACTGTCTACATACATATATAAGTCCATAGAGTGTTATAAATGGCAGTTTTTGTTGCTTTTTTCAATGTTTGTGTACATTTCAAACAACAATTTAGTAATGGGATTTGAAAAATTTCTGGCAAAATGATAACCCTCCCCCCCTCAAAATACCCCTCTCATTTGACCCCCCTCAAAATTTCCACTCTAAAAAATAAACCCCCCAGGGGGTAATTTGAGGAAATACAGTATGTTCAGTTTTCACATATTGCATGAATTTTGGCAAATCACTAATTTGATCACAACTTAAACTCAAATGATGGCAAATGATGACATCACTATCAATTAGTTTTCATTTTGTATGTGACAAAAATGTAAACTGTTTTAATAACTTTTTATTTATGTCATCCCGCTATGAATTCTATGGTTATGTTTAAGGTATAAAGCATCTCTCCATCTTTTAACATACTTTTCTGAAATAAAACATGACTTTAAATCAAAAAATTCCAGGTTGATGTGATCAAAAATTTTCTACAGTGATTGCAAGCTCAGTTTACCATTTTTGAAAACTGATGATGCTTGGTGACATGCAACAATGTTGGCTGTTGTCAAATATTGGGAACAACTGTGGAAAACTGTCACAATGGTGTCACCAGAGCCACTAGTGTTATCACAATGTTGCCAAAATGTAGCCATGTGCCCAAAAATGAGTTTTCACAGCACATCACCAATGAAAAAGTGCTGAGCATGAGCACCTATTTAGTCAAACGTCCATTGCCACAACCAGGCGCTATAGGTTGAGAGCTAAATATTTGCAGTGCAAAATATTTTTGAACTTTTCATTGAGGTTGAACTGAAGGTTGAATTTTTCTGTGATATTTGCTTGATGTTTTCACTTGTAAAATACTGTATAAATGAATACTGCTTGTGGAATGATAATAAATGGACTGTGGTATCTTAGAGTAAATTTTTTGTGCTTGCAAATGGTAAATAAAGCCCAGAATATGGCTTAAAATTGAAATAAAGCGCAAGTGATTTTTTGAGATTTTTTTTGAGCTGAGAGTTATTTTTTCAGTAATTTAATTATATTTTCTGGAGACCTAGAGTGATTTATATATATTTATATTTTTTCCAATATTGGAGTGATATATTTATATATATTTTCCAAAAAATATGTGATTTATTCGAATGCTAAGCACCATTTGTTCGCAAGTTATTCATGCAAACACCAATAATTGTCGCTTTACTTTACCTTGCTTTACAAACAATTACGCAAGTGTCTGCCGATTGATAAGGCGGATTAGTGGCGCGCGCACGCATTTTGGCATGGCACTGTGAAAATAAAGAGAGAGAAAAACAGAAAAACAATCCCAATCCCGATCCGAGTCCCGAAAAGTGGATCCCGTTTGAATCCCATCATGGGGTGGTGGTAAATTGACAATTACGCGTTTGCATCAATAACATGAGAACGAGTGGAGCTATCGCAACCATATTTTCAGGGATCCTTTCCTATTTAGTTGTTAATGTTGACCTAAAATTTGATGTTGATCCGACCACCCAGTGACAAGTTATTCGAAATGTAGAGTGTAGGTCTAAATTGCCTCACCCTGTATGTACTAGACCAGTGATAAACTTACGTATCATTCTCATCGATTGGTTGTCCATCAATGAGCCAATTCACAACTGGCGCTGGATGTCCGGTGCATATGCATTTGAGTGTGAGTGGGTTGTCAGCCTCTGGTGCCAGTCTCTCGCACAAAGGCAGCGTGAATGCAGGCACCTGAATAGATTCAGACATTGTTGATAAATATTGTATGTGTAAAGATAATGCATTTGCCAAAAACCGGAAAAAAAGAATTATGCAATTGTGCAATATAACACCTGGGGACTTATTCAAGTTCTTGCGGTACTTAAAATACAGAATGTATTTGCTCCGATTACCTAGAAACCGGTCATAAATCTCCCAAACCCGCCCACCTGATCCACACCACTAGTGCTCACACTAGTATCACTAGTCTGCAACACTGCCGTCTCCTTGGACACGTCCAGCAGGCACGTGGTGGTCGCGCTGCCCACTGCATTGGCCGCCTCACAGGTGTACTCACCGAAGTCCGACTCTTGCACCGGCTTTATGCGCAGCAGGCATATGCCGTCTTCGTAGATTATTGTGTGGGATCTGCGCGTGCGTGTAGTGTATGAGCAGGGTTGGCAAAATCTCAGAAAAAAATAAAAATAAAATAAAAATAAAATGGAATATTCAAGAATAAAATAAAATAAAATAAAATGGAAAATTTAAGAATAAAAATAAAAATTGTATAAAAATTCGAATTTTTGTAAAATTTTTGTAAAATTGTATAAAAATTCATATTTTTGTAAAATTGTATAAAAATTCTTTTTTTTTTGTAAAATTTTATCTCGTTGCTTGAGTTTCTACCTGTTTATTCATGGATATGGGAGCAGTCCCAAGTGTAAAGTGTCAAATGTCATGTAAAATGTCATGCAAAGTGTCAATTGTCATGACAAATGTAAGGTAAAGTGTAAATTGTCATGACATGTAAAAAATAAAGTATCAATTGTCAAGCAAATTGTGTCCAAATCTTATGTTTGATATCTAAATCTTATGTTTTGTATCCAAATTATGTTGTTGTTGAATCCAAATCTTATGTGAACATTTGGATACAAAAACATAAGATTTGGATACAATACATACTATGAATACAAAAACACAAGATTTGGATACACAATTTACACTTTGCATGACATTTGACATGACACTTGACATTTTGCATGACAATTGACACTTTACTTTACATTTGTCATGACAATTGACAAATTGCATCACATTTTATAAATGTGCCCAGCACACTCCACTAGTCCTTCTACTGAAAATGCAAACCATTCTTATCAATAATTGTAACTTTACACTTGCAGCTAGCTAACAATACATACTGCATGCAACTTTTGAAAAGTAAGGGAAAAATTTGTCACAGGTTTTTCATGTATAGGTCTAATTATAACATTTTTCTGGCCTTGCATGCATGATTCTGATTTTTTGTAAAATTTTTGTACAATTTTTGTAAAATGTGTCATTTTATTTTATTAATGACTTTTGGGAATAAAATAAAATAAAATAAAATGAAACAAGAATAAAATAAAAATAAAATAAAATTTTTATACAATTTTTATACAATTTTACTAAAATGAATTTTTATAAAACCAACCCTGTGTATGAGGGAGTGTTTTATGGTTATTGGAAAATATACGTACCGTATTTCCTTGAAATACCCCCTCGTTTACCCCCCTTCGTTTACCCCCGCGCCCCTCGTTTATCCCCCCCCCCGCCTCAAAATGTCCACTCTAAAAAAGAAACCCCCTTGTAGGTAATTACGGTAATCTAGCTTCATTAACTTCACATTCAGGGCACAAGCTTTTTGCGTTGAAACATTGGTTTGAAAATGTGGATGACATTGTGATTTGTGATGGCGCCTGAGTAGTGCAATTTTACTAAATACTCCAATGGTTATTGGCATACTTTTTCCGGCACTAATCTCAGAGATTACTTTCATAGATTAATTTCAGCCCAATTACAATTTTTCAGTTCCCCACCACTAACTCAGACGACTGTATCTTCTTTCCATCCTTGTACCAGTCGACTGCGGGCATTGGGTGGCCCACTACGATGCACTTTAACTGCGCAGAGTTAGCTGTCACAGATGCCTGCAGTGTGACTTCTGTGTCGGCCAGTGGAAGTTCGAATGTGGGTGGTTGGGTTGGAATCGCGCCGTCACTCTCTGCCAGGCTGCTCTGTTCCGTGCTGCTGCCTTGAGTAGCGCCTGCGTGATTGAATTTGAATTTTTTCATAGATTCACAGTTAAAGAGATAACGTATTTATTCGAATAATTCCCCTGTCTTTAAAAAATTTCCCCGCCCCCTTGAATATGTCCCCCTGTTTGACGAAAAATTCCCCCTCTAGTAATCCCCCCCCCCTTTAGGTATAGGATTGATTTTTTGTGTCCATTGTGAACAAAAATTATATACCTATTATGTTTATTATAAATAATACATATTTCATGAAGTTATCCTGATTGGGTTGAGTTGATAGAAACATGCTTGAAAATTTTGTAAAAAAATAATCCCCTTGAATAATCCCCCTCTAATTGCCACCCCTCATAATAGTTTGAAAAAAATCCCCTGGGAATTATTTGAGTAAATACACTATTCAATATACTGTATTACCTCGAATTACCCCCCCCCCTCGAATAAACCCCCCCCCCCCTAAAAATAGGCTGGGGAAAAAATAAACCCCCCTCAAAATACTCCCCCTTTCGGAATGATGTACGTCATGTATGTAATAAATACGTCATGTATGCAATGTGCATGATGTATATTACTGCTATTTACTACGATCCTTATGAAACTTTCTGACGATATAATACTAAAAAAACCCGAATAACCCCCCCTCGAATTACCCCCCCCCCCCTCAAATTTTTCTGGCGAAATAATAAACACCCATGGGGGTATTTCGAGGTAATACGGTAGGTAGGTTCATAGTGAGACCAAGGTTTCCCTCTTACCAATGCTAAGGAAGCACTTTGTGGTTGCACTGCCAACTGCATTCACAGCCTCACAAGAGTATTCCCCTTCATCCTCCTTCAATGCATGCGCAATCTCTAACAGACAAATGCCATCTTCATTTATGATGTTGAAATCACTGTGCGTATTGATTCAGTTTTTTATTTACTGTTTGGTTTCATATTTATCAGATTCAGTTCAGTGGCAAACTCACTGTGAGCTGGTAATCCTGTCTCCATCGACATACCATGTCACAGATGGGGCTGGGAAGCCGGTCACGTGACATCTCAAGGTTGCACTGCTTCCTGGCTTTGCAGCTGTGGGGCATTGTGAAATTTTGAGTTTATCGTATATTTACTTTATCATGGCTTCATAGTTAGCGTTCCAAATATTTGAGAGGTTTATATTTTTTTATATAAGCAAATATAGAAAACATCTTATATTTTTCCATGGTTTCCAGAAAAATTGAATAAGGTACATGTATTTTAGCAGAGATGAGCACAAAATTTCTCATTTATTTTAGTTTATATTTTCTCAGCATTTTTAGAGAGATTTAATTATATTTTACTTTTGAGAGATTTTCTGAGATTGGGATTTTCGGAGCGCTATTCACAGTTATGGTGTTTTCATGGTTATGCTAAGTATCTCTTCACTTCTAAATGCTTGTTGTGTTTTCTATAGAATCCCTTGAATCATGTTGTCACTCAAAGGCTTCCCTACTACTGGTGATCGAATTAAGCTTGTGGACTAGAATGTCTGCAAAAAATTGTGTCAATCACTTCAACATACTCTTTTCTGTCAATGCCACAGGGAAAGCTGGTGGATGGGTTGGCAGTCCCATAGAGCTGGTGCTTGATTTTTCAGAACTGGTAATGGACATCGGTTGCTGAAAAGATGGCCAAAATCTCGTGAGATAAAATGTGTATCATATATTCAATCATAAATGGTCTTACCTCTTCTGGCAGCTCCGGTATTTCATATTCAGAAGCATCCTTCTCAGAATGGTACTCCTCTACCATCATGCTCTCTGCCATTAATCTGCAAATTATTTGTTTCGAGTACATTTTCTGAACAAATTCATCGTTTGAGCAAAAAAAAATTGTATTTATATTTTACATTTACGTTAATTTACCTTCGAGACACTGGCTTCATTTTTTCAGTCTGCAGATCCTGTGGAAATTGATATAACTCATAATCTTCAGCACTTGTAATGGCCAGATATGCTTCCTCAAACACATCTTCAGCCAAAATCACTGCCATCTCATAGTCGCGTTGTTCAATGTCCGTTACAACAATGTCTGTGCCAGCGAAAATCTGGCCAAATTTGAGGGATACATTCACTGGTTCTTCAGTACCAGCAACGGGCACCTGCATATAATGCAATATTTGGGTATTTTAGATATGTAATTAACATTGAAAAAATCTCAAGAGATTTACATTTTAAAAACTCATAGAAAATATAAGAATTTCTCAGATTTTTCTTTCCACGATTTTCCAGTGAGATTTAAAGTATTTCCTCGAAATACCCCCAGGGGGTTTATTTTTTCAGAGTGGAACTTTTTAGGGGGTATTTCGAGGGGGGCTTATTCGAGGGGGGGTTTATTATTTCGCCGGAAATTTTCGGTATCAAATCAAATAAAGTTTACTCGGCTCGGACCTCTAGAGTCTAATGCAAGTAAATAAAACAACACACATTGAACATCCATCGATTACTTCTATTTTGCGGCCTTAAACAGGTGAGTTTAACGTAACGCATAAGCATATGGGAACGTTGGAGAAGAATGATACAAACTGTAGGAATATTGAAGAGAATTTCTAAAATAAGTGAAAAGAAATGAAGTGAACGCGGCAGACAACATTGCCAGTAACACCGGAATAAACACTCTAAAACCCCACGACCCGGTTTTGAACTGCTCATAAAAAGCGATGAGCAACATGATGATTGTGTGTTTCACATTGAGGTAAAATAAAAGAAAAAGATACATTCACAAAAGATGAATCATGCACGAGAATAGAGCTGTGTCAGTATCTTCCTAGACATTTCTTCGGTCCACTTTCCAATACGTTGCTAATATTTTTGACCTTTTTGAGAATGACTTGTCCAAAAAATGATAATTTCCTTTGTCCAACAATGTATTTCAAAGATCGATTTCCTTGTTTTGTTTGATATGTAGCTGAATTGAGTCTATCCAAAAAATTTTGCCATAAGAAATCCGATTGTCGCATTTTCCAGACGTTATACGCACTCATTGACCATCATTTACAAGAGATCACCTAAGTTCACCCGTCATTGTCCTTTCCAACCACATAATACCATCATAGAACACATTATAGAATTGAGTTGCAAAACTCGTATCCTCCATAAAATATCTACAAAATGTTTGTAGTAAGGAATGGGGTTTAAATACCCAAAACTAGTAATAAATGTGACAAAAGAGGACATATTAGAACATGTAAGCGTAGTTATAGCTTTACAGACTACTCTATGTATAGCTGCGATGCGATTCGGCCCCAATAAATACATCATGTACATTGCATATATGATGTACCTCATTGAAGACAGGGGGTATTTCGAGGGGGGGGGGGGTATTTTTTCCCTAGCTCGAAAACACCTGGGGGTATTTCGAGGGGGGGGGGTCATTTCAAGGGGGGGGGTATTTCGAAGAAATACGGTAATTATATTTTTTCTCGAGACATTTTCTGAGATAGTATTCAATTACAGATATTTTCGCAAAATCTGCCATTTTTCAATGCTATTTGTAATCCATGCAATTTGCATTCGGTGTGCAGCGGCTTCAACACATTATCATTGTAAACCAACCGTGATAGTATCGCTAGATGTTTCACTTTCCCTTTCAAACTGAGCATGCAAATCAAACTTTAGTTCAGAAAACATGATATGTGCTTGGCATTCAGCCTGATTCTGCTCTGCCAAAGTTGCATCAATGCCACCATGCGGGGAATCGGCATTCAAGTAAACACTGTAGTCCATAAAACTGCTGGTAAACTGCAATTTAAGGAGAATTTTTAGACCTTTTTGCAAGCATGACAAACATTTAGCTGCAACAAGCTTGATGTTCCATACCGTAATTTTCTGTGGGCCTAAAGTTTCCCGCGGGACATCGGCCAACAAAATATCATATCCATCAGAATCTGCAACTCTTTGCAAGTGGAGCTCATCTGCAATGACATTCTTGGATCCAAAAATGACTGTTTCCCCCATTTCCTGTAACTGCACATCCTGTACAGTGCACTCGCAGTGTTGATGGCTTTGGCATGCTTCAATGTCCACATCCACAGTGAATGCATGTTCAGCACTTGCCAGAAACTGAGCTGTTGGTGTGCTGTCTTTGCTGGTTGTTGGCAGTGTTTTGGTTACATGCTCATGCTGGCTGGGTACTTCGATTGACACCTGTGTTGGTTGGTAGAATGAATGTGTCTTAAACCAAAGCGTTCAAATATACCTTAATGCTTTTTATATTCTTCATGATAAGAATCTCATCATAATATTTATTAGTCATGTTTGCCACCAGTTTTGTCAAATATTCAGTCTGCTGTCATATACATTTAGAATAATATACAGCAAGTGCTGATTTAACCCCATTTTTGAACCCCATCACCCCAGCACAAAATTTCTATTTACCTCCACTTTAGTGCTTTCAGTGTATCGCTCAATGATTGTCAACTGGGCACACTCATATGGAATATTCTGCAAAAGTGTGTCCAGTGCAAGCTGTTGAGGTGCTTTTTCTAGGCCAGTCACCAATGTGGCTGTGCTGCGAGACTCTTCCACTTTGAAAACAGGGATCTCTGAAAATTGCAGGTTTGGTTTGAAAGAAGATTGTGTTTAGCGGTATAATCACTTTGAAGTGTCTACCTTGAACTTGCACATGTGCCACAACAAAGCTCCTTTCACCAATGATCACACTGTACATTCCTGCATCTTTCAATTGTGCCTCATGAATCAGCAGCATCTGTTGATCTTCGCTCTGAGTGTGAAAAATGTTAACCACTTTTGGGTGAAAATAAATATTTATGCAACGAAACTGTCTAATCTGTACTCACTTCAATGATTTCAAAATTGCCAGTCATTGACCTTATTGGGATGTCATTCTTCGCCCAAGTGACTGATTGACCATAATTGGGCACACTACATGTGATTGATGCACTTGATCCTTGCAAAATCGTGATCAACTCTGGTGCTGGCAGGAATTCTTGCTGGGTGAACTCTGCAATAGATTGGTTGCAAATACTATAAGCTTTGTTCAAAATGCTGAATATGAAGGGTGTGCTTCTAAAAGTACCGATCTACAAATTTTTCAAATTTTAGTTAGGACCATTTTTGGGGTCCCCATAATAATGCGCTTCAAAAATATATATAATATGTGGGGGGGTGCGAAATTCAATTTTGAGATATGGGGGGTCGAAAAAAGCAAAAAAATCGCAAATTACAGTTTTTGAAATTTTAAAAGTACCGATCTACACACTTTTTTCAAAATTGTTCTTTGAAATGTACCGATCTGCACATTATTTTTTGTGCTTCTAAAAGTACCGATGTCAGATTGGCGTCCGCTTGCGCAAAAACTCATTTTGTGCTTTTTTATTATGGGTAAAAGTACCGATCTACAGCTTTCTGATTTTGTGCTTTAAAAAATACCGATCTACACGCTATTACCAATTTGTTCCTTTAAAATGTACTGTACTACAAAAATACAATTCCCTAAATTTTATATAGCTAGTGTTATGTGTATAATCAATGATTATACCCATGCATGCGGATACCCAACAATATGGCCGAAATACCCTTACCCAAAATTCCCATACCCAATACCCATGTATGGGTATTGCATGCTCCAAACTTTCAATTGCGATTATCTCAAAATCGATTTTTTGTAGATCGGTACTTTTAGAAGCACACCCTTCATATTGAAATTCAATATTTTTTCTTATGTAAGTAATGTGTACTCTACAGCTAACAATGTCTGCCTAAAAGCCACTAACAACAGTATACCACTGACTACTGCCAAAAAATCATCAACATATACCTTACAATCAACAGCAGAGACATTGACATTTAACAACTTACATTTATGAAACAAAGCCAGGCATGCCGTATTACCTCAAATCATCCCCTTGAATTAACTCCCGCCCCCTCGAAATACCCCCAGGTCTGAGCGAGCTGGGGAAATAAACCTTCCCCCTCGAAATAACCCCACCCAAATGGAGTGTGAAGAGAATGTGTATGAGAAATACCGCTGCTGAAAAAATTTCCTGGCGAAGAAAAAACCCTGTTCTGGTATTTTGAGGTAATACAATAGTCCGATACAATGATTGTGGGCTTTGTTTCAGCTGACAGAACGCAGAAGGACCGCAAACATACCAAACTCACCAGCTGCCTAGCAAATTTGTCATTTTGTGAAAAAGCAATATGGCTGTGGACTACGACAATTGATAGGACATTGTGATTATTGCATATTCCAAACTATTGAATAAATCACTATAAGCATCTAGAATGAACTGACATACCACCAATATCTTTACCGCAGTCATAGGCAATATCCCATTAGTTTTGTGTGCTGTGCCATGTGCATTTTGTGCAATTATCCACGCAAAGCATCTTGTACCATTTTTCCCTCTTCAAAACCTGTTAGCAACTGATAAAACTGACATGTATATTCTGTTACAGGGTACAGCACACAAAACTCAAAATCACAGCAACAACAAAAGTTAATATAAAGCACAGCCATCATTCATTGAATTTTTCAAGTGTAACTATAGCATAACATTTTTGCCCTGTGTAAGAAACTGACCAATTGTTTTTTCTTGTCTCTCAGTAATAACTCTTGAAG
The DNA here is from genome assembly GCA_964036195.1 of Sphaerolaimus hirsutus. Taxonomy (NCBI): domain Eukaryota; kingdom Metazoa; phylum Nematoda; class Chromadorea; order Monhysterida; family Sphaerolaimidae; genus Sphaerolaimus; species Sphaerolaimus hirsutus. The sequence continues at coordinate 16,055,347 of OZ038456.1, forward strand.
TGAAGATCTGTGCCGATGCATATTCATATGGGGTGTGAATCACAGTGGCATCCAGTCCTTGGTTCTCCCCAACCTGGAGTATTGAATTTGTTATTGAAAATATTTAATTTTCATGTTCATCTAGCTGTGACTGTTTACGCTTAATTTTGGACACAACATAATTAAGGTATTGATAAATATATTGCCCATCAAAAATAGAAGACTTGTGTTGTATCATCATCCACTTTCACAAAATAAATTTGTGTGGAATTTAACATTGGAATTTTACATTGAGCTGTAATCGCAGCTTTTGGTAAGAAAAAGGACATGTCATCCACTTTTAATTGATCAATTAATTTAGTGGTGAAGTTGTATTTTTGGTAGCACTGCATTTTATGTCAAGTTTGAATTTCAGCTTTATACAAATGATCATACCGTATTTCCTCGAATTCTCCCCCGGGGGGGTATTTTTTCAGAGTGAAAATTTTGAGAGAACAACGTGATAAATGCAACAATAACCATCATTTATAAGTTTTTACAGCCTTATATAAGGATGTAGATGGTATAAACGATGTTCTAACGTAACACAGTAAGTGTTTTGAACGTCTGTCATACATTTCCCGGATTACAAATTGATAGTGCCCATTTTGAGGGGGGGGGGGGGGGGGGGGTTCGAGGTGGGGGTATTTCGAGGAAATACGGTATTCATATTTTGCGGCACCTAGTGTTTCATGGTGGTGTAAGCAATTTTATCATGGTACTCTACTCACCCCTTCAATAAACAATTCTAATGTTGTCATCTGATGTCCTGCTGCAGATATATTCAGAGTGACACTAGCCCACGGCATTTCACAGATCACACATTCACAATGTGCAGCTTGCTGGAGGCATACCAAATCTACTTCACTCATGATCTGAGATTCAATTTCAAATTGATTGTGATTGAATATAGGTATACTCGACGGACCGCAAAGCGCAAAGTATGCTCAGAATCCTACCATAATTTTATGAATAAGATATTGCGATAAAGTTCATAATTATTCATCTCATAGTACAAATGAAATATCATGATGAAAAACTGTATTGTTTTTGGTTCGTTATTCAGATGGGTTATGGTAGGTCTCCGTACTAAGTGTGATGTCCGTCGCGTCGAGTATACATTGGCCATTACTACTCTGTAATGAGTACTTACCTTTTCTTTGGGCTTCTTCACAGCAAAGATTGTGCTCTGGACAGATTGGAATTCTGGCATTGCAACAGTTGCCAGTACTTGCATCAGGGGTTCTTCTGGACTACATTCCACTGACACTGAGCATTCCATTGTGCCTGGGTAAACATGCAGGTTATTAGACTGCAACATTTTCTCAAATGACTGCAACTGTAATACACACCAGAAAGTTTGAGATAAAGCCCTGCACTGGCTTCAGTATAGCCTGGATTTGTGACCACTGCGTGCACTTCAAACTCTTCACTGGGCACCTGCACATCAGCTGCCATGAAGAAGTTTTCCTGAAAGTGTAAAAATATAATTATATAGAACACTCTGAAATGGCATGGAATTGGTTTGTGAGTGCTCTATCTACCTGTGATGCTGCAGGCATGGTCTCCTGTGCTAGAAGGTGGGCAGACTCTGTGTGCACTAAATATTCATCATGTTCCTGTTTCTCTCTGTGCACAAACTGGGTGGCCAGCTCAACTGACTCCTGTCTTGCACTTGCTGTGCTCAGTTGATCAGCTTTGAAGATACTCACAGCAGCTGGCAGTGTGCCAGCAACTGTGTCTGTTCTGTATGTCTCTGCATGCAACACAAACTCACTAGTGGCTGATGTATCTGATAGTCTGGATGCCCTTGCTGACACCTGCTGATATGGCATTTCCAGGATGATTGCCTGGGGAATGAGAGTGATTACATGCATGTAGATGTATATACCTAGAAGGAATGAAATTTCATGGTCAAACTATCTACCTGGAGTTCAATGTATTCATGCTCCTTGACTAAGTCAGCAGCTGCCATGAAGTGCTCACTGCTGGTGGCCAAAAGCCATGCACTTGCTTGTATGTGTGGTACTTCCTGAATGATTGCCGTGCACTCACTGAGCATATCAGGTTTAGTTACAGTGGCCCTGCAATTTTGTTATGCATGTATTACTATCACAAAATTATGTAAAGTTATCAAATATTTATATTCAAGTTACCTGATTCTCATTTCCACATGAGGAATGGTCACATGGAAACTAGCACTGGTAGCAGCAAATGCATGTGATTTCTGCACAACTTTGGCCATTTCTGAACATGATTCCCATGGCTTTGCGGCAGTGACATTCACCTGAAATTTTATTGTGGTTTATTAAAACTAAATTATACAGATTAATATAATTATTCACGTGGACTCACAGTATGTGTTCTCTTTGTCCGTGGTGGTTTGATGGGCATTTTCAATTTCATGAATTGTCCATGTCCAACTGACACCCAAGGGAAATGCTGCATTGTAAATGTCAAACAATGTTAAGCTAAGTATATAATCAAACGTTTATATCAAACTTCCACAAACCTGTATGACAGCAATGGCATCAAATTGTGGCACAGCCGCTTCCACACCGACATTCACATCTGCCACCTCACTGTGTTCCACAACATGGCTTATTTGCTCTAGAACATCAATCTGCTGCATCTCTTCAATCTCTGTCACATGTTTCCTTGGCGCCAGCAGACTGCAGGTAAATATGATTGTTAGTTTACTTGGTTTTTATCCACATTCTAACTACATAAAGCACATGGTCATAATCTTACTGACTTTGCAAGGCAGAATTCTGACAGCTGTATGGCTATGGTAGCCACAACATCATATCTCTGCATGATGTATGTTGTGAAGTCAGCTGCAACATTTGCTGTTTGTATAACAATCCTCATACGGCTGGAATTCAGGTGAATTTTTGTTACTTTGCAAATTGCATGTGGCTGATGAATGTAATTTGACAGAAAATTTCTCACCCATCCCTGATCATTGGTATTACTTTGTAGGCATTTTCCACATCCATATATTGAATAGTGACCAGCATGTGGTGTTCATCGGATTTTTTCCACAAGCCAAACATAGAGGTAATCCAACTCTTTGATTCCTTCTGTTGTGGCTTTGGTGCTGGAGCCTCAGCAATCTGTAAATAATTTTTTTTTTTAATTCATTGCAGTAGTGTGATCTTAATAAAAAGAATTTGCATGAGATGGTTTAAACTTTGACTCACTGTCACTCTGACTGCAACATATTGCTCTTCAGTGCATAGCAACGTGACAATGTGCTCAAAGTGTTGTTCTGGTTGCACAATTGTCACATTGCAACTGGTCATCTGGTCTGGTCTCTCAACTCTATCCATTCTGTATTGCTGCTGTTCCTGCTGCTGCATCTGATATTGTCGCTGTTGCAGTTCATATCGTTCCTGCTGCATTTGATATTGTTGCTGCTGCATTTGATATTCTTTCTGGTGCTTTTCATAAAAGTATTTTCGCTCCTGTTCTTGTCTCTGCTCATATTGTCTCGTTGAGCGCTGCCAGCCTGCACGTTTTACTCGGTTTCATCACATTTTTTTATCTAGTGTGAAATTAGGCTAGGTAATTCAAACTAATTGTGTAACTGCACAAATTGGCCACTTTGCAAATGAGGAATGAGCTGAACTGAGGCCCTGAAAGCACACTAAGCGGATGCATTTCCACTCAAGTTCGACAGTCAATCGGATTCATATGTATGTGCTATGATCATCAAATTTGGTCAGTTACACATCGTAAACTGGCAGTGTAACAGCAGTTTTCCGCAAATCAGAACTGAGCATATTTATAGCTAAATTGATCACAGATACCATGTTTCTACTATACTATAGTACGTCATTTTGCATATGTGCTTTTCTTTTGATGGTTTCACTTATTTACTTCATGCATATCCGGGATTTCCATACATAGCAAAAATGGGTGTGACTATAGGCTGTCAAATTTCCGTTTTCCGTCAGCATCACCGTCACGAAATTTCTGCGTCATGAAGCTAGATGAAGTGTGTGGAAGACACTTCACCGAAAATATCGTGAAGTGTGTGGAAGTGTGTGAAAGTGTCTTCACAGAGCCCGCTTCCACATGCTTCACGCATCCATTTTTTGCTGTGATATGGGTATTAGCCTTGGGTAAAATGTTTGCACCATTGACACATTTCTGGGTATTTGAAGGTAAATGGCTATTCATCAATCCCACTATTTAAATATTTTGTGTCCAATCTCTGAACTATTATTCTAAATAAATACCAAGTAGATGCATGCCATCTCATTAGTAGAAATATGGTAAAGAAGTAACAGTGATACGTTTAATAATGATTTAAGTAAATCTTATGTAACGTATAGGTCCAAATGATTAACACAATTTATGTGAAACCCAATCCAACTGACAATTAAAAGCACATTCCCTCCTTCCAAGCACACCCCCCACATCATACAACGATAACAGATGATGAACATTCTCTCAAAGTTTGATATCACTAATGTCACGCAAAAAGCGATGAAGCTTGCCTATGTGAAAATTTTGATTCTGAATTTACACCATTGATCTAACACGCCACATGCACAGTTAACATTGGCAGCATGCTGACGATAACAAATATATGTGAATTATTGTAAAATATCAGAAAAATATTTTTGATGGTACAGTGTTTTACATTTAGATACATTTAAACAAAGAGAAATTTTCCCATTACTTTGGTGGGGTGACATCACTATTACTCATTAGCATGTTGCCAGCAAAAACAAAAGTAACTGTGCCTGCAAAGCAAACTAGGTTCATCATGCTGGCCTAAATATAAAACTGACATTGAGAAGCCTTGATGAAGCTGTATTATGCATGTTTCCATCAGATTGATAAAACGTATATCCTTGTATATTCTAGGTAGTTCCCCTTTGCAAATACTGCATTTATTCGAATAATCCCCCCTTGAATAACTCCCCTATGATAATTCCCCCTTGTTAGAAGAGTGAGGAGAGGAGAATTCTCTCACCTGAATAATCCCCCACTAATGGAAGAGAAATACTGCAAATAGAAACATGCCAGAAAATTTTGACAACATAATGATTTCCTCCACTTGAATATATACCTACTTGAATAATCCCCGTTGAATACTCCCCCTTCAAAAACATCTGATGAAAACAGTTATGAACAGTCAATAATCAATATTTACTCAAATATAACATATTTACTAGTAGGCCTAATAATGCTGAGACATGTATATTCTGCAGTCTACATCATATGAAATGTTTCAAAAGACCCTAAAACCTAGTCAAATACACATTTATTGCCTAACACCATGTGCCTGGGGCGGAATCGTCAGACTGCACATTCAACCTACTTGCTTGCTGCGTTTGCTGCTCCTGTGGTTTCTTGAGTATGGGCTTGGGCTTGGGCTTTGGCTTGGGCTTCTGAACAGTTGGTCCATCTCCAGTCCTGCAAGACAATTTTTACACAGTAAAACTTTGCCACACAAACTTGTGATGGGCAAAACTTATAATATGGCTCCCAGTATAATTCCCTGGGTACTATACAAATTTGGGGGCTTTTTTCAAACACTTTCCAAGTGCTGTGCATAGTGCCCAGGCACTGCAATTCACCTAATGCCACCGATGATGCATTATTGCATGGTGAAAGTACAATCAAACAGACACTCGACCAGACGCGCAAAAATATTTTTTGTACATTGCAAAGTGCCCATGCACTATGCATTGAACTTTTTCCAATGTATAGTGCACTATTATCGGGGGTGGTGGGGGGGGATTATACAAGAAGCCATACGCTAGTGTTGTGTAATCACTCAAAGCTCACAACCTCACCTGACAATTTCATGTTCCTCCACAATGAGCACCTCCTCCACCTCCAGAGTCTGCTTCTCCTGTGGCAGCTGCACGATTTCATGCTCTTCCACAATCAATGTTTCTTCCACGATCAACATGGCACATTGAGCAGCTTCAGTTACTGCCTCTCTGATTGTGGTCTCTGCCATAGACTCTGCTGTCTGTGTACGTGCTAGAGTATAAAGTCATTGTTGGTATTAACATGCACAGCAAAAACAGCGCTTAAGACATGCACTGAAGTGGTCTGAATGAAGTGCCCCTTGTGATCACACTTCAGAGCCTGATCACGCCTGATCACCAATGGAATGCACTACACCGACCCTTCACAGATTTCTGTATTAAATAGTTTATGTTTAATAAACTTTGGAATTTTGACCGCAGATCACTACAGATCACCAGCACTGTTTTTGCTGCGATTGATTGATAAATGTAACCTGTTTGGCAGCTGTGACACTGGCCTCTGTAAATGTGTCATGGCTGACTTCTGGTTGACATATCTGTGACTTGCGCATTTCACTGCTGTATAGTGTTGTGGTTGGCCATTGGCTCACAGGTGATGGCAAATGGCTGTGCACTTCTGCCGTAGTAGTTGCCACCACTGATGAATATGGCACTAATCTGGCTGTCAGCTCTGCAACCTGCTGTGGCCAGCGCCCTGTGATTTCAGTGGTCACTGTTTCTGTTTTTGTTGCGTCGTCCACCACTAATATTGATTCATCAATTGTTAGCCATTCTTCTTTTTCTGCAGCAAAATTGGAAAGTTTTCAAACTACTTTTCCATTTATGATGAAATTCTACCAGAGGAAATACATTATTGCCAACCAATTATCGTGGTGTCCCTCATGTAAACATCCTGTTTGTATTCCGCAGTTTCCACCAGCATGTGTTCATCAGTGGTCAGCCACTCTTCAACAGTGAGCTGTGTTTTCTCAGTTTTGGTGATTGGAATGATTTTCTGTGCTCGCTCTATTGGTGCATATAGTATTGTTGCATCAACTTTTCCCAGCAATTCTGGGTGACGAGCCTGTCAATTTTGTTGAATGTAGTTACTAAGAGTGATTGCGAAGCTTAAAAGTTGTCAAGCCTATAAAAACGATGTTTAGCAAACCTGCACAGTGACCCTCTCGCTGGTGACACCTCTGCGCACCTTTGTCTCCCTGACCATTGGCAATACGGTCACCAACATGCCACTTGTCACTGCCACACCAGCAGAGTTGGTTGCCCGGCAGATGTATGTGCCAGTGTCTTCTGTATAGTGAAATAAATGATTGGCACAATTGTGTCTATGGTATCTTCACTTTTATATAGTTTTACTTGAGGGTAGTTTACATGGTTATAATTCCAGAATAAAGTTCCATACATATCTACAAAAAAGCAGTGGAGTATAATCATTGGTTAAGTTTACATACATGGCAATTTGCAGATAATTTGAGCCTGTCGTTCAAGACTTCATATAAACATTTGAAAATGATTTCAGTTATCAGTTCAGTCTAGTTCATTTCAGTTCAGTTCAAACAGAACCCACAACTGAAATTCATATTCAAATGCCTATAAGTTTTGAATGACACGATCAAATTATCAGCAAATTGGCGTGTAAACACTGCCTTAGTCAAACTTACCAGCAGTTGTTTTCTCAATCTGCAGAATGTGCCAGCCATCACTCGTCGTCGCAACCACTCGCCTCTGCCCCGTATGCACCTCCCTCTCATCAAAAAACCACGCAACTCTGGGCCGTGGTGCGCCAGTTACCTGTGTTGAAAACTTTTTGGTAATCTCGTTCAAAGTGTGAAAGTTTGATGGAAAACATGCCTTGCATCTCAGTTCAATTGACTGTCCAACAGTTGCAATGCATTTCTGCAATGGGACGACAAAAACTGGCGATGTGGGTCTCTCTGAAGCTACTGTTTCCATCTCCTCTATGGTTATCTTCTCTTCTTTCTCATACATCGCTTTGTGAACCACAGTTTTAGTTGGCGCCGGTTCAACTTTTACAACATTGATTACTGAACTGCACTGAGCCCTGCCGCAGGTGTTCACCGCTTCACAGACAAATTCGCCAGCGTCTTGCATCATTGCGTTTTTGATTTTTAGGGTGCACCATCCATCATTTGTCTGAAAAATGTTTTTTGACGATGTGGGATGTGATGTGCAGTTATGATAACGAAAGTAAAAAAATTATGATTAAATGATCTAATGGCGGCCAACCCACTAGTTGACACATGTCAACTGGTCTGTGTCAACTCAGATTTCGGCTTAACGTGCGCAGAGCGATCTTCCAAAGCACTTGCCGTAATAATTATATTTCAACGTTGCAATTGCATTGCTAACCGTTTCATGTGCAATTTGGAGATCGTTCTGCGACAAGTAAAGCTGAAATCCCAGTTGAAACACAAGTGTCAACTAGTGTGTGGGCAGCCAATCATTGCAAAATGGATTCATGAAGTGCTGGTCTCCTCCATGATATGATTAAAAAGAGACATTTGTTTACATGATAAATAAATATGACATTTTATGTGGTGTCTTACACATATGTATTTCATCTACCGTATATCCTCGAATAACTCCCCCTCTCGAAAAACTCCGCCCTCAATAACTTCTGACGAAAAAATAACTTCCCGCGGGACTTATTCGAGGATATACGGTATCCTACCTTCCAGTCCCAATTTACACCCAAATCTCGCATCAACTTACATAATCAAACTCATAATCTCTGACAGTCGACTGCGTGTCGATGTACCTCCCATCCTTGTACCAGGTGATTTCCGGCCTCGGACTTCCAATGCACTGACACTTGAGCACCAAATCGCTGCCAAACGTCACACTCTGCGACAGCAGTGGCATAATGAATCTGGGTGGAATTTCCTGCATCTCGATGCGGCACGTTGTTTTGGCGTGACCGTATTCATTCTTGGCAATTACTGTCAATTTGCCCGGCTGTTCGATACCGTCCATTCTCAGCGTGGTTGTTTCCCTGGAGGCAGTCCCAGACCCTGTAAAATGCCTTGTCAAATGCCAAATGTCGTACGTTTGCCATTTCACCGGGCATTTTACATGAATTTTGACACTTTGCATGTCATTTGACATTTTACCGGGTATTTTACTTGACTTTTGACACTTTGCATGTCATTTGACATTTTACCGGGCATTTTACATGACTTTTGACACTTTGCATGTCATTTGACATTGTACAGGGCATTTTACAGGGTCTGGGACTGGCACCTGGTTGACTCGATGATGATGTGCTCAGTCTGGGTCAACTCGATGGTGTCGTCCAGGAGCCATGTGAATGAACATGGTGCGGATTCTTGCGTGACGGTGGCCTGCGATTTCGGTTTGCATTTTATGCTGCACTGACAGAACGATGTACAATTAATGATACCATATTTTGACCAGTAAGGTCATGTGAAAAATATTGTGCGCCAAGTTCACCCAAACTGGAGCAATGTGACGTGACGAAAAATTAATATGTTTGTTCGTTTATTCAGATGGGATATGGTAAATTTCAATGTAAGGTCTGACGTCAGTATGGAAAGCTGTCCATGCTGTGCAGGCAGCTGAACCAATATGAGTTCATTGCAACAAAGAGAAGTCGACATCAACTGTTTATTGCAGTCAGGGATACAATTTTATACCGTAATTGTCAATTCAGTGTCTAGCAAGCAACCAAAGAGAGTTTTTCACTCAGTTTTTGAGGTAGAAAACAAAAAATTCCACTATCTGTGGTACACTATTGATTTCATCAACAAGATGAACAAATGCCAATTTGATCAACAATTTTCACACAGAAACAGACCCAAAAATGTGACAAACCAATCAATATCCACCACAACACTCTGTCTCATCCCCCCAACCAATCCACCAACCTTGAACTGGGCCCCGCCACCCGGCTGTAGCCCAGCGGCATCACCAGGCACCTGCTCGAACACGGGCGGGTGGCCGTACCGCTCGATGGTGGTGTGCACGGTCTCTGCGGTCTCCTCGATGCACACCTCCTCCCGTTTCACTGTCACTTGCGTGGTGGACCAGGCGTCGCCCGCTGGGTTCACCGCGCGCACCTGTGTTTTGGATCGTCTTTTTAGTGCAGTTTTCGGGGAATTAAATCTACTAGTATATAAATACTAGCTGAGAGACTAAATTGGGCAAACATTGTAATAATTTTTTTATACATTTATGCTCATGCATAAAATACATTGCTTTGCCAATGAGGTGCCGCGGAAGTAAGGGTATTTGTCATTGCAACAGAATAAAACACATCTGTCCTGTGGTATGTTTGTAAACATGTGCATTCGACACCATTTACCTGCTAAATATACCCTATTACCTCGAATTATCCACCCTTGAATTACCCCCAAATTGAGTTTGAACAGAATGTATTTACATGAGGAGTATCGCAGTTTCTGATCTGTGTAGTGAAGAACACACGCTAAAACAATGACTGAGTAACATTATGGCCAGACTTATACATAGGTATATGCCCTTATATTTATATGCCCATAAACACTTATACTTCTCTGTTATTATTGGATTTTCCTACATTTGAGTAAATATGTGGAATTTAATAAAATTTCTGGCGAAAAATAATGATGGTATATGAGAAAATACGGTACCTTGTATGGTGCATCGGTGTGGGGCAGTCTGGTGAGCATCAATCGACTGGTGTTGGGTCCGTCTGTGCTGAGCTGCGTGTCCGGCCCATCTCTGATGCGCTGATCGCTCACGTACCTGTATGTTTTGGAAGTGTAAATTTGATGTGTCACACTCAATCATCGGACATAATCAAGAAAAAAACCATATTTCAACGTTTTTTTCAGATGTACAATTTTTAAATTCAAAATGTAATGTTGTGAGTTTGTGAGAAGAAATGTCAAAACGTCATTTTTCATAACTGACCATTCAAAGTCTGCCGGCGGTTCAGCAGTCACAACCACTTCCATTATCACAATATCAGTCACTGTTTGGCATTCATAAAGCGACTCTAAGTGCCGCGTAAACTTTGGCGGAGAAAGTGGCTTGTGCCTTTCCTCCTGTAAATAGCACAATAACACATAAGTGATTAGCTGGCACTGGGCCAATCAAAATCGCAGAAATTTACCGTCACTCTTTCAACCACAAAGAATTCCGTTTCTTCCACTTTGATCACACACGTGGTCATTGTTGTTCTGCCAAAGTCGTTAAAGGCTTGCACGGAATAAACGCCGGGCCTGAGTGTTGCCAGAATTAGCATTGATTAGGATTTCTGTATGCATTTTTGTATCACATTTTTACATGGGAATATTTTGTCTGATAGTTTTTAAGTATGATTTGAATAAACTGAACGGAAAGAACGCTATACAATGATTGCTACCATATTTTAATGAATAACGTTACGTGAAAACTTGTGCACAAAATTCACCCAAAGCGGGAGCAGTGTGATCTGATCAGAAAAATGTTTTATGTCTGTTCGGTTATTCAGATGAGATATGGTAGATATCATTTGAAGGCGTACCGTCAGTAGACTAAGTGTTTTTGATTGCACCTATGAATGAACTAAATGTTCAGATAAGTAAGACAATAGAATTTCATAATGTGTGAGAGCTAACTTGACAGGGGCTGCCACCTCCAAAGCTGATGTGAATGGTGTATCACTGACAATCTGTATTGTCTGTGACTGCGTCACTTCACGCCCATTGAAATGCCACACGAATGTCACATCTGGCGCTTCATTCGTTTGCACGTCAAAGCGAACACACTCCTCTGATGTTAGGGTGGCTTCTTCTGGCAACTGCCTTACCCAAACTGGTGGAATTCCACCTGGCCGCTTTTGCGTTATTTCAGTGACTTCTTTTTCTTTTCTGACCACTCTCTTGACCACTGGCTTTGGTTTAGGTTTTGGTTTGGGCTCTGTAGAAATAAAGAAATGATAGATTAATTTATTGTAACATTAACTAAGCATACTATTTGCAATACCATATTTACTCGAATAGTTCCCCTGGTGAATAATCTTTTTATCAGACTTTTTGAGGGGAACTTTTCGAGAGGGGAATTATCTAAGGGGGATAATTTTTTGTCAAAATTTTTAAGCATGTTTCTATCTATATTTACATTCCATGAATCATTCATTATAACAGAATAATTCATCATGTGGGCAGTGTGGGGGAATTATTCAAGGGGGAAATTATTTTCAACTCACTAATGAGATTGAATTATTCAAGGCGGAAGGATTATTCGAGTAAATACAGTATCTTAGCGCTAACAAAGACAATATAACATCACACCCACCTATGTCATAAATCCTGACATTTCCCGCAGTACTGGAACTGCCAGCATCATTGGTGGCCACGCACTTGTAGTCGCCGCTGACCGGCTCCAGTATCGTAATCGTGCAAGTGTTCTCCTCGTGCTCAACAAAATAGCCCAGCTGACCATAGTGCACCTGGTGGCCATTCACAATCCATTGGAAGTGTTTCACTGGCGGCACCGCTTTGCATTGCACTGTGAGTTTGAGTGGGCCCTCTTTGATTGACCACTTCTGCCATGTTGGCATGCCCACTATGAACACTGGTGCGTAGCGCTGCGTGTGGTGAAATATTTTACATCATGTGCCCAAGGGTATTTGGATCATTGATCTTTTTGGATCATGATTGGTAAAACACATGTTTTACCAGTATTGTCACTGTTTCTGGTACTAAATTGTGAAGGATTTGTGCCCTGAAAAAGGCAGTCATAGCTATTGTGGATCATAACTAGTGATGGAAAAGGTGCCAGGACTTTGGCGCCACGCGCCAAAAGCGCAATGGTGCTTTTCCGAACTCCAGAACCAATGGCGCCAGAGAAAAATGGCGCCAAGCGCCAGAAGCGACATGATAATTTTTCTTGGTGTGTCACCATGCACCAATGGTGTGACAGCAAAATAGCGCCAAGCGCCAAAAGTGCCGTACATTATTTTTTCTTTTGGCGCTAGCGCCATTGCGTTTTTCCATCACTAATCATGACACAGCACTTCTGCCTCCCATTAATGTTTTTTTTGCACCGGGGAGCTATTCCATCACCAGATGCTGTATGTTATCTTTAGCCCCCAATCCAAACCAATAAAAAGAAACAGAGCAACTCACCTCCGGCCTATGAATGACAGTAGCCCTCCTGGGCGCTTGCGGCGTGCTCGGTCTGACCACAGGTGGTGCCATTGCCATCGGAGACTCCAATCTGGGTGGCAGTGACACCTCCCTGACAGGTTCATCCCGCACCAGCAGCCTTTCCTGGTATCTGGCCTGGATGGCCTGTTCCTGGTACATCGTGGACATTTGTTGATGTCTACTGGTGCTGGTGAACTGCTGCACTTGTGTTTGGAATGAGCTGGGTGTTGGTAGTTGGATTGGTGCTTGGAATGGGGCTGGTTGAACGAATTGTGATCGTTCCATCACTCGGCCATAACTCGTTTGTTCCTGCAGATTTTTAGATTGGTGAGTGGTTTTTGTGCATTTTGAGGAATAAAATTTTTATGATAGCTTTTGCTAACTGTAAATTGTTGCTGGCTAGTGCTGGCTTGAACAGTTGGCTTGTAAACTGGCACGGGTTTTGGCAGAACAATCTCAGTGACAGGTTTTCTCTGAAAATCAGTTGTTAGTCGTTAGCTCAATTATAATTGTTAAAATATAATTTATTGTTCTTAAAAAGTCTGAATGACGCGAAATTTCAAAAAAAATTGAAATTTGGAAATTTGGAGCTTTGCAAACATTTGAGTTTGCAGAGATGATATATTTTAAAGTTTACTACAGTAGTTTTACATAAACAGTGGTTGACAAACATCTGACTCTGATAAAGACAACTGCATTCAAAGCTCATTTAGGAAGGAGTTTTCCAAATTTTCGTAATTACAGCAGAAAACGGTGTGTGCAACTCGAATTTACATTTTGTGTAGTCGGACAGCGAGTTATGTACAGTATACTTTGGATGTTTAGAACTTTTTTACGAATATGAACTACATACCTATATACGGTAAAAAACGAACCGGAGTATCCCGAGTTTGTGATTTTGTCATAACACGACCAAATTGTGATGTTTCCTGTAAAAATGTGTGATTATTGTGCAACAAGCAGTCACTTCTTTTTCAATCAAAACATTTGCAGCTTACCAAAAATGTCTGCTCCTCTTCAAATTCTGCTGTTGAATAATACTGCTGCTGTGTTTCTGCAGCTTGATATTGCCGCCTCATATCCACAATTGGCACAGATTGCGGCCTGTAAAATGTGTAATGAAATCATTGGGGAAAAATACGAGGTTATAACAATTCTATCATTCTTCCATACCTGGGTGCCACATGCACTGGGGCAGGTGGCTGTGGACTGATGGGTCTGATCCACTTCTGCTCCATCACTCTGCCAAACTCCTGCCTGACAGTCTCATCCTCACTTGTATAATCCTCCTGTCTGGGCACAGCAACTCTGGTCAGAAATGCTGGTCCAGGGGGCTTCCTTGGTGGCTGAGGTGATGTCCACGTGATTGGTTGTCTGCGTTCAGGCTCCCGCCCACTTCTGACCACTTCTTGTGAAGTTGTCTGCCAGGTTTCTTCCTGCACCACACCCCTGGATTCACCCTTGGATGTGGTGGCTGACTGCTTTGGTTGCTGTTGATCTTTGATTGGCACCTTTGTGGCTGGTGGCATTACGTGCCTTGTGGGTTGTTGAGGTGTGGGTGCATGTCTGCATAGTTGATCAATATTTGTCACGTGTCACTGTCATGATATGATTTTCTCGTGAACTGTTGTCCACCAATAAGATACTGGAATAATTCCCTTTCTTGAATACCCCCCCCCCACTTTAGGCAATAATCTATTTGTTGTCTCTTATTTGAACAAAAAATGGCATGTTGTGCAATTTCATGATATGAATGGATAGAAACATGCTTGTGAAGTTTGATGAAGAAATATTTCCCCTGGAATACCCCCCCCCTGTAGAATAGGCTCCGCTTAAAAATAACCCGATGAATAAATTATTCCCCAGAGGAATTATTTGAGTAAATACAGTAGTGTTACACAAATCATGGTACCTTTCATATTTCTCCTGGATGCGACCAAATGACGTTTGCATTTCCATCTGCTCTTCCTGTGTCTCTTCGTGAACAGTAGATGGCCTGAGTTTGTTGGGGAAATGTTTATTCTTATGCAAAATTGAAAAAAAGATTTTTGAAAAAGAAAGGCCACCTGGTGATTGTGGCAGGCTTCTGGTGTGGTTGCAGCTGGCGTGTTTTCACAGGCTGATATTGTGGCTGTGCTGGCCGCTTGTCAACGATTTCAGTTCTTTCAGTAATCACAGTTTCCTCAGTGCCATGGACCTCACCCGCGTGTGCACCGTGCACAGGCTGCAATTGGCACATTTTATAACTTTTTGAAAATTGTAAATGTAATATGTTGATGTGGAAACCAACTTCTGTCTTCTTTGGCTGGTCTGATACAATGGGTACTTTCGTTGCAGGTGGCATCACATGAGTTTTGCCCACAACAGGTACTGCTGTTTGTTCATAATGCTTCTCTTGAACCCTTGCAAATGATGTTTCCTGTTGCATTTGCTCCACATGGGCTCCAGTATGTGTCACCATGTGTGTCCTGCATTGTTTTAATTATATTATCATTTACCAGATTATGAAATCTTCATTAATTTGCAAGCAAACACGCTTTGGGAATATACTGAACCTGGAAAGTGTAGCTGGACCGGGCTGTGCCTGCGGTTGTCTTGTTTTCATTGGTGGTGCTTCTATCACTTTCGGTCTATGGTCTATTATTTCCCTTCTTTCTGTAATCACAGTCTCTTCAGTGCCAGATATATCACCTGCTTGACCATATGTCTGAAAAATTAATATAAAAGTACAAATGTTTTTTTTGAAAAAAAATTCATAATATATATCTCACTTTTGGTGCTGGTACAGGTGAACGTTTTTCTGTGATGCCAACTTTTGCTGGTTCTGGCATTACGTGAGTTCTGCCAGAAATGGGAACAGGTGACTTTTGATAGTGTCTTTCCTGTAGCCTTGCAAATGATGTTTCCTGTTGCATTTGCTCCACATGGGCTCCAGTATGTGTCACCATGTGTGTCCTGCATTGTTATAATTTATTATCATTACCACATTTTCATAAATTTCAAGCAAACATGCTTTGGGAATATACTGAACCTGGAAAGTGTAGCTGGACCGGGCTGTGCCTGTGGTTGTCTTGTTTTCATTGGTGGTGCTTCTGTCACTTTCGGTCTATGGTCTATTATTTCCCTTCTTTCTGTAATCACAGTCTCTTCAGTGCCAGATATATCACCTGCTTGACCATATGTCTGAAAAATTCAGATAAAGGTACAACTGTTTTGTTGGGCAAAAAAGTGCAAAATATATATCTCACTTTTGGTGCCGGTACAGGTGAACGTTTTTCTGTGATCCCAACTTTTGTGGGTTCCGGCATTATGTGAGTTCTGCCAGAAACAGGAACAGGTGACCTTTGATAGTGACTTTCCTGTAGCCTTGCAAATGATGTTTCCTGTTGCATTTGCTCCACATGGGCTCCAGTATGTGTCACCATGTGTGTCCTGCATTGTTTTAGTTTTATTATCATTACTACGGTGTCAAATTTCTGTTTTCCGTTTCCATTTTCCACAGGCAAATTTTTTCCGTTTTCTGTTCCATTTTCCGGCTGCTGAAATTTTTTTTCTGTTTCTGTTCCGTTTTCCAGCAACTTTTTTTTCTGTTTCAGTTTTTCCGGCTCATTTTCCATTTTCCGGCTCAATTTTCAGTTTGTCCACCTTTTTTCCGTTTTCCGCATCAATTTTCAGTTTTTCCGCCTTTTTTCCGTTTCCGTTTCCGTAAAAAAAATTTTTGACACCCTTATCATTACCACATTTTCACAAATTTCAAGCAAACATGCTTTGGGAAATATACTGAACCTGGAAAGTGTAGCTGGGCCGGGCTGTGTCTGTGGTTGTCTCGTTTTCATTGGTGGTGCTTCTGTCACTTTTGGTCTATGGTCTATTATTTCCCTTCTTTCTGTAATCACGGTCTCTTCAGTGCCGGATATATCACCTGCTTGACCATATGTCTGCAAAATTTGGATAAAGGTAGAAATGTTTTATTTTACAAAAAAAGTGCAAAATAAATATCTCACTTTTGGTGCTGGTACAGGTGAACGTTGTTCTGTGATGCCAACTTTTGTTGGTTCTGGCATTACGTGAGTTCTGCCAGAAACGGGAACAGGTGACCTTTGATAGTGTCTTTCCTGTAGTCTTGCAAATGATGTTTCAACTTGTGTTTGCTCAGCTTTTTCTTCTGCTTTTGTAGTCACTTTCCTGTGCAGTTTTTCAGTAGTTTTTGCATGTGAAGAACTATAAAGATTTTTTAATGTACAAATAAGTACCATATTTCCTCGAACCAACCCCAATGGGGTTTTTCAGAGTGCAAATTTTGAGGGAGGGCTATTTCGCGTGAGGGGGGCTTATTCGAGGGGGGTTATTATCTACACAAAGATTTTCAAGACAGTTTGTAGTAAAGATGGGCTTTTACATGCCCAAACGGGTAATAAATGTGACAAAACAGGATATATTTAGATGTATCAACATACCGTATTTCCTCGAAATACCCCCCGGGGGGTGATTGTTTCATAGTGGTCCCGAGAGGGGGGGGGTCAAACGAGGGGGGGGTATTTCGAGGGGGGGGGTTATTATTTCACAGGAAAATTTTTGAAAACCAAGTACGAAATTGTCGTCTGAAACGTACGCAGACGTCGAAAAATGCAACAAAAACCGCCATTTATAAGGTTCTGTAGACTAATATTAGTATGTAGATGGTATGTACACTGTTCTAACGTGATTCAGACATTGTTTTAACGTGTGTTCTGCACTACGCAGAACACAAACTGCCATATTTGTGATGTACGTTCTCTTTACACTCAATTTGGGGGGGGGGGTATTTCGAGGGGGGGGGTGATTGTTTCATAGTGGTCTCGAGAGGGGGGGGGTCAAACGAGGGGGGGGTATTTCGAGGGGGGGGGTATTTCGAGGAAATACGGTAGATGGCTACACAAACTAGTCTTATGTGTAGCGGTTATACATATTGGCATCGATTCATACATCATGTATTGACATTGTATACATGCTGTACTTAATTCCAGATCGGGGTATTTCGAGGGGGGTTTACTCTTTCCTCAACTCAAAAAGACCCGGGGGTATTTCGCGGAGGGCCAATTTAAGGGGGTATTTCGAGGAAATACAGTATTCACAAACATACCTCGATATAGTGAATGGACCGGGCTGCGGTTGGGGTTGCCTGACCTGCATAGGTGCTGTTTCCACAATTGCTGGTCGATGATCAATTATTTCGCTTTGTTCTGTTATGAATGTTTCCTCAGTGCCAGTCACATCGGCAGATTTTCCAAGCTTCTGGAAAAAGTGGAAAAGTTTCTTTTGAGTGAATAAAATGTTTTAACATAGCCGTTCCACTATGATTTCTCAAACCTTTGGTGCAGGCTGTGGAGTGACTGTCTCAGCAATCTTCACTTTTGTTGCATCAGGCATGACATGCATTTTCCCTGTGACCGCAACTGGAGACTTCTGGTAATGCCTTTCCTGAACCCTTGCAAATGATGTTTCGTATTGCATCTCCTCAGCTTGCTCTTCGGCTTGTGCATAAACTTTTCTGCATGAAACGATTTTCGCATATCATATCAGTGTTATTGTGTATTTTCCCCAGGAAATTGAAGTGATGGAATGGCATCGTTGCACTGGCACTATTTGTGGGGTCAAACCTACACCAAACCACGGTGTTTGGCATCCTTTGCACATGTATCACTTACCATATTTCCTCAAAATACCCAAGGGGGTTTATTATTTCACCAGCAAATTTTGAGAAACAGGTAATTCGAGAGGGGTGAATTTGAGGGGGCTTATTCGATGGGGTATTATTTAGCCTTAATTTTTTTGAAATACCACTTATTTAGAGGTAGCAAAATTCAATAATAACATAGATGCATACATGTTTTAACATGTGTTCTGCTTCATGTGGATCACCAATGGCAGTTTTGTTATACACAGTTTCTTTACACTGAATTCAGGTGGGGGTATTTTGAGGGGGGTTGTTTTTTTCCCAGGTCAGACCACTCAGACCTGTGGGTATTTTGAGGGTGAGTCAATTCAAATGGGTAATTCATGAAGGAAATACGTAACAATGTGTGCAAAGATCACCTGGTGTCAGTTCTGTTCAATGGTAGACAAGTGACAAGGAATGTATAAAGAGATGAGTGAAATTTTCAATCATAATTATAAATGAAATACAAACCTTGACAATGTGGCAGGCCCGGGTTGAGGTTGTGGTTGTCTAACTGTGATTGGTGGTGCTTCTGGCGCAACTGGCCTTTGATCAATTATTTCTCTTCTTTCAGTTATCACAGTTTCCTCGGTTCCACGTACATCGGCCTCTTGACCCACCTGCTGTAATAATGTATCATTAAAAATAGAAAATAATTTTGAAAATGTTGACATCTCATCATCTAAATAACCTTTCTTGTTGGTTCAGGGAACAATTTCTCAGTAATTGGCACTTTAGTGACTTCTGGCATCACATGCGTCCTGCCATGAACTGGCACTGGTGACCTCTGCAGTGTCCTCTCTTGGACTCTGACAAATTCTGATTTCACTTGTGTCTGTTCTGCCTGTGCCTCTCTTTTACTCGTTGGGTGCCTATAATATTTTTGTTTGTTTTGTAGCACAACTTACTTAAACTCTTCAGACTCAGAAAACTCACTTCACCAGTGTTGCAGGACCTGGTTCCATTTGTGGCTGTCTCACTTGCATTGGCTCAAATGGCTGTGGTTTTGGTCTTTTGTCTACAACCTCATATTGTTCTGTGATGACTGTCTCCTCAGTGCCAGTAACATCAGCCCCTTGATCCATCTGAAGGATGGCATTTTGACTTTGAAAAAGGAAATATTTTTCAAACAGGAATGAATGATTTGGTCAACCTTTTTTGTTTGTGCAGGTAGCACTTTCTCAGTAATTGGCACTTTAGTGGCTTCTGGCATCACATGTGTCCTGCCTTGAACTGGGACTGGTGACCTCTGCAGTGTCCTCTCTTGAACCCTGACAAATTCTGATTTCACTTGTGTCTGTTCTGCCTGTGCCTCTGTTTTGCTTGTTGGTTGCCTAAGTAGGTATTATATTTTTGGTTGTGTATGTGATAACTGACACAAGCAAGGAAACTCACTTGACCAGAGTTGCAGGACCAGGCTTCATCTGTGGTTGTCTCACTTGCATTGGTTGGAATGGCTGTGGTTTTGGTCTATTGTCCACAACCTCAAATTGCTCTGTGATGACTGTCTCCTCAGTGCCAGTGACATCAGCTCCTTGACCCACCCGCTGGAATGGCATTTTGTATTAGAGAATGGAAATATTGCATAAAATTTTCACATTTATAGAGGTATCCAACCTTTCTTGTTGGAGCTGGTAATACGTTCTCAGTAATTGGTACTTTAGTGGCCTCTGGCATCACATGCATCCTGCCTTGAACTGGGATGGGTGATCTCTGAAATGACCTTTCCTGAACCCTAACAAATTCTGATTTCATTTGGGTTTGTTCTGCCTCTTCCTCTGCTCTGCTGATTGATTGCCTGCATAGTATTAATAAGGTACAAGATTATTTACAACAATTCACCTTTTCATCCAGAACACTCACTTGACCAGTGTTGCAGGGCCAGGTGTTATCTGTGGCTGCCTCACTTTCATTGGTTCAAATGGCTGTGGTTTTGGTCGAGTGTCCACAACCTCAAATTGCTCTGTGATGACTGTCTCCTCAGTGCCAGTAACATCAGCTTTTGCTTGATCTCTTGTTGGCTGCAAATGCGTTTTGGTGAGGGAAAATTATTGAAAGTATAGATACTATCTTACATCTTAGACATAGGTAGATCATAATCATAAATAATGAAAACTGTGACCTGGTGCAAATTCCACAAAAGGGGTAGTGAAAAATGAAAGTCAAGTTAAAAGTGAAGTGAAATAGTTTTTTTTTTATGTGGTAACATATTCAATTCCAAAGTTCCAACACAACGGAACATTCAACATGTTTCCATGAAAAATCAACACTTAATTCACTTCCCATTTCACTTCTGATTTCACAACTCGTTTCACTTCGCTTTTCACTTCTCATTTCACTTCTTCTTTCACAGAATTGGCCTATGCTTAGAAGAAAAGGCTATTTGGTCAATTGGTAGCATGTTGTGAGTCTGTACTCTGCCAACTCAATATAATTTAAAATACATGATGCAGACTGTAAAAGTCAAATGCAACAGCACACTAAACCATGTCCACTATCCAGTACCCTGTGATATTTTTAAAATACTTTAATAAGATGCACTTGACCCATGACGTCATTTCATGTATTCATATGATTTATCTTCACCCTAATGAATTCTGTGGGAGCGCGGTTGCAGATCATGCTAATTCTGTTATTCAGTGAAAACACCATACCTTTGTCTTAGGAGCATCCTTTGTAATAATTGGCACTTTGACAGCATCCGGCATTACATGTGTTGCTGATGTTTGAGCCACAGGTGGTCGTTCCATACGCCTCTCCTGTACCCTCACAAATGACTCATGCATCTGACTTCTCTCTTGTGCTGCCTCAAACTTTTCTGATGATGGCCTGCATGGAACCATGTGATATTTATTTACAATGTGCTTTTTGGCTGCCGAGTTTTACACGACCAAAACCAACCTGACAAGCACAGCTGGCTGTTGTGGCTGTTGCGGCTGCCTCACAACCACAGGTGGATACACTGGGCCTGGTTTTCTGGTGTCAACCACCTCAGTGTACTCACTTACCACAGTTTCTTCTGTACCAACCAACTCTTGTTTATCTCTCGATGTGCTTGGTTTAGGTGCTGGAGCAGCATGCTCAATAATTGGGACTTTGCTGCCAGCTGGCATTATGTGTGTTTTTGATGTTTCTGGTTCTGGTGACCTTTGCACACGTCTCTCCTGGTAATTGAGGTTGAAAGTTAATTTGGAAATAAGCTTAAACCATCAAACTACTAAAACAATTGAAACAATGATACCTGCACTCTGACAAATTCAGTTTCTTTGATGGCCTTTTCAGTAGCTGCTTCTGGCGCCACAGGTTTTGGTGCCCTTATCAGCGCTGCTGGATATGCTGGCATTGTTGGTTCATGCACATGCACTGGCTTATATGTCTGCTTTGGTCCAGTTCTGATTATTTCAGTTTGTTCAGTGATGACAGTTTCTTCAGTGCCACCCAGTGCAGCTGCAGATCTGTCAACTGGTGGGGTAGCTATGTCTATTCTTTCTTCAATGATTGGCACTGCGATTGGTGCTCGCATTATCTTGTATTCTGCTTTTGGTTCAGGTGAAAGTGGTTTTTCATAGGATCTTTCCATCACTCTGCTGAATTCCTGTTCCTGTGTGTGCATTTGCATATGTGTATATTTTGACATCATGATAAATGCAACACTATTGTCATAATATCTTACCTGAATGTGTCTTGCTCTTTCCACTTCTTGCCGGTGTTCTCTTGTCTTAGTTATATAAGCTGGCTTAGCTACTTGGCCCGTCTTTACTCTCACTGGATCATGTGGTTTTTTCTCTGGCTTTTCTGTTCTCACAACTTCCTGCAAATGATAAACCATTGGAAAAATGATTTGCAATGGAAAGAAAACAACTGCCAATACCATACCTGTGCTTCTGTTATTGTTGTTTCTTCCACAACAACATCTTCACCCTTCTGCCTCTCTTTCTCTTGTGGCTGCACTAAAATGGCGCCAGGCCTATGCACAGCTTTGTCCTCCAGTATAGGCACTGAAGTGGGTTGTGGCATAATTTTGCTAGATACAGGTGCCTCTGGGCTGGGCTCCTTCTGCCAGCGAGCCTGTAGCACCCGACCAGAGATCTCTTCAACTGTCATTTTGCTCTGGTCAGTTTCTGGTTTTGGTGCTGGCATTCTGACTGGTGGTTGCACCATGGCAGCATGGTGCAAGATTGCTGGCCTTGGTGGTGGCATTTGGGGTGCCTGTGTTGCCCAAAAATAAGTTTATGACCCCCAGCTTCAGTGACTATAATTTACATTAGTGCATACAGCAAAAATATATATACCATATTTCCTCGAAATACCCCCCGCCCCCCCCCCCCCTCAAAATACCCCCGTCTTGAATGAGGTACATCATGTATGCAATGTACATGATGTATTTATTGGGGCCAGTTCTCTACGCAGCTACACAGAGTAGTTTGTAGTGCTATGTACGTCCCATTTGGTGACACTTGTTACCAGTTTTTGGTATGTAAAAGCCCATTCTTTACTACAAACATCACAAAAATTTCTGGTGAAAAAATAACCCCCCTTGAATAAGCCCTCCCTCAAAATACCCCCCTCAAAATTTCCACTCTTAAAATAAACCCCCTGTGGGTATTTAAAGGAAATACGGTATACCTAAATATTTCAATTATTCCAAACTAACAGGTTCATGGGTCCTAGCTGGCACAACTTTTTTCTTCACAACGCCACCTATCTGCACGGTGTCAACATATTCCTCCACACGCCACTCCTCATGCACCTCAGCACCTGCAGCCGCCTTTCTCACAGATACTGGTTCTGGTTTCTGTGCTGGCTGCACTGGCACAGTTGGAGGTGCTTCTACAACTGCCACTGGACCTGGTTTTTTGACAGCATTACTTAGATCAGTAAGGAGGAAATGTAAACATGTTTGAAAAGTAACCTTTGGTTGGTGGTGCCTCAGCAGGTTTTCTCAACCTGCCATGCACAGGTGATTGCGGTTCCGGTGGTTGAACCTTTGTGCCTGTTATGACACGTTCTGACACCACAGTTGTTGTGCTGCGATCTGTGTATTCAACATGTGTGCGAAAAGTGTGTTTTAAAAACTAAGACAATTTCAAAAGTCCACCTTGCATTTCAGGGACCTTTTGCGGCTCAGGTGGTGGCTGCACAACCTGTGCTCTATGCATAGTCACCGGCTGTACCGGTGGCGCTCTTTCTTTTGGTTTTTCAACTTCCACTTTAGCTGGCCTTCGCGGCTGCCTCTGGTCCACAGTTCTGACAATATCAACAGACTCGCTGACCACCCTCTCCTCACTGACCAGCACCTCAGCTTTGTCACTCGTCACAGGCTGTGGTTTTCTGGGTGCCACTGGCACTGGCTCGGGGCTCGGTGCCATTTCAACGACAGGTACTGGTGCTGGTGCCTTCACTGGCGCTTTTCGAATGCGGGAAGTCACTGGTGGCTCTGGGCTGGGGGGTGCCACGGGTAACTGGATCGATTTGGATTGGACTCGTGCAAACTCGGTCTGGAAGTGGGGTTAAAAAGTGTGCATTTGATATTTAGAGATAAATAATTATAAATTTAATCAAACAAACATGTGTTTGCATGAGTTCACCAGCAGCGAAATCATGAGTTTTTGGTTTTGCTGGTGCAGGCTTTGGAGCCTTTCTAACTGGAGGCTGTGGTGCAGGAGGTGCTGAAGTGGGAAAAATGTATTCAATTATTTAGTGGAAATATTTTTTGAATGACCATTACAAATTTCTATTGTTTCATAGTTGCATAAAGCATGAAGAATGTTTTGGAACATACGTTTGACAGTAACCATAGCTTGTGATTCTGCCTGCCCCACATCATTCCTGGCCACCACAGTTATTGTTCCCGGGAGTGGTTGTCTGAAAGTTAAAAGTTTGACATGTGCTTTTTTGGACAGAATAGTCAGAAAAGAATAGGTTCAAAATTTTATAATATTTATATCGTTAATCAAATTTACCTGACCGTCCCCTCACATTTGTTTGGTCCAAGCTCATTCAACTGAACATACTTCGTGTCTCCAAAAACTTCACGCTCATTCATATACCAGAAAAATGTTGCTGGAGGGACTGCTTTCACCTGCAATGTAAATACCGTAAATGCTCAGATACGTCCCCCTCAAACGAACCCCTCTTAAATAACTCCCCTGTGTTAGCCGAGTAAGGAAAAATAACACTCGTTTGGAATAACTGCACATTATGATGGGTGATAAAAATATCACATGTAGTGAAAACTCCTGTAAAAACATGTATTCCTTCTTTTGCAGCTCACGTTCACTAGTATTGTCTTCATTGTTTGAATTCTTTAATTTTTATTCCAACTTATAAATTTCTGGAACTCAAAATACTAAAAATTCTGATGACGAAACTCTTGAAGCCCCCTTGAATAACAACCTCCTCGAAAAACTCCCTGGTCAAAAATGTCGAATGAAAGAATAACTCCCCTGGGGACTTCTTCGAGAATTTCCAGTATATACATTAATACATAGTAATAACGTATAGAATAATCTGCGCCACAAATTGTCAACAATCGATTTCTCACCTCAACTTCAACAGCGAAATCCTGATTGTGCTCCAACTCGATCCTCTCTGGCAATGCAACCACGAATTTGGGCGGCTGCGGCTTCGGTCCCAATCTGACCAATTCGTGACTATCCACAATGATGACGTTCTCATCGATTCTCGTCTTCCAGCTCTGAGTGCTGGGCGCCGGGGCCGGCGCTGGCGGCGGGGTGCTGGCGCGCTTCACGTGCACTTTGGCGGGCGGCATTGGCGGCGGCGTTGCTGCGGTTTTGTGTTTTTATGTTTTTTTATTCAGATGGGATACGGTAGACTCGATTGCAATGCATAGTTGTTAAAACGTATTTACATTGACTCGATTAATATGTATACTTGCGTACTGCGTGCGTTTTGCCAGACAGAAAGTGACGAACAAAGGACATTTTCCTAGGAAATACTTATCAGGAGAGAAAAACACACATCCTTGATGTATTTCAGAGTAAAAATTTCTAAAAACACCAATTTTTACGTTATTTTTGTGAGAAAAATACCCATTTTTCGTTTTCTATGAGAAAAATACCCTTTTTACGTTTTCCCTTGAAAAAATACTAATTTTTACGTTTTCTCTGGAGAAAAGTACTTTACACACCTTTGAAGCAGTGGAAAATTGAAAATAAAATACTTTACGTTTTCTGTACTCATATGTAAGTCAAATAAAAATACTTTAATAAATAAAAATACTTTTAAAAAAAGTTCAGTACTTTTAAAAACCCTGTTGCATGGTGAAAAGTCAGTGAACTGAACCACGTTCAATATTGACTCACCTTCGAAAGCGGTGCTGCCTTCGCAGACAATTCTACCAAATTGGTTCTGGGCTACACAGGTGACCCTGCCCTGGTAACCCTGCAATAGTGTCAGTTTATTCCTGTTCGGCTGGCTGCTATCGATCTCTGCCGTCGGGCCCTCGTGGACCGGCACACCGTCGAGGTGCCACTGCGCAAAATAGCATATGGTATGTGTTAGATAAAAATATATCGTGATCACTCGAATAATTCCCCCTCTTCAATAATTCCCCTGTTAGATCAGTGAGCAAAAAATAACACCCCCCCCCCCCTCGAATAATTACTCCCTCCAGGCATATGAACAAAACAAAAATGGAACATTATGTTGTTAATAGAGTACATTTCATGAACTCAATTCGTAAAAACATGCTTGAAAATTTGGCGAAATGATAAAACCCGTTGAATAATTCACCCCTCGAATAGTCCCTCCTCAAAAAAGTCTGACAAAAAATAATTCAAAGTGGGGGACTATTCGGGTAAATACGGTCTATCTATCAGTACGAGTGTTCGCCTGCAAATAAAACTTTGTCCACCTCAAATGTTGCATTGGGCGTGGCTGCGACGCACACGTCCATCGTCACTGGGCGACCCTTCACGCACGGCCTGCGATCGCAATCAAATTTAGTAATCAAAACGCCCTAGTCGCAGGGCGGTCGACAGCCGGCGGGCTGGACTGAAAGCACCCGGGACAGTCCCAGAGCCTGTAAAATGCCATGTGTCATGCGAAAGACCCTGTAAAGTGTCTTGTGTATCCAAATCTTACTCTATTGTATTCAAATCATATGCTTTTGTATCCAAATCTTACGTCCAAACGTGCAACAGGCTCCTTTTAGGGTCTGGGTCTATCACCCGTTCCGCACCCCACAACCACCTCACCTGTGCGTGGGCAGGGGCCTGACCCATCTGGGCCCCTGCGCGGCCGGCCCCGCCTGCCACAACTCGCGCACGTGCACGCTGTCCGCCTGGCCCGTCGACCGGTCGGCCGACCGTCTCATCTTGTACGCTACGGGCGGCGGCGACATGCGTTGCCGCTTCGGCGGCTGGTGCGCCGCGCCTGGAGGAGGGGGTTGCGGTTGAGGTTGGGGTTGGGTGCGAGGGTTTGAGGTTGGGAAGTGTTGTTTACTGTATTTTTTCGACTTTTTATTTTTTAGAGTGTAAATTTTGAGGGGGGTCAATCGAGGGAGGGGGTATTTCGAGAGGGATTTATTACTTCGCCAGAATTTTTTTGAACTCACTTGGCACTTGACAATTACGTGCTCTAGACAGTCATCTTGGGTGGGGTATATCGAAAGGGGGTTATTGTTCACAGTGCTTATTTTTTGGGGGTATTTCGAGGGTGAGGGTTATTTCGAGTAAATACGGTATGTGGCATGGGTGGCACTGACGCTCGATGTTGACGGCGCCCAGTGAGTTTGCGACGCCGGCTTCATTTGTCGCTTCGCAGCGAAGGTGGCCCGGCTGCGGCACATCGAGAACCAAGCGAGATCTGCACGTAGGCAATGAGAGTTGTCAGGACTGATGAGACCATGGGGCAGTCTCATCCCATCTAAATGACGCTGTAAAGTGCAAAAGACCACGTAAAATGTCATGTCTCATGTAAAAGTCCCTGTAAAATGTCATATGTCGCAAAAAAGACACGGTAAAGTATCATGAGTATCCAAATCTTACTGTATTATATCCAAATCTTATGTTTTTGTGTCCAAATCTTAATTTTGGAAACAAAGACATAACATTTGAATGCGCTGCAATAAGATTTGGATACACATGACACTTTACATGGTGTTTTACATGACACGTGACATTTTACAGGGTTTTTACATGACACACGACATTTTATAGGTATTTTACACTTTTTACTGGGTTTGACATTGCCACAATGCAACTCTCCAAGAATCCTGTCTGCTGAAATGATCGAAATAGGGTGCCAACTTCCACGATCCTGGATTCTGGCAGAGTGAAGCTCTAGATCCAAAAAATTTATCCAATTGAACCATCGAAGCATTTTTGCAAATTTGCTAATGTTTTTATCCCGACCATTTCGCTCCGTGATAGCATTTTTAACTTGCAGCCAAAAAAAAACTGCGAGCTCAAAACTGACCTGTTCGGCTCCACTTCCGTAATGTGAATCAATCTGCTTTCGAATATTTCCTTATCATCTAGGAACCATCTGAATGTAGCGGCTGGACGGGCGCGCACCTGTATCATATGTGATCATGGGTAAACTGATGCGAAGTTGTCAAGTGACAAAAATCTATCCATTTTGGGTGCCAGGTGTAAAAAAATACGATCGTACATTTGCAACACAAAAGTTTCGAGTTGGATACACGACAAAAACAACGGGCTGCTCAACAAAAAACTTCGCTTGTCAAATTTTACCACTGTTTTCACTGAACTGTTTGTGCCTTACGAGCCCATTGCAACCCATGGCCCTTTTCCGGGACACAACTCAACGCCTTTGGGGCATTCGCAGACTCTGTAACATGCCATTTAAAATTTAAAATGTCATGCGTCAAACAATAATGTCAAAATTATTCCCTTTAAAAAAGCAAACGAAGCTTTTTACATTTTTACAGGGGATTTCAGGTGACTTTTGACACTTTACATGTCATTTCACATTTTACATGGTCCGGTTTACGTAGCACTTGATCTTTTGCGCGAGCGCCAGGCACAATGCCACAGCGTTTCTACATCACTATACCCACCAACCTTTACATCGATGACCAGTGGCTTTCCCTCGGTTGTTGTGGATTTCTCGGGCACGGGTCTGGTGAAAACAGGCGGCTCTGGCTCCGGTGCGGATCGCAGAATGTCGTAGGTGGACACGGTAAACATCTGCGTTGAAGAATTTATTGTATGCCGTATTTCTTCTGATAGAAGAATGCTATTTTTTCAAATTTTGTTCCTGACGTTCTATTGTAGAGCCCTTCTATCGGAGGATGCCGTTATATTTTTTCACCAATTTTTCTACACATTTTTCGGTGGAACATAGTTTTCTGTTCTAAAAACCCACGCTATGCGATATTTTAATATCATAGCATCAATTCAAACAAAACACAATATGAAAACAAATATCGCTTCTCAATAATCGTTTCGAACGCTTTCACCTTTGCCACCATTCATTTCTGGTATATTTTTATGTTTTGGCAGCCTCCCAACCCAACTTAATTCATGCCTACGGTTCCTATGGAGACAGCCGTTCTATTAAAGGCTGCCGTTCTATATTTTGTGAGTGTAAAAAATGCAAAAACCTGCCGTTCTATTGGAGGTACCCTTCAATTAGAGCTATGCCATTCTATTGGTGAAATACGGTAACCACAAATCTTGCGGTAAGTATTTGAGCAACCGACCTCCTCAATCATTTGCCGTTTCGCCGCATCCGCGCCACCAGTTGGCGCTGCTTCAGTCTTGCGTTTTGGCCGCACCATCGCTCCAGGTGACAGCATCTCAGCCGCTTCTGTGATTGGTAATAGGTAAGTTTACTATCGCCCCTTGTGCCCGTCCCAGACCCTGTAAAAGATCCTGTAAAGTGTCAAGTGTCATGCGAAAGATCCTGTAAAGTGTCAGGTGTCATGTAAAAAACCATGTAAAATGTGTCGCGTAAACGATGCTGTAAAGTGTCGTGCGTAACCAAATCTTACTAGAGCTGATGTTTTGTATCCAAATCTTACTTTTGGACATAAGATTTGGATATAAAACATAAGATTAGGATACGATCAAATAAGATTTGTAAAGTCATGACACCTACAGGATTTTTACAGGACATTTGACATTTTCAGGGTCTTTTACATGACACCTGACATTTTACAGAGTCTTTTACGTAACACATGACATTTTACAGGATATTTTCCGCATTACGGGGTCTTTTATACTTTTCAGGATTATTTACAGGGTCCGGGACTGCCCCTGTTATCACGTTGAAGGGCACTAGCACCGAACCAAATTAACCTTCGACAGTCAAACTGCCCACGGATGTCGCCTGGCCAAACTGATTTTTAGCTACTGCCGTGTATTTACCCGGTTTCGCTTTGGCCAATAGCAGCTGCGATCTGAAAGGAAATTTATTTGTGAACTTGGTAAGTATGTAAGGCGGAGGTGGATCAAAACAGCAGCATTGATACTATTGCATGACACACTTTTGGCAGTCACGAGCCCTGTAAATTGTCATGTCAATTGCCAAATGTCATGCAAGATGTCAATCAAAGTTGAAAAAGGATATTTTATTTCTGAACTTTGTCATTTTTAACGATGGCAAACCCCCCAGAAAAAAGTATTTAAATTTTTAAGTGTTTTTTCCAAAATGAATTTTTGAATTTTCGAATTTTTCGTCAAGTGAATTTTCGAATTTCGAATTTAATTTCCAAATTTTCGAATTTTCGAATCTTTTTGGGCAGTTTTTGAATTTTTTTGGGGTATTTTCGAATTTTTTTGAGTAATTTTCGAATTTTTTTGGAGAAATATTGAATTAAGAGCTTTTAAGCTGTTAATTAGTTATGTTTAAATAGTTATGGGTGCTCGGTGCATTCCTGCACATTCCTCAATGTGACTGGGTCCACCCATAGCTGGAATTGGCGGTGGCTGTACTGGGAGGGGGGGATCACCAGATTTTTGTGTCATTCGATTTTGTTGTACATTTGCTGATTTTGATGTCATTCAAGTATGTTGGGGTTTGGGTCAGGGTATGACCATTTTTTTGGTTTTCCTCAAATATAATCTCCCAGTCCCAAGTATAAGGGGTGGTGTCTATTTATGATAATTTCACACGATCTGGCTAGTCGAATTTGAATATTATAACTTGGCTATTTCTGGGCCGATTTGAACCATTCAAAAGTTAAAAAAATCTACACAACCTATCGATTCAATTTCTAGGGTTGGATTGGTGATGTCGAAATTTTTATGTCAATTTGACCCTGTTTATATGTGATTTATACATATATTTACCATACATCCGCGCATCCCCCTCGAACAAGTCTCCCTCAAAAAATTTTGACGAAAAAACTCCCCTGGGGACTTATTAGAGATAAACAGTATTCACATCAAGTCTATGATAGCATGTTCAGTAAAATTTATGTTAGATGTTGAAATACTGGGTCAAATTTGCATCACAAATTTTGACATCACAAATCTAACCTGAAAAATGGAATCTACAGATTGTATAGATCATTTTTAGTATTTAACAGTCCTAATCGGCCAAAAAATGGTAAGTTATTAAGCTTTAAATTCAACTTGCCTGATTGGCCATGTAAAATCAACACCTTTTATAGGCCCACCTTATCTCGGTACTGGTGGATGATTCGAGGAAACAAAGCAATTTGGTCATAGCCTTGACCCGAAACCACAACTTGGACGGTATCAAAATTGGCTGATGTGTAACAGAATGGGCGACACAAAAGTCTGGTGTTAATCCGATGTTAATGGATGTCATTTCAATGTTTTTTTAATGTTTTTTTTTGTTTCGATAGACTTTCAGACGCACCGCGACTCAATTGTCGATCGAATTAGCACATTGAACTTAAGAATGTGTTAAATATATGTCCTTGAATTCCCTGAAAAATTCGAAAAGTATTTTCGAATTTTCGAATTTTTGAAAAATAAATCGATTTTTAAGTGTTTTTTCCAGTGGTGAAATAAAAATTCGAAAATTCCGAAAAAATTCGAAAATTCGAAAATGTTTTCGAATTTTCGAATCTTTTTTGTCCATCGTTAGTCATTTTGAATGACATTTGACAAATTTGTATGACATTTTGAAAAACATTTGACACTTTACACTTTGACAATTTGACTTTAAACTTTACAAGATCGAGGACTACTCCTAGTGACATTGGTGCCAGGTAGGTATCCTTTCTGGTTGTGTGCTTGTGTGCATGTGTATGATTTGCACAATCATGTTAAATGCGCAGCTGTAGTTTGCGACTATTTACCTGTTGCTTTCTGGATACTGTATAGTGACCAGTTTGTCGATATTCTTCAGCTCGACACCCTCGTGGTACCTGAAAAACGGTTTCAAATTCAATCACTCCGCCTCAACATTCTTTCAATGCCAAGACAAATAAATACTACCATGTGATCTTGGCAGGCGGCTTGGCAGTGACCCTGACATCCATGCTGACAGGCTGACCCTCAATTACAGTCAAATGGGGCACCTCGTGCGTGAAAACTGGCGGCGCGCCCACTCTGACTACTTCTTTGGTTTCGACCGTCCAGAATTCTTC
Organism: Sphaerolaimus hirsutus; assembly: GCA_964036195.1. NCBI lineage: Eukaryota > Metazoa > Nematoda > Chromadorea > Monhysterida > Sphaerolaimidae > Sphaerolaimus > Sphaerolaimus hirsutus. The sequence continues at coordinate 16,087,561 of OZ038456.1, forward strand.
CACTGTGAGGACTTTCGGCGCCGGTTTTGGTGGTTCTGTAAAGTCAAAAACGTTGAAATCACATTTCATTAGACATTTCGAGCTTGTTATCGATGTGGTATTCGAACCTGTCAGCAACAGGTTTCCATAGCTGGTAGCGGATCCGTATGGATTAGTGGCGCGGCATTTGTAGATGCCATCCGCTGGATGCTTTACCTGGGTATTTATGAAGATCCCATTATCCATGTAGCAGATTAGGCACATTTAGATTTTAAGTATTTCACGCGTGTTGTTATTGTTAACCAACTGTGAGTGTTGTGCGGTTCCCTGCGACCTCGATCTGATACTGTTCATTGTTCACCAGCTTTTGATCATTGAAGAACCATTCGAATTCACAGACTGGATTTGATGTAACCTGAAACGTTGCATGATTTTCGTGCCTACTTTGGACGCATGAAAAGTACAGTGTGATAATTATTTGCGTGACTAATTGCGGGCCAATTCAGCATTCTGTCATGTAACAACATTATATCTACTTTCACTCCGCGCCGCGGATCGTATGCTATGCTATTCGGACTGAACACTCCATCATGGTGTCGTCATTAATAATAATAAAATTTTCAAAAAAAAGATAAAATACTTTCAGGCATGAAACATATGTTGGTTCAATTGGTTGTACACAACTGCGCCTTCTTCTTTTTAGGATATTTTCCTTTTTGTAACTGTGTGCGTACATAAGTATCCTGTTCGCGCGTTATCGACCACAACATAAGTAATTTTGGGCGCATACTTTGTGGTCCGCCGCGTAAGTACGACGATGTGTTGATTTTGTCCTGGTACAAAATCGATTATTTACCTCCACAGGTATAGTCAACGTGACATCCTTCAGCAGCATGTAGCTCTTAATTTCACGTACGAACTTGGGTGGTTCGCCCTTTGCTTGTTCCAGCTCATCCACATTGTGCTCTTCGTAGAATTCACTCGGCGGCGCAGGCGACACTGGTGTTTCTATAGGGGGTTGTCAAAGGTTATTCTGTCTTTAAAGTGAATACCGTATTTACTCGAATAATTCCCCCGGGGCTTTATTTTTCGTCGGACTTTTTTGAGGGGCGGGGGACTATTCAATAGAGGAATTATTATTTCTTCAAAATGTCCAAGCATGTTTCTATCAACTGAGTTAATGAAATATGCTTTTTACAGCATAACATGCTATTTTTGTTCAGATTATGCAGAATAAATTTATCATGCGCCTAAAGTGGGGGATTGTTTTTCACACTCGTTGAACGGGGGCAATAATTCAAGCAGAATGTTTTCAAGAGGGACAAATTATTTGAGTAAATACGGCATCCTTCCACCATGAGTCAATGCAAACGCACCCTCGACCAGAATGGACACGTTGCCAAGACTCTCCGCCTGCCCAAAAGGATTTCGCGCGATGCAGGTGTAAACACCGCTTCTCGGTCTAGTCAAGTACGCTTGACACCGGTTGTGTTCGGGCATTCTGTGATACGTTACTTTATTATGCCATCACCAAAGTCAACCAACAAACAGTCACAGCGGAAACAGTGCTCGTGAAGTGGTCTGAAGCGTCCCTTGTGATCACAATTCAGAGCCTGATCACGCCTGATCACCGATGAAATGCACTTGACCTACACTTCACGGATTTCTTTACTAAATTGTTAGCGTTTAGAAAAAAAAGTAAATTCATGAAGTGCGTTGAAGTCCCTGCAATTGTTTGCGTGGAGAGGAGACTCTTCACCGCAGATCACCAGCACCATTTCTACTGTGCATGTATTATGGCCATCGAACGCACCTCTGCATGATCTCATCATGCAACACTTGTATACCATCGATGTACCATTCAAATTCAGCCGGTGGTTCGGAATTCACAGCCACGTCCAGAGACAGAGGCTGACCGCTGCGAATCGTCAATGATGGCACGTGGTGCGTGAAAATTGGCGGCTTGCCAGTTGGCTGAGTGTGGTTGATTGAGATGGGATGTAGTGCTTTGCGTGGTTGAACGGTGATAAACTTGAACCTACCACGGGCGCCCGGGGAGCGTATTCTATCGGCTTGACCATTTCCTCCATGGTTATTTCAGCTGCGATGGTTAAGTGTCGGTTTCAGGTACCAATATTATACCGTTTGCAAGTGAGCATAGTTGATAAAAAGTATTTATGTAAAAACGTTTATGTTTACTCCAGAAAAATACCTGCACTCACCTTTACGCGTCCTTTTAGAAAGTATGCGAGTACAGAAAACGTAATTCAGAAAATTTAATGTGGTGCATAAAAAGCAAAAACTACTCCAACAATTGAAACAGCTGGGAAAATAGCACTGGAAATTATTGAAGATGTGACGGTTAGGGAAAGCGACAACTCTCACTTTTACTTTTATTCACTTTCATATTTCCTGGATACAAAATTAATTTAAATACTCACATTTACGTTTTCCTGAGTAAAAATACAGGTTCTTTACCCACTTTACCCATCTTTACACGGTGTAAAAGTCATAAAAATACATTTTCTGCACTCACGGTTGATTAAAAATAAAATACTTTACGTGAACATTTACTTTGAAAAAAAATTCCAGTAATTTTAACAATTCTGCAAGTGTTTAAAACCAACGCGTAATCACAACACAGCCGTAACTAGTCGCCGCGCCAGCTGGGTTCGTCGCTCTGACTTTGAACATGCCAGCCATAGGCCTCCGCACAGTCAACACAGATCTGTTGAGCGACTTTTGAATGCTGAAATCCGGCCCATCGCTGATCGGCTGGTCGTTGAAGAACCACTCAAAAGTGGCTCTGGGGGCAGTCCCAGACTCTGGAAAAGACCCTGTAAAGTGTAAAGGACCCATGTCATGTAAAATGTCATGTGTCCTGTAAAATGTCATGTGTCATGTAAAAAGCCCTGTAAAGTGTCATTTGTATCGAAATCTTATTGTATCGTATCCAAACGTTCCGTTTTTGTATCCAAATTTTACTTTTGCACACTGCAGACAAGATTTGGATACAACAACACACAATTTGTATACTACACAATAAGATTTGGACACATATGACACTTTACAGGGTCTTTCACATGACACATGACATTTTACAGGGTCTTTCACATGACACATGACATTTTACAGGGCCTTTCACATGACACCCGACATTTCACAGGGCTTTCACACTCTACAGGGTCTTTCACAGGGTCCGGGACTGGGCACCGGGGCTGGCTGGCTACTTGCACGGGAATGGTGAGCATGGCGCCGGCGGGAATCCGGTAGCTTTTTATATCCTCGATGAAGTGCGGCGGCTGGTCGTCTATGGGAATGATGTCGTCATTGTGCTCTTCGTAGTAGCCGGATCTGGTCGTGGTGTCCTCTTGCATGTAGACGTGGGCGTGGCTTTCGCTGCTGCCGTACTGGTTGGTGGCTGTGACGGAGTACATGCCCGGCTCGGCTTGTGGCAGGAGGGCGCGGCACCTGTGTGGTTTTGTTGTGTTTTGTACTCTCAAGAAGATTACATTGAAAATACAAAAAAAAACTTAAAATTTAAATGGATATGCAGTTTGAAACGAAGTGGGATTGAAGGAAGGGGAACTAATCGAGAATATACCGTATATCCTTGAATAACTCATACCCTAAAAAAGTCTGACGAAAAATAACTCCGCCCTCGAATAACACCCACCCTTGAATAACTCCCCCTCTGTGATGAGTTCAGAAGATAGTGCAACAAGTGAAAAAAATGCAAACGCAGTACGCTGTGAGACAAAAAAATACAAAAGAATGTTAGCCTACAGCAGCGAGAGCAGATACCGTAAATGCTCTAATAATATGACAGTCGTACTATTTTTTTCAGCACATTTTTAAGTGTCGTACTATTGGAGATGTCGCATTATTAGAGAGTGTCGCATTATTGTTTTTGTCAAATCAACAACTTCAGTCCACCGTGAATAGTGGCGGTTGTGACGCGGCTGGCGCCCTTGCGAACTGTCCGCCGACCCTTGCGAACTGTCCGCCGACCCTTGCGAACTGCCAAGCGACTCTTGCGAACTGCCGCCAGCCGCCGCTGTGTCCAAAAGCGCCGAATCCGCGGTTTCCGCAGATTGCGACATCGTTAGGTCGCTTTTTCTTTTTATTTCTCACGTGTCGCACTATTGAAGAGTGTCGCGTTATTGGAGAGTGTCGGATTATTTTCACACAACGTGCCCAAACCTGTCGCACTATTGGAGATGTCGTATTATTGGAGACCTGTCGTATTATTAGAGCATTTACGGTACACAGTGTGTATTTTACGCAGTGTATACACACCTACCTACAGGCAAGTTTTCCTGAAAGTTATGAGGAAAAAATAACTCCCCCTTGAATAACTCCCCAGCCTTGAATGACTTCCCCCTCAACAACACTGACGAAAAATAACTCCCCAGGGTACTTATTCGAGGATATACGGTAGGTATACTTATCCGCTCAAGCATTGACAGTACCTACTCATCCACAAAAAATTTCATGAATTAAATAAATCAAACCATTCCCAACCTGTTATTGTCGATCAGCGTCAACTGAGCAATGTGCAATTCATGTCCATCTTTGTACCACTTGAAGGATGCTGGGGGGCTGGCCGTTACGGCCACATCCAATGTCAACGGCGAGCCGGGTCTGATGGATATCGTTGGAAGGGCGTGCGTGAAAATTGGCCCCCAGCCAACCTGAGGTTGTGGTTGAGTTGACGTGTGGATCCAGTGAAATTTCGAAAACTCGTAGATCACCTTTGAACGCGTTTAAGTTTTCAAAATGAGGTGTCAAAAATAACTCGGAGAAATCAAACGCGTTCAGAGCTAAATTATGTGGTTTCGGAAATTCGATTGCAAAGTAGGTAAATATTTAAGTGCGCGTGGGCACTTTGTGTCAACAATTTAATGTTGATTACCTGGACTGATGTGTCTGTGGCGGCAAACGAGTAGGCACCGGCAACTTCGAAGCCGGTTTTCGTTACTTGCGCCTCGGTCAGCAACTGCTCCTTATCTGAAAAGATTTAATCATAAATATATACCTTATATCTTCAATTAACCCCGCTCGAATAACTCCTCCCTTCGATTGAGTCCCCCTCTTGTGAGCGTGAGGAAAAAAAACTCCCTTCAGTTTGATGGGTAGGAAACATTTCACAACATTCACTGGGGTTCACTAACATAGATTTTACTGCTTTAATTGTGGATAAAGTAATCCTACAAATGGTTTATGTTACCAATTCTACCCCATTTGTGCAGTAAATTAGGTAATCATACATTTCACTGAAAATTCTGACAAAAAATAACTCCCCCCTCAAAAATTCTCGCGAAAAATAACTCCCCGGGGGACTTATTCGAGGAAATCCGCTATGCACGAACCAAATCACTCCCACCATCTCTCCCCAAAAATCCCAACCAATCTCAAACCAACCAATGAGCGTGACACATCCGTAACTAGTAGCCACCCCGCCCGCATTGATAGCTCGCACCTTGTACACGCCATCGAGCCCGACGGCCGTTCTGAGCACGGTGCGCCTGCCCGACGATTGAACGTAGTTGTCGGGTATCCTGATGTCGTTGTGGAACCACTCGAATGTGACGGGCGCCTCGCTGATCACTTCTACTGCGATCGTTAATTGGGCTTCCTTGGTGATGCGGTAGCTTTCGATGCCCTGAAAGTGTTTTTTTTATGTTTTTGGTTGTTTGTCGACAGGTTCTTGTAAGTTACTGTTTTTTTGTCATATTTATTAGTATTTTTGATCAGTTTTATGCCTTATATTCTTAAGTTCTCCAGGGAGTAATGTGGCAGACAGACGGCTTTGCTGTTCACGGTACGGTAAATCTCTTAAATTGCGACAAACGGTACGGTATAGTACGGTAAATTTTCAAAAAATGCGGTACCTTACGGTGCGGTAAATTCTGCACCCTACCGAGGAGCCGCCTTTGGTGTGATGTAGTGATGTGAAAACGATCATTTAGTGATCTCATGTAGTGATTTAGTTAACGATCATTTAGTGATTTCATTTTTAAATCGAAAATTTTCTTGCAGTGGGGGGGGGGGGGGGGTCACTAATACACGCATAACAACCGAAACCTGTAGAAATTTGGGCGGTTTGACGTTCTGCAGTTCAATCTCATCCACGAAGTGCTCCTCGGTGTACTCGCCGGTGCCGGACGCGTGCATCGAGTGCGTCTGCGAGCTGGCGCTGGCGGCGATGCCCGACTCGGTCAGGCTGCCCGTCAGGTGCTGCGCGTCCGCTCGGCCCATTTGCGGCGTGCGGATCGTGCGCACTGGGGTGTCTGAAAAGGTGGGTTGTGTTTGGGGTTAGGCTGTCAACTTTCCGTTTTCCGTTGCCGTTTTCCGCGGGACACATTTTTACAACTTCTGCTTTCCGTTTTCCGGCAGCTGAAAAAAAATTAGGTACATTTCATTTTCCGACATAAATTTTTTTACCTTTCCGTGTTCTGTTTTCTGGCGGAAATTTTTTTTGTCTTTTCGTTTTCTGGCAGCTGAAAAATGCTTACCTTTCCACTTTTATATAAAAAATATTTCTGACACCCTAGTTGTGTGAGCTTTGTGTATCCGTGTCTATAAATAGGTTGATTGTCGCGAAATAGGAAGCCAAAACAACATTGCACGATATTTTTTGCAGTGAGGTCCACTTTTTCAGAGAAACGCGTCATGTGTTTTCATGATAGGCATTCCATGAAAATTATCATTGAAACGTTCTGAGGATATCAAATAAAACCATCAAAAAAATAACCTTCAACGATAATATGTGCCATACTAGAAGTGGACCCTTGGCTGTTGCCGGCGACCACCTTGTACAGGCCGCTCTTGGGCTGCTGGAACATGACGCACGAGCGGTTCTCGAAACCGGAGAAAATCTCCACAGTTCTGCGCGTGAATGAGGTAAATTTATATTTATGCGCTATATTCCTTCAAGGGTGATTTAACTTTGGTGGTAGGTAAATGGTTGAATGAACTTACTGCAAAATTGTTTTTGTTATACCGCCCATACTTTGCGCAGAATCATACCATAAGTTGATGACTAGAATCTTGTGATACATTTCGTAATAAATTATTCTATAGTAAAAACAAAATAGGTATTATGATGAAAAACTGTATACCTAATTTTTGGTATGCTTATTCAGATGGGTTACGATATGTATAAAAAACTGTATACCTATTTATTCAAATAGCTTATGGTATAATGTCCACTCAGTATACCACACAATTAAGTTCAATCAACCACTACACTCAGTGAGTCACCTGTAAAAGGTGGAATGCACACTGTCCGGTTGTACGAGTTGTCCATCTACGAACCACTGGAAGTCGGCCGGTGGGCTGGCATTGACGGCCACGTCTAGATACAGCCTGTCGCCGCGTCTGATCGTCATCGCCGGCACCTGTTGTGTGATGAATTGTTGTTCAGCAGGTTATAATTAAAAAGTACTTATACTTAAAGGAATTTTTCTGAGTAAAATACTCCACCATGACGTCATCAAATCAAAAATCTTTGTAAAAACGCTGAGAAAAAATAAATGAGAGATGTTTTATATTTTATTCTCAAAAAATAAACATTATAAAAACTCTCTAGAAAATCAGCATAAAATATAATTACCTAAACATAATATTTTTTCATGTTTTCTTATATTTTCAAAATACCTAATACAAATCCCCCGAGATTTTTCGAACGCTAACGTCACTTTAACCCAGTCCAACAAACCTGATGCGTAAAGCTGGGCTTCTGCTGCCTTCCACCACCAAACCTGCTGGCGCCGATTTCCTGCACGTCGACCCGTTCCTCAGCCAACCTGCCCAACCTGTCAGGTTTGGCCACGATCTGCACGTTGCCATAACTGGTGGCCGCACCCCCCTGGTTTGTCGCTTGCATCCTGTACAGGCCGGCTGCAGGCTTGTGGATGGTCAACGTGGAATGCTTGCCCACCGTTTGGATGCTGTGCTGTTTGTCGCTGGTCGTGATCGATCTGCGAGTTGGGGTGGGTAGTTTTTGAATAGGGCGACTTGCGATGCCTGGTGCCAGTCCCAGGCCATGTTAAAGACCCTGTAAAATGTCATGTGTATCCCAATCTTATTCTACATTATCCAAACTTATATTTTGTATCGAAATCTTATGTTTGGACAAGACTTGAATACAAAAACATAAGATTTGGATACAAAAGAATAAGATTTGGATACACATGGCACTTTACAGGGACTTTTACATGACATTTACCAGGGTCTTTTACAGGGTCTGGTACTGCCTCCTGGCATGATCTTTTAAAAGTTCATGAAAATCAAATTAACCTTTCATTGAAAGCCCATTCGAAAGTCACTGGTGTCGTGCTGTCTACCTCGCAATGGATGGTCAAAGTGATGCCCGGTGGAACCCTGAGTCGACAATAGTTTTCAGCGTGAAAGCCGTTGATCCTCGAATACGACCACAGGGGGTTGTGTCGCAGAGTTTTTTGCCACATTGTGTTGCAGAGTTTTTTTGAGGGTGGGGTTTTTCACTGGGGGTTATTTAAGGGGGAATTTTTCAAGGGGGTGGGAGATTTTCAACCGGGCGGGTGTTTTTCAAGGGGGTTGGGGTTTCAAGGGGGTAGGAGTTTTCCAAGGGGATGGGGGTTTCAAGAGGGTGGGAGTTCTTCAAGGGGGGTGTAATTTTTCCTCACCTGACCAACAGGGGGGGGCGGTGTTTTTCAAAGGATTTTATTCAAGGATTGAGGGCACCTTTAAATATTTCGTTGACAGCACAATAATGATGTTCACGAACCTGTACGAGTTGATCCCTTGTATGATCTTTGGCGGAGGCACATCGGTCACCTCGATCTCGTCCACATTGTGCTCTTCAATGAACTCGTGCATTTCTTGGAAAAGCGCTGATGATGGCGCCGACGCCAGCATGGGATCGGCGTCTGATATGGGGTGGAGGTTGTTCATCAAAATACCACAGTGAATAATGTGCTCGTTAAGTGCACTGAAGTGATGTGAAGCACTCCCGTGATTACACTTTAGAGCATGATTACGGCTGATCACCATTCACTTCACGGCCATGATCACACTTCAGAGCATGATTACGCCTAATCACCAATGGAATGCCTTTCGTGGACATTTCATGAATTTTAGAACTGAATTGTTTACATCTTAAATGCTTTGAATTCTCGTGAATTGTTTTGAAGTGTCTCGTGAAGGGACTTCACAACAGATCACGGCAGATCACTGGTGCTGGTTTCGCTGTGTATAGTGCTCACGATTTTTGCAGAAAAAATGGCTTTCCAAAAAACGCACCAGTTACAGTGAGGTAACAAGTTGTCAAATCCCGACCATACGCGTTGCTCGCTTCACATGATATGCTGCCCTGATCTTCAAGGAAAACCTCGTCGATGATCTGAAATGTATTCACGGAGTTTTTCGTCCTAACTGGTGAGAAACAGTCATTTCGGCTATTAAATACGGCTATGGAGATGACGGCCCCCGGCCGCCTAGTGTACGCTAGGTATGACACCTACCTTCACTTTTCTTTCGCAATATTTTCTGTGTTGTACCTCACCACATGAATTTCAGATGGGAGAACAGCCGGCGCAAAGAAAATGGTGGGGGGGCTGCTTCTAACGCCCCCAAACATACCCTTGTGGTGCGGTTCGCGTCTGATGCCGATTCGAAATTTGTTTTGGATAAGAAAAAGGGCATGGGCAGTTTTTGTGTTGAAGGGTGTACTCGCCCAGTGAGTATAAATAAGGACTTCGCCCCGAAAGATCACTTGGATCAACTCCGGGCCAAAGCTAGTACCCACTAAATACCTTACTGCATTGTTGTTCAACTATGTCACCTTCTAAATGTCATTTTTTCGCAGACCGTTGCGCGCGCCCTGGCGGACAAAAAGAAGGTTTCCATGAAGGGCCCAGAGATCAAACTCAGAGGGAACAGAATCGCTTTCGGCAATTCCATGAAAACGTGGCAAGATTGGATACAGGTGGAAAAACTAGTGCCAGATGCCACTCGCATGGGTCCCGGGTGGACCCAGCCAAATTTCGGGTAATTGTTACGTTTTTTGTAAAATTTATGTTGCCATAGTTAATATTAGACGGTATTTATGCCAAACCCTTTCAGTTTTTTCCAGTTACAATTACTTTAAACTTTACTGAAAAATGCCTTTTTGGACAAATTTGGCAGTTAACTAAAATTCCTACTTTTTTCCATCGAAACGCTTTTCAAGATTATTAGACGGAAATTAGTTAAAAGGTTATAAAAGCCGCATCAATTTGTATTTCTGTTGAAAAAATTATTTATAAAATCCAATTTAAGTCATTTTTTCACCTTACGTTGTTCACAACATAATTCTTTCGTACAGTGCCAACGCTGGCGCCGGTGCGTCGACAAGCTATAGCTCGGCAGCGAGCAAACCTGCTGCAGAATGATTCCAGAACCGACGATTGATGTTCTAGATTTTTGTCTGTTTTTCGAAAGTGTGTTATCCCGTTATGTTTGGTGCTGTTGAAATGATGGTTTTTTACGGCATTTAATTCAACTTATGAAGCAGATAAAAATAAATTTGACTGTGCTATCTATCTTTGCGTTTTTTATCGCAACTTATGTGCGTCACTCTGAGTGGTTTTTGAAAGTATATCTTTTAGCTTTACAGTTCCTTTTAGAAGCAACGGTTTTGCGAAACCGAATTTGTTCAGTAGATATTCAGCCTATTTTTAACTTTTCACCCTTTAGCCTAACTTTCCTTAAATCAGCTGTGGTTTTACGCAACTTTTACATTTCTTCATGCTGTGAAAACAGGGTAGAACGGCTTTTAACGACCAAGCCGCTGGCCGGTGGCGAGGTCGGGCATGCTACCCTGTGGGTCATTAAAGGTGAGAGCCATATTTATGGCAGCCGCTCGCCTGAAAAGCCTTAGCGGGCCACTTGGACCGGCCACCCTGCTCTTTGCCCACAGGGTTTGGTCACCCTGTGGGGTCATCTTGACCAGCTACAACCTTCAACTCTACCACTCTACCTTTCATCAATCGCACTTATGATGTTAGCCGTGTGCTAAATGCCCCCTTTTCTGTGGATTTAAGCACTACACAGGACTGTACTGTTAAAACCACAACTTGTGGCAAGAAATGTAAAAGTTGCGTATATATTCGTACAGGTACCATAATTAAGGCATACAGTACAGGGTTTCAATTCCGCTCAAATCATGGAGTTTCTACTGAACATTTCAACTGTGGCACTAAAAATGTGGTTTATCTTTTGACATGTGAAGAATGTTGTCTACAGTATGTGGGTCAAACTAGTAGGCCACTACGTACTCGCATTGGTGAACATGTAAGAAGCTTCTTTAAAGGTAGCCTGGACACTGAACTTTGTAAACATTTTCACGGCACAGGTCATACACCTAATTTCAGTATTTTAGGTAAATATGATAAAGAGGAACTTCTTGCTTCAGAAAGTACTTGGATAAAGCAACTTAATACTGCATTCCCGTTTGGTTTCAACACTAAAATTCAGGGCCATGGTATTATCAACCGTGAAAACATAAAATCAATTACCTCTGGCCCATATTTTTGTAAACCTGTCAAAAGAGTTCATTTTGATCGTGTCAGAAATTACAAAAAATCAAGTAATAGAGATAAGACAGAACTTCTGAGAGAGTTTATTCAAGCCGCTGGTAACAGAAATACCTTCATGAAGTTGCTTTATACTTGTAGTAAACGCGAAATTTTAAATCTGGCACTCTGTTTTGATGAAATTTTTAGTGTGATAGGAAGCTTAGATGAACTGTTGGCCTTACAAATAATCGCCTTCGTTGTTAACAAAAGTACTTGTAAAGCTACCTTTAAAGAAGATGGTAGAAAGAAAATCTTTGTTAAATGTAGTTACGTTAACCCTGGGATAGACATTTTGAAGCCACAAAAACTTTTCAATAAGACATGGTTCACAGAAGAATTGGGACTAAATTGGAATGTAAAAAATAAAGTTGTGGTCACCTTCGAATATCAGAATTCTCTAGCAAATTTACTGTGTAACCACAACACTTTTTTACGCAATAAGGACATATTCACGTGGAGAAAATTTCTGGTCGAACCGTGTAAATGCACTGAATCACCTTTTATGCACCCCTTTCATAAACACGTCATAACTGGTGATACTAAAGTTCTAAATGATGCTGAAATTAGTGATTTATTAAGTAAGGGATCTAAATTTCGGTTACCCCAGCCTTTAAATTATGGTGAAGCCCTTGCAGCCCTAGAGGCTTGCGCTGAAGAGCTTCTAAAGAAGGTACATGCTACAGAAAAAACCGAAAAAATTCTAGATTTGACTCGAAAATTCGCTGTTAAACTAGAAAAAGATTTTACAAAAACCACTTGTAAAACTATGTGCTTGAAAACCTTAAAGAGGAAAATTAGAAATATTCATACAAAATTTGTTTTAGCCCCAGCAGACAAAGCGACCAGTAACTTTATTATCGTTTGTAAAAAATTTATGTGTGAAAAAATTGCGGAAGAATTAGGAATTGTTACAAACGATAGCGGTCTTGATTTACTGGGTAACGCAACTTACAAACCGTCCACAGAAACAGTAGAAGAGGTTGTTTTTAAGCATAATGCTATAGTAAGAAATCTAGGCCTGAAAATCCACGATTCATTCCAAAACTTACCACAACTTTTTGCCATACCTAAAATGCATAAATGCCCCCCTAAATTCAGGTTTATCTGTGGCGGGAGCAGAGCGCCCATTAAGCCAGCTGCTATCGTACTTCACAAAGTGTTACGTCACTTTAAAATGCATATTCGAAAATATGTGGGCAGCTACGAAAACGGTGGTACAGCATGCAGTGGGTACTGGCCATTGGATTCCTCTTTAGAGTTAGCAAACTTTTTACAAATGTTACATAGAACTCCTACAGCAGTAAAATGTTACACTGGTGATTTCTCCACTCTCTACCCTAATCTGGAACATAAAATGCTTCTACAAGATATAGATGGACTAGTTGATTTCTGTTTTACACATGGTAAAAAGCCCTTTGTAGCTGTGGGCTATAAAAACTGCTGGTTTACGGAAAAAAGGAACTCCGGAAAAGTATGTTTAGACGTAGAAAGTGTCAAAACCCTAACGCGAAATGTTTTGAAAAATTCTTACATAAATGTTGCTGGGAACTTATTGCGACAAATCTCCGGGGTCCCAATGGGTTGCAGTAGTGCACCCTCTTTAGCGTGTGCTAGTCTAATGTTCAGGGAGTTCATGTGGGTAAAAAATGGGTCACCTGGCAATTGCAATTTATTTAGAAGTTTTAGATACATTGATGATGTGGCAATTTTCTACAAAAATTCTGATGAAAAGGCAATAGATACAATAGTCAAAGAAATATACCCCAGTAATTTACCACTTAATAAAACACATAGAACTTCCATGGACACTGACTATTTAGATATGACAATTAATTTGAATCCAGTAGACACAAAACTTTATGATAAGCGTAGAGATTTTGGATTTAAATGCGTTACAGTGACACATTTTACTAGCAATCATAATTTACAAGTGAAAATTAGCTCTCTATTTGGGCATGTGTTAAGATGCATGCGAGTTAGCTCAAATTGGTTAAATTTCATTGATAGTATTTCCCCTATACTGAAGGGTCACAAAGAAAATGGATATGATAACAACACTGTAATCTCTGTCATACTTAAATGCCTAAAGAAATATGAAAATGAAGTTTTCAGATTAGGTAAAAAAAAATATGTGATAAAAACACTTTTCATGAAATCGTCACACTGGTAACAACTATTTAGATTAGATTTTGCTTCAAAACTTTCGCTGTTTTCCGGTAATTTTTATGATCTAGATACGGAAATGACAAATATTTCATAATGCCCTTGATATACAGGAATTTGGTTGGAAATCTGGCGGCAATTTCAAAATACAAAATATCATGTGCACGGATATAAATACAGCGCGGTCCAGATTTTATCACCTGATCTCTAAAGGCATGAACAGACTTCCGATTCTGGCAAATTACACTATTCCGCGCAGACGACAAACGCCGAGTGATCGACTTGCAGACAGAGTACGCCAAGAAATGTCGTCGAGTGCTGAAGAAAATGGAGGTCAACCAGATGCCAATAGGGTTAGTGAAGTTGGATGTTTCACGTTTTCTGATTTGTTAGGTAAATACGTTACCCGGATACCAGTTTACAAGACACGGGGGGGGGGGATTTCTAATTTTAGGGGTGGCTTCATCTCTGATGATGGGGTCGGGCCACCCCGGCTGGTTTCAGGTCAGATGGAAGACCCCGAAACCTGAAACAGCCTTTTTTTTTTTTTTTTTTCTTATTTTCAATCGGTTTTCACAGAGTAAAATGAGTTTTCATGCACCTTATCAGTGTTCAAACATTTAATTTACCTGACAGGTATTTTCAGTGAAAATAAAATAAAACGAACCAATTCACAGTGGCCGGTTCTCGGGTTATACTTTTGTCGAAATTCTTCCCCTACCTCCATGATTTCACCGTCTTTCTTCCACACGATGATCGTGTCATCAGAAGCGGCTAGCTGCGATGACAAATTTGATTGAATTTGGTTATGAGCAATATACTCGTGTGATTGTCTATCACTATAAATTCGAAAACATTTTTATTTTCAAACTGCTATTCTGTCATTCAAAACGACACTTTGCAAGTCCTTGCCATCACCAGGTGCCAATCCCAGACCCTGTAAAATGCCCTGTCAAATGTCAAAAGTCATAGAAAATGCCCTGTAAAATGTTAACCGTATGATGACATTTGACATGACGTTTTACAGCGTCAGGGACTGCCCCCACTGACCCACCTTGCAAAAGAACTTGGCCTCCCTACCAGCGACCGCTTGGTGGGCCCTCTGCAGCGGCAACAGAAACCTCGGCGGCACGCCCAAGGTGAGGTTAGCCGCGCGGGCGACCGGCCGCTGCAGCGTGCCCATGGGCGAGGCGGACTCCTCCGACGAGGTGTCCATCGGCTCCTGGTCCGACATGGTCATCGCCACGCTGTCTGCGGAGGGGGGGGGGGGTTGCTGTGTTTGTAGGTTGTTGGACAGCTAATTGACCGTAAACATTTTGAAAAATGTTAACGAAATAATCAGCCCTCTTCAAAATACCCCATGGACAGGGTTGGCAAAATCTCAGGGAAAAAAAAGAAAAAAATGGAATTCAAGATTAAAATAAAATGGAAAATTTCAACAAAAAAATAGTATAACAATTCTAATTTTTGTTGAAATTTTGTAAAATTGTATAAAATTCATATTTTTGTAAAACTGTATAAAAATTCATATTTTTGTGAAATTTGTATCGTGTTGCTTGAGTTTCATCCTGTTTTGTTCACAGAACTGGAGGCAGCCCAAGCCCTGAAAAGTGTCAAATACCATGTAAAATGACATGCAAAGTTTCAATTGTCATGACAAATGAAAAGTTGTGTCAATTGTGTATGCATGACATTTTACATGTTTTGCATGACATTTTACAAATGGGCCCAGCACACCCCAATAGTCCTTGTACTGAGAATGCCAACCATTGTTATCAATAATTGTAACTTTACCCTTGCAACTAGCTAACAATACCTACCGCATGTAACTTTTGCAAAGTAATGGAAAAATTTGCCACTTTAAAATTTTTCATGTTTAGGTCTAATGATAACATCTTTCTGGCCTTGCATGCAAGATTCCGATTTTTTGTGATAATTTTGTGCAAATTTTGAAAAATAGCTCATTTTGGCGAATGACATTTTGGAATAAAATAAAGTAAAATAACATGAAACATGAAAAAAATTAAAATAAAATACAATTTTAATCCAATTTTAACACAATTTGTATACAAATAAGTTTTATTTAACCAACCCTGCTAATGGAAGATACAGTATACAAAAACTGTTCAGCAACAAAGTATAATACGAATGAATCATTTTAAATGATGATATACTCAGGTGATGCATATGCACTAGGTGGTTTTCTAAATAGGTGGTTTCATACCTGCATAGGTGGTTTTCTGAATGAACACTCCATCATGGCATCACCACACCATTAATTAGATAAAAATTCTTTCCAAAAACGGGAAGAAATGGTTTCAGGCACAAAACATAGCTTTGTTCTACTCGGCTCGGTTCTATATTTTTTTACTAACATACACAAGTATGCTGCTCGCGCATTATCGACTAAGACAAAAGTAATTTTGGGCGTGTGTGTACTTTGCGGTCCGCTTAGTAAACTACCGTATTTCCTCGAATTACCCCCAGGGGTTTATTTTTTCAGAGTGAAAATTTTGAGAGAAAAACGTGAAAAATGCAACAAAAACACCATTTATAAGTTTTACAGCCTTATATAAGGATGTAGATGGTAGAAACGATGTTCTTACATAACACAGTACGTGTTTTGCACGTCTGTTATGCATTTCCCGGACCACAAATTCATAGTGCCCATTTTGCCCCTCTCATAGAACCCGCACCTCTCATAGAACAGAACAAACACCCTTCCCTAACCACTAGCAGAGTTGTTATAAGTACTGAACTTTTTTCAAAGTATACGTAAACGTAAAGTATTTATTTTTACCCACCCCTTGAGTACAGAAAACGTAAAGTAAAGTTTTTTACTTTTACTCATGAGTAAACGTGAGTAAACGTACTTTTCCCCGCAGAAAACGTAAACGTGAGTACTTTTGAGAAATGTCGCCAAAAGTTTCAAGAAATGTCGCTCAAAATTAGCTATTTTCATAACTTTTTGCCTATTTTACACAATTTTTGACTATATTTTTGGTTCTATACACATTTTCGACTACCGTTTCATGTATTTTTAGCTCATTTTCTCCGTTTTTTCTCTTCTATGCCTTTAAAAACCTATATAAAAGCCTATCTAAAATACGTTTTCTGTACTCGAGTACTTTCAAAAAGTATACGTAAAAGCGAGTACCAGAACTTTTTTCAGAGGAAACTTAAACGTATTTACTCTGTACTCGAGTATACGTATTTATCGAGTAAAAGTAAATACGTTTTAACAATATGACCACTAGGCTATAGAAAATGGAAACTGAGGTCAAAAAAGACGATTTGCTGGAGAACGGAAAATGAATCTTTAAAAAAACACAGAAAATTTGCCAGAAAACAGAAAATTAGCCAGAAAACAAGAGAAATGGAAAATCGAAGAAAAAAATTAGCAGCTGGAAATTAGAAACAGAAACGGAAACATTTTGCCTTCGGAAAATGGAAAGTTAACACCCTACTTAATGCAAAGTCACTATTCTCAACCAAGTGGTAAGTGCCGCTGCTAACCTTGGGTTTCCTCAGAAAAATGCGTGGGATAGTTGCCTAATGAAGATACCTTATGCTATTTGAATTGAATTGATCGACAATTACAAAGCAATATGAAATTAGGTTGAAGCAGAACCTATTTATATACCTAGGTATTCACAAAATAAACTTATCAAGTATAAATTGTATCATGTAAACTGTTTTTCATCACGGATAGTATTGCATCTGAGCAGCATGAAGCAAATACCTAAGTGTAGCATGTAAACTGTAGCACTTCAGCAGCATGAAGCAAATACCTAAGCGTAGCATGTAAACTGTCGCACTTCAGAAGGATGAAGCAAATAAGCGTGGCATGTAAACTGTCGCACTTCAGCAGCATGAAGCAAACAAGCGTAGCATGTAAACTGTCGCACTTCAGCAGCATGAAGCAAATAAGCGTAGCATGTAAACTGTCGCACTTCAGCAGCATGAAGTAAAAAAGCGTGGCATGTAAACTGTTGCACTTCAGCAGCATGAAGCAAACAAGCGTAGCATGTAAACTGTTGCACTTCAGCAGCATGAAGCAAACAAGCGTAGCATGTAAACTGTCACACTTCAGCAGCATGAAGCAAATAAGCATAGCATGTAAACTGTCGCACTTCAGCAGCATGAAGCAAATAAGCGTAGCATGTAAACTGTCGCACTTCAGCAGCATGAAGCAAATAAGCGTGGCATGTAAACTGTCGCACTTCAGCAGCATGAAGCAAATAAGCGTAGCATGTAAACTGTCGCACTTCAGCAGCATGAAGCAACAAATTGCTTGGTTGTTAAAAAATAACTTGCAAAATGTCGCGTTTACTCATGTTAAGTGTGGGATTTGACAGCATGTGAAGTGGCCAGCATGTAGAGTGTCCTAGGCTCCATGGCGACTCATGGCGTTATCGCTGTTTAACCCAGGGTGAGGGGACGCCACGCAACAAACCTACGGAGTGCATGTCATCAGAAATCTATGCTGTGCCAAATCCTATTTAGCGCGTTGCAACGTCGTTTACAAAATGCGAGCTTAGTACCGCTAACTAAATTCGCAGCCAGTCTGTCCGTCAACTCAATGGTCAACTGCAGTAATCAACGTGGTCGTACTAACCGAATCTGGCCGTGGTGGCCGTGTGCGAGGTGGACGCGAATATGCGCTGCGCGTGCACCGTGCGCCACTGCTGCAACCGCTCCTGGTCGCCGTCCATTTTTGTGTGCTGCGATTGAAAAAAGGTTATTTTTTTATCCACGTACTTTCAATGTGTGACAGGAGTTGAGTCGTTCAATAAATAAAATAATGTAACTCTGCTGCGGAACTAGTAGCACAATTCTAACGATTGCAAACCCTCTGGAAAACAGTTTTCAATGTTTAAGTGTTTTTTTAAAATGATTTCTCGAATTTCAAATTTTTCCAAAAATAGTTTTCGAATTTTAGAATTTACCGAATTTTCACGAAATATTCCCTCCCATCGAAATACTCCCAGGTCTGAACAAGCTTATAAAAAAATAACCACTCTCTCGAAATATCCCCACCCGAAATGAGTGAAAAGAGATTGAGAGTAGGTAATTGTCTAAAACTCAGTGCAGTTTATGATCTTGTGTAATGCGATATATTTATATTATCTCCACCGACTATTATCTTTGGATCGTTGGAATTGTGCATTCCCATCAACAAAAAAACTTTTTAAGATACCTATATTTTTCAGTAGCCGACTATAGGATGTTGTGCATAGCCACACCTACTTTCTAGGTAAAAAAAAACACGGGAATGTGTCCCCTGGTTGTTCTGAAGATACCGTAAATCCTCGAAAAAGTCCCCGGGAAAATTATTTTTTCCTCAGAATTTTTTTGAAGGGGACCTATCAGAGGGGGAGTTATTCGAGGGGGGGGGGGGTATTTTTTCGTCAGAATATTGAGTAAAAAGCATGATCAATATAGCATCTGAATGGGGTTATAATAGAAATCCCTTAAATATATGCTATAAAATCAATGATAGTGTGTAGTGATGGAATGGCGCCATGGCGCTGGCGCCATTTGAGGGCGCCAAAGGGCGCCGCGCCATGGCGCCATTGGCGCTTGGCTCCCTTTTTCTATGGCGCCCTTGGCGCCTGGCGCCCACATTCTGAAAGGCGCCATGGCGCCCTTGGCGCTTGGCGCCCTTTTACCGTGGCGCCCTTGGCGCCTGGCGCCCTGCTTTTAAAGGGCGCCAAAAAGGCGCCAGCAGGGTTTCAAGGTGAGTGCTGTATAAATGGAAAAAAAGATGAAAAACGCATTCATGGATGATCTGAATTCGCCAGAAAAAATGGACGAAGTGGTGTGAGTGGGTATAAATCTTTTGTGCAACGGTTCATCAGATGTGTCTGACAGATCAGAAGACGAGAATGATGGAACGTTGAACTTGCAAAATCATAAATCAACGGATTCAAATCGTTGCAATTCCGGTTTTTTTTGGTCCATTTCGAGGAAACAATGATTGGAAAAGTCAATTTGAAGTGAATGGATTGTTGTCAAATGACAATATCCATTGTGTTTGAATTGTCATGTGAATTTTACTCAAATTTTTTTGTTGCTAGTGTTGTCTTTGTTCATCACACCCTGGAGAACGCAAATTAAGTAGTGAATGCATGTACTAGGGTGCTGTAGAAACACTTTTAGCACACGCAGGGTGTTGTATGCACTTATTTATCCTGGCGCCCTTGGCGCCTGGCGCCCTATTTTTCAAATGGCGCCATGGCGCCCTTGGCGCTTGGCGCCCTCTTTCCGTGGCGCCCTTGGCGCCTGGCGCCCGCTTTCCGAATGGCGCCATGGCGCCCTTGGCGCCTGGCGCCCTTGTTCTGTGGCGTCCTTGGCGCTTGGCGCCCACTTTCTGAATGGCTCCATGGCGCCATTGGCGCCTGGCGCCCTTTTTTCTGGCGCTTTTCCATCACTAATAGTGTGCATCAACTGCAAATTATGCATACTTTTAATGAACATACCTATACATACATACGTTCTTTATAAGGGGACTTGTTCCAACACATAAAAGAGGGGGGAGTGAATCGAGGGGCGGGAGTTATTTTTTCCTCGGTCAGTTTACAGGGGGGAGTTATTCGAGGGGGAGACTTATTCGAGGATTTACGGTATTCAAATAGCGGAGTTACCTACTGTTCAATGATTTTTCCAAGATACTGCTTGATTCAAAATCATTAGAATGCAACAACAATCTCTTCAGTGCGGTTCCTTTTTTGTTAATCTACCCCCTCGAATTATCCCCTTGAATTGACCTGCAGACCTCGAAATACCCCAGGGGCCAGTTACGCAAGTGGAAAAGTTAAGAGTTAAAACTTAAGAGTTGAGTAAAATGACAAGTGACAAGTTATGAGTAAAGTTAAGAGTTAAGAGTTGAGTAAAACGACAAATGATTTTACTCAACTCTTAACTTTTAACTTTTACTCTTAACTCGCCATTTGTAATTTTACTCAACTCTTATGTTTTAACTCTTAACTTTTCCACTTGCGGAACCAGCGCCAGGTCTGAGCGAGCTGGGGAAATAACAGACTCCCCTCGTACTACCTCCACCTGAATTGAGTGTAACGAGAATACACAATGTTTTCATTCTTGTTCGAGGGGAATTACTCGAGGATGGTTCGGTTCAGCGAGATATTATTCGGGACTTTTTATCAAAGAACACAGCATTCGGAAAGGTAATTCAAACCGACCGTGTGATTCACTCCGATAAACTCGGCAGAGTAGTTATCGCTCGCTAGAAAATCACCAAAATTAGCTGCTAAAAATGCAAATCGATGCCTAAATTTTCAACAAAATGGCGCCGTCCGTGCGATAAAAAGATTAGCAAGTTCGCAGACGGCTGCCAGACTTTTGTATTTGGGGAAACGTTTCAATATTTAGCCGAGTGAACGCGGGAGTGTGATCGACGTTAAAATGAGTGTTAGGTGATAGTTTTCAGAGTTTCAGCCGCCAGCGCCGGATCAGCTCCCACTAGTGGCTAAACAAGCTGCCTTCCCTGGATGTGTAGTAGGAATCTTCAAACGAACGCGCATTCGCAGCAAAAAATGGGTGTGTCGTCGTGTTGCGTCGTGAAGCGTCGTGAAGTGCCTTCGTGGTCACACTTCCCGACGCTTCACGAAGCTAGTTGGCGTTTCCCAGCGCTTCACGAAATTCGTCGTGAAGTCGCTTCACGGCGCAGACATGCTTCACAACATTGTCTGGGCATCGGTTTTATGCGTCGGGAAGCGCGCTTCACGAAATTCAATGCGTCGTGTTGATAGGCGAAGTGTGTGGAAGACACCCTTCACGAACCCATTTTTTGCTGTGATTTTTTTCGGGATTCCTATGCAAAGACGGGAAACGCGACAGAACGGAGCAACGAAAAAAACAGTCAAGCGACACCTCAAGTCTCAACCTTCACGTCTCCAAAAATCCCAAATCTCAAATTGCGAGGCGGCACGAAAATATTCGCAATTATATTCACGTGCCAGCTGGTTCAGCGAGCAGAAATCGCCCCCGGTGCGAAATGCCCCAGAGCAGTTGCCGCAGGCAAAAGTGCGCTACTGAAGTCCGCAAATACCGGAGCCGCGGAATAGAAGACCACTTTTTGTTGGCGGAGAAAAGTGCACTACTGAGAGCGGTTCATTTGGTAGATTACGGTAGTCGGGAAAGGTTATTCCTTTTGAACCAAATGTGGTGCCTGGATGCTGCTATGTACCCGTATAAATATTAATGTGTACATGTGTACCGCACCGGTAGCAAAAGTTCGTTCGTGTGTATACCGAGCGCTGTAAACTGAGTACAATCGAATACATAAACCGGTGAATGTTCATCTGTTGTTTAGGAACAAATGCGCCCACTGAAAACGTCGCATTTTTTCTCTAGGTGACGATTATGTTGGATACAAAAATTTACTTGTATTATTCATATTACCGTATTTCCTTGAAATACCCCCCCCCCCCCTCAAAATGGGCATTATTAATTTAATAGCCCCCCCCTCGAAATACCCCCCGCCCCAAATTGAATATTAAGTGAACGTAAATGACAAAAAAAGGTACGGTTTGTGACCCGGGCAATGCAGAACACACGTGAAAAGCAATGTTTGTGTTACTTTAGAACAGGGTTTATGCTATCTACATACTTATATATGTCTGTAGACTCTTATATAAATATGGTGGTAATTGTTGCATTTTTCAACGTTCGCGTACGTTACAGACAACAAAATAGTACTGGGAGTTAAAACATTTTCTGGCGAAAAAAATAGCCCTTTCCCCTCGAAACTCCACCTCAAAATTCTCCCTCTGAAACAATCACCACCCGGGGGGAAATACGGTAAAATATAATCCAACTCCTAACTTGTCCTTGTTTTGGCTCCAAGAAAATGTAGTCTATGTTTTTCGTTGGTGGGATATGGTAGATTTTTGTTTCTAAAAATGTTGTCTTTGTTTTTTTTCCGGGAACTTTTTTCGTAAAGATGCTTCTCCATGCTTTACAAAACGATGTCAAATGTGATTCTAAAATTTGAAATCTTAGAGCCGCACCAAAATGTTTTTACATCCATCCAAAATGTTTAATTATTTAGGTACTTTAACTGTTGTGAAATGTGAATTTGAATGAGGCAATGCGTAGTACGGATTTATTACCACAGTGTTTTATTTCAAAACAATGCACATGAATGCATTTTCAAATAGACAAAAAGTAAAAACAGGATCGAAGAATCATCCATTCGGAACTGAAAACGGGAATTCTGGCCGAAACAAAATAGCAGGACCGACTGAAAGTTTACAAAGTTAGGTAAATGAAATGCACAGATCTAGGTACATACAATATTTATGTAAATACAATAATCGCCAGTGAAGTCCAGCGACTGATAAAAAACTGTTTCGAAGTGTCATATTTACAGGACCTCAGTACGATACTGGCCAGTTGACAGATATTGGCAAATACTTACTTAATCAGAAAAAAGCCACAACAAATACATTCGTATACCGAGTGGAGCGTGTACTTTGCGCAGATTCCTACCATAATTTAATGAATAAAATAGTGTGATAATTTTTTTATTTATTAAACGATAGTAAAAACGAAGTACCGTATTACCTCGAAATACCCCCATGGGGGTTTATTATTTCGCCAGCAAAATTCGAAACCATCCCTTAAGGTTGCCGATATTGCAATATGACGTATATCACTTCGAATTTGGCACGGAAATCATGATTTCGTCATTTCTTGGCAGTCGGCCAATTCGTTTTTTATTTTATTTTGTCGGGCGGGTTAATCGCATAAGTCGCGCTTTTGTGTGGTCAGGTGGTCACTTTTTTAGTGTTCACTGTCTGCAACCGAAACCATGAGGGCAGCGACAAGAAAGAAATGCATGCATGAGCGTACAAAAGCGCGACTTATGCGAGTAACCCGCCCGACAAAATAAAATAAAAAACTAATTGGCCGACGGCCAAGAAATGACGAAATCATGATTTCCGGGCCAAAATCGAAGCGATATACGTCATATTGCAATATCGGCGACCTTAAGGGATAGTTTCGTGTATTTTACGAACCGCCTTGCTCTCGGTGCATGTGCGTCGATGCGGCTGAACTTTAAAAAATCTATCGGGCATATGCCCTACCCTACAAATCTGTAGGGAGTATTAAATCTGGCCCCAGGGTGTTTATTTTTTCAGAGTGAAAAGTTTTAGGGGGGTATTTCGAGGAGGGCTTATTCGAGGGAGGGTTTAGTATTTCGCCGGAAATTTTCGGTAAGTTCGTAGTAAAGAATGGGCTTTACATACCCAAAACTGATAATAAATGAGAGAAAAGAGGACATATTAGAACATGTAAACGTATATACCGTATTACCTCGAAATACCCCCATGGGGGTTTATTATTTCGCCAGCAAAATTTGAGGGGGGGTTAATTCGAGGGGGGGGTTTATTCGAGGGGGGGGATTTATTATTTCGTCAGAAATTTTCGTAAGGATCGTAGTAAATAGTAGGCATTTGCGTACCCAAAATAGGTAATAAATGTGTCCAAACAGGATGTATTTGGACATAAAAACGTAGATAGCTACACAAACTACTCTATGTGTAGCTGCAATGCGAATTAACAGTAATATACATCATGTACATTGCGTACATGACGTATTTATTATGTACATGACGTACATCATCCCGAAGGGGGGGGGGGTATTTCGAGGGGGGGTTTATTATTTCCCCAGCCCATTTTGAGGGGGGGTTAATTCGAGGGGGGGGGGGGTTAATTCAAGGGGGGGATAATTCGAGGTAATACGGTAGGTAGGTAAGTATTATGATGAAAAACTGTAAAAATTTTGGTTCATAATTCACATGGGTTATGGTAGGTTTTCATACTAAGTGGCATAGCCACCGAATATAAGTGAGTTATAGATGTAAATGATACTCGAAAAGCTCAACACCTGTCAAGACACATCCAAAAGGTCCACTAGCTTTTTACAAAAAAAAGAATACACACGTAATGCAAAAATAACTGTTGATTCATACTGGAGAAGAGAAAAAGCCACAAAAAAGCCGTGTAGTAACAGTGTAGAAGGCCTAACCGATCGATCGCTTGAACTAGCATATTGTATTAATTTGAGAAACTACGCTGGTTTCAGTTGCAGTTTTTGATAATGAAAAATGCATCTTCACAAAAATCAAACTAGAAAAAAACACAAATGCATTTCAATAAACAAATTTTCCACACTTTTGTTTATTATTTGTTCCTTTTTTATTTTGCTCTTCTGAACATGTAAAATATCCGTGTTTGTCCTAAGCTGGGACTGGTGTTTTGCAGTCATTAATCCATAATTTTTTACCAAAAAGCACTAAATTTTGGTAAAAATAATATCATAACAATACATTACTCAATGGGGAATTATTCGAGGCAATGTAGTACATCTTTACATGGTGACAACATAAAATGTAGATAGTATAGTGTTACAATAGGGTGAGAGAATTACCTATGTAAATTTTAATGGAATGTCATTATAAAGTATTTGTTTAAAGATTACACGGACACTACCGTATTTCCTCGAAATACCCCCCGGGGGTTTATTGTTTCAGAGTGAGAATTTTGAGAGAAAAACGTGAAAAATGCAACAATAACCACCATTTTTAAGTTTTTACAGCCTTATATAAGGATGTAGATGGTATAAACGATGTTCTAACGTAACAGAGTAAGTGTTTTGAACGTCTGTTATGCATTTCCCGGACCACAAATCCATGGTGCCCATTTTGAGGGGGGGTATTTCGAGGGGGGGTATTTCGAGGAAATACGGTATATATATTTACCTAAATACGAATTAAAATTACACGGGCATTCTACGAAGATAACACGGGCACTATACACTAAATTATGTAAATTTATTTTTAAAATTTTTCTATTAAAAATACCATAAATATTGACTCGAATAATTCCCCCTGTTGAATAATCCCCCCTGTTAGACGAGTGAGGAAAGTCATTTCCCCATCGAATAATTACCCCCTTTAGGCAAACGATAAATTTGTTGGGTATAATTTGAACAATAATGACACGTTTTGTTCTTAATAGACCATATTAAATGACTTGATAGGAACATGCGTGGTAAATTTGACGAAAAATACCCCCCCCCCCCTGAAAAAAGTCTAACAAAAAATAATTCCCGGGGGAATTATTCGAGTGAATACGGTATACATCGCACGCATCGCATGCATTCCTTTCAGCCCCAATGAACACTCTTTCATACCAAAAACCCATCCAGTGCAAATCCACAACCACAGTTCAACGCCTGGTCAATCCCTGGAGCAGGTCGATGGGCACGGGGAACAGAATGGTGGAGTTCTTCTCGGCGGAGATGGACGTGAGCGTCTGCAAGTAGCGCAGCTGCAGCGCGCCCGGCGACTCGGCGATCACGTCGGCCGCCTCTTTGAGCGCGCGTGAGGCTTTTTGCTCGCCCTCGGCGGCGATCACCTAAGGTAGGGGGAGACTGGTTTGTTAGGCCCGGGAAATGTCGAGGGATGTGTCTCTGAATGGCACTGTGGCGTTGTTGACACTGACAGGATTGAAATAGATTCAGTTTGGCGCCAATGATCTCATAAGTAGTGATGGAATGGCGCTATGGCGCTGACGCCATTTGGGGGCGCCAAATGGCGCCGCGCCATGGTGCCATTGGCGCATGGCGCTCTTTTCTGGTGGCACCTGGCTTACTGTTTCCCGATGGCAACCTGGCGCCATCGGTGCTTGGCGTCCTTTTATCTGGCGCTTTACCGTCACTACTCACAAGCCAATTTGAAGGCTGTTATGATAGAATTGCTCGTCGCAAGGGATCATCATGAACGGCAATCTGCCAAATAACAAATTTCACAAAAAGTGTGCGAGAACCTGCCACTTGACAAAAAATGCGAAACTTTCACATCACACTTTATCGTCAACATGGAAACCACCCTACAATCCTTCACCTGCGACTGCACCAATAAAAGTACCCAAACAAAAGAAATAATCCACCTTAGCCCTGGCCTCCCTTGCCGCCTCCGCCTCTGCGGCCATGGCGCGCTGGAGCGACTGCGGCAGGCGGACGTCCTTCACCTCCACCCGCTCCACCTTGACCCCCCACGGGTCCGTCGCGCTGTCCAGGTGCGTCTGGGGGGGGGGGGGGTTGAGGTTTGAGTTGGTGGTTGAAAATGTTTTGTGGAGCATCTTTGCCAACGTGTTCGCGAATGACAATATTACATGATGTTCCAAGAACCATCAATGGGCCCACACACACTCGTTAACATTGAAAATTCGTGTCAACTGAGTGTCAACGAAATAACAAAAAAGTAAAAGCTGTCACTTAACAGTAACACTGAAAATGAAGTATCACTAACGATATAAAAGTAACTGTGCTCTATTTGCACAGGGACAACTGTGCACAGGGAAGTTTCAACCACATGATTAACCAAAATTTGATTGGATTTCGTTGAGACGGATTTTGATGTCAACTAGTCAACTTTTTTAATGTCAACTAGTCAACTAATTCGATGTCAACTAGTCAACTATTTTGATGTCAACTAGTCAACTACTTTGATGTCAACTAGTGTCAACTAGTCAACTATTTTGATGTCAACTAGTTACCTACTTGGATGTCAACTAGTGTCAACTTCGTCAACTATTTTGATGTCTACCAGTCAACTTCTAGCCCATTCTATCCTCAACCAAACGTCCACCCACCCCACCTGCATACTATCCGCGATATGCTCCCTCTCGCTCAGAATCTCAGCCAAATTCTTAGTGCCCAACGTGTTCCTCAGCGTGGTCTGCGCCAAGAGCCTGGTGCTGCCGTGCGCGTCGGTCACGTTCGTGATCGAAATGGTGGGATTTTGAATGCGGAAATAGATCACCGCGTCGACGGCGACCGTCACAGAGTCTTTGGTGAGGATCTGGGGGGTTTGGGGGTGTTAGGGGGAGTCGGAATGTTGTGATTCAACAGTTTTTGGATGCGGGAATAAACCAGCTTCTAAGATGTAAATAGGTATTTACATTTTGTTTCATATAAGCAGTAATAATTGACCAATTTTTCCAGTATGCATACATCAATTTTTACACGTCATGCAAAATTTGTCTGTACATCATTATCTAGTTAATCCGCACTTGAAAACGTTGCTCGTGACTTGACGACTGTAATTTGTCACTTATCGGCTTGTAAATTGGTCACACGTTAGCTGAACAGTCAATTCTTTTGACTTAAATTTTCAAAAACAAACCTCCTGCGGCGGCACATCATAGCTGACCGTGCGTAGATCCACCTTCTTGTAGGTGTCGATGCAGGGCAGAATGAAGAACATGCCTGCGTGTGCACAGCACTGGAAATCATTTTCACATGCAATATGCAACACGTGCAAGTGCGCCGTATGGGCGCACACACACCAGTTGACATTGTAAATAAATGTCAACTAAATCACGCCACGTGTCAACTAAATCACGCAACGAAAATAACGTGTCACGATCTAAAATTACGTAATTATGCTTCATCACACAGGAAACTTGAAATCACGTAATTAACCAAAATTTAGTTGGCACTAATTGACACAAAGTTGACACAGAAACTCAAACACAAACCAGGGCCCCTAGCTCCTCCAGACACCAACTTGCCCAGCCGAAAGACCACAGCTCGCTCGTACTCAGCCACGATCTTGATGCAGTTGGGCAGGGCGAAGGGGAAGAAAATGACCACGAGCACGTAGCACAGGAAGGTGATGAAGCCGGCGAAGCAGCTGCCCACGCCGCCGTCGTCGTCCGCGTTGCCCACGGCTGTGGGGGGTTGCATACCGTATTACCTCGAATTACCCCCCCCCTGAATTAACCCCGCCCCGCGAAATACCCCCAGCCAAATTGAGTGTGAAGGGAATGTACATTACAAATACCGCAGTTTGTGATCTGTATGATGCAGAAGACACGTTAGAACCAGTGTGTTGCAGAACCGGTTACACTAGGACAGGACTTATAAGTAAGTAAATATATACAACGATCTATTCACACTTTTACATGTCTGTCGTTGGTGGATTTCTGTATGTCTGAGTATATGGAATCTAAAAAAATAGACGAAATAAAAGACCCCCCTCGAATAAGCCCCCCAATTGAAATTTGTAGAAAACTTGAAACAACTTCTTGACAACTTGCAGAGGTAAACCTGGAAACGAACGTGTCAACCATTTAGGTATTCACAACACATTTCTACACCTCCCCACTTGGCACACTGCCAAAAAGACACATGATTCACCATAGCCAACTCACGTTCCACCTGCATCACGTGATGGGGGGTGCGCATCATGTGCGGGTCCTGTTCCTGTCCCTTGTCCATGCCCGCTGGAGGTGGCGAATTGGTCACCGGCACCAGCGTTCGTAATTCCACGTCGCTCCCGCCCGCGGACATAAAATATCGAATGAATTGGGCGTGATTAATGCCGGCCGCTTGTATTTATCTGCGCGTATTTGTGTATTTTATTTGTATTTATGCGGCCATGCGCTAGGGTATGCGTAGTAAACAAAAATAGTATGCGATGTGTGCGAATGTAGCGAACAGGACTGTAAAGCCCTGTAAAGCTCAGCGCAAAAATGACCGTTTACACAGTGATTCAACACTCCAACCTGACCGCTCTGGTGGGGACTCCCAGACCCTGTAAAATGTAAAATATCATGCAGACTGTCTAAAGTCATGTAAAATGCATTGGAATACGTAAATTTCGTTTTACATGACTTGACACTTTGCATATCATTTGACATTTTACGGGGTATGGGGTTTTAAAGGTTTACACCAGAGCATAGTCGAAATGAGCGAAAACTGGGGGGCAAACAGTGCGACAATGCGACACGTTACAGAGGAGTGTGATCATTCTAACATATTGTGGAATTACACATAATGTGGAATCTCACATGCCGCAATGTGACTCTAACATAATGCGGAATCTCACATGCCCGTAGGTGAATCTCACATGCCCAGAGTGAATCTCACATGCCCATGTCCAAACGTGAATCTCACATGCCCATGTCCAAACGTGAATCTCACATGCCCACCCCATGCACATGCCATCTCAAGGCATGTGCAATGCAGTGTCTTGTCAAGACTTTGTATCACCATATTGCAGTATTGCCAATTTATGGCATTTCATATCTCTTTTATTGAGCTTTGGATTTTTACGTTTTTGCTGTTTGTGCTGTTAAAATGATGAGGCTGTTAAGGGACAAATACACGCAGGACACTCCAATAGTCATTGTACTGAAAATGCGAACCATCGTTATCAATAATTGCGGCTTTACAATTGCAGCTATAGCTAACAATACCTACTGCATACAACTTTTGCAAAAATATGTAAAAATTTGTCACTTAAAGTTTTTCATGTTTAGGTCTAATGATAACATTTTTCTGGACTTGCATGCAAGATACAGATTTTTTGTAAAACAAATTTGTACAATTTTTGTAAAATGGTTCATTTTATTTTATGATTGACATTTTGAAATAAAATAAAACAAAATGAAACATGAATAAAATTTAAGTGAAATACAATTGTGAGACAATTTTCATACAACCAACCCTGACTACAACCAATAATAGCACATAAACATGTAACATGTTATTATATCTGTAAAATACACAACACATGACTGAAAAGGTGATGATGGAAAGATAAATGATGATACAAATCATGAAAAAAATGTTGATACAAACTTGTGACAAGATGCTGCATGCCACATGCCTTGAGATGGCATGTGCATGGGCAGGCATATGATATTCACGCTTGGGCATGGGCATGTGACTTTCATGCTGCGCATGTGAGAGTCACCTTCGGGTATGTGAGATTCACCCTTGGGCATGTGTGATTCCACATTATGTTAGAGTCACATTGTGTCTAATTCAACAATATGTTAGAGTAGAATCACCCGGCACAGTGGAGCGGCTCACACGCGTGTAAATAAATACGAAAACCTACTATTTCTGAATATTACACGAAATTCCAAATAAAAATACGTATAGATAATTTGGTACTATGTAGATACGCGCCCCGCACAGGTATTTACAATTACAGGCATTTTACAAGTCCACGAACTGTATTCGCAATCGCATCCGATATGCATGCAGTACAGCAATTACCTGCGTGCATGTTTGCGTGTAGAAAAAGCTCCATGCAATATGTCTTTTTCACAACCCACATTTTTCACATGCGCAGTTCATTGGAATTTAGAATCTGACCGAGATTTTTACTGCAATCACGCCACTTATTATATAACAAATAGTTACACAGATGTACAGAAACATTTTTACGTGATGAAGATATGCAATGGATTCAACTAAACAATTGTTTCGTTGCTAGGTTTTGGCTAATTATAGTGAAAATTTTTCTGTAGTTACTGGAAATTTCCGACTAA
Organism: Sphaerolaimus hirsutus; assembly: GCA_964036195.1. NCBI lineage: Eukaryota > Metazoa > Nematoda > Chromadorea > Monhysterida > Sphaerolaimidae > Sphaerolaimus > Sphaerolaimus hirsutus. Next base: position 16,118,688 of record OZ038456.1, read on the forward strand.
AGCAAAAAATATTATCGAAATAATACTCATAACTCATATGTAGTACAATAACTGTGCTTATTGCCTTCAAGAAATAAATTTTGAACAAAACATGAACCTGCCTTTTCCCACCACACATCGAAGATATGGGAAATTAATTTGTGGTTATGCTTATAAATTGCGCAATAAAACCGTCAAAACATGATGCACGCTGCTTTCTCACAAATTAATAGCGCGTTTGTCTAGGTAAACAACTCCCGTTGCCAAGTGATGCCATTTAGTAGCAAAAAAAATACGGAAAGCGGCGAAATACTTTTTATATGCAGAAGGTTATGACTTTATACTGTTCAAAAAAACAAATAAATATGGGAGTTGATTGTGAGACTTCAATTGAAAATGAATCATTCGAAACGCTGACGTCAAACAATTTTTGTTTTTGTCTTATTCATTTGATACCTATAGCAATGACAATTAGGAAGTGACGACAACATGATATGGTATTTAGCATGAACTAAATATATCGTTGCGAACATGAAAAAATGGTCCGTTCAATTACATTTGACACCTGTTTCACGTGGCCAATCTGCGGCTGAACACGATTTTATTCACGATATAAACACTGGAGTAGTGATGTAAAAGCGCCATGGCGCGGACGCCTGGCGCTAGCGCCAAGCCAAAAAGCGCCATGGCGCTATTGGTGCTATTTTTGGCTGGCGCCAGGAACAAAATGCCTGGCTCTGGCGCTTGGCGTCAGCGCAAAAGCAAAAAGCGCCATGGCGCTTGGCGCCATTTCTCTCTGGCGCCTGGCGCCAAAGTTCTGGCGCTTTTCACATCACTACACTGGAGATAATGCGTGTGCGGACGCTAAACTGTAAACTGTGTGCTGGAAAACTCATAAATCGGCTTTAAACGCATTTGAGTTTACTGGATCGAGCTATTCTGAATCCCTATCAGCTGCAGTTGACAGACACCTCATTTTGGTAACCTCACATGTATTCAAAGTCGATTTATGAGTTTACCAGCACACAGTTTACAGTTTAGTGTCCGTACCCCTTAAATAACAGCTTGAGCTTCGTAATGGAGCCACAAAAAAACCCGCGTGAAAGTAATGAAATCGAAATGCACGCCCGCAAAAAAAAACGGAAAGGTTCACCCGTTTCGCAAAATGAAAAGAACCATAGAGCTGCAGTACGTAATTCATAATAATGGTTCTCACCATTACAAATACCTACTTTAATTCCGATAAAAGAATTAATTTCATTATTTAAAGCCTCTTTATTGCCGCCAAAAAAATGAACAACTTGGAAATATTCGGGAGTTCGATGAATAGAAGCCTAATGTTGGCTGGGTGCCAACGAGGAGGGAAATTCAAATAAGAACGCGGTGCAAATCACTGCATAAACAGACTTCCTTCTAACACAAGCGAAACAGCATATGACACACAAAGAACAAAAATACACAAAACAGCACATTGGAAAATTAGCTGAGCAGATGCTACCACCATTCCGACCCGTTTCCCACGAAAACGCGATCAAATTCCACTAGAAATGCCTTTGATTGGTTGAAAAGAGTCTGGTTTACTGCTGGTGCGCAATTTTCGGGATGACATTGGCCTTGTAAAATCAATCGATGTTGCGGCCGTTTAACATACAGATGCATATTCCATACTGTAGTGTTTTTCTTATTCATCAATTTGCAGTCTGCAATATGGTAAAGTAAGGCAATCGTTTTCGAGTTTTTTTTTGTATTTTTCATGATATTTAGCATCTTCCATCATTTCTTAACTGAAACAAATGAACATAAAAAGTAGAAATAACGAGATTTAGTGTTCGCCATTTTACAGGGAAATTGAACAATGCAAAATTTAATTTTACAGGGTCATTGAACAAGACGAATGTAGGCCTCTGTGATTTTGCATGTTGTCTTGAAAATGTCAAACAGGTTAAGAGTTTGGCAATGTGTTCAATATGAAAATAAAAGTGCGCTGGAAAAAAACCCACCAAAATTGCTTTACTATTCAAATCAATACACCTGATTCCCCTATCTAAGAAACAAAAAATTATCAAGTGTGTGAACCTCACAAAATCCAAAATTTCCTCAAGCTGGACCAGCAAATCAGGTAAATCTGCATGTAATATAATCCAGTATGTAATGTGCACTCGCCACTCGATGGGGCTTGACTTCACCAGTCCCGTACTCATTCCCTATCCGAGGGCGCAATATGAACACCTTTCCATGAGCGCGCGCAAACCGCAACGCAGTGGCACGGGCGGAAAAGTGCCCCGAGCACGGGTCTGACCGCTTTGGTGACACTACCGTATATACTCGAATAAATCACCTGGGGAATTAGTTTTTCGTCAGACTTTTTTTGAGGGGGAATTATTATTTCATCACAATTTTAAGCATGTTTCTATGAAATGATTTCATGAAATATGCTTTATTTACTAAATAACATGTAATTTCTGTTCGAGTGGATCATTCGCATGCAAAAACTTTATCATATGCCTAAAAGGGGGATTATTCGAGGGGGGGTTCCCTCACTCGTTTAAGAGGGGGGAATTATTCAAGGCGGGAAATTATTCGTGTATACGGTAATTTCGGTGATATGGCTGTGGAAAGATTGAACGGTGATTCCCCGGCAATGAGATAAATAACTGCTTGTGTGAATGCCTCATCAAACGTAGAATATTTTGCTTTTTTGGCTCGGCAATGTTCGTCTGTTTGTTTGTTTGTTTTTAGGTAATGAGGAATTGAATAAGTCCAGTTATGGGACTTTCGCCATATTGGATTTTCGCAGGGGTCAATGGCGTGTGCAGAAAAATAGGTCCGCCGCTTGAATGATGTAATACGCGTGCAGACTGCAGACGTATATTTAAAAAATATCCCAACTTCACCACAATTTTCGTATTTATTTTTACTATTATTTTTTTACTTTTACTATATATATTAGTAACTATTAGTAACTATTTACTTTTTCATGCGGTTGATCATTATTTTTTCATAGTAATCTCCAATGCTACATAAGTGCCTAAAATGTCTGTTGTCCAGCTGGTTTCAGGTCAGATGGTAGACCCTGAAACCTTTACCAGCCCCAATTTTATACCAAAAATGCTAATTTTCAGCTGATCTCAGTTTCTTTCTCTTATTCCGGATTATAAATACGTCTGCACGCGAATTACATAATTCGGGCGGCGGACATATTTTTCCGCACACGCCATTGACCCCGCAAAAATCCAATATGGCGAAAGTCCCATAACTGGACACACCGGAGGAATTGGCCGTGACTCATAGGGGTTGAATTATTTGCTCTGATTTAGAGTCTTTTCTGTGTTGCCAAGGAAGTTTCTATTTTCTCTGCTTTGCGTGCAATGCGAGAAAACGTCTTATTAAACCAAAAATAAATATGAGTTTGATGGCTCCTATGGAAAACTCCGAAAATCTCCCCCGTCTGACAAAAGTATTGTAGTATTTGATTGAATTACTACAATAAATTCAATCAAATACTACAGTATGAATGAGTTGAAGAATGAGGTGTTTGACTGCACCGACCGATTGTAGAAAAGGGGCCCTTCTATTCTGTCAACTCAGGGGGTGGAGCGTTTCCTCACTCGGTTGACACGGGGGTGCGTGATTAAGCAACATCTGTAGGTAATCTTTGATGTAATCGTTCATGTGCCTCCTGAACGAAAGAAATACTTCGGCATGCAATGAAACATAGCGGCTACAATATTGTTTTCACTGGTGTTTAAAAGAGACAACAAAAAGCACAAAAGACTTCAGCGACTTCACAAATATGTAGACACGGGTAACTTGCACCCCAGTGCTGTGGTAGAAATAGCCTCAACAACACCCAAATATTATTGTACATTTCCAAATGAAACTCTTGTATTCTGTCAACGCCGACAATATATGTATGTATAGGAAGTCGCTCCAAAATCACGACAAAATTCCCCTTTATGACAAAATTAATCAACTATAGTTGCCAATCCAAGAGCGCGGGCAGCGGCGCACAAACTCAAAACTAGGGACGCCGCGAAATGCGGCGCGCACCTGCCGCACCCGTTGCACCTGTCCTTGTCGCAGCAGCACACGTGCATCGAACTGGTCAGGTCGGCGCTGAAGCGCGAGTTGTCCGCTGCGAGGCAGAGCTGTTAAAAGTACTGAACTTTCTTAAAAGTAGACGTAAACGTAAAGTATTTTTGTTTTACTCACTCCTGAGTACAGTAAACGTAAAGTATTTTTGAATATTTTTACACTGCGTAAAACGTGAGTAAAGTACCTTTTCGTATGTAAAATACTTTCGAGTATAGGTATTTATCGAGTAAATGTAAATACGTTTTAACAACTATGCTGCGCGGCGCGGCGTTTCGACGTAAACGCGCCAAATTCTCAGTTGTGTAAAAGGGCAATTTTGAGAGCAGACCGGTGACGTCCACGCTGGTGTCGTAGCAGTTCGCGTTGATGCATCGCAAGTCCGTGTGCAGCCTGGTGTGATATTTTGTTTTTGGCCCGTAATTAATAAAACTACCGTATTTGCTTGAATAATACCCCCCTTGATCAAAAAGCAGCGTAAAGTGTCTTAAGTAGTGATGGAAAAGCGCCATGGCGCTGGCGCCTGGCGCTAGCGCCAAAGCAAAAAGCGCCATAGCACTTTTGGCGCTTGGCGCTATTTTGCTCTGGCGCCATTGGCGCTTGGCGCTGGGGTTCAGAAAAACGCCATGGCGCTTTTGGCGCTTGGCGCCAAAAGTCTGGCGCTTTTTCCATCACTAGTCTTAAGACTGCAAAAGCACGCTGACCTATGCAATCTGTTGTATACCAACGATGCCGGAAATTCATCACACGATCTGTAAATGACATTTCTTTGAGTGCCGCGCCCCTTGACCATGGTGGCCACCTGTATACAAATGAAAATATAAGTGAAATAATCAAGATACTAATTCCGCAACCCAAAAACTGATTACCCCAGAGAAGTTTCGATTGCTCTATTATGCAACATATTTATGTCTGATCTCGCACGTATAGCACGCACACTTACTTTTCATTGTTTCTGTTAAGTGTGATGCTTAAAAAATTTATGTTAAATATTTACATGACATTCACTAAACATCAATTTGCGATGTCAACTAGGTAGTCCGAACCAATCCGAATACCTAGGTAGTATATATTTGAAACTTTGTTTCAATACTTGACACGTAATCACTGTGATTTTCCCCGCTCCGTCACAACGTCAAAAATAGAAGCGCTTCAAAATCCCCACCTGCAAACCTTGATGCACAACTTTTCCGGGCGGCAAGTCAACGGCAAGCTATAGTATTCAGGGGGCAGTCCCAAGCCCTGTAAAGTGTAAAGTAAAGTGTCAAATGTAAAGTCAAATGCAAAGTCAGATGTCAATTGTCATGCAAAGTGTCAAATGTAAAGTGAAGTGTAAAGTAAAGTGTCAATTGTGTATCCAAATCTTATGTTTTTGTATCCAAATCTTATTTTTGACATAAGATTTGGATGCAAAAAAAACATAAGATTTGGATACACAATTGACACTTTACTTTACACTTCACTTTACATTTGACACTTCGCATGACAATTGACATTTGACTTTGCATTTGACTTTACATTTGACACTTTACTTTACACTTTACAGGGCTTGGGATCGCCACCAGAGTCATTGACCGACGTGGCCGCGCTCGCACCAGCCGCAGCGCTTCCATGCAACCAGTGCACGTGCCCAGGGTGGACACCTTGGGGAAGCCACGCTGCGTGCTCGTGTCCGACATAACGATTATTTTCGAGCTTGGTCTATTGGATGGAGTTATTCAACTTGAATTTTGACCATCGTTATTTTCTTAGTTTCTAACGATACTTTTTGGTATTACTCGAAAATAATCGGCTTTTTGTTGACTGTTTACGACGACGGGGTTCTTGAAGGGGCCGGACGTTTGTTCCACGCTACTCTCTGCCTGGGGTTGATGTATATGTAGATATCTACCGTATTTACTCGAAATGGCCCTCTTGAATGCACCCCACCCCCATCGAAATACCCCCCCCCAATACCTGTAAGTAAGTAAGTAACCTGCAATACCAATACCTGTAAACCATCGAACAAAACGTGTCGGGCTAATAAATACAATTCCGAGTCAAGTCTCACTCGCACTCACAGTGACAATATCTACCTCCTCGACAAATTGGTGACAGTGTATTGGATGCAAGTCGCCCAGAGGGCCACGACTTTCCAGCGCTGAAATTGACAGAAAAACGGATAAAATGCGTGTGAGATGACTGTGCGACGACATTTTTTAAGTCTCGTAAAAATAATTATTATTTTGGCGCAACGACGTTTTTTAAAATACTCTTTCATAGGATGTTGGCATTGAATGTGCGTTTATGCCTTCCGATCTCAAAAAGTGGAAATTTGACTTCACGGGAGATTTCATTTTTTAAATACAAGACAATACCTACCGTATTACCTCGAAATACCCCCATGGGGGTTTATTATTTCGTCAGCAAAATTTGAGGGGGGTTAATTCGAGGGGGGGGGGGGTTATTCGAGGGTTTTTTTTATTATTTCGTCAGATATTTTCGTGAAATTCATAGTAAAGAATACGCATTTTCTTACACAAAAACAGTAATAAACGTGAGAAAATAGGTTATATTTGGGCTATAGATCTACATCGTACACAAATGAGCGTATAACTGTAGCTGCGATGCAAATCAGTATTAATAAATACATCATGTAGATTGCATACATGATGTACATCATCCCGGAGGGGAGGTATTTCGAGGGGGGGGTTATTATTTCCCCAGCCCATTTTGAGGGGGCGTTAATTCGAGGGGGGGGGGGGTTAATTCAAGGGGGGGATAATTCGAGGTAATATGGTATCTAAAATCTGATATTTATAGGTTTTTCCAGAGAGATTTAGTTACCGTATAGCCTTGAAAAAGACCCCTCCCCTGAATAACTTCCCCTGTTGGCCGGGTGAGGAAAAAATAACTCCCCTTGAATATCCCTCCCCCTCTGGACTGGTTATTTGATACGTTTATCCACTATGTGTATTTGCATGATTTGGATGCTGATCAACGTAAATTTTGGAATGGATACTTTTTTTGTTGTTGTTGAACTGTTAAATACATGAATTACATGAGTTCATTACATGCATTATGCAATACATGCATTTGCGAATTACATGCATTCATACAATGAATTAAGTGCAAGTTCCGAGGAAAAAATAACTCCCCCCTTGAATAACATTTCCCATGGATACCTAACCCCTCCCTGCAAAACCTCTGACGAAATTATAACTCCCCTGGGGTCTTATACAAGGACATACGGCATATTTATTTTATGACAAGAAAATATAAAAAATCTCATATTTTTTCATATTTTTTCATAGTCTATCTGGGTTTTTAGAGAGATTTAACTTTATTTTATATTTTTGATAGATTTTCTGAGATTATATTTAGGTAATTTTATTTTCTGAGAACCACCCATTTTTGGACAGCTAAATGCAATGCAATTACCGAAATTTATTCGTTTTTATAAATTTTACACAATCAAAGAATAAGTTCCTCTTGGTTAAGACGCTTAATAACTCCCCCAACGAAATTAACGACAACGGGACGGCGTACGAAATCTCAAAACACCGCCGGAAACATAAACACAAATTTCATCTTCAATCATGCGAGTCGGTTGATTTCGTCATCAAATATCGCTTACCTACTTAATAGGTGTAGTAAATAGATAAAATCACGTGATAGATGACACCTTTACAGCAAAATGCAGTATTTCACGTCCTTCATGCACGTTGTTAAAACGTATTTACGTTTTCTCCAAAAAATCGTATACTCGAGTACTGCAAAAATATGTTAACGTTTTCTTTGGAAGAAAGTACCAGAGTTGCAAAAGTGTATTTACGCTTACCTGAAATACCCGGGAAAATCAGCATTTATATTTACGCTTACGCTTACGCTTTCATAAAATACCCATACAGTTTTTTACGCTTTCCCGGCTTAATTACCTGGGTACTAAAAGCGTAAAAAAAATTCACACGACCCAGTTTTATGCTTTTGAAAACGCATAAAACTATGAAAAAAGAAATTGTATGAGAACATGTGTAAAAAAACAACTGTACATGTGCAACAACCACTGAAAATAGCGACAAAAGTACAACTTGTGTCAAAATATGAGTTTCTGGTAAAAAAATTGTGTCACCAAGTGAAATAAATTCGATGGTAATGATCAATAAATTCATTCAAAAGTGTAAGCAATGGTGTTGTCCTATTCTCAACAGCAAGAGCACTCTCTTAAACAAAATTTTACACTTACGCTTTTTTATGCTTTCCTAGGTATTTTATAAATACCTTACTCTATCCATACTCAAAATTTGGAAAGTGTATTTACGCTTATGCTTACGCTTTCCAAAAATACCGGTATTCTAACAAACTCTGGAAAGTACCTGTACTCATCTTTACGCGTACTTTTTCAAGATATTTGAGTGCGTTTTTTGTATAGGGTTTTATATCAAAGTTTTCAAGGAATAGAAGGGAAAAGGAAGAAAAATGCACAGAAATAGAAAAAATAGTTAAAATTGTGTATATAAGCACATACAGGTATATATATAAATATATATTTAGCACTTTTTACGTTTTCTGGTGAAAAAGTATTTTACTCACGTTCACTCAGTAAGTAAAAACAGATACTTTATGTTTTCTACACTGAGGGTGAGTAAAAATTAGGTAAGTAAATCAATAGGTAAAATACTTTACATTTACGTTTACTTTGAAAAAAGTTCAGTACTTTTAACAACTCTGCCTTCATGGTTGTTCCTATCGGTGCAAAAATCAATTAAAGAATAAAACCTGTTGATATTTTCCAAGGTTTTTCACAAGATTAGTTTACAGTTAAAAAAATTTTACCAGAGAATTTGACGTATTGATACAAAAACATTTGTGTGCCGTTTACCTACCTATTAACTTAAAACCTTTTGTTTTTGTTTTGCAGAAAACATAATGCTGATTGATTTACAACACACGCCGAACGGAATGGATTTGGGCTGATAGTTTCTCAAAAAATTTTAATATTGATGAAGAACGATTCATAAGCTTAGAGCATAAACACTCATTGAACAGAAGTTGAACTCAAGAAGATGGCTCACATGAAGGTGGCTATAATTTATGTAAGTTAACTCTCAGTGCCAATGTAAATGTGAATGAGAGTCAGGTATCACGGTATTTACATGTATTTGCTCGAATAATTCCCCCGATGAATTATTTTTGTCAGACTTTTTGAGGGGGGCTATTCGAGGGGGGATTACTCGTTTATTAGGGGCATTAGGGGGCAACATTATTTCGTTTTATTATTAAAGCATATTTCAAGCAACTAATTCCACAAAATATGCTTCATCAACAAAATAACATGTCATTTTTGTTCAAATCGGACAAAACAAATTATTCACAGGAGAGCGAATTAGTCACAAGAAGGTAATATTCAAGGGGGAATTAGTCAAAAGAGGGAATTGTCCATGGGAAAATTATTCAAGAGGAGGAATTATTCAAACAGATATGGTATTATAAAAACGGCGAAGATTTTGATATTGTTTCGTAAAGCACGTCTGGTAACCAGAGTTGGAAAAACGTATTTACGTTTACCTGAAATACCCGGTTATTTGGTTATTTATATTTACGTTTACGTTTACGTTTTCAAAAAATACCATTACGTTTTGTTACGTTTTCCTGGCACAATTACCCGGGCACTAGAGAAAACGTAAAAATCGTATGGAAAATGCACAAAAACAGTGCATTTTTGAACTTTTTTCTGATACAATAAGTACAATTTATATTTTTGGCCAATTAGCCGCCAAATTGTTTGATAAATAACATAGGTAAGCAAAAATGTGATCGTATTAGCAGAGAAATGCTTGAAATAGGAAAAACAAAGGTGTTTTTCAATGCATCTGATCACGGGTTGTGCACTTCAAAGAAATTTTTACGTTTACGTTTTTTTTACGTTTACCTGTGTATTTTAAAAGTATTTTACGTTTTCAGTATTAATACTCACAATTTAGAAAAGGTATTTACGTTTACGTTTACGTTTTCCGAAAATACCAGTATTTGTACAACTCTGCTGGTAACACGACAGATTATGCCAGTTTGTACCAATATCCGGTTGTACCAGTTTGCCGGCGCAATACCGTATTTCTTTTAGTAGAAAGAGCACCGTTCTATTTTTAGTCTACAATTTTTACCCGCCGTTATATTGGAGGTGCCGCTCTATTAGACGAAATACGGTATTCGAAATGCCTGCAACCATTACCAAAACTATAACAACGACCCGCAGGCATTCACATTCACGATGACATTCACCAGCGCGGCAGATACGTGCGGGCTTATCAGCACCTACCAGTGTCTGCGACAGGTTTCGCTCGGCTCCAGGAATCAATTCGAGAAGGAGTTCGGCAAATACGTCCGCATGCGCACCGACAAATGCTTCAGCGACTCGCCCAGGTGTGATACTAATGCTGCGATTACAGCTCTGGCGTAAAAGTGACCGGGCGTAAAATTGATTTTGGGCGTCAAATTGATTTTGGGCGTAAAATTAATTACAGATGAATGGATAAAGATACAACATTGTTATTTCAGTCAAAGAAGCTTAGATGCAGACATTTCTTGTGTCCAAAACTCATGAGTTTATTTTTATCGTACTGGGAGTTATGAATTTTAGCACGATTTTTCCAATAATGCGCTGTAAAATTAGGGCGTAAAATAAAAAAAATTTGCGCCAAAATTCATAACTTATAGTACAATTAAAATAAACTGATGAGCGTTGGACACAAGCAACATCTGCATGTGCGCTTTCTTTGACTGAACTTACAACGTCGTATCTTTATCCATTCACCTGTAATAAATTTTATGTCCAAAAACCAATTTTACACCGGTCAATTTTATGCCCGAGCTGTAATCGCAGCATAAATGAAATTCTTTGAATAAGACCAACTTGAATACAGCCCAGTCGAACAAAGCTTAGGGGATAAACTCCTCAGGGGATTTATTCGAGGACATACGGTATGTGCTTCTCATTGCCATATGCGATATCCTGATTAGATAAATATACTAGGCGGACCGCGAGTATTTATGAGTCCAAAGTTACTGATGTTATGTCTTAATACTGCACGCACTTCCACATAAAAAAAATTAAGTATTTGCTTGAATAGTTCCCCCTTGAATAATTCTCCCCTCGAAAAATCCCCCCTGTAAGACAACTGAGGGAATAATAATTCCCACCTCGAATGATACCCCCCCCCTCGAAGATATTTGCTCAATCAGTTGTGCCAAATTTTAAACGTTTTGTGTTAAAATGCATATTTCGTGTAATGACATGATAGAAAGATGCTCGAACATTTTGACGAAAGAATAATTCCCCCCTCAAATAGTCCCCCCTCGAATAGTTCACCCTCAAAAAGTCTGGCGAAATAATGATCCCCCAGGGGGATTATTCAAGCAAATACGGTATTTGAAAAAAGAAAAAGGCGTCGCGTACAACCGACAAATGTTTCTTCCTGAAACGTTCTTTTCTTCTTTTTCAGAACAATTTTTATTTTATCAACGATGACGTCATAATGGAGTGTTTTCTCTAGAGTACCGTATTACCTCGAAATACCCCCATGGGGGTTTATTATTTCGCCAGCAAAACTTGAGGGGGGGTTAATTCGAGGGGGGGGGGGGTTTATTATTTCGTCAGAAATTTTCGTAAGGATCGTAGTAAATAGTAGGCATTTGTACCCAAAATCGGTAATAAATGTGTCCCAACAGTCTATATTTGGACATAAAAACGTAGATACCTACACAAACTACGCTATGTGTAGCTGCAATGCAAATTAACAGTAATATACATCATGTACATTGCGTACATGACGTATTTATTATGTACATGACGTACATCATTCCGAAGGGGGGGGGGTATTTCGAGGGGGGGGTTTATTATTTCCCCAGCCCATTTTGAGGGGGGGTTAATTCGAGGGGGGGGGGGGGTTAATTCAAGGGGGGGATAATTCGAGGTAATACGGTATACTAACGACATGGGAACCGGGAATTTTCGTAGTCATTTTTTGGTTACGGGATGAAATCCAAAATAAAAGTAAAATAAAAAATAAAATAAAATAGAGAAATGGACAGCGCGCGGCTAGCTGAGTATACCAATCTTGCATCTTTTAACCTTCCATCGCAGAGGAGCGCTGAGCAACGGCAACTGCTACATGCCGAGGTCGTCGAGCTCGGGCGAGGACGACTGGACGTGCGGCTTGTGCGCCACCATCAAGAGCTACGTCATGGAGAACTACGTGCACGGCGACGGGCTCAAGTGGCCTTGCGTCAATTTCCGCCTGCACGACATCTTGTCTAAGGAGATCGCCGGCTGTTTCGGCAGCAAGTTCTCATCGGATGACGTCATTGAAATGGCCAAAGCCGACGTGACGCACTTGACCGATACATCGTCTAGGTAGATGAATACGGAATTTGTATGTATTTATTGAGTTATGTTTATTGCAGGTACTTATTGTAGGTACACCCCAGGAAAACCGTGTTTTTTTACTGATCGGCGCACCGCACACTCAAAATTTTCAAGGGCGGTTCGAACGTTTTTGAGTTCCGCCAAGGCAGAACTCCAAGGGCAGTTCAAACATTTTTATTTGGGAAAAATGTGGCATTTTTAGGACATTCGGATGAAATTCACACGAATCCGGATGAATTCACACACTTTTTGTCCATTTGCATATCATAACAAATCATTTCAAAAACATTGGGACACTTTCAATTCCGCCCTTGACTTAAGAGATACGCCCTTTAGAGAAGGTTGTTATGAGAAACACATCTTATTTATCTTACCAAACATATTTGTGAAAAAAAAATTATAGGTAGATCTAGGCTTTGTCTTCAAAAATGAATAGAGAACTTTTTTAGTAATATCCACTAGTTTAAAAGATATTGAAGTTCACCGTGTGGCATATTTGTGTAAACTGAAACTGAATTCCACCCTCTAGAAAGTGTCCGAATTTTTTCTTGCCTAGATGGCGCACTGCACACTCAAAATTGTCAGGGGCGGTTCAGACGTTTTTGAGTTCTGCCAAGGCGGAATTCCAAGGGCGGTTCAGACATTTTGCACCTTCCTACCTGTCTGAAATAGCCCATGCACGATCCAGGGCAATTCCGCCATCGTGCAAAGTGTTCGAACGTTTCATGTGCGGAATTGAAATCGAGGGCAGTTCGAACGTTTTTGGATTCCGCCCCGGTTTTTAATTCCGCCCTTTTGAATTCCGCCCTTGAAAAAGTGTTCGAACTGCAACCGAAAATTTGAGTGTGCCGTGCAACATAGGAAACAAAATAATATGTGTCTTTGTGCGACCCGTGCGTGATTTATGAGTGCCTTTATGCCGACTCGGTCGATGTCATGTCGATTTTTAACTTTCTGGGCCCCGTGCTGCTCATTAGATAGCCATCCAAAGTCAAATTTCCGGGGTAAAAAGTGAGCCAAAAATCAAAATGATAAAGACTTTTTCCTCAAAATTCAGTTTCCTCAAACCCCCCTCAAAATTCTCACTCCGAAAAAATAACCCCCCTGGGGGTACATATTTCTAGGAAATACGGTAGTCAATCGCCAACCGACCATCATTTCCCAACCCGCCATTCCCACCCTCAGAGTGGGCGCGGGCGACCGTTTCCTGGAGGCGGCGACGCGCGTCGACACGTGCCGCGGCCACTCGGCCTCCCGCGCGGACGCCACCAGCGAGTGCATGCGGTCGACGCCCGCCGCCGGCACCATGGCCAGCTACTGCGACGCGGTCGAACAGTGCGTCGACGGGGCTAAGGATACTAGGTGGGGGTACTGGGGGCAGTTGAGGGGTTTGCTTCCAAAACTCGATAACTCCATGTTTTTCAGTTTTGTGAAAATTGCATTTGAAACTTTGCATTTGCATTTTATGGAGTTATCTAGTTTCGAGTGAAAATTCATCATTTTGATGGTGGAGATATCGAGTTTCGGATGAAAATTTACATTTTTTTCAAAAATCGGTGTCTCTGTATCTCGGGAATGGTGTTATATATTGAGCAGATTTTTTTCTATCATATACAAATATGTACGCTTATATGAGATCCACACCTAACTCAAATTTTTTCACTTTGTTCGTTATAGAGTTACGGAACCAAACGCCTCAGTTGTTTGCAGGGGTATTCTAGATTTTGACCCTCCGGGGGGGGGGGGTTGGGGGGTCGGATAGATAGCAATTCAATCCTGAGATAGCTGAGAAAAATTTTGAGGGGGGGGGGGGTTCGCAGGGGTTCAATATATGAGCTTTTTTGAGGTATAGAAAGAAGAAAAGGGAGAAAAATCGCTAAAAGTGGGTGTAAAATTGCTAAAAATGCGTATATAAGCACATATGGTACTAAAAATAGCTGAAAATGGGCAGTTAGACACATGAACTAGTGATTTTGGAGGTGAAATACTATGAACAATAGCGATTTTGAGCGAAAATTGTGGTATAGTTTCTCAAAAAATACTCCAGATAGGCAGATAGCTGGCCTTTGGGGGAAGGGGTTTAGGGGATAGTAGCCCAAAATTTTGCCTCCGGGATACATAGATAAATAGCTGAGCAGCCTCCGGGATAGATAGATAGCTGGGCCGTTTGGGGGGGGGGGGGTTAATCCACCCTTTTCTGCCCCTGGTTGTTTGTTGCAGTTGTTTTTGAAAGGGGAGTAGCTAGGGTGTCAAATTTCCATTTCCGTTTTCCGTTTCCGCCTTTCCGCAGGAAAATTTTTTACCTTTCCGTTTTCCGTTTTCCGGCAGCCGAAAAAATTTTACCTTTCCGTTTTCCGTTTTCCGGCAGCCAAAAATTTTTTACCTTTCCGTTTTCCGTTTTCCGGCAGCTGAAAATTTTTTACCTTTCCGTTTCCGTTTTTCCGGCCCATTTTTCCGTTTTCCGGCTGAAAAATTTTAACCTTTCCGTTTCCGTTTTACCAGGCCATTTTTCCATTTTCTGGCTCCATTTTCAGTTTTCTGGCTCTTTTCCATTGTTTTTCCAATCTGTATTTATCTTCAATTGGCTCATCCCATTGTGTTGTTTTTGTCTCTTGGAGCAGCATTGACAACTGGGATTTCAGGGTCAGTGAAACAGGTGCTGTGAACCCAATTGAGTCATATGCTGACACCAATAATTTATTCAAGTTTTGTCTGGTTGGTGTTGTGATGCTGTCAATTTGCAATTTTGGTGTTGATATTGCCAGCATGTCCGTTCGGTGATTTTATTTCATGCCCATTACTGCGACAATTTTATTCACCTTTGGACTCCTGTCGTTTTCTGCTATTTCATTCATGATTGATCTGGAGTTTGACAGCCATTCCCTCATGTTCATAGAACATAAGTTAAATAAAGCTTTGACTTTGTAATATAGTTCTAAAGCTTCAACTTCATTTGTGACACTCATGATGAAGTTATCAACATAAATGTTGTTTATTATCATCGCCAACTGGTTTCGTTCCCCTTCATTTTCTTCATATTCATTCATGTTGTTTATTGTCACATTTAAATGGTATTTTATGACTGCTCCCAAAATTGCTGGGCTGCAGACAAGTCCAAACAGTACGTGTTTTAAACAAAGTACTATTAAGTTATTTTCAGTTACTGGTTTTGGGGGATCTTTCAGCCAGAAAAATCATGTGTAGTCTCTAGCTTGGTCATGCAATCCTATTTGCAAAAATGCCTTTTCAATATCGGCAATTAATGCTAGATTGCCTGCCCTGAACCTCAGGAGTACACCCAGTGCTTATGGTGTTGTAATTGGTCCTCTAAAAAGGCACTCGTTGAAACTGGGCTTACCTGCCGACCCATCATACACAATTCTGCATGATGTCGATTTGCCTGGTGTGATTACTGGCGGGTGTGGCAGGTAATGAATCCCCTTGTTGTCTGTTTTGTTGTCACAGATCTCAATTATTCCCTTTTCTAGTTAGTCGTCCAAAACTTTCTGGTATTGTTCGAATAAGTTTGGATCTTTGTTGTATCTTCTTATCAGTGATGTAAACCGCACCAAGGCTTCTGCTTTTCCCTTGGGCAGGTCACTGATACTCTCTTTATATGGCCAGTCAATATAGTATCGTTTGTTGTTGTCGTTGAATTTTATGCTATTTATTATCATCTCCTCTGCAATGTTGTCATCAATTGCATATGGGTCATCAGTGATTCCCACTGCTTCTAGACTGTGAAATTGTCGTAGTGTTTCCTTTCCTATGGCCACTATGGCTACTTTTTCATGATTTTTTGTTGGTTCAGTTAAGCTTGAACTACAAGTGAAAATACAGGCATGATCCATAGTTGCAGAATGTACAGCTACCACAATCAAAGCCAAACAGGCAAACCTGCATGCAGGTTTTCCTTCTGCAAATTTGTCTATTACCGTGCTAATTTCACTTTATTTTTTCCGTTTCCGTGAAAATTTTGCTTTCCGTTTTCCGTTTTCCAGCATTTCATTTTTCCGTTTTCCGGCCAACAATTTTTTTTTACGTTTCCGTTTTCCGTATTCCGCTGAGTGAAATTTTTTTACCTTTCCATTTTCCGTTTTCCGGCAGAAATTTTTTTTACCTTTCTGTTTTCCGTAAAGTGAAAAAATTTTACCTTTCCGTTTTCCGTTTTCCGTAGAAAAATTTTTTTTGACACCCTAGGAGTAGCGAGTATTTTCGTCGTATTTTTGTACTCACACACGGCGCGTTGGAAGATTCCTTTCCGCGTCCGAACTGCGGGAATATACCTACGCGGAAAATTGAAATCTACCAAACACAATGCGTTTAAAGAGTAAGCAATTACGCCCGCATTCAAATTGCATGGAGAACTACAAATTCGTCCGGAATTTCCATTGTAGAACCAAAATTTCATACTGTCCAAACCGAGCGTTTTGCATGGAGTGCTATCGTGTTTCCTCGAATTACTCCCAGGGGGTTTATTATTTCACAAGAAAAAATTTTGAGGGGGGCATATAGAGGGGGCTTAAAGTATAGTTTATGGTCGCTTATTATTCCTCCAATCGATTATTCGAGGGCGAGTGCCCGTTCCGCAAATTGAGAAGTGAGAAGTAAAACAGCAAAAGCGAACTGAATTGAGAAGTAAAACCGCAAAGTGAAGACGAAGATAAATTAACTTTTATTTATTTTGGCTTCGCTTTTGCCAATTCACTTGCCATTTTCCAGCCGCCTTTTACCAATTCACTTGCCATTTCACTCCGCTTTTGCCATTTCACTCCGCTTTTGCCAATTTGCCATTTCACTTCTCACTTCTCACTTTGCGGAACTGGCCCCAGATCAAATCAAGACCCGCAACAAAAACGTCTCAATTCAGTTCGTGCGACGTGTCGGGCAGCACGCGCACCGCGTGTCGGTGCCTGGCGGAGGCGCGCGCCCAGCGCACCAAACTGTTCCAAAAGAACTTGGACGGTCTGTTCGACGAGATGGCCGGGGGAAAGCTGAAGCCAGAGGAGTGCGTGCCGAGGCTGAATGGCGCTCTCAAAGTTGTCGGTGTTTGTTGAACTTTTTATTTGAAGCTGCATTTGTTTGATAAAATAAGATACCTAGAGGTCATTCCAGTGTGTTAGACGTATTGTGGCTGCACACACTAGTTTACTAACACAAGTAAACTCAATTTGGGTGCCCATAAATCAGCTTTGAATGTATTTGAGTTTACCAGAATACGGTTTTTTAGATCCTCGTCAACTGTAGTTTACAGATACCTCATTTTGGTAAACTCAAATGCGTTCAAAGCTGATTGATGAGCACCCAAAAAGAGTTTACTTGCGTTAGTAAACTAGTGTTTGCAGCGCCATTGAAGGATTAGACTCGAAGAATATGTAATCTCGAGTACTGAGTAAATAAGTTCATGTTTCCTTAAAAAATACCGGTAATTATCTTTACGCGTACTTTTGGGAAGTATGCGAGTACAGAAAACGTATTTTAAGGAGCACTTTCAGGTATTTATTTAACGCGAAAATAAAGAAACCTTGATAATAGCATATAATATTCCTAAGAAATATTAAAAAGATAAACAGATCTTTGATGTCTTCCCAAGTAAACATCGAAAAAATCCTTTGTTACCTGCGGGAAAAATACTACCGTTTGCGTTTTCAATGGAAGAAGAGTAATTAACTCACCTTTTACGCAGTGTAAACATGAAAAATATTAGGTACTTTACGTTTTCTGTACTCGGCGGTCAGTCGAGTAAAAATACCTTTTCCAACACAGTCCAACGTGGACTACATGCGCGCGATCGGCTTCGTAATGGAACGATGCCTCACCAAGCCGCCGCCAGTAACGTTGAACGAATTGGTGAAAAACGCCTGCTACGCGGCCGCCGAGGGCAACGCGGACATGGTCAAGCGCGCCGTGGAAATGATGGTGAACACTCTCGATTTGCTCATCGATAGAGCGACCAGATATTGCTCCTGTTTGACTTAGTCACGGTATTTTGGTGAGGCTTCAAAAGGGAACTTAATCAGTAGAAGTTGTGATGGCGCTGACGTAATGGTGGTAGCGCCATTGCGCTTTTGGTGTTTGGCGCCATTTTGCCGTGGCGCTATTGGTGGCTGACGATCGCGAACCGTATAGCTAACGGGGCAGGCCTGATACGCACATCTGCCCGATACGCAGATTTGCCCGTTTTTTTCACTTGACACTTTTTCAAGTGATTTTCAGATATGAGTGACGTGAAAAAAGTTCACTAATGTCATTGCGCAACTTTTTTTCACTTTACTCATATCTGAAAATCACTTGAAAAAGTGTCAAGTGAAAAACAGTGAAAAATGGCTATTTTTCACTGTTTTTTCACTTGACACATTTTCAAGTGATTTTCAGATATGAGTGAAGTGAAAAAAGTTCACTAATGTCATTGCGGAACTTTTTTTCACTTTACTCATATCTGAGAATCACTTGAAAAAGTGTCAAGTGAAAAAAACGGGCACATGTGCGTATCGGGCACATGTGCGTATCAGTGCACACCCATAGTTAACAGCCATCCCGGAATCCCAGTCCCGTTTGAAACCTACACTTTACATCTAGCTGTAAAAATGCACATGTTTATTATTGATTGTACACATCCGATTTTATGAAGTTAAAGAAAAGAAAAGAAAATCACCGCCATCGCAATGCACCTAAATACCTAAGTCTACTTCTGTAGTAGATAGCCATAGAATGGGAACAAAAGTCAGCCATATAAAAACAACTAGAGGCTTTTGTATCAGTCAGTCATTCTCTACTTGACTCACTGTGATTAAGGAAAACACCCATCTCTGGATCTCAACTACTGAAATCTCAAACAAAGCCAACGACTCCAGTCTTCAAACAACACAGAGAGCAACTACAAATGTAAATTCAACCAACAAGACAGCATAACTTTCATGATATAGGGAAGCAAAGTTTGGACCACATAGCCTCCACTGACCACATACACATTAGGCTCGCTTGGCATGTAAACCGCTTGGCATGTAACCAGTTGCGGGGGTCTCATGGGGGAGGGCTGCTCAGCTACCCTACTATCCGGAGGATAATATCCCCTGAGCCCTCCACAAATCGCTCAACTATCAACTATTGCATGAAATGGTCATCGACAAATTGATTTTTGGGCATCACCGTGAAATTGATTTGTCGGCGTTCATTTAACATTTTTTTCAAATTCGAATTTAACATCTCCCATATGAAAAATTTTTCTTTCTAATTCGAGTATTTAACATTTATTTTCAATAAAAAACTTGAAAAAATGAAAATAATGGATTTATCGGTGAGGTGACGTTGAATTTGTCGCATCACCTCCTATTGATCGTTATGCTGTAAATCCAGCTTTATGATGATCGATTAAATCAAAGTTTTTTTCTTGATAATGCAGCGACGAGGCCAGCTATTTAGTGGTTAGTTAGTGTAGTTAGTTCTACTGTTGTTTTCACTTCAGAATTGTAAATATACCGTATTACCTCGTATTACCCCTGGGGGTATTTCGAGGTAATACGGTAGGTAATATTTAATTTTTTGGTTTGTATATCCATGGTAAAACAGTCAACTATCATGTTTATTTTTCCTCGGAACGCGTTCTGTTCAGTGATCACAATGAAATAATTTACCAGATACGTATTAGTAATTGATTTGATGACTTATGAATCAAAACATGGCAACGTTTTGGTGCTGTACACACTATTAGGTATATCATCGAAATTTGGGAAACTCAAAAATATGTCTTCAACACATTTGAGTTTACCAGAATGAAGAGTACGTCAGAATCATTCCTCTGGTAAACTCAAATGTGTTCAAACATATTTATGAGTTTCCCAAATTTGTGTACTAATTTGTGTGAGAATTTTGAGGGGTGCATTAGAAATAAATACCGTATTTCCTTGAAATACAACCAGAGGGTTTATTTTTTCAGAGTGAGAATTTTGAGGGGTGTATTTCGAGGGGGGTAATTCGAGGAGGGGTTTATTATTTCGCCAGAAATTTTTTGAAATCCCAGTACCAATAACGTACGCAGACGTAGAAAAACGCCACAAAAACCACCATGTATAGGAGTCTATAGCCTTATATAAGTATGAAGATGATATAAACCATGTTCTAACGTAACACAATC
Source organism: Sphaerolaimus hirsutus (assembly GCA_964036195.1). Lineage (NCBI taxonomy): Eukaryota > Metazoa > Nematoda > Chromadorea > Monhysterida > Sphaerolaimidae > Sphaerolaimus > Sphaerolaimus hirsutus. Next base: position 16,139,297 of record OZ038456.1, read on the forward strand.
ATTGTTTTCAACGTGTGTTCTGCGTTTCCCTGAGCTTTTGTCATCTACGTTCCCTATACACTGAGTTTGGGAGGGTATTTCGAGGGGGGTTTATTAATTCATAGTGCCCATTTTGAGGGGGGTATTTCGAGGGGGGTTTATTAATTCATAGTGCCCATTTTGAGGGGGGTATTTCGAGGGGGGGGGGGGTATTTCGAGCGTGGGGGGGGGTAATTCGAGGAAATACGGTAGGTATTTTTTGTTATTTATATTAGAAAGCATACTGTCAGCTAAATTTACAATCGATCGTTTCGCGAATAAAGACATAGGGGCCATTAAATTTTGGGTTGTGTTTATCTGGTTAAGATAAAGTGATTATCAGCACTATTTTAAGGGTGTATTTATTTTTATTGCTGTCAAATTTCTCACTGTCTCATCACTAAAAGCTTATTTTCAAGACAGTGCAAATATTCTGATTTCTTCAGCCAAACAATCCCCCATATCGATGGGGCTTACCAATTCTCTTATTGACAGTTTTCCTGACTTTATAAAGGATTTTCTGCTGCTGTTCTGCATCTGCGAAGCGCAAAAGTGGTTGACTGGACGGACAAACGATTTGAAATTTTGACAAAATTTACTTCGCGGGTATTAGCGGGCTTCGCGGGCTTAGGTATTGTATACCGTGTTACCTCGAATTACTCCCCCCTCGAATTAACCCCCTCATAATGGGCTGGGTATAATGGGCTGGGCATAATGGGCTGGCTGCGAAATAATAACCCCCCTTCCCTCAAAATATCCCCCCTCGAAATACCCCCCCCCCTCCGGAATGATATACATCATGTATGCAATGTACAGGATGTATTTATTACCGCTATATTGCATCGCAGCTACGTTTTTATGTTCAAATATATCGTGTTTGGACACATGTATTACCTGTTTTCAGTATGCAAATGCCTACTATTTAATTTACTACGATCCTTACGAAAATTTCTGACAAAGTAATACACCCCCCCCTCGATATAACCCCCTCAAATTTTTGCTGGCGAAATAATAAACTCCCATGAGGTTATTTCGAGGTAATACGGTAATTGTACTACCCATTTGTGTGAAAGTGCCACTGCACTTTTGTCGATTGGCACTATTTTGCTCTGCTCCTGTACACAATGCAAAAGCGCTCCACAGTTGGGACTAGCGCTAAAGCAATAATTACCATAGTACTTTTTAAATTTGGCGCCATTGGCGCTTAGCCCCTAATAGGCGCCTTTTTACGCCACTAGCTGTATTTATACAATGCTATTTGCTATTTTTTCTGGCTTTGTGTCCTACAGTCCCAGAATGGCGCCAACGCCATGGGCGCCATGGCCACTGGGAATAATTTGATCCATTCAAGTTTATGTTATTAATGAAAATGCCAAACATACTCACTCGCAATCTCAGGGGGCGCCTGTGTCGTCGCTTCAACAAAAACGGGACACCATTGGCACATTGCCAATAGTGCAGCGAAAATAATCACGACCGATTTGTTGTTCATACTTTCGATGAATGGGCTCACTGCCTTGTTTGTTGTATATTCAAATGAAACAGGAATGGAAGAAAAGCGCAAACAGGTGACTATTTATGCCACCGATAGCTATTGTAGCGTGTTGTACATGCAAAAATGCAAATAAATCAACATACCGTATAAGCCAGAGTTCCCCTGTTTTGTCAGAGTGATATGACTGTAGCGCAGCGACATTATAACTCAGTTTTTCGGGCTTATTTTTCATCAGAATCTTAAAATCATCACTCAAATCGACTAACTAGGTAAGAGTAATTTTTCATATCTATAATTACCTTATACTCCGCGGAACGCATGTTATGTATATGAGTTTCCAAAGTTCTTAAAATTTCGTTAGAACCTAGTACTTATTTCACTGTGTATTTCTGTAAATTTAATCATCCTGTGTGACTGTGTCATATGTTCAGTCCAATCAAGTATTGATTCTATTTCTTGCATCTTCATTTTTTTTGCTTGCCATCAATGTTTATTAATGATCCATCCAATCTAATACCTAAATGTGACATACTTAGAATAACCACTAACGATGGCAAACCCCCGAGAAAAAAGTATTTAAATTTTTAAGTGTTTTTTCGAAAACTAATTTTCGAATTTTCGAATTTTTCCCCAAATTACTTTTCGAATTTCGAATTTAATTTTCGAATTTTCGAATCTTTTCTAGCAATTTTCGAATTTTTTTGTCCAGTTTTCGAATTTTTTCAATTAATTTTCGTATTTTTTTGGAAAAATATTGAATCTGAAGCTTTAAACACATTATTTAGACTGTTTTCATATTCTTCTCAGTTTTTATAACCTTATTTTTACCATAATTTAGCATTAAAAATGGTGGAAGGAGTTATTCGAACCAGTGTCCTGCTTCTTCATTTAATGCACACATTGACACATTTAATTCACCAACGCAGCAAAGGCAATAAGGACAACAATTTAAAAATCGGTGTCAAATAAAATATTGGCATCAAATAGAATATTGGCATCAAATAAAATATTGGCATCGAATACTGTATTTCCTTGAATTAACCCCCCCCCCCCCTGGGGGTCTATTACTTTGCCAGAAATTTTTTGAAATCCCAGTGCTAAATTGTTTTTTGTAAGTAACATAGATGTAAAAAATGCAACAAAAACCGCCATTTATAAGACTCTATAGACTTATATAAGTACGTAGACGGTACAAACCCTGTTCTAACGCAACACAGTCATTGTTTTTAACGTGTTTCCCAGATAACAAACCGCACAAACATTCTCTATACACCAAATTTGGGCGCGGTATTTCGAGGGGGGGTTATAAATAAATAGGACAAATATTGAGTGGGGGGTAATTTGAGGGGGGGAGGATATTTCAAGGAAATACGGTATAAAAACGGATGTGTCGAAGTCCGCCTGTTCCGCCGCGGATGACATTTCAATGTTTTTTTTGTTACGTTTTGCTTTTTCATACGCGCCGCATATCAATTGTCGCTTTATTTAGCACGTTGAACTTAAGAATGCGTTTTGTTGCCTTGAATTGCCTGAAAAATTCGAAAACTATTTTCGAATTTTTGAATTTTCGAATTTGAAAAATAAATCGATTTTTAAGTGTTTTTTCTAGGGGTGAAATAAAAATTCGAAAATTCCAAAAAAATTCGAAAATTCGAAAATGTTTTCGAATTTTTGAATCTTTTTTGGCCGTCGTTAATAACCACACACAGTAAAATAACGATCATTCATTTGTGCTTTGCATCAATGATGTAGAACTTGTTCAGTTGACCAAGGTGGCGAAGCCCAGTTGACTTTGACTGGTCCGCTTCAGCCGCATCTGCGTGATCAAATATAAAAATACAAATGGCAGTCTCACAATCATACTGGTTTAACGTAGATAAGCATTTAGGAGGCAAAAAGAATGCAATGTTGAAAAATATTGTGCCGTTGGCTGGTTATTGATTGTAACGTAAAGACCCTAAATAATTAAATGTAAAGACATTTAGGTTTTCAAAAATTTATGGTTAAAACGGTAGTGTGTGTAGGCACAATTAACGATGGCAAACCCTCCAAAAAAAAGTATTTAAATTTTTAAGTGTTTTTTCCAAAATGAATTTTCAAATTTTCGAATTTTTCCTGGAATTACTTTTTGAATTTCGAATTTAATTTTCGAATTTTCGAATTTTCGAATCTTTTTTGGCAATTTTCGAATTTTTTTGGCCATTTTTCGAATTTTTTCTAATAATTTTTGAATTTTTTTGGAAAAATATTGAATCTGAAGCTTTAAACACAGAATTTGGACTGTTTTGGAAGTGGCTATACTCGGCAGACGTGCTAATCTACAAATAGATATGATTTATATCTTTCGCTGGCAGACATCCAACTGAAAACTTGTGAACTGATTCACCACTGCACTCCATTTCATCCTGACTCCGAACCAGTTCAGTCAGCCGTAAGTTCACTGTGGACTGTGGTTATGACGTCATGATGGAGTGTTACCACCAGAAAAATGTAGGCTGTAATTTCGCCTGAGTATAGCACACTGGGCATACTCAGTGCATACAGTGCTAACTGCACGAAATATGGGTACTTCTCAAACCAATACTCAAAACCACTCTTATACTCCAGCGACATACCACCTACAATGAAATCTACCATGAATAAAAGAACAAACAAAAAAATTTCATAATATTTATCAAAGCAATTTGATTTATATGATGAAATTTTTTTATGTTTGTTCTTTTATTCAGATGGGATATGGTAGGTTTCATTATAAAGTGTAATGTCGCTGGAGTATATCTTTGATCACATATCTTTTACTTATAAATATGTGCAGTTCCTATGTGCTGTCCCAGACACCTGTAAAATGCTCTGTGAAATGTCAAGTGTTGTGCAAAGTGTCTAAAGTCATGGAAATTCTGTGGAAAATGGCAAATATGTTTGCCATTTTTCCAGGGCATTTTCATAACTTTTGACACTTTGCATGACATTTCACATTTTACAGGGCAGTTTACATTTCAACGTTTTTGGACCTTTTTTCTGTTTTGTTTCGCTTTTTCATAAGCACCGCGTATAAATTTTCGTTGTATTTAGTACGTTGAACTTAAGAGTGACTTGAATTGCCTGAAAAATTCGAAAAGTATTTTCGAATTTTCAAATTTTTGAATTTTCGAATTTTTTGAAAAATAAATCGATTTTTAAGTGTTTTTTTCTAGGGGTGAAATAAAAATTCGAAAATTCCGGAAAAATTCAAAAATTCAAAAATGTTTTCGAATTTTCGAATCTTTTTTTGCCATCGTTAGGCACAATGTACCTACACACACTAGTTTTCACCGTGACATGGGAAAACTGAATTATTTTCAAATGCAGATTAATCAACATGGTTGAATGATGTTATTTAATTTTTATGTGAATCTAAATTTATTAAAGTTTGAATTTGAAAATTTGAAAACTAATACACATATAGCATACAATAAGAGTAGGCTGAATGTCGCCATGTTTTCACAGTTTCACAGTTTTCACATATTTCAGTTTTCACACGAGTCATGGTGAAAACTACTGTGTTTAGAGCCAATATTTACCTGCTTTGAACACTATTTTAACTCAATAATGCTCTACATTATCAGAGAGATTTTCTGGAGAAAATCACTTGCAAAATTCTCTTGCACAAATTACATGTTGAAGTCATAAAGCGCAATACTTGCACCTTGCACCACAATGTATCTAGTATGAGTGATTTTCTCAGTGATTTTTTTTTTGAATTGCAAAAATACATATAAATATATCACTCAAAATTTGAAAAAAAATATAAATATATATAAATCACAGGTTATTTATATTTATTATGATTTTTGAAAATATAAATCACGCTTTATTTTTCGAATGCTAATGGCAGTAAAAAAGTTGACGAAAAATAGAATGGTACTCTTCTATTAGAAGAAATGGGGAGTTTCATTCCAAAAATGCATATATCCACAATTTTCAATTTTTCAAAATCGCATTTTAAAGTTTGGCGATGGCCCTGACGGCGCTATGTTTTGGCGACAAAGCTTGCCTTGCACTTTTCAGATAGATCTGACATTTCTCTACAATTTTTGTAACCACAAATTTTGTTAGCCGGGCAATATTTAGGGAGTTATGTGAGATTCTGTAAATAACCCAAAATTGGGAACAAATCTGAACATTTGAAATTGAATGTTAAATAACTTTATAACGGTACATCGTAGGCAAAAACTAATTACACGACTGCAAAGCCAGTATCTGAAAGTACCTCTACCTAAATTTTCAGATCAATATATACACACGTATTCGATTTATAGTGCAAAATAGATTTGGAAATTCACATATGCATTTTTGGAAATGAAACTTTATTTTGTATGGGAATTCCGGCCAGCTCTTCGCAACCGCTCTGAAGCACGCGTGCATTTTTGGAAATGAAACTATTTTTTGGATATGTGCATTTTCAATCTGAAACTCCGGCGGTCTGAGATGGATTTATGCATTTTCGATGTGAAAGTCCTGTTTTTCATAGGGGACTGGTCATTGATATGTGCACTTTCAATGTGAAAACTGCGATTTTTTTGAAAATCGGTACCACTGTATCTCGGGAACGAAATGGACTATAACGCTGATTTTTTTTCTAAAACGTGAAAAACTATACGTGGAGGACAAATCCACGCTTAACTCGATTTTTCTGGATTTGGCGCTTGTGAACTTTTGGATGGAACTCCCCAAATACGGTATTTATCTATGTAGTAGAAGAAAATATAGAAAATGTTTCATTTATATTTTTATATTTTCTCCAGGATTTTCCACACAGACAATCTAATTCTGATTGTTATAGCCAAACGCACCCACAATACCTCCAACAACATCTTGTTTCTGGGTAGGTGCCGCCTTCGCGCCCTTATCATCACCCTCAGCTTGTCCACAAACGTGATGCCATTGGCTCATTGCCAAAATTGTGGCCAAAACGATCACGGCTAGTTTGTTATTCATCTTTCTGTATTTTTGGGCTGATTTTCTTATGGAATATCTTAATGGAGAATAAGAATGAAAGAAAACTGCAGATCGGGGACTATTTATGGCACTGGCACCCCTTGTAGCATATTGAAAATACATGCACAATACCTAATGCACATATTTACCATACTACCACGAATAAGTGGCCTTTACATGAGTTTTACACGTGGCAAACTGTCAAAACACTGGAATTTAAGTTTTTAACGTAGATTTGTATTTACATACATACATATTCTTTTTGTTTAACTTCTCACCTGCCGTTCTGCTAGGGATGCCATTCTATGGAAGTCATCTGAGTTCCATTTTTTGTTGACATACTGTAAGTAAATAGTACATACGCATCACCCAGCCTTAATGGTAAAATAACAATGTCATTATGATCAAAAGGGAAACATGTGTCAGTTGAACAATGAATGATGAAATGAATAGTAAGAATTCATTGTTATATGCGCTAAAAACCATTATCCAAACACATAAAAAGCCTTTGAATGATCTAGACTACCATATATGGTCGATGTAATGCCAATTGAACAAGCCCCCATAAAAATTCATCCATATGCCATCACCCACCCAGGCCACATCAAAATTTGATGCCCTGTAAAATGTTCAATTTTTTTACTGGTTGTTTGACATTTTACAGGGCATTTTACATGACTTTTTAACATTTTGTGTGAAATTTGTCATTTTGCAGTCTGGGGTGGAAAAATTCAGTTGCCTAGTGCTGGAAAACAGTCTAAAGTGCACCACTTCCAGATTTTTTGCTGAAAAATACTCAGTAAGTACAACAATGTTGGCCTGGTTGGTACCATTCCAAAGGAAATTTTATAGATATCTAAATAAGAAAAAAGGACAAAACAAAACATAATTGGTGTTGTAAACACCTTCCCGGACAAGTTCACCACCCATTTTTTTTCACTTTGGATGCAATATCTCTGGCTATGGAAGTGGGATAAAGCTAATATTTGGTGCGTATATACTCCTAACACCCCGCTACTCCGTATCAATGGGGGAAGGTGCGGCGACTAACTACAGGGTGGGTCGCCCTATATGCAAACATTTTTTGTGGCTTTTTCGGTGTCCCAAACAAGTTCACCACCCACTTGATTGGCTACACTAGGAGGGCCATATCTCCAGCTGTGATTGGTGGTAGAAAGCTGAAATTTGGGGGATTTCTTGCAAACAACTCCCTCTCACGATACCGATACGGTGGCCGCCAACGACCCACTACTGCATGGGTCTCCACATATAAAGTTGTTCATTTTTTAAAACAACACAAGTCTCCCAAACAAGTTCGTTAACCAACTGCATTATAAAAAAATGTTGCAAGAACATACCTGATATAAAATTGAATAAGATTTGAACCCTAGTTCTGCTCATTAAACATTTTTTTCAGTAGGGCACCCACCCTGTCCCATAAACAGCAGACTGAAAGTTTCACTTTAAACCAATTTTTTGTTTCACACTTTAAAAGTTGGTTTACCAAGGATTAAGTTTCACTATTAGGGATGGCCACTGTTTTTTCAAAGGTTTTTTAAATATAAAAAAACGATTTATTTTTAAAAAAAACCTGACCATCGAAACCGTTTTTTTTAAAACATTGACCAAAATTTTTAGTACTAAGCACTAGGTATTTTGCATTTTTTTTGTGCGCAAGCGCGCAATTTCACATGCGCCTTACTTTTTGCGTTTGTTTTCAATGGTTTTGTGGCATTTTTAATGTAAAAGCTTCCATTTGTTCATGCTATTGTGCCATAATAAGCTGTGATATGTTAGTGTTGTATATAACTAGCAGGATTCTCTCTGACCTCTAAATCCTGTAAACACAGCCCCTAGTTTGGAAACTCCTGTAAACTCAGCCCCTAATTTGGAAACTCCTATAAACTCAGCCCCTAACTTGCAAACTCTCGTAAACTCAGCCCCTAACTTGCAAACTCCCATAAACTCAGCCACTTATTTGTAAGCTCCCATAAACTCAGCCTCTAATTTGAAAACTCCCATAAACTCAGCCCCCAATTTTGGAAACTCCTGTAAACTCAACCCATAATTTGGAAACTGCTGTAAACTCAGCCCCAATTTGGATACTCCAATAAACTCAGCCCCTAATTTAGAAACTCCCATAAACTCAGCCCCTAATTTGGAAACTCCCTTAAAATCAGCCCCTAATTTGGAAACTCCCATAAACTCAGCCCCTAATTTGGAAACTCCCGTAAACTCATTTTCAGGTTTATGGTAATGTAGTGTGAAAATGGTATGAATATTTCAAAAAATCACTATCATCAATCCACAAATGCATCAATTCACAATTTTCAATTTTTTAGCCCCAAGGGTTAGACTTAAAAGGTTATGGTAATGTAGAGTAGAAATGGAGTGCACATCTCAAATCACTGCAATAAAAAACCCACAAACGCATCATTTCACAAATTGAAAGTTTTTGTGCCCAGGGGTTCATTATCAGGGTTTTAGTAATGTGGTGTCAAAATGGAGTGCATATTTGAAATCGCTACAATCAGAAACCCACAAACACATCATTTTATGATTTGAAAATTTTTGGCCCTGGGGGTTCATTTTCAGGGTTATGGTAATGTAGTGTCAAAATGAAGTGCATATTTCAAATCAAGGCAATCAAAAAGCCTCAAATGCATCATTTCACAATTTCTAATTTATTAGCCCCATGGGTTCAATTTAAGGCTTACAGTAATGTAGAGTTGAAATTGAGTCATTTCAAATCAGTGCAATAAGAAACCTGCAAAATGCATCATTTTACAATTAGAAATTTTTGGGTCTAGGGGTTCAATTTCAGAGTTTTAGTAATGTAGTGTCAAAATGGAGTGCATATTTGAAATCGCTACAATCAGAAACCCACAAATGCATCATTTTATGATTTGAAAGTTTTTGGCTTAGGGGGTTCATTTTTATGGTTATGGTAATGTAGTGTCAAAATGAAGTGCATATTTCAAATGAGTGCAATCAGAAACCTGAAAATGAATGATTTCACAAATTGAAAGTTTTTGGCTCCAGAGGTTCATTTTCAGGGTTATGGTTATGTAGTTTTCAGGGTTATGTAGTGTCAAAATGGATTGCATATTTCAAATCAGTGCAATTAGAAACCCACATCGAATCATTTCACAATTTCTAATTTTTTAAGCCCTGGGCATATTTGAAATAGCTACACTCTGAAACCCACAAATCCATCATTTTATGGTTTGAAAGTTTTTGGCCCAGGGGGTTCATTTTTAGGGTTATGGTAATGTAGTGTCAAAATGAAGTGCATATTTCAAATGAGTGCTATCAGAAACCCGAAAATGCATCATTTCTCAAATTGAAAGTATTTGGCCCCATGGGTTCATTTTTAGGGTTATGGTAATGTAGTGTCAAAATGGAGTGCATATATCAAATTGGTGCAATCATAGACCCAAATTTGAAATCAGTGCAATCAGAAACCCAAAAATGAATGATTTTACAAATTGAAAGTTTTTGGCTCCAGAGGTTCATTTTCAGGGTTATGGTTATGTAGTTTTCAGGGTTATGTAGTGTCAAAACGGAGTGCATATTTCAAATCAGTGCAATTAGAAACCCACATTGAATCATTTCACAATTTCTAATTTTTTAAGCCCTGGGCATATTTGAAATCACTACACTCAGAAACTCACAAATCCATCATTTTATGATTTGAAAGTTTTTGGCCCAGGGGGTTCATTTTAGGGTTATGGTAATGTAGTGTCAAAATGGAGTGCATATATCAAATCAGTGCAATCAGAAACCCAAATTTGAAATCAGTGCAATCAGAAACCCAAAAATGCATCATTTCACAAATTGAAATTTTTTGGCCCCAGTGGTTCATTTTCAGGGTTATGGTAATGTAGTGTCAAAATGAAGTGCATATTTCAAATGAGTGCAATCAGAAACCTGAAAATGCATCATTTCTCAAATTGAAAGTATTTGGCCCCATGGGTTCATTTTTCGGGTTATGGTAAAGTAGTGTCAATGGAGTGCATATATCAAATCAGTGCAATCAGAAACCTAAATTTGAAATCAGTGCAACCAGAAACCCAAAAATGCATCATTTCACAAATTGAAAGTTTTTGGCCCCAGTGGTTCATTTTCAGGGTTTTGGTAATGTAGTGTCAAAATGGAGTGCATTATATATCAAATCAGTGCAATTAGAAACCCACAATGCATCATTTCACAATTTGAAAATTTTGGCCCCATTTTGGGTTCAATTTCAGGGTTATCGTAATGTACTGTCAGAATGGAGTGCATATTTCAAATCATTGTAATCAGTAACCCACAAATGCATTATATCACAATTTATATTTTTTAGCCCCGGGGGCCTCACTTAAGGATTATGGTAATGTTATTGTTAACTCCCATAAACTCAGCCCCTAATTTGGCAAACACCCATCAACTCAACTCCCATAAACTCAGCCTCTAATTTTTAAACTTGTGTCAACAGCCCCTTATCTTTAAACTTCTGTCAACTCAACCCTAATTTATCAACACCCATCAACTCAACCCTGAATTGTAAACTCAGCCCCTAAAAACTCAAGTCAACCCCCTATACATGTGCAATTGCATTCTTGGGAAGCAACTTTGCCATCTACTAACCCTGTTTGTCAAGATTGTGGATCGTGTTTGTAAAGGGCATTTGTACTAATAAATAGTGACTGCATTGTGTGCAAAAACACACACGAATCGGGCACAATGAGGCCTGTGATTGTGCCTCCTATCTTTTGCATTGAAGCATCCTTAGCGTGCAGTAACCCACAAATGCATTATATCACAATTTATATTTTTTAGCCCCGGGGGCCTCACTTAAGGATTATGGTAATGTTATTGTTAACTCCCATAAACTCAGCCCCTAATTTGGCAAACACCCATCAACTCAACTCCCATAAACTCAGCCTCTAATTTTTAAACTTGTGTCAACAGCCCCTTATCTTTAAACTTCTGTCAACTCAACCCTAATTTATCAACACCCATCAACTCAACCCTGAATTGTAAACTCAGCCCCTAAAAACTCAAGTCAACCCCCTATACATGTGCAATTGCATTCTTGGGAAGCAACTTTGCCATCTACTAACCCTGTTTGTCAAGATTGTGGATCGTGTTTGTAAAGGGCATTTGTACTAATAAATAGTGACTGCATTGTGTGCAAAAACACACACGAATCGGGCACAATGAGGCCTGTGATTGTGCCTCCTATCTTTTGCATTGAAGCATCCTTAGCGTGCAGTTCTCTCGAAATTGTATAGGTGGAGATATCCAGTAGTGATGGAATGGCGCCATGGCGCTGGCGCCTTTTGAGGGCGCCAAAGGGCGCCGCGCCATGGCGCCATTGGCTTTTTCTGTGGCGCCCTTGGCGCCTGGCGCCCACTTTCTGAAAAGCGCCATGGCGCCCTTGGAGCTTGGCGCCCTTTTTCCGTGGCGCCCTTGGCGCCTGGCGCCCTGCTTTAAAAGGGCGCCAAAATGGCGCCAGCAGGATTTCAAGGTGAGCGCTGCGAAAACGATAAAAAAGAAAAAAGCGCGTCCGTGGATAATCGAAATTCGCTGGAAAAATACACGTGGTGCCAGTGGATTGAAATCGTTCGTCCAATGGTTTTCCAGACACTTCGGCTGGAATGATGGGCCGTGCAACCTACAAACTCGTCAATCAACGGATTCAAATCGTTTTAATTTTGTTTTTATCCACTTCAAAAAACATCCATTGCAAAAATCTATTTGAGGTGAATGCTTTGCAACAATATTCATTGCGTTTGAATTTAAATTCACGCGTGAGAAAATATGATTTTATGCAAAAATTTTGTTGCTAGTTTCGTTTTTCTTGATTACATCCTAGAGAACATAATTAAAGAAGTGATTGTGTGAAATATAGTGTTGGAGAACCATTTTTAGCACACGCAGGGTATCATACACACTTATTTATCCTGGCGCCCTTGGCGCCTGGCGCCCTAATTTTCAAATGGCGCCATGGCGCCCTTGGCGCTTGGCGCCCTCTTTCCGTAGCGCCCTTGGCGCCTGGCGCCCACTTTCCGAATGGCGCCATGGCGCCCTTGGCGCCTGGCGCCCTTTTTCTGTGGCGCCCTTGGCTCTTGGCGCCCAGTTTCCGAATGGCGCCATGGCGCCATAGGCGCCTGGCGCCCTTTTTTTCTGGCACTTTTCCATCACTAATATCCAGTCAATGTGCCTCCATATTAGGGTGTCAACAAAAACTTTTTGGCAGAAAACGGAAACGGAAACGGAAAAATTTTTGCACTAGCCGCAAAACGGAAACGGAAAATTTTTTGCACTTGCCGGAAAAAGGAAAACAGAAAAATGAAAGGCCGGAAAACGGAAACGGAAACGGAAAAATTTCCAGAAATTTATCCGGAAAAAAAAATTTTGCAGAAATCTTGCTAGAAATAGAAAAAATTCACATAATTGAGAACCTGCATGCATGTTTACCAGTTTGGCTGAAACAGAAAACAGAAAATTGAGCTGGAAAATGAACAAAAGTTGACAAAAAAGACAATTGAGTCGGAAAACTGAAAAAGACGGAAAAACTGAAAATTTAGCCGGAAAAATGTCTCAACATGTCCTCGGTCTGTGTAGCATACAACAAGCTGTTCTGTGGGGAGAGTCGCTGCAGTGATTCACTATATGCTTTACTTACCCTCGCATGGGTCTACAAAGTTCACAGCCACAGTCTGCAACCTACCATAGTTGTTAAAACATATTTAGGTTTACTCGATAAATACGTTTACTCGCATACTGCATAAATACGTTTACGTTTCCTCCAGAAAAAATACCGGTACTCACATGCTCGTGTACTTTTTGAAAGTACGTCAGTACAGAAAACGTATTTAAAGCCGACATAAAATGTCATTTTTCCGGCCAGAAAGTGACAAACATAGGACATTTTCCTAAGAAATACTTATCAGGAGAGAAAAACACATCTTTGATGTATTTCAGAGTAAAATTTACAAAAACACCAATTTTTACATTATTTTTCTCAGAAAAATATACAATTATATGTTTTGTTTTATTTTATGTTCAAAAATCGCCATTTTTACATTTTCCCTAAAAAATACTCATCTTTACGTTTTCTCTGGAAAAAAGTGTTTAGGGTGTCAAATTTCCGTTTTCTGTTTCCGTTTTCCGCAGGCAGATTTTTTCCGTTTTCCATTCCGTTTTCCGGCTGCAGAATTTTTTTTCCGTTTTCCGTTCCGTTTTTCGGCAACATTTTTTTCCGTTTCCGTTTTTTCCAACTCATTTTCCGTTTTCCGGCTAAATTTTCAGTTTTTCCGCCTTTTTCCGTTTTCCGCCTCAATTTCCAGTTTTTCTGCCTTTTTTCCATTTTCCACCTCAATTTTCCATTTTTCCACCTCATTTTACCTTTTTCTGGCTCAACTTTCTGTTTTCTGATCAGCCAAACTGGTAAAAATTCATGCAGATTGTCAATGATGTAAAAAATATTCTGTTTCCAGCAAAATTACTGCAAATTTTTTCCACTTCCAACAAAATTTCCAAGCAAATTTTATCCGTTTTCCATTTTTCCGTTTTCCAAGTTTTTCCATTTCCATGCAAATTTGATTTTTCCGTTTCCGTTTTCCGGCCGCTGAATTTTTTTTCCGTTTCAGTTTCCGTTTTCCGCCAAGTGCAAATTTTTTCCGTTTTCCGCACTCTGAAAAAAATTTTCCATTTCCGTTTTCCGTAAAAAAATTTTTTTTACACCCTAGTTTTACTCACCTTTTACGCAGTGTAAAAGTAGTAATAAAATACTTTACGTTTTCTGTACTCACGTGCAAGTAAAATAAAATACTTTTCGTTTACTTTGAAAAACGTTCAGTACTTTTTACAAGTCTGCAACCTACAAAATGATTTAAGCGTATTAAGTAGAATGTCTAGAAAACCTTTTGCTGTTCAATCATTTTTAATCATTTGCACATTCCAGGAGCATGAACCAGTCGAGATCGATGTACAGCCGCGATCCAATGATAGTGAATGTTTTACTTGACTCGACTGATTTATTGATTGAAGAAAATATTATTGGTGCCGTTTATTCAGTGTGCTTGGATAGGATAATGTTCATTTTTTAAATTCGCGTTGAAGTCGTCTGATAGTGAAAGTGAAAGAACACAACCAGATAGCTACCCATTTGTGTAACCCAGCCTAGGAAAGGAGAAACAATGTGTAAATACAAATTCGCAACATGAAGCGATCACCACGGGAATTTTTGCCCTTCATAATTGAAAAATCCAGCATTGTGTTCGGGGCCAAATTTATAGATAGTGTTTATCATTTTTGAGACACTTTCATCCACAGTCAAGTTGCCCTTACCGCCGGTCATGTCCGTTTTTACATAGCCTGGAATGTGGATGGGTTGGTTTCATAGACTCAGGGGTAGGGAAGCGGGGGGGGGGGTTGCGGGGGTGTACCCAAACCGCCCAGCTATCTATCTATACTGGGGGCAAATTTTTTGGCTACTACCATCTGAACCACCCCCCCCCCCCCCAAATCGCCCAGCTATCTATCTGGAGCGATTTCTGAGGAATTCTACCCAAAGTTTAACTTAAAATCACTACTTTGCATACCTTTTTATCGATTTTCACATCCAAAATAGCTAGCTCATGTGTTTTATTGCCTATTTTTAGCTATTTATTGTACTTTATGTGCTTATATACCTACTTTGAGCTATTTTTCACCTAGTTTTAGCGACCTTTTCGTTCTTATATACCCGGAAAATGCGTATATTTATATAGAACCCCGCAATCCACCCACCCAAACAAAAATTCAGCTATCTATCCCTCCGGAGGAGCGATTTGCTATCTATGCAACCCCCGTAGGGTCGAAATCTAGCCTACCCCTGCATACAGTTCAAATAAATGAAAATTACTGACATCTTTTTTGTCATAAAATGTTTTGGTGAAAATACAGTTAAGTATTGATTTTGTCCTGAAATTGAGAGGAATGGACTAAAATACTAAAACGAATGGACAAATTGGCTTTTTGATTGGTAAAATGTGGCAATTGAGAGACATCATCCTTCAGATAATTTGCCACCATTTTGACAATTTTGCCACCAAAAACATAAACATGCACAAACCAGGTAGAATGGCCACAGACATTATCCCTTCAGACTGCAAGTCGATGCCCATGCACTGCGATGCCATGTTCAGCGCCGCCTGCGCGTCAAACAAACAACGATGGGTAAGTTCTCCAAAAAAACACTTTCTGTGTTTTGAGTTTTTCAAAAATGAATACCTGTGTTTTGAGTTTTTTTCTCAAAAAAAACTTGAGTAACTCTGTTTTTATTTCTGTGTTTTTTTGTAAAAACTCAAGTTTTTTGAGTTTTTTTCTAAAAAACTCGAGTTTTTGCCAAAAAATTCCTGTTTTCCCCCAAAATTTTTGATTTACAGCATTTCGATCTAGAAACAGTGGTTTTCTTATAAAATATTGGTTTTGCACATGTTTTAACCCCACATAACATTTGTGTATTCATTGAAGTGACAAAAAGTCCATAAAAATGTCCACAATGAGGACATCAACATCACAACACCAGCAACAAAATGCCCAGAAACGACAATTTACACAGTACTCCAGAATTCTACATGGTCGGGCTGAAAAGTCGCCGGGCAGTGCTCGCCATTCACGCTAGGGGTAAGCTACGGTTATCAAATTTTAACTCGTCAATATATCAGGTGTTTTGAATTTTCACCCAAAATGTCACCCCTCTAGCTCCACCCACTGCGGAACTGTGGGGGTTACAATTTCGGTCATTTTGTACTGATGTACAAATGGTGCTCTAGCTCAACGCTGCTTTAAGTTGTGATCATGAAACTTTGGCTAGTGTAAGCCACCAGTGTTGGCAATGTGCTGATAGTATTCAACACTTTCATCAACATCATTGCTATTAAGGTAAAATTAATATGCAGATCAGGGTGATGTGCAAGAAACGTGGGAACTGTGATGGATGTTTTTGGTGATCATCTGAGATCATGTTGTATTGCAGTGATTTTAATGTTGTTTTGAAATGTGCAGTAAATTATTATGTCAATTAAATTTCATTTGTGTTTCATCACTAATCTGTAGTGGACACATTACCTGTGTTCAGCAGCAGTGTGCATGAAAAATGCCTCCTGTATTAACCTGTATTGACAAACCGAAGAGGCAGAATGATGAATTTGGTAGTGAGAGTAGTGACAGTAATGGCAATATCGACTAGGCTTATGATATCATAGCTAATGTTGGTTAGTGCTGGCACATTGCCAACTCTGGTGGCTTACACTAGCCGAAGTTTCATGATCACAACTTAAAGCAGCGTTGAGCTAGAGCACCATTTGTACATCAGTACAAAATGACCGAAATTGTAACCCCCACAGTTCCGCAGTGGGTGAAGCTAGAGGAGTGAAATTTTGGGTGAAAACTCAAAACACCTGATATATTAACGTGTTAAAATTTTATAACCGTAGCTTACCCCTAGCGCGAATGGCGAGCACTGCCCGGGGACTTTTCAGCCCGACCATGTACAATGGATGTGCACTGTATGGAAGACTATGGAATTGATTTGAACTACAACTACCATATTACCTCGAAATACCCCCATGGGGGTTTATTATTTCGTCAGAAAGTTTTGTAAGGATCATAGAAAATAGTAGGCATTTACGTACCCAAAACAGATTATAAATGTGTACAAACAGGATATTTATATTTGAAATAAACATGTAGATTGCTACACAACCTAGTACAGTCTATGTGTAGCTGCGATGCAAATTAGCAGTAATAAATACATCATGTACATTGGATACATGATGTACATCATCCCGGAGGGGGGTATTTCGAGGGGGGGGGGCTTATTATTTCACCAGTCCATTTTGAGGGGGTTAATTCAAGGGGGGTAAATTCGAGGTAATAAGGTATACTTAAATGTCAAAACTTGAATTGTCAAATCCACCATGAGATGTGCATGCCATCTTGAATTTTTTTTGTACCATTGTAAAATATGAATACATTATGTACATATTTACATAGGTACTATACATGCTTATCTTATCTTGTTTAGTTTAACTGAATTAATGTGCATTCAACCGCTTTGCTGAAAAAACACACAAAAACTCAAAAAACTTTTCTGTGTTTCTGTGTTCGCCAAAAAAAAACTCATTTGAGTTTTGAGTTTTTTCAAAATTTATGAGTTTCCGTGTTTCTGTGTAAAACAAAAACACAGAAACTCAATGAGTTTCTGTGTTCAATTTCTGTGTTTTTTCCATCGTTGCAAACAAACACTTTTCAACAGAGTTGTTAAAAGTACTGAACTTTTCAAATGTAAACGTAAAGTATTATTATTTTACTCACACATGAGTACAGACAACGTTAAGTATTTTATTTTTACTTTTACACTGCGTAAAAGGTGAGTAAAATACTTTTTTTTTCAGAGAAAACGTAAAAATAGGTATTTTTCCAGGCAAAACGTAACAATTGGTATTTTTCTCACAGATAAGTATTCTTTCCTGATAAGTGAGACGTCCAATTCTAAAAGTCGACAAGTCCAAAAGATGAAAATTTCGAGTTAGGCCCGGAAACGTCATCTGGGGCTACTTCTGCACATTTTTCATCATTTTCCATAAATTTTTTGACCTCACATGCCCATATGGCAAAGTGCCAAATTTGACATTTTTTGGGAAAAATGCAAAAAGTTTGGGCAAGAAGTCGACAAGTCCATCCTCCGCTTCCTTTTTTTATGGGAAAAAAACGCAAGAAATGTGATAAGTCCACTGTGGACACCGATTTCTAAAAAGCGACAAGTCCATAATTTTCCCATAAGGTAGCCTCGGCTTCCCCGGGAACAAAAATGTTCTTGCGTGCAAGAAGGCGACAAGTCCATTTCCCTCCCCAAAACAGTTTTGCTCTGACTGAATGGAATTTTATGGACATCCCATTTTTCACATATACGTTGAGAGCAGGGGCTGAAAATTTGACACTTTATTGTCAACATATGGAAGATAATGAAAAGCATGAGATAGCCAAATTGGACATGCACCACGGGCCTGGAATTGGATCGGAAACTTAAAATGCGATTTACTTAAAATCACATTTTGTGGACTTGTCGACTTTTAGAATTGGACGCCTCAAGTATTTCCTAGGAAAATGTCCTCTGTCTGGCAAAGTGACATTTTCTGTCTCCTTAATATACGTTTTCTGTACTCGCGTACTTTCAAAATGTACGCGAGTACCGGTATTTTTTTCGGGAGGAAGCGTAAACGTATTTACGCAGTACGTGAGTATACGTATTTATCGAGTAAACGTAAATACGTTTTAACAACTATGCTTTTCAGAATTACGGCGGTGTTAGAGTAGTGTTGGGACGATAAATACATCGTTAGTGATGGAATGGCGCCATGGCGCTGGGGCCATTTGAGGGCGCCAAAAGGGCGCCGCGCCATGGCGCCATTGGCGCTTGGCGCCCCTTTTCTGTGGCGCCATTGGCGCCTGGCGCCCACATTCTGAAAGGCGCCATGGCGCCCTTGGCGCTTGGCGCCCTTTTTCCGTGGCGCCCTTGGCGCCCTGCTTTAGAAGGGCGCCAAAAAGGCGCCAGCAGGGTTTCACGGTGAGTGCTGTGTAAACGAAAAAAAATGAAAAACGCAAGATGATTGATCTGGATGAACCGTGGATGATCTAAATTCGCCAGAAAAATGGACGGAGTAGTGTGAGTGGGTGGAAATCTTTCGTCCAACGGTTCATGAGATCTGTCTGACGGATCAGAAGACAAGAATGATGGACCGTCTAACTTGGAAAATCATAAATAAACGGATTTAAATCGTTGCAATTAGGAAACATTGTATGGAAAGGTCTACCGTATTTCCTCGAAATACCCCCCGGGGGGTGATTGTTTCATAGTGGTCCCGAGAGGGGGGGGGAGTTAAACGAGGGGGGTATTTCGAGGGGGGGGGTTATTATTTCACAAGAAAATTTTTGAAAACCAAGTACGAAATAGTCGTCTGAAACGTACACAGACGTCGAAAAATGCAACAAAAACTGCCATTTATAAGGTTCTGTAGACTAATATTAGTATGTAGATGGTATGTACTAGGGTGTCAACTTTCCGTTTTCCGTTTCCGCTTTCCGCAGGCAAATTTTTTTCCGTTTCCGTTTCCGTTTTCCGGCTGCTAAATTTTTTTTTCCGTTTCCGTTTCCGTTTTTCCGGCTCATTTTCCGTTTTCCGGCTAAATTTTCAGTTTTTCCGGCTTTTTTCAATTTTCCGGTTCAATTGTCTGTTTTTGCAACTTTTTTCTACTTTCTAGCTCAATTTTATGTTTTCTGTTGTAGCCAAACTGGTAAACATGCATGCAGGTTCACAATTATGTGATTTTTTTCTATTTCTAGTGAGATTTCTGCAAAAAATTTTATTTCCAGATAAATTTCAGCAAATTTTTTTCCGTTTCCGACAAAATTTCAGCAAATTTTTTCCGTTTCCGGCAGAATTTCAGCAAATTTTTCCGTTTCCGTTTCCCGGCCTTTTATTTTTCCGTTTTCCGTTTTCCGGCAAGTGCCAAAATTTTTCCGTTTCCATTTCCGTTTTCCGGCAAGTGCCAAAAAATTTCCATTTCCGTTTCTGTTTTCCGCCAAAAAGTTTTTGTTGACACCCTAGTATGTACACTGTTCTAACGTGACACCGACATTGTTTTAACGTGTGTTCTGCAGTACACGTTCCCTTTACACTCAATTTGGGGGGGTATTTCGAGGGGGGGTGATTGTTTCATAGTGGTCCCGAGAGGGGGGTCAAACGAGGGGGGGTATTTCGAGGGGGGGGGGGGGGTATTTCGAGAAAATACGGTATTTGTAATGAATGGATTGTTGCCAAATGACAATTTTCATTGCGTTTGAATTCATCATGTGGATTTTATTCATAAAAATTTTGTTGCTAGCCTTGTTTTTGTTCATTACATCCCGGAGAACGTGAATTAAGAAGTGAATGCACGTATTTACAATGGTGTTGTAAAAACATTTTTAGCACACGCATGGTGTTGTAGGCACTTTTTTATCCTGGCGACATTGGCGCCTGGCGACATTGGCGCCTGGCGCCCTATATTCCAAATGGCGCCATGGCGCCCTCTTTCTGTGGCGCCCCTGGCGCCTGGCGCCCACTTTCTGAATGGCGCCATGGCGCCCTTGGGGCCTAGCTCCCTTGGCGCTTGGCGCCCATTTTCCGAATGGCGCCATTTTTTCTGGCGCTTTTCCATCACTATACATCGTATCGAACATCGACTATTTTTCATATCAGATATCGATATCGAAAATTTTGAAAAAAATATCGAATATCGATATCGAAAAGTCATATCGTACCAACTACCAACCCTAGTTTAGAGGAAGAATTAGTGACGACAAAAAATTTAAAATTTGGTTAAAACGCCTACACATTTTGAGTAACAAGCACAAATTAACTGAAACTTGGCATGTCTGTAAGTATTTCTTGAGTATTATGAAGCTTTAAAATTTTTTGCCATCATTAATTTTTCCAGTAAACATTGTTTGAGGAAAATAAAGCAAATGCAATTGGTGCTGTTTACTACTGCGCGATAAAGTCGGTATTTCGGTACTACCTATTACAATGACATTTTTTTCCTTTTTTCCAATGACATGACATTCCTGACAAAACCTTTTTTACCCACCAAAACAGCAAGCTTATTTGATATACATTTTACGGTTGATTCTGCAGGTGGGGGTGGGTGAGGCGTGTCCTAATCAAGTAAACGGCTGGAGAAGGAAAGGTTTAATGTGAAAATTTATTTATTGTGTATTTCACTTAGAACGTACATTCTAACATTGGCAGACTTTTCGCGAGCGTGTCTGCCCTGGCATCCATTTTACGGCTTATGTGATATGGTTTATGGTTGCGGGTTTGATGTCTTCTAAATTGAGGGTGATACTGTATGGTGGTAAAAAAATCGCAGAAAACATTACCTTGCTGCATCGATAAGCGTATCCACCAACTTTCCCGCCGCTGCCATTATCACCAAATGAAGCTACACCTGCAAGTGTTCATGTTTACTAATTGCCACAAGAGAAATTTTTTCAAATGCCTTGATTTAAAATAATGGTCTAAAAAAATTAAAATCAGGCTGTTTTCAAAATCGTACAGTAAAATCGTACAGTCCACGGCTTATCTCCACCTATACAATTTCGAGAGAACTGCACGCTAAGGATGCTTCAATGCAAAAGATAGGAGGCACAATCACAGGCCTCATTGTGCCCGATTCGTGTGTGTTTTTGCACACAATGCAGTCACTATTTATTAGTACAAATGCCCTTTACAAACACGATCCACAATCTTGACAAACAGGGTTAGTAGATGGCAAAGTTGCTTCCCAAGAATGCAATTGCACATGTATAGGGGGTTGACTTGAGTTTTTAGGGGCTGAGTTTACAATTCAGGGTTGAGTTGATGGGTGTTGATAAATTAGGGTTGAGTTGACAGAAGTTTAAAGATAAGGGGCTGTTGACACAAGTTTAAAAATTAGAGGCTGAGTTTATGGGAGTTGAGTTGATGGGTGTTTGCCAAATTAGGGGCTGAGTTTTTGGGAGTTAACAATAACATTACCATAATCCTTAAGTGAGGCCCCCGGGGCTAAAAAATATAAATTGTGATATAATGCATTTGTGGGTTACTGATTACAATGATTTGAAATATGCACTCCATTCTGACAGTACATTACGATAACCCTGAAATTGAACCCAAAATGGGGCCAAAATTTTCAAATTGTGAAATGATGCATTGTGGGTTTCTAATTGCACTGATTTGATATATAATGCACTCCATTTTGACACTACATTACCATAACCCTGAAAATGAACCACTGGGGCCAAAAACTTTCAATTTGTGAAATGATGCATTTTTGGGTTTCTGGTTGCACTGATTTCAAATTTAGGTTTCTGATTGCACTGATTTGATATATGCACTCCATTGACACTACATTACCATAACCCGAAAAATGAACCCATGGGGCCAAATACTTTCAATTTGAGAAATGATGCATTTTCAGGTTTCTGATTGCACTCATTTGAAATATGCACTTCATTTTGACACTACATTACCATAACCCTGAAAATGAACCACTGGGGCCAAAAAATTTCAATTTGTGAAATGATGCATTTTTGGGTTTCTGATTGCACTGATTTCAAATTTGGGTTTCTGATTGCACTGATTTGATATATGCACTCCATTTTGACACTACATTACCATAACCCTCAAAATGGACCCATGGGGTTAAATACTTACAATTTGAGAAATGATGCATTTTCGGGTTTCTCATTGCACTCATCTGAAATATGCACTTCATTTTGACACTACATTACCATAACCCTAAAATGAACCCCCTGGGCCAAAAACTTTCAAATCATAAAATGATGGATTTGTGAGTTTCTGAGTGTAGTGATTTCAAATATGCCCAGGGCTTAAAAAATTAGAAATTGTGAAATGATTCAATGTGGGTTTCTAATTGCACTGATTTGAAATATGCACTCCGTTTTGACACTACATAACCCTGAAAACTACATAACCATAACCCTGAAAATGAACCTCTGGAGCCAAAAACTTTCAATTTGTGAAATCATTCATTTTTGGGTTTCTGATTGCACTGATTTCAAATTTGGGTCTATGATTGCACCAATTTGATATATGCACTCCATTTTGCCACTACATTACCATAACCCTAAAAATGAACCCATGGGGCCAAATACTTTCAATTTGAGAAATGATGCATTTTCGGGTTTCTGATAGCACTCATTTGAAATATGCACTTCATTTTGACACTACATTACCATAACCCTAAAAATGAACCCCCTGGGCCAAAAACTTTCAAACCATAAAATGATGGATTTGTGGGTTTCAGAGTGTAGCTATTTCAAATATGCCCAGGGCTTAAAAAATTAGAAATTGTGAAATGATTTGATGTGGGTTTCTAATTGCACTGATTTGAAATATGCAATCCATTTTGACACTACATAACCCTGAAAACTACATAACCATAACCCTGAAAATGAACCTCTGGAGCCAAAAACTTTCAATTTGTGAAATCATTCATTTTCAGGTTTCTGATTGCACTCATTTGAAATATGCACTTCATTTTGACACTACATTACCATAACCATAAAAATGAACCCCCTAAGCCAAAAACTTTCAAATCATAAAATGATGCATTTGTGGGTTTCTGATTGTAGCGATTTCAAATATGCACTCCATTTTGACACTACATTACTAAAACTCTGAAATTGAACCCCTAGACCCAAAAATTTCTATTTGTAAAATGATGCATTTTGCAGGTTTCTTATTGCACTGATTTGAAATGACTCAATTTCAACTCTACATTACTGTAAGCCTTAAATTGAACCCATGGGACTAATAAATTAGAAATTGTGAAATGATGCATTTGTGGCTTTTTGATTGCCTTGATTTGAAATATGCACTTCATTTTGACACTACATTACCATAACCCTGAAAATGAACCCCCAGGGCCAAAAATTTTCAAATCATAAAATGATGTGTTTGTGGGTTTCTGATTGTAGCGATTTCAAATATGCACTCCATTTTGACACCACATTACTAAAACCCTGATAATGAACCCCTGGGCACAAAAACTTTCAATTTGTGAAATGATGCGTTTGTGGGTTTTTTATTGCAGTGATTTGAGATGTGCACTCCATTTCTACTCTACATTACCATAACCTTTTAAGTCTAACCCTTGGGGCTAAAAAATGTGAATTGATGCATTTGTGGATTGATGATAGTGATTTTTTGAAATATTCATACCATTTTCACACTACATTACCATAAACCTGAAAATGAGTTTACGGGAGTTTCCAAATTAGGGGCTGAGTTTATGGGAGTTTCCAAATTAGGGGCTGATTTTAAGGGAGTTTCCAAATTAGGGGCTGAGTTTATGGGAGTTTCTAAATTAGGGGCTGAGTTTATTGGAGTATCCAAATTAGGGCTGAGTTTACAGCAGTTTCCAAATTATGGGTTGAGTTTACAGGAGTTTCCAAAATTGGGGGCTGAGTTTATGGGAGTTTTCAAATTAGAGGCTGAGTGTATGGGAGCTTACAAATAAGTGGCTGAGTTTATGGGAGTTTGCAAGTTAGGGGCTGAGTTTACGAGAGTTTGCAAGTTAGGGGCTGAGTTTATAGGAGTTTCCAAATTAGGGGCTGAGTTTACAGGAGTTTCCAAACTAGGGGCTGTGTTTACAGGATTTAGAGGGGGTCCCCATGGGGTGCCATTTTTTGGGTGGTCCCCAGGGGTGCCATTTTTTGGTGGTCCTCAGGGGGGTGCTATATTTTTTTTTTGCAGGGGGGTCCTAAGGGGGTGCCATTTTGGGGTGGTCCCCAGGGGGTGCCATTTTTGGAGAGTCCCCAGGGGGAGCCAACTTTGGGTGGGTCCCCAGGGGGTGCCATTTTTGTGGGGGTTCCTAGGGGGTGCCATGTTTGGGGGGTCCCCAGGGGGTGCTATTTTGGGGGGTCCCAAAGGGGTGCCATTTTTGGGGGGTCCCTAAGGGGTGCCATTTTTTGGTGGTCCTCAGGGGGTGCCATATTTGTGGGGCCCTAGGGGGTCTCATTTTTGGGCGGTTCCCAGGGGGTGCCACTTTTGGGGGGTTCCCCGGGGGGTGCCATTTGGAGGGGGGTCCCCATTGGGGTGTCAGTTTTTGCAAGCCTCTGAGTAGTGGGTACCTATAGCAGGATTCTCTCCAACCTTCAGTTGGGTTTTGTGGTTCTCTACAATTAATACCACAAGGATTTACAAACACAAAAAGAACAGCAAAGCACAAATGTAACCAATTGAAGATTACAACAAAGTTTGACACCTTGCAAAAACCACAGTATCATATCACAAAACCTATACCACACAGAATGCACACTGCACACCATCATACCAAATCGCAAACTGTCCACATTTTACTACCAAGTTTCATGCCCAACCATTTTACAGTTAACAGTTTTACATTTTACCAACCAAGTTTACAAAAATCCATTCCAAAACATTGCATCTTTGGTATTGGTCTTATTATTGTTGGTTATTGTTGGTACATTACATACTGCATTTCAAAACACATGCCTAGCATGTGGGCAAACTTAACTAAAGTATCATATTTTCTCCAATGGTATTAATTGTAGAGAACCACAAAACCCGACCGAAGGTCGGAGAGAATCCTGCTAGTTATTACACAATCGTATGAGCAAATGGAATCTGTTAGACCAAAAATACCTCAAAACCAAATGTTAAAAAAATAAATGTTAAAATTTCAAAATACCTATAGTGATGTCTACCAGAAATTTTGCCTTTCGATTTTTTCAAAAATAAATTCAGTTTCCACCATGATAAAAAAATCAGATGAACCAACCAAAGCGAACCCTGGAGTGTGGTATCTGAAAGGTCACGTGTTTGATGCCAGTTGTCTCCTCACTAGTGATGGAATGGCGCCATGGCGGTGGCACCCTTTAATGGCGCCAGCGCCATTGGCGCCCTGCGCCATTTTTTTGAATGGCGCCATGACGCCATTTGTCCTAGCGCTTTTCCATCACTACTCCTCAACACGCTTACAAAACAGTTCAACCAAAAATGTCAACTTTCACTTGACGCGGGCCACTTTAAAGTGTAGGCAGTCCCCACACAAACCAGTGGATATCTGCACCAAGGCGGCCCTGGCGACCCCCATGGGCAGTTGGCCATGTTTCGCAGCGGCCACTCTGAGCAGGGGCAGGAGCGCCTGCGCCAGCAGCAATGGACCCACAGAGTTCACCTCGAAGGCCGCTTGCATCGAGCTACGGGTCACTGTGCCTAGTTGTGCAGACCTGTCCATCATGCCTGGGACATTGGATGGGGGAGGGTTAGGGATTTTGGGATTTGTGCAATTGAAATGAATACCGTACATCCTCGAATAAGACCCCCCTCAAATAACTGCCTCTCAAAAACTGTGACGAAAAAATACCTCTCCCCTCTTGAATTACTCCCCCCTCTGGGTGAAAAATATGCTGTGTACTAAATTTACAAAAATTATCGATGAAAATACAAATGAATGTTAATGTATGGCAGCGACAGCAGACACATAATATGTACGCAGTGTATAAACACATTTTTGTTGTTATTGAACTGTTAAATACCTGGATTACATGAGTTACAGAATGCATTCATACAATAAATTATATCCAAATTTCTGAGGAAAAAATAACTCTCTCCTTAAAAAAATTTACTGAATAACACCCCCGCCCCTCAAAAACTGACGACAAAAAAACCCCCCAGGGGCCAGATTTAATCGGGCAGACAGATTTCTGCGCTCCGCGCCCGGCACCTGACACGCCCGACATGCACGCCAGGCAAAATTTTGTAAAACAAGATTCAATTGCGCCCTGCATGCCAGGCGCCTGACACGCCCGACTCGCTTGCCAGGCACGCCGTCACGAGTGCCTGACTTGCCTGAAAATTGCAAAATGAGATTTTATTGTGAGGCTGCCTGGCAAAATTTAACATAACATGAAAAATGTGCCCTGCATCCTCAGAGGTGCAGGGCAGGTAACTTTTCATGTTTTCATAGTGTATCCAAATATTTTTTTTGTATCCAAATTTTATTTTTCATGTATCCAAATCTTATGTTTTTGATATCCAAATCTATGTTTTGTATCCAAAACTTATGTTTGTGTATCCAAATCTTATGTTCATGCCTGTCCTGCCAGGCACCTGACAGCTGCTGCCCGGCACGCAATTAAATCTCGCTATGCTTGGCGGTCGGGCGGTGGCTGTCAGGCGCCTGGCATGACGGGCGGGCGGCGCGCGGGCATGCCTGCCCAATCAAATCTCGAATTGCCAGACACACCCGTCATGTCCAGCCTCTCAGGGATAATCTGCGCAATTAAATCTGGGGCCAGGGGTCTTATTCAAGGATATACGGTGCGCAAATTGGTAAATTAAGTTTGATGATTTGAAACATTCAAGCGCATCTCCCGCAAATTCTCGAACAAGTTCCCCTTGAAAAATCCCATGTCGATCGCGAGAGGAAACAACTACCCCGCACTTAAAAATTACTATACTTTTTTCAAAGTATATTTACGTAAATGTAAAAATTATTTACTCACTCCCAAGTATAGAAATTGTAAAAAGTGTATTTTTTATAAATAAAATTTCCCATAACGCCATCGGCAAGATCGTATCAAGAATTTTAGAAAGAATTCAAGAACATACAAAAAAACCCAGACCAGCGTTATTAATAAGCAGATTGAGTCCCTCACCACCCAACTCGGCAGTCAGCCGTTGTACCAGGGGCAAAATTAAATCAACCCAACACATTTTTTTTGTCAGCTAGATCGATGTAAACTGATATTGTACGCTATCCTATTCAATGGCGCACCACACACTCAAAATTTTCAAGTGCAGTTCGAACGTTTTTGAGTTCCACCAAGGCGGAACTCCAAGTGCAGTTCGAACGATTTTTTAAAGGAGTTTTAGGGCATTTTTTGGATTCGAACGGAGTCCGGACGAATTCTTACACTTTTCGCTGATTTGCGTGTCATAACATTTCCACACAGCAAGTTTCAAAATGATTGGGACACTTTCAATTCCGCCCTTGACTTTCAATTCCACCCATTAGAGAAGGTTGTTGTGAGAAACACATCTCACTTATCTTGCCAAATATATTTGTGAAAAAATTTTTATAGGTAGATCTAGGCTTTGTCTTCAAAAATGAATAGATAAATTTTTTAGTAATATCAACTTGTTTAAAAGATATTGAAGTTCACCGTGTGGCATATTTGTGTAAATCGAAACTGAATTCCACCCTCTAGAAAGTGTCCCAATGTTTTCTTGCCTAGATGGCACACCGCACACTCAAAAGAGTGCGGACGTTGTTCGAACGCTATACGCTTTCCACCTTTTCTGAATTAATTCGGCCCATGCACAATTCCGCCATGAGTAAAAAAAGTGCGGACGTTGTTCAAACGCATTGCGCTTTCTGCCTTTTCCGAATTAATTCCGCCCGTGCACAATTCGAGGCAATTCTGCCGTCAAAAAAGTGTTCGAACGTTTCATGTGCGGAATTGAAAGCGAGGGCGGTTCGGACGTTTTTGAATTCCACCCCCGATTTTAATTCCGCCCTTGAAAAAGTGTTTGAACTGCAACTGAAAATTTGAGTGTGCCGTGCAACAATGCGGATCGGGGGTGAACATAAAATATAGCGCAAAGTAAACAGGGGACACGCCAGGTCCGCCACCCAGCTTCTGAGTCGGTGCTGGTGGCCATATCTCCAGCTGTAGTGGGGGGATATATTCGAAATTTTGAGGTTATATACTAGACATCCCCCACTACTTTATGCGAGCTTTATGCGATAATATAAATATCATATATCCTCGAATAAGTCCCTGGGGGAGTTATTTTTTCGTCAGATTTTTTGAGGGAGGGCTTTTTGATGAATCCGTATTTAATGCAATGAAATCAACGCTATTGAACATCAGCTGCAAATGAATACCTACATCTTTTTAGTGTACACATACATTTCACAGCGTTTTTATACATCTACGTCTTTCCCACCCATAACGTAGGGGGGAGTTAATCGACGGGGGGTTATTTTTTACTCAGCCAGCTAACAGGGGGAGTTTTTGGAGGGTGCTTATTAGAGGATATACAGTACAATCAATCGGGCTGCCCAAACCACATGTGGGGGCTGATTGAATCTCGCACTAGAGCTTCGATCTGCGCATCGCTGCTCACATCCAATTCGACCACTATCATTCGCCCATCACTCGCCGCCAATGAGTTCAGATCCTGAGTGATTTTAAAGGGCTGCGAATAGTGATGGAAAAGCGCCACAGCGCCAGCCAAAAGTAGCGCTAAGCGCCAATGGCGCCACAGCAAAATAGCGCCAATCGCGAAAAGCGATTTTTCCTTTGGCGCTGGCGCCATGGCGCTTTTCCATCACTAGCTGCGATTTAGTCATAAGTGGCAAATTTGAATGATGACTTTGGGCCAAATGGAAAGGTGTCACACTCACTTTTTTGTAGAAGTGGGGTTAGCCAGTGAAAAATTGCTTGAAATTTGTGGCCAGGCATTGTAGGCGAGGACTCTGTGCGCATGTAAACTCGGTGCCCATGTAGACCCGGTGACCATCTAGCGCGAACCCGGTGCCCATGTAGACTCAGTGCACACGTAGAGCCCCCTAGATGGGCACCGAATAGCATGCGCATTTAGACCCCATGCATATAAACCCGGTGCCCATGTACACCGGTGCGCATGTACGGTTAAACAACATACGCACCGGGTCAACATGGGCACTGGGTAGAAATACATGGGCACCGAGCCAACATGCGCACCGAGTTTACATGCGCACCGGCACAGACTCGCATTGTATAGGGGTGAGTCTAGTATCCTTCATAACACCTCTCAGCCTACTTACTTTGTCACTGTTCCAAATATACCTCCAAACATATTACATAAAAAGGTACCAAAATATTTAACCTTAGCATCGGCCGGTTTCCTGCAAGCGGCATATATACGCTTGGCCTTTTTGTCTCCATCCAATGCTAGAAAATGGCGCACAAAGCCCAGCCCCAGACCCCTGTTTGCACCGGTTATAAGAATGTTAGCAGCCATTTTGGAATACTGTGTGTGTACGCGTGATTAGGGTTGGAAAAACGTTTTCTTCAATGACCCGGTTTTTAAAAACAACGTTTTCATTTTAAAAAAAAACATTGTTTAAAAACATTTTTCAAAGTTACAGTACATTGTGACGAGTTGCAGCGCATTGTGTCGATATTTTTTCAAAAAAATTCGATATCGATATTCGATATTAAAAAATGGTCAATATTCGATTTTCGATACGATGTATCGTTTGAACCCTACATTCAAGTGTATTTCGGAAGGAACTAAAAAATAAGATGCTTGAATGAGGTTGCAAAGATCTGTTTTTGTATTTGAAGTTGACCCACGTCCAAGTTGCCGGTTGCGTATTGTACGAACGAGATTTATTCTCAATTTTAGCTAAAACTCGCTAAAATTTTGCCAATTTTCACCTTCATAATAGCTATTCTCGTCAATATATACCTATGTATAGTATATTGTATGCCTAACATATGGTTATTTACCTATTTTCATTTTTCTTTATAACGATTTCGTAATTTTTGGCCGCATGCCAACTTCACATAAGGGTAACTCTGATTTGGTCAACCAGATTTCGTCAAATATCAGGGTTATCTACACAGTTGTATTATACGGGGGCGTCCGATTTTAATGTTATATTCCTCGATGTGTGTGCGGGAGTATATGCATATTCAGATTCAATATGTAAACATCGATCGACACACAAAGAAAACTGAAGGAAAGAAATTTATAGAACTGCTTATCACCCAGCTGTGTGTTTTCGCTACGCACACCGAGCGCATCCCAGAACAGAACAAATAAAAACAAAAAAGAAAAATTCTTCTTTGGCTAAATCGTTTTGAAT
Source organism: Sphaerolaimus hirsutus (assembly GCA_964036195.1). Taxonomy (NCBI): domain Eukaryota; kingdom Metazoa; phylum Nematoda; class Chromadorea; order Monhysterida; family Sphaerolaimidae; genus Sphaerolaimus; species Sphaerolaimus hirsutus. Next base: position 16,170,257 of record OZ038456.1, read on the forward strand.
TCCCGATATGGCCGGACTTTCGTTGCAGGAACTTTACGCGCTAAACAGGCAAGCGACATTCTTTTTTTGTTGAGTTTTTTGAACTTTATGATGGAATGGCGCCATAAAGTAAGCCGCACCATGGCGCCCTTCTACTTATTTTGCTACTTGTGCACCGACATCCCCCGTTTGAGGCTAGTGAAAAAGTGCCAAAAAATTTATCGGCACATCAGAAAATGTTTGTCAAACTCGCACCAACCCTCAGGTGAATGGCGCATATATCCAACTATCGGGATCTAGGTATATCAAAATACTGTAGATAATTCTGAGTCTGACCATATAATGGACAAGGATTACCGAATATTGCATTCTATTGATGGTGTAATTCGGGGGAGCGAGCCTTCAAAATTTAGTGATGGAATTGAAAGGGGGTCCCAGAAAAGATTGCACTGGTTAAGGCGCAGAAAAAGTATGGATAATAGGAAAGTCAGAGAGACGGATGAGCAGAGAAATAGAGATTTTATTAAAGTTGAAGCATGCGATGAAGTGAGTTTTAATATTTAAGTATATTGGGGAATAAGGTGTTGCAGGTGTGTTTAACTGCTTAAAATGTTGTTTTTAACAACAAGTGTATACTCGGCGGACCGCAAAGTATGCGCCCAAAAATTTTTATGTCTTGGGGTACCTATATCATCGGTAGTGAGTAATGGCGGATTGAAAAAGAATCCATGCCAATTCCCTTTTTGGAAATGTATTTTCGATCCTAATCTGAACCCGCAAAAATCACGTTTCAATGATTCTTCAATAGGACTGGCAAATGAAAATATTTTCAGCCCCAGCAGATGGAGCTTCGTTTCTTTACCTTTGGAGCTGACTTTGGTTGGATGCCCCAAAAATCATGAAACATATTTTTTACAGATTCAGAGTCTTCAGAGTGTCTACCTCAACATATTTGGGGAAACTCACTCTGACCATGGTGTTCTGAACCCGCAAGAAATATGTTTCAATGATTTTTGGTAAGCATTGAAATTTTTGACCAAGTGTGGCCTTAACAAATGAAGGTTGATGATTATATATTTTTGAGGGTGGGTAATGGGTGTGGTTTGTTGGGCCATAGAACCACGCCATGGTCGCTGAGGCCCTGAAAATGGTGAAACATTTTTTGGGTAAGGTTTCCAATTTTAGTGCATTCATTGCCCCAAAAAATTGTGAAACATAATTTTTGCGGGTTCAGTTTGGCCCCATATTCAACCTAAATATAGTACCTCTAACCCCAAACCCGCAAAATTGATGTTTCATCATGATGATTGGGTGCGATTTGTAGGGGTCTCTAGTCTGCAAAACTTTCCATCATTCACACAACAATGTTCCTCATGACTGCCAAGCTCTAATGAGAGTCTCAAGCTTAAATGAGACCTGGCCTATTTTCATTTTCATCATATTTACAAATCAAAATCTCTCAACATGTCCTCGGTCTGTGTAGCATACAACAAGCTGTTCTGTGGGGGGAGTCGTTGCAGTGATTCACTATATGCTTTACTTGCCCTCGCATGGGTCTACAAAGTTCACAGCCACAGTCTGCGACCTACCATAGTTGCTAAAACATATTTAGGTTTACCCGATAAATACATATACTCGCGTACTGCATAAATACGTTTACATTTCCTCCAGAAATAATACCGGTACTCACATACTCGTGTACTTTATTAAGTACGCGAGTACAGAAAACGTATTTAAAGCGGACATAAAATGTCATTTTTCCGGACAGAAAGTGACAAACGTAGGACATTTTCCTAAGAAATACTTTTCAGGAGAGAAAAACAGATCTTTGATGTATTTCAGAGTAAAATTTACAAAAAAACACCAATTTTTACATTATTTTTGTCAGAAAAATATTCAACTGTATGTTTCGTTTTATTTTATGTTTAAAAATCGCCATTTTTACGTTTTCTCTGGAAAAATACTCATTTTTTACGTTTTCTCTGGAAAAAAAAGAATTTTACTCACCTTTTACGCAGTGTAAAAGTAGAAATAAAATACTTGACGTTTTCTGTACTCACGTGCGAGTAAAATAAAAATACTTTTTGTTTACTTTGAAAAACGTTCAGTACTTTTAACAACTCTGCAACCTACAAAGTGGTTTAAGCATATCAAGTAGAATGTCTAAGAAAACCTTTTGCTGTTGAATCATTTTTAATCATTTGCACATTCCAGGAGCATGAACCAGTCGAGATCGATGTACAGCCGCGATCCAATGATAGTGAATGTTTTACTTGACTCGACTGATTTATTGATTGAAGAAAATATTATTGGTGCCGTTTTTTCAGTGTGCTTGGATAGGATAATGTTCATTTTTTTAATTCGCGCTGACGTCGTCTGATAGTGAAAGTGAAAGAACACAACCAGATAGCTACCCATTTATCAATGGTAGGGTTGAAACGATGTATCATATCGAGTAGCGAGTATCCATAAAAAATTTTAGAAAAATATTGTATATCAACATTTTTCTAATATGGGATGTCGACCATTTTTCATCATTGAATATCGATATCAAATTTCAAAAATATCGAATATCGATGTTGAAAAGTCATCGTTCCGACTAGGGTTGGGGAACCGAACCGACCCAAACCGAACCGAGAACCGAGCACTATTTTGGAACCGAGAACCGGAACCGAGCTTGAGAACCGAACCGGAACCGAGAACCGGCACTTATACCCGGAACCGAAGTAAATACCCGAAAGAACCAAAATTTTCTAGGAATCTTAAAGTTTTTAAACAGCGTTTTTTCAACACCTACATCTAAGCCTTTAAACAGCAGCTGAACATATTGGTGCGTGTTCAGAAGTGCAAAATTCATCATTTGCAAAATTTGCGTTTGCAAAATGATTGCGCGGGAGCGTGTAATTTCACATATACTCCAGCGACATTACACCTTACAATGAAATCTACCATATCCCACCTGAATAAAACAACAAACATTCCTCTTTTTTATCAAATTGCTTTGATAAATATGATGAAAGTTTTTATGTATGTTTGTTTATTCAGATGGGATATGGTAGATTTCATTGTAAGGTGTAATGTCGCTGTAGTATACACATTATCACTGGTAGTAGTTTTCATTGGTTTTGTGGCTGTTTTAACCATAGTTGGCAAAAGTTATTTATGTTTGTACTCAAAATAATACGCGTACTCACTCGCGTACTACATAAATACATTTACATTCCCTCCAGAAAAAAATACCAGTACTCATTTACTTGTGTACTTTTTGAAAGTACGCAAGTACAGAAAACATATATGTTTGCTTTTACACTTTTTTAAATACCAGTATTATTATAACAACTCTGATTTCTGCATTCTACCATGAAATAAGTAGTTCTACCTAAGTAGTCTAAGTAGTAAATTCTACCATGTAGTATGAAATATCCAACCAATGTACTTACACATGTAAACTTGGGTATATTGTTTTTCTGTTGTTCAGCCGCTTATTACCCGATACCCGGTTATTTTATTACCCGGAACCGAAATTTTGATCATTTTAGAACCGAAAGAACCGAACCGGAACCGAGTTTAAGAACCGAACCGAAAATTTTCAGGAACCGAGAACCGATACCCGAACCGAAATCTTTGGAACCGAGAACCGGAACCGAAAATTTTGAAATTCCCAACCCTAGTTCCTACCCTAGTCAACAGAAAGAAAATATTTCGTGGCACTAAGTGAACTGTGAATATCACTCAGCTTTCCGAGTAAAGTGTTTTTTCAGCCTAGGAAAGGAGAAACAAGGTGTAAATATAAATTCGCAACATGAAGCGATCACCACGGGTGTTTTGGCCCTTCATAATTGAAAAATCCAGCATTGTGTTCGGGGCCAAATTTATAGATAGTGTTTATCATTTTTGAGACACTTTCATCCACCGTGAAGTTGCCCGTACCGCCGGTCATCTCCGTTTTTACATAGCCTGGAATGTGGATGGGTTGGTTTCATAGACTCAGGGGTAGGAAAGCGGGGGGGGGGGGGGTTGCGGGGGTGTACCCAAACCGCCCAGCTATCTATCTATACTGTAGGCAAATTTTTTGGCTACTACCATCTGAACCACCCCCCCCCCAAATCACCCAGCTATCTATCTATCTATCTGGAGCGATTTTTGAGAAAGTCTACCCAAACTTTATCACTACTTTGCATATTTTTTTATCGATTTTCACCACCAAAATAGCTAGCTCATGTGTTTTATTGCCTATTTCTTGTACTTTGTGCTTATATACCTATTTTGAGCTATTTTTCACCTAGTTTTAGCGATTTTTCCTACCTTTTCTTCCTTCTAGACCTGGAAATATATAGAACCTATATGCCTATATAAAGAACCCCGCAATCCCCCCACCCCCCAAAAAAAATTCAGCTATATTATTCCTACGGAGGAGTGATTTGCCATCGAAGCAACCCCCGGAGGGTCAAAATCTAGCCTAGCATTGAAAAAAATGACCGATTTTGAGAAAATATAATAAAATATTATCTCAGAAAATCTCTCAAGAAAAAAATATAATTAAATCTCTTGGGTCATTTTCGAAAATATAATTAAATCTCTGAGAAAATCTCTTGCAGTTCAAAAAAATCTCAGAAAATCTCTCAATTTTAAGTATGATTCAATCGATATTTCAAGGTGTTTAAACCATTGATTATTATGTGTTATTTTACTCTTTCATTCATAAGTTCAAATGATAATGACAACTTATCTACTAACAGCACACTTTTTACTATCATGTACTACCTGAATAATCAACAAAAATTTGGTTTACCGTTTAGGTACATTTTTACTCATTAAGCGGGAATTAGAGCTCAGCGTCGATTCGACCTGAAATGATGACGTGAAATGACGTCGTGAAATTAATTACACGAGTGTGGATCATGCTACGGGTGAAAAATTCAATTTTTATCATTTCACGTCAGTGTCAGGGAACAACTTGACATTTCACGTCAGACTGCTGCTTGCAATAGTCTGACGTGAAATGTCAAGTTGTTCCCTGACACTGTGACGTGAAATGATAAAAATTGAATTTTTCAATTCGCTCTAGTTGTGGCTGATAACACTCAGTATTGGACACGATTAAGGTATTGATTCATATATTATCCTTAGAAAATTGTAGACCCGTAGCATGATCCACACTTGTGTAATTAATTTCACGACGTCATTTCACGTCGTCATTTCACGTCGAATCGACGCTGAGCTCTAATTCCGGCTTAATAGAATACATTACTTTCACGTGTGACGATTCGCACAGAATTTATCAGATGACTTTTTTCACCAAAATTTGGTAGTTTCCAAAGCTCTCCAAGTGGAGTCAACTCTACTTTTCAAAAGTGCTTGAGTACAGAAACATTCGGATAGACTTTTTTATTGGCTTTTTCATGACATAGAACAGAAACAGGTGAGAAGAAAACTGAAATTGGGGGGAAAATAGCCAAAAAATGGGTATATAAGCACATATATAGTTTAAAAAGAACGAAAGTTGGCAAAAAAGCACATGAATTAGTTAATTAGAAGGTAAAAATTGGCAAATATAGAGAGATTTTCTCAATCAGAAGAAAATATAATTAAATCTCTCTGGAAAGTCATGGAAAAAATATAAATCTCAGAAAATCTTATATTTTCTGAGATTCTCTGAGATTTTTTAAATATAAATCTCACAGAGATTTTTTCAATGCTAATCTAGCCTACCCCTGCATACAGTTCAAATAAATAAACTGACATCTTTTTTGTCATGAAATCTTACTCTTTCAGTGAAAATACAGTTAGGCGGTGTTTACAGTACATTTAGTGTCGACGCGACCTTTTTTCAAAGTGTCATATCTCAATGGAAAGGTTCCGTATTTTCCTGAAATGGAAGTGAACTATAGATACTATAGGAATATAAATGCATGCAAAGTTTCAGGTGATTTCTTCCTGTCGTTTGTAAGTTATGGGCTATAAAAGAATTCATCGTTGCAAATTTGTCGCGGTTTGCGACGACGAATTTTTTTTTTTGTTAAGCCTATAACTTACGAACGACAAGAAGAAATCACCTGAAACTTTGCATGCATGTATATTCCTTTAGTATCTTTAGTTCACTGCCTTTTCACAAAACTACGAAACTTTTCCATTGAGATATGACACTTTAAAAAAATGGTTGCGTCGTCACTAAATGTACTGTAAGTATTGATTTTGTCCTGAAACTGAGAGGAATGGACTAACATACTAAACTAATGGACAAATTGGCCTTTTGATTGGTAAAATGTGGCAATTGAGAGACATTATTTCTTCAGATAATTTGCCACCATTTCGACCAACCATTGCCACCAACAACATAAATATGTACAAACCAGGTAGAATGGTCACAGAAATTATCCCTTCAGACTGCAAGTCGATGCCCATGCACTGCGACGCCATGTTCAGCGCCACCTGCGCGTCCGAATCTCGAAAAGATCGAAAAGCAGGGGTCTCCTAGATTTCGGCCCTCCGGGGGGTTGGATGAATAGCAAATCGCTCCTCCGGAGGGATAGATAGCTGAAAAATTGTCTGGGGGGGTTCGCGGGGGTTCAATATATAGGCTTTTTCGGGGCGTAGAAGGAAGAAATTGCTAAAAATAGGTATATAAGCACATATATAGCCAAAATAGCCGAAAACAGGCAATAATAAACATGTACTAACGATTTTGGAGGTGAAAATCTATAAAAAAAGCATGAAAAGTTTTTGAGCAAACATTTTGGGCAAAATTTCTCAAAAATCACTCCGGATAGTTAGATACCGTATTACCTCCAATATAAGGCATCCCTCTAATATAAGGTACCCTCTAATATAAGGTATAACTTTTGGTTATTTTGAACGCAACGAAATAAATATAAGGTACCCTCTAATATAAGGCATACCTCTAATAAGGCACAACTGGCTGCGTGCCAAAACACGCAAAATAATAAAAATTGTTGCTAAACATGGCGGAAAATGATGAAAATGGTGCCGAAGGGCACTGCGATGACTCTTCGTCGACTCCCGCCGCCGAAAAGTGTGTCAGTTTACGGCGGCACTATTCTACCCTACTCACTCGAAGAGAAACTTTGAATTGTTGACCAGACGAAAATCTGGCGAAAAAAATTGAAGGTACCCTCTAATATAAGGTACCCTCTAATACAAGGTATAACTTTTGGCTCTAAAAATCTGACGAAAACAATATAAGGTATACCTTATATTAGAGGTAATACGGTAGCTGGGCGATTTGGGGGGGTTAGGGGATAGTAGCCTAAATTTTTGCCTCCGGGATACATAGATAGCTGGGCGGTTTGGGGGGGACACCACCCCCCCCCCCTAGGAGACCCCTGTCGAAAAGTCCTATCGTCGCAACCCTATTTTAGAGGAAGAATTAGTCATGACAAAAAAATTTAAAATTTGTTTAAAACTCCTACACATTTGAGTAACAAGCACAAATTAACTGAAACTTGTGTGTGTGTGTAAACAAGTATTTCTTGAATTATTAAACTTTAAATTTTTTTGCCATCATTAATTTTTCCTGTAAACATTGTTTAAGGAAAACAAAGCAAATGCAATTGGTGCTGATGTTTACTAACTGCGCGATAAAGTCGGTATTTCGGTACTATTAAAATGGCATTGAGGGTGATACTCTAGTGGTAAATATGTAGGGTTCACTATGTATTGATTTTTCGGGATCGGGGTCGGGATTGGCTTTGTGAGATTTCGGGATCGGGATTGGGCCTTCGGGATCGGCATTGCTCTTTTGAGATTTCGGGATCGGGATCGGGATTGGTGTCTCGGGATCGGGATTGGCATTTTTTCGGGATCGGGATTGGGATCATTGAAAAAGGTCTCATTGAGAAATTTTCGCTAATTTACTGCAAAAACAGGTCAAAAACACACACGAATGCTGGATAAGTGCTATAAATTGGACATTGGAGGTTCCTGGTCATATTTCTCAGTGCAAAAATGTTATTTTAAAAAAGTGGCAAATTTTTCGGGATCGGGATTGAGTAAAAATTTTCGGGATCGGGATTGGGATTTCAAGTTTCGGGATCGGGATTCGTTTTTTGAGATTTCGGGATCGGGATTGAGGTTTCGGGATCGGGACCACTAAATCCCGAAATCCTGTTTGAACCCTAGGTAAATGATCGCAGAAAACATTACCTTGCTGCAGCGATAAGCGTATCCACCACCTTTCCCGCCGCTGTCATTATTACCAAATGACGATACACCTGCAAGCGTTCATGTTTACTAATTGCTACAAGAGAAATTTTGTCAAATGCCTTGATTTCAAATAAGGGTTTAAAAAAATTTAAATCAGACTGTTTTCAAAATCGTACAGTAACATACCACAGCTTATTATTACACAATAGCATTACAAATGAGATCTATAAGGCTAAAAATGCTTCAAAACCAATGAAAACAACCACCAATGTTAAAATTTCAAAATACCTAGTGCATGACTACCAGAAATTTTGCCTTTCGATTTTTTCAAAAATAAATTCAATTTCCACCATGATAAAAAAATCAGATGAATCAACCAAAGCGAACCCTAGAGTGTGGTATCTGAAAGGCCACGTGTTTGATGCCAGTTGTCTCCTCACTAGTGATGGAATGGCGCCATGGCGGTGGCGCCCTTTTCTCTGGCGCCATTATTTTGAATGACGCCATGAGGTGATGTTAAAGGCACCGGCAAAAATGGCACTGCACCGCACCGGCACCGGTGCCTTTAAAAAAATGGCACCGGCACCGAAGGGCACCGGCGGGTTGCCGGTGCTAGCACCGAAAGGCACCGCACCGGGCTGGAATTTCTGAAGTAAATATCGGGCAGTTTCTCAGTGGTCTCACCTTTGGAAGTGCATATTTCCATGAATTTTCAACCGATTTTGATGGTTGAGCACTTAAAATGATCAGAATGATGTGGCAATCACTTTTATGAAGCAATTACAATGATTACAAATGAAAGATAAAATATTCAATTCACTACAATGTCCATAGCCACTATTGTCTACTGATCGGGGTCGTTGCTGTACAGAGAATGGAACTATTTCTGTCATAAACTGACAACAAATTTTGAACCAAAAAGTCATAAATATCATAAAATATAAAATATAAAAATGATTTAAAATTCAACAACATTTTAGATTCGCTCATCAAATGACGTATCGGGTATAATGGATTTCACAGTAGGTATATTTGTTTGATGGGAGGTTTACAAAATAGGCAAAAACGGTTAGGTCAATATACTGCTGTTTTTTGAAATATGAATACCGTATTACCTCGAATTACCCCCCCCCCCTTGAATTAACCCCCCCCTCATATTTTGCTGGCGAAATAATAAACCCCCATGGGGGTATTTCGAGGTAATACGGTAAGCACATACTATGGACAAAATTGCACAGCACATGAAGCCTTGGCAGGTGCCTTTCCCGGTGCCTTTTACTTTGGCCCTGGTGCTAGCACTTTTGGCACCGGCAAAAAAATGGCACCGCACCGCACCGGCACCGGTGCTATTCTGAAAAAAATGGCACCGGCACCGGCATGGCACCCTTGAAGATTGCAATGGCACCGCACCAGCACCGGTGCTGGTGCCCTTCGGTGCCCAACACCGGGGAACCGGTGCCCCGGTGATTTTACATCACTAGCCATGACGCCATTTGTCCTAGCGCTTTTCCATCACTACTCCTCACTAGTCTTTTGAACACGCTTACAAAACAGTTCAACCAAAAATGTCAACTTTCACTTGACGCGGGCCACTTTAAAGTGTAGGTAGTCCCCACACAAACCAGTGGATATCTGCACCAAGGCGGCCCTGGCGACCCCCATGGGCAGTTGGCCATGTTTCGCAGCGGCCACTCTGAGCAGGGGCAGGAGCGCCTGCGCCAGCAGCAATGGACCCACAGAGTTCACCTCGAAGGCCGCTTGCATCGAGCTACGGGTCACTGTGCCTAGTTGTGCAGACGTGTCCATCATGCCTGGGACATTGGATGGGGGGGGGGGTTAGGGATTTTGGGATTTGTGCAATTGAAATGAAGACCGTATATCCTCGAATAAGACCCCCCACGAATAACTGCCCCTCAAAAACTGACGAAAAAATACCTCCCCCCCCCCCCCAAGGGACGTATCCAGGATTTTTGAGCGGGGGAGGGGCTGCTTGTTTACGGGGGCCGGCGAACGGGGGGGCTCAGCCCCCCCCCCTAAATTTTTTCCCTATAGAGGGACGGAAAGGCGTTTTGGCGCTAGCGCCATACATAGGCGCCACGCCATGGCGCCATTGGCGTTGGCGCCAGCACCAGGAACCGCTTTATATGTATGTAAATATGCATACATATACAGCGAAACTCGCAAAAAATGTTTATTTTCAACGACTTTGGTCTAAAGGGACCGATCCATTGATAATACCATGCGCGGAGAAGCAATTGCGCGCTAGCGCGCAAAATTTTTCAGAAACATCGAAAAATATATAGGAAAAGTTGCATTTTCCGGGACGTTTTAGGTCAACCCCGGGAATGGGGGGGGGGCTGCAGCCCCCCCCCGCCCCCCCTCTGGATACGTCCTTGCTCCCCCCTCTTAAATAACCCCCCTCTGGGTGAAAAATATGCTACTAAAATTACAAAAATTATCGATGAAAATACAAAAGAATGTTAATGTATGGCAGCGACAGCAGACACATAATGTGTACGCAGTGTATAAACACCTTTTTGTTGTTGTTGAACTGTTAAATACCTGGATTACATGAGTTACAGAATGCATTCATACAATGAATTATATCCAAATTTCTGAGGAAAAAATAACTACCTCCTTAAAAATAACTGAATAACACCCCCCTCAAAAACTCTGACGAAAAAATAACTCCCCTTGGGTTTTATTCGAGGCCAGAAAATAAAATTTCGAAAAAATAACTCCCCAAAACCAGACCAGCGCTATTGATGAGCAGATTGAGTCCCTCACCACCCAACTCGGCAGTCAGCCGTTGTACCAGGGGCAAAATTAAATCAACCCTACACATTTTTTTGTCAGCCAGATCGATGTAAACTGATATCGTACGCTACCCTATTCAATGCGGATCGGGGGTGAACATTAAATATAGCGCAAAGTATAATATAAATACCGTATATCCTCGAAGTATATCCGTATATCCCGTATTCCCTGGGGGAGTTATTTTTTCGTCAGATTTTTAAAGGGAGGGCTTTTTGATGAATCCGTATTTAATGCAATGAAATCAACGCTATTGAACATCAGCTGCAAATGAATACCTACATCTTTTTAGTGTACACATACATTTCACAGCGTTTTTATACATCTACGTCTTTCCCATCCATAAAGTAGGGGGGAGTTAATCGAGGGGGGTTATTTTTTACTCAGCCAGCTAACAGGGGAAGTTTTTCGAGGGTGCTTATTCGAGGATATACAGTACAATCAATCGGGCTGCCCAAAACCACATGTGGGGGCTGATTGAATCTCGCACCAGAGCTTCGATCTGCGCATCGCTGCTCACATCCAATTCGACCACTATCATTCGCCCATCACTCGCTGCCAATGAGTTCAGATCCTGAGTGGTTTTTAACGGCTGCGATTTAGTCATAAGTGTCAAATTTGGATGATGACTTTGGGCCAAATGGAAAGGTATCACACTTACTTTTTGTTAGAAGTGGGGTTAGGCAATGGAAAAATTGCTTGAGATTTGTGGCCAGGCAATGTATGGGGGTGAGTCTAGTACAGAGTTGCAAAAGTGTATTTATGCTTACCCGATATACCCGGGTAAATGGGTCTTTATATGTGTGCTTACACTTTCATAAAATACCCGTACACTTTTTTACGCTTTCCTGGCTGAAATACCCATGTACTAAAAGTGTGAAAAAATTCACACAGCCCAGTTTTATACATCGTAATTCCTCAAAATATCCCCACCTGCAATGATATATTTACAGGGTGCGGCAATTTAGACATACGCTCAAGCTTTCGAATAACTTGTCACTGGGTGGTAACTCAAATTTGAGGTCCACATTAACAACTAAATAGGAAAGAATCCCTAAAAATATGGCTGCGATAGCTCCACTCATTAACAAGTTCATCACGAAAATGCATAGTTGTCACTTTTCCACCACCTCGCTTTACGACCAATTAAGCAAGTGCCCGCCGATTTCCTTATGGGCATGACGGATTTGTGGCGGGCGTGCACGCATTGAGGGCTTGAGGCACGCCGCTGCAAAACAAAACAAAAGAAAAAAACAATCCCGATCCCGGTATTACGGTCCCAAAAAGTCAGTCCCATTTGAATCCTATTATGATTGCGCGTTTGCGTTAATAACTTGTGAACAAGTGGAGCTATCGCAGCCATGTGTTCAGGGATCCTTTCCCATTTAGTTGTTAATGTTGACCTAAAATTTGACGTGAATCCGACTACCCAGTGACAAGTTATTCGAAATCTAGAGCGTACATCTAATTGCTGCACCCTGTATGCATGTATGCAATGGAAACACATTCCCGGTCTCGTCCGGCACCCTATTTTTGATTGTACTTGTGATCTCCTATCTCCAGTTCTAGGGCGCGCCAGAAGCTGAAACTTGGGGGAGGTATTGGTGCAACCCCCCTCTACTTCGAATGAATTGGGGCAGGGGTATCTTGAATTTCGACCCTCTGAGTGGTTGGTGTTGTATAACTAGATTGTACTCTATTATACACTTCTATTTTACACCCTATTCTATTCTACATATTTTGTATTCTGTTCTAAGTAGGTTTTGGGGTGATGTTCTGAACCCCTAAACTTCATGTTTCAACCAAATCTTTATAAGTGGCCATTTATAGTGTGGAATCAGTTCAGTTCATTTGCCCAGATTTTGGGCCGGGTAATTTGTTGGCCTCGGGCCATGTCAAATCAAGAAAATAAAGTGAAGAGAAAACAAGTGGACATGTCGCAAGGCGACAGTGAATAAATATAAATTAAGCTCATATCGCACCCCGAACACTCCTCTTTCTCTCTTCTGGTCTTGCCAGCATTGGCAAACTCCACTTCACTTTGTGGAAATTTGCAGCTGGATAACACGTTGGGTGAGCCTGCCTCTTAGTGCTGCCCAGCGTGTTACATGGTGACGGTACAGCATAAAAAAAGTAAACTGAACCGGTGCGGCTGGCAGCAGCGCCAGCAGCACAAACATCCACTGCAGCATAAACCCAATATGTGTGCAGCGCGCCACAAGAGCGCCCGGTAGGCACAAGATGCCTGACACCAATGAGAATGCCCCTGGTAGCTCAAGGAAAACTGACCCGCGGAAAAAAGCCCGCCAGGTCACGTACACAGAGCTTGAGCTCACACAAAAAATCAACGAGTGGACTTTAGCGGCAGACAGATGGTCCCTCTTGAACGCCGGACAACGAACTAAACCAATACCGCCAAGACAAGTGGCCAAAATTCAACTCGCCGTGGAAAGACGGCACTGAAGTATTGGCAAAAAAAGTGCTAAAATTGGCGGAAAAATACTTCAGCACAACAAAAGATACCAGCATCACCATGGAAGACCCCGAAGGGGATTCAGATGACAACATGGACAAAGACACATCGCCAGTAATCCGCCCAGTCACAGGGGCACTACACCGCGCAGCTTATGTCCCCACCCCACGACGTGAACTAAAAGCCAATGCAAAATCGTCAGATATTTCGGCGCTGGTAGCAGTAATGCAGCAACAAGCACAACAACAGCAGCAAATACTGACACACCTGGTCAATTTGACTATGCAGCAGGGACAATCAGCGGCGATACCCAAACCATCCCCAAGCCCCACAGCTAGGGTGTCAACAAAAACTTTTTGGCGGAAAACGGAAACGGAAACGGAAAAAATTTTGCACCTGCCGGAAAACGGAAACGGAATTGGAAAAATTTTTGCACTTGCTGGAAAACAGAAAACGGAAAAATGGAAGGCCGGAAAACGGAAACGGAAACGGAAAAATTTGCCAAATATATGCCAGAAACAGAAAAAAATTTGCTGAAATGTTGCCAGAAACGGAAAAAAAATTTGCAGAAATTTTGCTAAAAATGGGCAAAATTCACATAATTAAGAGCCTGCATGCATGTTTACCAGTTTGGCTGAAACAGAAAACAAAAAATTGAGCTGGAAAGTGAAAAAAGCTGGAAAAACAGATAATTGAACCGGAAAACGGAAAAAAGGCGGAAAAACCAAAAATTTAGCCGGAAAACGGAAAATGGGCCGGAAAAACGGAAACGGAAACGGAAAAAAAATTTAGCAGCCGGAAAACGGAAACGGAAACGGAAAAAAATTTGCCTGCGGAAAGCGGAAACGGAAAACAGAAAACGGAAAGTTGACACCCTACCCACAGCAAACATTCCATTAGCGAGCAACCAAAGCACAATGACCCCACAAACCGGCGATCCATGGAGATGGGGAACAGATGACCGATTGGCAACATTGCCGCAAGGGTCAATATTAGAACGAATGATTGCATACATGGAACAATACGCGCTATCGCCAGGGGATGGGTTACCACGATTAAGTGAGCAAGTCATACCCAACGACTGGATGAGTGTGGGACACGTAGCGTCAGCAACGAGCAAGCAGATAAAATTCGATGGCGACCAGAAGAGCAAGACCGGCCCTTTCAAATTTTGGCTCCACATGGTCATGCAGCAGTTCATGGGTGTTCCAGAAAGCCAGCAACAGCTGTTTTGGAACAGTGTATTCCAGCAATGTCTAATCGACGATGCCCAGAACTGGTACCTGAGTATCAGGATTGCCAGATGCCACAACATTTTGTATGTGGTAGATAAATTAATTGGAATTTATTGGTTAGACCACAAAATATACTTGGTGGCGGACTGGTACAACCTAAAAGTCATGGCCGGAGAGTCAGTAACAGAGCTATATACACGCCTGTGTACAAAATTTTACCACATCAGCAAGCGGCTATCAGACAGGGACTGGGAACAAATGATTGGTGACAAGTTGTTCATTGAAGTACCTAAACTGGTTCCAGCATCTTGCTGGTATATGTGGCAGCAACGCTGGGCAGAGGACGCCTGCACATTGGACATGGCAGTAACCATGATGGAAGCAGCACGGCAGTCAGTGGAAAGTAACCGTGCACAGCGCAAAGAAGAACAAATCCAGCAGCCCCACCAAAGGTACGGTGGGAACTGGAATGAGCGGGCAAACTACCACAATGTTGATCAGAGTGGGCAAACAGAACAAAAAGTACAAAGCACCAAAGCAACATGTAATGTACAGGCCAAAATACGGGCAACTTTTGACCCAAAAACACACAAAGGGCCATGGTGCACACATTACCTGCATGGAGGCCCAATGCCACATGATCCATCTGACTGCTTTGTGGACAGCAGATCACAGAGGTTCCAGCGAAGCAAAGCAGAAAATGCAAAGCGCAACATGGCCAGACGTGGCCAGACAGAAGAAAACGCAAAGCGGATCATGGAACAAAAATGCAAAGAGATTGGCATCCCATTCCAAAGAGACAGCTCAGCAAGCCGATGCACCAAAGAAGAGTATGAAGAAGAGAATGCAGTATTTGGCGGTGAAAGTGATGATGACGATTGGGGCTGTTTAGATGAATGGGTGCCCACAGTGGCAAGCACAAAAATTGGCAATGAAATACACAGTCTGTCAACAAACTCACTAGACCCAATGGCAACCATTATGTTTCAAGGAATGCCAATCACAGGGCACATCGACACAGGCTGTAACATCGGTCTGTTCATTGAAGATGCAACATTGGAAGATATCTGGGCCAAAGCAGCCTTAGACCCAACACAAGAACGGGCAAAATTCCGACCATACACTGGTAGCCACATCAGAACACCGGGAAATATCATCAATGGAAAATGGCTCCGAATTTACAACATGCTGGTGGAGCACACCACACCCAATGGAGTACAGCACAAAGATATGCTGCCAGCAGTGGTGAAATTACGAAAATTCCTGACACCAGCAGACCCGCTACTCATTGGACAAGCAGCCATATGGGGGCCATTGCAAGTAGTGCAAACAGCACACAAAGAACTGGAAAGGTTGTCAAACAAATACAAACAGGAAATGGGAACAAAATTGAAGCACAGCAGCAACACAAATGTGCTGCAGGCACAGAAACAGCAAGAGGGAGTGGAGAGCCAACCCACAGTGGTGGCAGCCAGACACAGGCCAGATAAACCAAGAGGGCACAAACCAAACCAGAAGCATGTTCCCATTGCATCAAAAATTTCCAGCCACGTGGTCACACCCATGTCGAACACAAAGAAACAGGAAAATAAATACCATGATCACGTATTTTGGAATCGCAACAGTCAAAGGACATCACCCACCACCATCCAGCCACATCAATGCACAACAATCCAATACAAACACCTGGAAAATTGCCATTGCACAATGAGGCAGCAGATGCTACATGCCGTTTTACATACAAGCTGCTGCCATCTACCCTGCCGTCCACAGTCATTGCACTAGTTCTGGCATTCAATGGACAAAGGAACCACAAAAGAGGAACAAGAAACACCGGAAAGGCCAGATGATATGGCACAATTGTGACACATTTCTGTGATATATTTGATGTTTTTGTATTATTTTTTATTTTTACAGGTATTTGATGGTGAGTTTTGTCAGTTCCCCCTGGTAGGGTGAACTTGGGGGGACTGTTGTATAACTAGATTGTACTCTATTATACACTTCTATTTTACACCCTATTCTATTCTACATATTTTGTATTCTGTTCTAAGTAGGTTTTGGGGTGATGTTCTGAACCCCTAAACTTCATGTTTCAACCAAATCTTTATAAGTGGCCATTTATTGTGTGGAATCAGTTCAGTTCATTTGCCCAGATTTTGGGCCGGGTAATTTGTTGGCCTCGGGCCATGTCAAATCAAGAAAATAAAGTGAAGAGAAAACAAGTGGACATGTCGCAAGGCGACAGTGAATAAATATAAATTAATCTCACATCGCACCCCAAACACTCCTCTTTCTCTCTTCTCGTCTTGCCAGCATTGGCAAACTCCACTTCACTTTGTGGAAATTTGCAGCTGGATAACACGTTGGGTGAGCCTGCCTCTTAGTGCTGCCCAGCGTGTTACATGGTGACGGTACAGCATAAAAAAGTAAACTGAACCGGTGCGGCTGGCAGCAGCGCCAGCAGCACAAACATCCACTGCAGCATAAACCCAATATGTGTGCAGCGCGCCACAAGAGCGCCCGGTAGGCACAAGATGCCTGACACCAATGAGAATGCCCCTGGTAGCTCAAGGAAAACTGACCCGCGGAAAAAAGCCCGCCAGGTCACGTACACAGAGCTTGAGCTCAAACAAAAAATCAACGAGTGGACTTTAGCGGCAGACAGATGGTCCCTCTTGAACGCCGGACAACGAACTAAACCAATACCGCCAAGACAAGTGGCCAAAATTCAACTCGCCGTGGAAAGACGGCACTGAAGTATTGGCAAAAAAAGTGCTAAAATTGGCGGAAAAATACTTCAGCACAACAAAAGATACCAGCATCACCATGGAAGACCCCGAAGGGGATTCAGATGACAACATGGACAAAGACACATCGCCAGTAATCCGCCCAGTCACAGGGGCACTACAGTACTCTATTATACACTTCTATTTTACACCCTATTCTATTCTACATATTTTGTATTCTGTTCTAAGTAGGTTTTGGGGTGATGTTCTGAACCCCTAAACTTCATGTTTCAACCAAATCTTTATAAGTGGCCATTTATTGTGTGGAATCAGTTCAGTTCATTTGCCCAGATTTTGGGCCTGGTTATTTGTTGGCCTCGGGCCATGTCAAATCAAGAAAATAAAGTGAAGAGAAAACAAGTGGACATGTCGCAAGGCGACGGTGAATAAATATAAATTAATCTCACATCGCACCCCGAACGCTCCTCTTTCTCTCTTCTCGTCTTGCCAGCATTGGCAAACTCCACTTCACTTTGTGGAAATTTGCAGCTGGATAACACGTTGGGTGAGCCTGCCTCTTAGTGCTGCCCAGCGTGTTACATTGGATAGATAGCAAATCGCTCCTCTGGAGGGATAGATAGCTGAAAATTTTTCTGGGGGGGCAGGTTGGGGGGGGTTGGGGGGGGTGTGGTGGTTCGATATTTAGGCTCTTTTGGGGCATAGAAGGAAGAAAAAGAGAAAAATCGCTAAAAGTAGGTGTAAAATAGCTCAAAAAATGGTATACAAGAGCATTTAGTACTAAAAACAGCTGAAAATAGGCAAATAGGAACCAGAACTATGATTTTGGAAGTGAAAATCTATTAAAAGGTATGAAAAATAGCGATTTTGAGCGAAAATTGGGGTATAGTTCCTCAAAAATCATACCAGATAGGTAGATAGCTGGGCGATTTGGGGGGAGGGTTTAGGGGGTAGTAGCCCAAAATTTTGCCTCCGGGATAGATAGATAGCTGAGCAGCCTCCGGGATAGATAGATAGTTGGGCTGTTTGGGGGGTGGTACCCCCCAACCCCCTCCCCCCATTCGAGACCCCTGATTGGGGGGGGGGTCGTGGCGACCCCACTCAGTGTGGGTCGCACTAAGTGCAAAATTTTTATTGGCTTTTATGGTGTCCCACACAGGTCCCGCACCCACTGATTTCTGATTAGTGATATAATGGCGCCATGGGACTGGCGCCATTTGAGAAGGTCATTAGCACTTAGCACCATTTTCCTGTGGCATTATTGGCGTCTGACGCCCCTTTTACAAGCCGTAGCGTAAGAAATAAACTGGGGGCCGGACCTGTGCGGGACAGTGAAAACGCCGCAAAATTTTTTCACATATACAGCAACCCCCTCTATAATGAGTCGCCGCTGCCCGATTTATTCATGAGGGGTAGTGGGGGGTTGCACCTATATACCCCACAAGTATTAGCTTTCCACCCCTCATGCGAAGTGAAAAAAAAATAGGGGGCCTGACTTGATCGGGAAGGTGTTTACTAAAAATTTTGGTCAAGGTTTTCTTTTTAAAACGGTTTCGATGGTCGGGTTTTTTAAAAATAAAACGTTTTTTTTTATTTAAAAAAAAACATTTGAAAAAAACCTTGCCCATCCCTAGTAGTGATGTAATTCGATATGTCCAAATATATCATATTTGGACACATTTATTACAGATTTCGGGTACTTAAAAGCATATCCCTACTAGACCCCTAGTGTTCAAACAATGAGTAGGGTGTGCTCCTAAAAGTACCGAACTACAAAAAATCGATTTTGAGATAATTGCAATTGAAAGTTTGGAGTTTGCAATACCCATACATGGGTATCAGGTATGGGAATTTTGGGTATGGGTATTTGGGGTATAGTATTGGGTATCCACATGCATGGGTATAATATTTGAGGATACACATGAAACTAGTGATGGAATGGCGCCATGGCGCTGGCGCCAATTGAGGGCGCCAAAGGGCGCCGCGCCATGGCGCCATTGGCGCTTGGCGCCCTTTTTCTGTGGCGCCCTTGGCGCTTGGCGCCCTTTTTCCGCGGCGCCCTTGGCGCCTGGCGCCCTGCTTTAAAAGGGCGCCAAAAAGGCGCCATCAGGGTTTCAAGGTGAGTGCTGTGTAAATGAAAAAGAAGATGAAAAACGCATCTGTGGATGATCTAAATTCGCCAGAAAAATGGACGAAGTGGTGTGAGCGAGTGAAAATCTTTTGTGCAACGGTTCATCAGATGTGTCTGACAGATCAGAAGACGAGAATGATGAACCGTTGGACTTGCAAAATCAAAAATCAACAGATTCAAATCGTTGCAATTCCATTTTTTGTCCAATTCAAGGAAACATTGATTGGGAAAGTCTATTTGAAGTGAATGGATTGTTGTCAAATGACAATATCAATTGTGTTTGAATTCGTCATGCGGATTTTATTTCAATTTTTTTCTTCTAGTGTTGTTTTTGTTCATTACATCCTGAAGAACGTGAATTAAGTAGTGAATGTGTGTACTAGGGTACTGTAGAAACTGTTTTAGCACACGCAGGGCGTTCTCTGCACTTTTTTATCCTGGCGCCCTTGGCGCCTGGCGCCCTATTTTTCAAATGGCGCCATGGCGCCCTTGGCGCTTGGCGCCCTCTTTCCGTGGCGCCCTTGGCGCCTGGCGCCCGCTTTCCGAATGGCGCCATGGCGCCCTTGGCGCCTGGCGCCCTTTTTCTGTGGCGCCCTTGGCGCTTGGCGCCCACTTTCTGAATGGCGCCATGGCGCCCTTGGCGCATGGCGCCCTTTTTTCTGGCGCTTTTCCATCACTACATGAAACTAGCTATATAAAATTTAGCGATGGTGATACTGATGAGTTCACTGTAGATTGGTACTTTTAGTGGCACAAATTTGGAAATCGCATGGAGATCAGTGGTTTTAAGAGCACAAACTGCAGATTGGTACTTTATCAAAGCACAAATAGTTGCACTTCATGTACATTGGTACTTTTAAAAGCACATATAAAAAAGAACACATTTCTAGTGCAGATTGGTACTTTTTGAAGTACAAAATGTAGATCGGTACTTTTAAAAGCACATTTAAAAACAACAACACAGATAGCACATGCAAATAAATAAATAATAATCGAATCTGCATTTGCGAATAATTGTGCTAATATCCATGCTCAAAATTTGGAAAGTGTATTTACGCTTACGCTTTCCGAAAATACCGGTATTTTAACAACGTTGGTCTAGTATCTATCATAAGCACCTCTCAACCTGCTAATTTTGCCGCTGAGCTAAATAAAAACCTCAAAACACACTGCATTAAACGATAGCAAAAAAATGGACCTTTGCATCGGCTGGTTTCCTGCAAGCGGCAAAAATACGCTTGGCTTTTTTGTCTCCATCCAATGCTAGAAAGTGGCGCACAAAGCCCAGCCCCAAACCCCTGTTTGCACCAGTTATCAGAATGTTAGCGGCCATATTAGAGAGCTGTGATTAGGGTTGGAAAAACGGTTTTCAATGACCCGGTTTTAAAAACAACTTTTTATGTTGAAGTGTTTTTTTAAATAAAACGTTTTTCAAACGTCAAAATACCGTCATGAGTCAAGATATACAGGTAGGTATATCAGACAAGTTGCAGTACAATGTGACGTTGTAAATAATAAGTTGGCTGGATATTGTATACTGTGCTAAAATATCACTGCTTATTATTACATTGTGGCAATCCCATGCCCTGTAAAGTAAAGTGTCAAATGTAATATCAAATGTAAAGTAGTGTGAATTGTGTATCCAAATTTAATTTTTTGTATCCAAATTTTTTTTTTGTATCCAAAATGTCATGTCGAAAAATAAGATTTGGATACACAATTGATACTTTACTTTGCATGATAATTGACATTTGACTTTGCATTTGACTTTACATTTGACACTTTACTTAATATTTGACTTTACATTTCACACTTTGCATGACAATTGACATTTGACACTTTACACATTACAGGGCTTGGGACCACCCCATCGTAGTGCGCCAAAATGGAAACCTGACACTAAAATGCCACAAAAACAATGAAAACAATCACCAATGTCAATTTGTATAAAGTATGTGAAATTGTGTACAAAAGATTGCAAAATACATACTTAATAAGTACTAATGCGGCACCTCACATTGCAGTTTTGGGGAACCCGTTCGAACGATTTTTGAAAAAAGTAAGAATAAGATCTGAACCACTTGATTTTTATTTTTATTTTTTGTTCCCTTCTTGCTCTTATTTTTGTTTAAAAACACGTTTGAACGGTGCCCCAAAAATGCAGTGTGCGGTGCTGCAAATATTGAATGCCATTTTTTTTAAATGGTTTGTATGGTTGCGTTTAAAAAAAAAACGTTGTTTAAAAAAACGTTAACAAAGGCCGACCATCGCTACGTGTGATGCGATGTCCAAGAAAACAACAGCGGATCTGCACAAAGATCGCGCTAAATTTGATGACGCGCACTCATTTCTGCCGACCAATCAGCGCCCGTGTGAATAACTCAGGGTAACCCTCGGATTATGTATGTGAAGTTGGCTCCCGTCCAAGTTACCGCTTGCGTGTTATATGGACGGGAGTTTTTCCCCAATTTTTGCTAAGACTCGCTGAAACTTTGCTAATTTTCACGTTCATAATAGCTATTCTTGTCTATATACACGGTTATACACCTATCTTTGGCCAATTTTATTTATATTTATAACGATTTCGCAATTTTTGGCTGCATGTCAATTTCACATAAGGGTACCTCTGCTTGGTCAACCAGATTTCGGAAAATTATCCGTATGGGAACTTGGCAGCTCGCCAAAATAACCGTTTGGATACACCGTTTGTACACATACATCACATACATGTGTCAATTAGTGTGTCGGCCGCCATGAGCGACCATATCCGGTCGCTCAATCGTATTCCGCAGCGATTATCGGTGAAGCGGACAGAAATCCTGCGCCTTTTACTCTCGTTGGTACAATATCCAATTGTATGCAACGGTATCCAATACAAACTTGGAGTTGGGTTAAGTTCCCATACGTGACCCGATCCCAGATTTCGTCAGACGTCAGGGTAATCTACACAGTTGTATTGTACCGCTGGGGGGACGTCCGATTTTATATGTTATACTCCTCGATGTGTGTGCGGTAGTATATGCATAGATTCAATATATAAACATCGATCGACGAACAAAGAAAACTGAGAGAGAGAAATTTTTTAGACCTGCTTATCACCCAGCTGTGTGTTTTCGCTACGCACATCGAGCGCATCCCAGAACAGAAGAAATAAAAACAAAAAAGAAAAATTCTTCTTTGGCTAAATCGTTTTGAAATCCCGGAATGGCCGGACTTTCGTTGCAGGAACTTTACGCGCTAAACAGGCAAGCGACATTCTTTCATAAGTTTTTTTGAAACAGCGCAAAGGGCGTTGCGCAAATTTTCTCACAGCATTCTATGCGGCGACCACAATCAAACGCTGGAACAGGTGTCTAAAGAGTTTCGCCGTACGTTCTTGCAGCCGGGAAAACATTCCGACAAGGTTGGTGCGGCGTTTGTTGCTCGGCATGGTTTTTAGGTCACGTAGGAATGTTATCATGTCATGTTGATCAGTTGGAACTGTGCCAACGGGCCAAAAAAAAAAGTCCAAAAATGCTTCGACTCTGGCTGGCACTTCATCCCCCATCCAATCGACGAGTGCCCCTGGCGCAGTGCGTGGGCAACGACAAACTGCGTCTGGGGCTGGCCATCTGCGCGCTGCTGGGCCACTCGGACCTGCTGCCCAGCGCCGCCCACCGGATCGTCGCCGTGTTTTTGCTGTGCGTCGAGTTGAATCCCGTCGAGAAATCACTCGGCAATGGTTGGATTTGGGTGATTGGCTTTTTAAGATTAATTTGATTTTAAGTTGTAGTGATACAGTTTGAGTTGATATGTGTTATCAAGTGGTCGTTCAGGGTGGGGCGGGTAGTTGTGTTAAATTTGAGTTGACTTTTTTAACGATTACCGACTTGAATTTTTGCTTCATTGTCGCATGACATTTATAAGTTTACCCAGTTTATCTGACACGACAGCTGAAATTGACAGTGACACTAAAACATTTCTATTCCCTCACAAGACACGGTAATTTCCTCCAACAACAGGAATCACCAGTGCCCGCGCGGAGCTCATGTCCTACCTGGAGTCCAACCCGTTCACGGCGCTCGCATTGGACTTGCTCGATTCCCCAGAACGCCCGCTCAAAGCGCCCAGCCAAGGTGCCTCTGCGCCCGGCGGCAGGGCCGCTGAAACGCGCCCAGGCCAGAGGGACGGCGATGGCAAACGGTGGGTTGTGGTTGGAATTGTGAAAAATGTTGGGAGATTTGAGATAATAATGAAAAATTATATAATTTCTGACTGAAATTACCACTAATAGTGCTATCCCATGGTTCTACAGCCAATGTATGGCTACCTATATGTAACTTCACAAAGTAGTTCCACTTGTCTGATATACCTGAATATGTTGACCCATAACCAGATTGAGGAACTTTTGAAGAGAAAAACTGTTTAAAAACGTTTTTTAAACCCAGGTTTTTAAAAAACTGTCTTTTTCCATCCGTACACAAGACACCAAACTTACTGACTCTTAACGCAAGCTCCGCCCACTAACCCAGCACCCATGCCCCGCCCATTTCGCTGCCAACTCCCACCGAGGCGACGCCCATTGAGCGAGAGTTCCTGGTGCACCTTTTATCTGGTGGCAGTGGCAACTTATTGGCTGGGAAAACGGCGGGGCAGTTGGCCCAGGTGCCACTCCCAGACCCTGTAAAGAGCCCTGTAAAATGTCAAATGTCACGCAAAGTGTCAAAAGTCATGGAAATCGCCCTGCAAAATCGCAAACCGTTTGCCTTTTTGCAGGGCATTTTCCATGACTTTTGACACTTGCATGACATTTGACATTTTACAGGGCTTTTTACAGGGTCTGGGAGTGCCCCCAGTTCGATATGCCGCCCAGTGGAGAATTGCAGCACAAACAAGTTGCCGTGCTTAGAAGGGAGGTTGCCGGTTTGTCAAAGGGGTTATCCGTTTTCTGGGGTTGTTTTTTGGTGGTCATTTGGAAAGGTTTGTATGTGATGGCTGGACTTCTTTGCATTGCCGTGGCTGTTTCATTTTTTACTCTGTCCCACTTTAGTTAATGAGTAATGCAATCACAAAAATATGTTTAGAGAAAGAAAACACGAGTCTCAAAAAGTCGCCACGGCTCAGTTGTGATGTTTGCTTCACTTTCAACTCACTTGACTAACAATCAGCCAATTCATTGGCTTAAATTGAAAAGAAGAAAAAAACAATCCATTTGGCCCCATGCCAAATCCCAGCCCGTCAACCCGACACGCGCCCGCCGCTGGGCTCGATACCCGACACAAGTTCTAGCGGCGCGTGCAACGTGCGCTGCGCACTGCCGAGTCTGATCAACGTGCCGCACGCGGCCGCGCTCAAACACCCCCAGTACACCGAGCAGAAGGCCACCTTGAACACTGAGGAGGGTTCGTGGGGGTTCTTTTGTGAAATGTGCAAGTTTTGTAGTTCGATTTTTGGGTCAATTTTGCGAGTGGAGAAGTAAAAAAAAAACAATTTCAAAGTGTGAAGCAAAAAAGCAATTTATAAGTGAGAGGTTAAAGCAGTGTTGTTTAAAGTACCGAACTTTTTTCAAAGTATACGTAAACGTAAAGTATTGATTTTTTACTCACCCCTTGAGTACAGGAAAGGTAGAGTAAATTTTTTTTCTATAGTTTTACTTAGGGTTGGCCGATGTTTTTTTTTAAACGTTTTTTTTTTTGAACATGACGTCCGAAATGTTTTTTTTTTTTAAAAACATCGACCAAAATTTTTAGTACCAAGCACTAGGTATTTTGCAAAATTTTTGCGCGCAAGCGCGCAAAAATTTTGCAAAATACCTAGTGCTTTGTACTAACAATTTCGGCCGATGTTTTTTTCCTTTTTAAACATTTCGGACGTCATGTTTAAAAAAAACGTTTAAAAAAAACATCGGCCAACCCTAATCGGGACCGGGGGTATAGTAGTCTAGTTTTCTGGTACCCCCGGGGGTTCATATGGATAGTAAATAGCTCCTCCGGAGGGGTTCGCTGGGGTTTAATGTAGACTTTTTTCAAGGTATAGAAGGGAAAAAAGAAATCGCCAAAACTAGGGGGAAGATGACTATAATAAAAATGGTATATCGTTTGAACCCTAGCGGGTATACATGACTGCCGGGTCTACATGACGAGCGGGTTTACATGACGACAGGCACATGGTCATTCAAAAACTGTCATCGTTTCTTCCACAGGGCGCAGTGATGCAAAGGGCACTGGCCACACAGCTGCAGTTGGCAGAGTCGAATTTCCTCATAGAAAAACTGCGCGCTCCCGAGGGTTTGGAATTGTTGCAAAGTGTTGGTTGTTCTGAGTTATTTTTCGCTGCCAATTTTTTTTTGAAACTTGGTACTTTTACTGAATAATTATGTAAATAAAAGATGTGAGGGATATGGTGGCTCTGTCAACTTGACAAGTTGATATGTGACAAAACATGATTAAACTAAACTGTGATGCTTCAGACTATGAGTAAACATTCTACACTGAAATTGAAGCTTCATTCAAAATCTGTCTCTATACACAACACCCGGAAACCCCCTCAAAATAACTCAACCCCCCCCCCCCTCAGGTGTCCATGTCTCCCTCAAGGCTGCCCAAATTGGTAGAAGACAACCCAATGGTGGCAGTAGAAGTGCTTTTGCGTCTGCTCCCCTCCCCGCACATCACCGAGTATTTCGCTGCGTTGATAAACATGGAACTGAGCGTGCACGGCATGGAGGTGGTCAATCGGTTGTGCAGTCAGGTGGACATTCCCGAGGAGTTTCTGCACGTTTATGTCACCCAGTGCATACAGGTGGGTCACAGGGGTCTTCTAGATTTCGACCCTCCGGGGGGTTGGATAGATAGCAAGTCGCTCCTCCGAAGGGATAGGTAGCTGATAAAAATTTTCTGGGGGGAGTTCGCGGGGCTTCAATATATAGGCATAGAAGGAAGAGAGGGGAGAAAAACTGCTAAAGTAAGTGAAAAATGGGTATATAATCACATATACTATGGAAAAATAGCTGAAAATAGGCAGTTAGACGCATGAACTAGTGATTTTGGAGGTGAGAATCTATAAAATGGATTGAAAAATAGCGATTTTGAGCGAAAATTGGGGTCGTGTTTCTCAAAAATAGCTTCACATAGGTAGATAGCTGGCCGACTTGGGGGGGGGGTTTAGGGGATAGTAGCCCAAAATTTTGCCTCCGGAGTAGGCAGATACCTGGCCGACTTGGGGGGGGGGTTAGGGGATAGTAGCCCAAAATTTTGCCTCCGGGACAGATAGATAGCTGGGCGGTTGGGGGGAACCCCCCCCCCCCCCCCAACCCCCCCTTTCCTACCCCTGGTGGGTCATTTTGGGGGACATCTCGTTGGTATGTCACTGGGCTTTTCGATTGACATTATCCGCGGCGGTTTTGAGCGCATTTGTATTTGCGAGTTATTTTTAATCTGCACCAGCCGTAGTTGACAACCAGCTCACTCCCGTCAATTAAATTGGGGTTATAAGTTTATTTGTGATATTCAAAATCATTAGCATTGAAAATATTCAACAAAAAAAATCGGTTATCTATCGCTCTCTCCGGCAGAGCGATTTTTACCCCCCCCCCCCCCCTAGGGTTCAAACGGGATCCCGATCCCAATCCCGGATCCCGTGAAATTCCGGGATTTAGCAGTCCCGATCCCGAAACCCCAATCCCGATCCCGATCCCGAAATCCAAAAATCCCGATCCCGATCCCGAAAACTTTCAAATCCCGATCCCGAGAATCTCCCAAGTCCGGGATCCCGATCCCGGAAAAAATAGTGGAAATTATAAAAAGTGAAAAAATGACATTTTTGCATGCAAAAACGTCGTTTTATTGATAATTTCGACTAATTTTTCCGGGATCGGGATCCCGGACTTTGGAGTTTCTCGGGATCGGGATTTGAAAAGTTTCGGGATCGGGACTGCTAAATCCCGAAATTTCACGGGATCCCGTTTGAACCCTACCCCCCCCCCCCCCCCCCCGAAGGGTTAAAATCCAAGATAACCCAACAGCCTACTCAATCTCAGCACATTCTCCAAACTTAGCCATCCTCGGGTAGGTTAGATTTCGACCCTCCGGGGGTGGCATAGCTGGGCCGTTTGGGGGTGGGTTCTTCCTTCCCTACCCCTACCCCTCCATGAGCGTTGGCACCCCCGCAGGCGTGCGAGTCGATGCGCGAGCAGCCGTTCACGCAGAACCGCCTGGTGCGCATGGTGTGCGTGTTCTTGTCGTCGCTCATCCGCAACAGACTGATCCGCGTCCGCGATCTGCACGTCGAGCTGCAGGTTTGGGGGGGGGGCAAGTGGTAGCACTTTTCTATATTCGATAACGAAAAAGTAGTCGATATCGATATTCGATACGCGATATCGATATTCGATACTATATATCGTTTTAACTATATAAGGGGTGGTATATGAGAGTTATGGGTGGGGGGTGGGGTTACCCGCCCCCTTTCTTACCCCTACGGGTATAATGGATTCATAATTGGTCTACATGCGTGATGGGTTTACATGCGTAATAGGCTTGACCCCACAGGTGTTGCTCAAAACAGATTTACGAGTTTCACACTATGGTTGTGTACTTTTAAACCCTTGGTGCGTAGCACCTTCAAACATTTCAGAAAACAGTTTGAAACAGTTGCGTCTGTTACCCTATAATACACCAACCAATCAAATCCTACTACATGTCTACATTCTGTTTTTTATACTTAATTTCGTTTTGTTCTTGCTGAATTTGGGGAGCCCCGATCCTGCATAAATATTCAGGTTCATTTATTTTTATTTTTTTTTCATTCAGGGTTTGCGTCACAAGTAAGTGTATACAAGATCGGCGGGAGCTACCCAGAGACGGTTGTCGCTGGTTTGTATTCTTTTCATTCTTGTTCAACGAAAACAACGTTCTCTCAACAGGCATTTTGCATTGGCTTCAACAGCGTGCGGGAGGCTGCCGCACTGTATCAAACGATACAAACGCTGAACCAAGAGAAAAGAACCAATGAATAGACGTTTTTCGAGGTAATGCGGTAATACTTTTATTTGCAATTGTTTATTCTGGGCAGAATTATGTTGTGCATGTGATCATTGAAAGTAAAATAAAACGAATTGTTGTTCGCTTTCATCATCTACATCACATTGATAGACTGCGATCTTATGGTAACGAAATCGTCAAATATAAATATGTGCCAAAAATATTCAAAATATAATATCATGGTAAAAATTCTCAGAGTATATTTACCCGTTTTTTTCTCGAGACTGCCCTAATGATTATCACAAGACGATTGCTCAGGATCATTTGTAGAATTGATAGCAGAAAAACAAACAATAACACAGCAGGTACCAATTCACACGTTTCAAATGTAAAATGTAAAAATTAGTAACTCTACAAAGGGCCCACACACGCTAGTTGACATCGACACCAAATGTCAACTGGTTCCGTTCCTAATTCAACGATTGCGTTTGAACGTCGTTCGTACACTCGTCAGCAAGCTTTGAATCGGGACCGGCACCAGTTGACATTTCGTGTCGATGTCAACTAGCGTGTGTGGGCCCAAATTGACATTGACAAACTCTTGACATTCAAGATTTTCCATTAAAGCGTGTGAAATTGGATCCAGACGAACAAACCCATGGAATTCTAATTGATATGATATCAGCGACAACATAAGCATCTAGTTCTGTTTAAGGAAGTCGTTTCACGGTACTATTTGTTTCAGCGCGATAACACCAACCATAGAAATCGGTATGAACTAATTCAGGGACGACGTAGGGAGTTTTGCAGGCTGCCGCCTCCCTTCTGGGGGCCGTCCCAGACCCTGTTAAGTGTCAAAATGTCATGTAAAACGTCAATCAAAACAAAAAAGAAAAGATTTTATTACTCAACTTAGCATGATAATTGACACTTTACATTTGTCATGAGATTTGACACTTACAGGGTCTGAGGTGTCCATCGACACCAAAAACGGAGACATTTCTGTTTACCGAGAACCTTATGGAACACCCAAGACTAGGGTTGGAAAAAAACGTTTTTTTTCAACTCCATGTTTTTTATTTAAAAAGTGGTTTTTCGACTCAATATTTTTTTACAGGATGTTTTTTTTATAAATAACGTTCGTATAAATAACGTTCGGAAAAAGAACATCGGCCAACCCTCTACCCAAGACCCAGGACAGCCAATTTCGTCAGCTAAAACTACATTACCTCCGGGGTGCATCAGTATAAAAAAAATACATAGGTACATAAATACATACAGCTGTTTTATGAGGCTGTTTCGGCAGCTATGCGTCACAGAGACCGCTCAGCTATCTATTCCAAGGCAGAATTTGTGGCTACCATCCATTGAGCCATAGCTCCGCTATCCATCTACCCGTTGATCAAATTTTTGTTTTCCATTTAAAAAAACGCTAATTTGTGTTCAATTTTTGCCCTTTCTCTGTTCGAAAAATTGCTATTTTGGGGTATAAATTTCTTACGGTAACAAAATCTGGGAAAAACATGTATAGATCCGCGTGAATCGCCTCAAAAAGTTTTTTTAGTTATCTATCCTTCCGGAGGAGCGATTTGCTATCTATCCAACCCCTGCGTGGGTCACAATCCTGGAGACTACTGTAAATAACTACCTACAATAAATACATTGCACACTCTAAAAAATGCTCACTTGAAAATGCAAGCAATATAATTCTAAGTTACTTTATTTTTCATAGACTATTGCAAGTGGTGATATTCAATCCTAATATTGCAAATTCAAATGATTCGTTGGAAATTCAGCGAACTTCAACTTTGTTTAAAGCATCTCATTTATTCACCATGGATGCCCCTGTGGCGACCGCTTGTAACACTTACATTTTTGCACAATATTGAAAAGAATGTTGAAAAACCTTTGTAATGCAAACCCCCTGGACATCTGTGCCCCATGGACATGCGCATGAGCAGTGGGCAGCACACATCTGGACATCAGTGGCACATGCGTACTTGTACAGCTGTTTAATTTTTGCGTGGTGCCTGCCAGAGCCAAGCTGGCTCACATGGTCGCACCGCGTTTGGCACAGAGGGATAGCTTTTGTTACCTCTGTGTGGTGCCGCCAAACAAACAGCTGCATTTTACCCACCTGTCAGTGCAATTTAGCCAGTGTGGCAGGGGTGGAACCATCTGGGCATGTTGTTCGGTTGTGAACCGTGAAACAATGGCGAAACAATATTCAGAGGTGTTTATTGTCCACTGTGTCCATACAAATTTTCAGGGAACATGGATGCCCAGTAGTGTTTGATGTCCACAGCTGCTAATTCGTGTATGGTACATCCATGTTGGATAAAAAGATTATGAAAAACAGCGATATCATGCAGTCACATCGTTATAAATAACCCTGGCCGGGTGTGAGATTTGACTGGCAAATGTGGGTGCTCTATTTCATTTACATCATACCATATTTTTCTAAATGGAAACACTTGGATACACTCATTTCTGCTGCTCTATTGAAGATGTTTTGCGATACTACACATTTAAACAACATCAGCTGCTCGGCGTTGTAGCGGGCGCCTGGCTGGCGGGCGCGTTGCTTCTGTCCGTCGGGCCGCCCGCCCGCTTCGCTGTCGTTTGGCTCAGGTCCTGCGGGGTGCCGTTATACATGGAGACTGGATCAATCATTGCGGTGCCCGTGTGTTGGTTCCCGTGCCTTGAACATGGCGCCAAGCGCCAATAGCGCCACAGCAAAATGTTGCCGTGTGCTATTGGCTTTTGGCGCCATGCCCAAGAATTGACCATGGCGCTTTTACATTACCGTATTTCCTCGAAATACCCCCCGGGGGGTGATTGTTTCATAGTGGTCCCGAGAGGGGGGGGGGGTTATTATTTCACAAGAAAATTTTTGAAAACCAAGTACGAAATTGTGGTCTGAAACGTACGCTGACGTCGAAAAATGCAACACAAACCGCCATTTATAAGGTTCTGTAGACTAATATTAGTATGTAGGTGGTATGTACACTGTTCTAACGTGACATCGACATTGTTTTAACGTGTGTTCTGCAGTACACAGAACACAAACTACAGTTATTGTCATGTACGTTCCCTTTACACTCAATTTGGGGGGGGGGTATTTCGAGGGGGGGGGGGGGTGATTGTTTCATAGTGGTCTCGAGGGGGGGGGGGGGACAAACGAGGGGGGTGGGTATTTCGAGGAAATACGGTACTTTGGTGTCATTTTTATAGTGCATTACATTTGCACAAACAGCCAATTTTACAGTTTATTTTAACAGTCATTGTTTTGGGGTTTTTTGCGTCCAGCGCTGTTTCCCCTGGCAATTTTGGTCACTACTGTTCAGTAAACAACGATTTGTTCACCTTGCTTTCACCATTAAGTATTCTTTTCAGTATTAGCCTTTTGACATGACTTGGAATACAGCACAGCCTGGTGCCATTTTTTCAGAAGGCGCCATTTTTCTGGTATCCTTTGGCGCCAGGCGCCATTTTTCTGGATGCAACCGTTTTCACCCACAACCAAACGCGAACACCACTGGAGAAGCCCAGCCAAACTGGCAACGAGCCAAGAGTGGGGGCAACGGACCTGCGTGTGCTTGTGCTCGATGCTGGCGCGCAGTTCGCTGACCGACTTGGCCAGGAGCTCCTCCTTCTTGGCGCGCACGTCGGCGGCGCAGCGGATCCGCTCCACCGCCTCCTTGATCGACCGGTCCAGGATGTCATGCTTCCGTCTGAGATTGCGTTAATTCGAGTTTGAATCAAGTTTATTTGATCCGTAATAAATGTGTCATTGGATCCACGCACACCAGTTGACATCGCAAATAAATGTAAACGTAATAACGCGAAAAATTGTTTAAAGCAGCAGAGTTCACAGAAACTATGAAAATTAAGTGTCACGTTATAAAATTTACCATGCTCTATCAGATACAAAAGTTGAAATCACGTACCTAATTAACAAAAATTTAGTTGACACTCATTTTGATGTCAACTACTGTCTGTGCGCACGCAGAAACCCACCTGGCGAACTCGTCCTTGTTGTCGCACGCCCGACTGGCTTCGTTGACATCCGTTTTTCGTCGGTCGTGGTTCTCTTTCATCAGCTGGGACTTTTCCCTGAGCATAATTTGGTGATATTTATTTAGCTATTTTGGAGTTTAACATTTTTCTGTTCGTAAATGGTGGGAATGCTCACCTGTTGAATATTGAATCGATTTCTTTGACTCTGCTCTTGTGCAACGACTCGCAGCATTGGAGCAGCGCGTCGCGAAGCTGCAAAATATTCATATACCCTGCACTCATCTAGATCTACCGCTAATCATCTGCGCCCCCCCCCGAACTACTTATCTGCACCCGCTACTCATCTGCCCATATTGTTCAATGTGCTGAGCAGATGCTTGCCGACAACTGGCTTGCACTTTACACACACTTGGGACACATCGGGCAATCTACAGGTGTCGTGACTCGTGATTACGTAATTGTGTAAAGTGCCAGCCAGCCGCCATTGGCAAGCATCTTTTATGTGTGTGTGCAGCGGTTGGCCGTGTGCAGTCGCGCAATACACATTACGCGATGTCCGCGGCTGCGAGGGTATAGATGAGTAGCTGGTTGATCTAGATGAGTGGCGGGTCTAGATGAGTAGTGGGTTTAGATGAGTAGGGACGCCCCCCCCCCAGGCAGAGACGAACAAGGGTGGCGTGCTGCTGGCGCAGTTTTGTCTCCGCGTGCCACTGGCTCTGGCACAGCCCCGTCCACTCGGGCTGGTCGGCGCACATGTCGCTCGCCTCGGCCGCGCTCCCGGACGGCATCGAAGCGCGCCCGCCGTTCGCGCTATGGAGGGGTGAGGGGGTGAGGGGGGGGGGTGAGGGGTGGGGGGTGAGGGGGGATGAAGGGGGTTGATACGATAGAGTCAGGCGATAATCGGGGACTGGCACTTTTGCCTACTAATCACTCAGCGTGAGTATTGGAGTTGAGTTGACTAACTTGAGTTTCAACGTGAAAGGGTCATGGCGCTTTTGGAGCTATTTTGCTGTGACGCCATAGGCGCTTTGCGCTATTTTTGCGTGGCGCTAGGAACAAAACGCCTGCCGTTGGCGCTTGGCGCTAGCTAAAAAGTAAAAAGGCGCTTCTGGCGCTTGGTGCGATTTGCCTCTGGCGCTGGGTCCGGAAAAGCGCCATGGCGCTTTTGGCAGTTGACTTCAAAGTCGTGGCGTTTTTCCATCACTACGGCGCAGTCTAAACTGCAATAATGAACGTCGCGCGGCGGCCTCGAATCGCACCGCGCCAAAGCCTCCATCACTGACTTGGTTCTGCGCTTGATCTTGGTGTGCGCTCTCTTGAGCACGCCCTTGAAGGCCTCGGTGCCGCTGGCGCTGGCGGCGAACGACCTGGCGCTGAGCACGGCGGGGCTGGCGTCGCCCCTGGCGCCCACGTTGAGGCTGAGCGCGTCGCCCTCCACGGGCCGGTGCGACGGCGGTTGTCTGGCGCTGCACGGCTGCGAGAGGGGGCGGGGTTGGGGTGCAAGTGCTGATTGGAAACGGGACAGTTTTTACAGCCACGTTTGAATACCTTCCGTATTTCCTCGAAATACCCCCCCCCCTTGAATTAACCCCCCTCGAAATACCCCCCGCCTGGAATGAAGTACATATCATGTATGCAGTATACATGATGTATGAATAGGGGTATATTTGCATAGCTGCTACACATAGACTAGATTGTGTAGCGATAGACGTTGATACGTCCCCATTTTAACCTCTTTGGGTGTACTTACCTATTACCAGTTTATGGTACATTATAGCCTTTCTTTACTACCATCCTACACGAAAATTTCTGGCGAAATAATAACCCCCCCGCTCGAAATACCCCCCTCAAAAATCTCACTCTGGAAAAATGAACCCGCTGGGGGTATTTCGAGGAAATACGGTAAATGGTTTTTTTAACTCTTTAATTTGATTGCGAGTCAACATATACAGCTGTATAACACAAGTCACAGTACTTTTGTGTGTGATTTTTCATATACCGTATTTCCTCGAAATACCCCCCTCAAAATGGGCACTATGAATTTGTGGTCCGGGAAATGCATAACAGACGTTCAAAACACTTACTGTGTTACGTTAGAACATCGTTTATACCATCTAGATCCTTATATAAGGCTGTAAAAACACATAAATGGTGGTTATTGTTGCATTTTTCACGTTTTTCTCTCAAAATTATCACTCTGACAAAATAAACCCCCGGGGGTAATTCGAGGAAATACGGTAGCAATTGAATGGCTGTGGAGCCCTGGGCGGGCATTTTAGGTGGTATCACAAGTTCTACGAAAAAATCCATTTTTCCGTCAGCACAGTTATCTGCATCTCTTTTTTTTAAAGTCTAGCCAAGCGCCGCAAACCTGCGACTGCACGGCGTCGTGGCTGGTGCTGGCCTGGTGCTGCGCTGCGGCGGCGTCCGAGTGCCTGGGGCTGGTGCCGAAGCCCATGCGCATGGTGCCGCAGCGCCTGGTGGTGCCGCCGCCGTGCGCCCACGTGCAGCTGGGCTGCTGGTGCTTCACCATGCGCCGCCACATCAGTTCCCGTTCCTGCGGCCGATCGCATATCGTATTCGCTTGAATAGTTCTCATTTTAGACGCGAGAGGAAGATAAATTCTCCCTGGAATGATTCCCCCTTTAGGCATATGATCTAGTCGTTCAGTCCTATCTGAACAAAATTATTATTATTTTTGTAAATAAAGTATATTTTGTGAAATGACTTCATACAAATATTCTCGAATTTTTTTGCTCAAAATAATAATTCCTCCAGTTCGAATAGTTCCCCCTTCAAAAAGTCTGACGGAATAATAATTCACAAGAGAATTATTCCAGTACATCACATTTTTCAAGCCGGGCAATACATAACTGCATACCATTTGGCCCTGCGCACACTAGTTTTCACACGAAATTTCGAAAACTCATGAGCTTTGAACGTGTTTGAGTTTTCCACAATGAGTCATTTTTATTCTCCGTCAACTGTAGTTGACGGTCACCTCATTGTAGAAAACTCAAATGTGTTCTAAGCTATTTTGTGACTTTTCGAAATTTCGTGTGAAAACTAGTGTGCGGAGACACACTATACCTTCGTGTGTTTGTCGTAGATGGCGGCCAGCTCCTTCTGGTGTTTCTTGATCAGTTTTTCCACTTTTTTATCAGTCATCAGCGTGTCCAACTCAAAGGGCCCAACGTCATAGGCGTCCAAATCGTTTGTTCCTGTGCAAATTAATGGAAGGAGTTATTGATGTTCCATATCATGTGACGATTATAGGTAATCAATTTGTTTTGGAAATGACAATGTAAAGTTTTGGGATAAAAACATTATTTGTGATACATATCTACACATTATATAAGGGTATAAAAAAGAAATGTATGTATAAATCACCAACATAAATATTATAAATACATAGTGAAGCTTTATAGTTGATTGAACTTACTACAAAATGTTCAATCAACTACTACAATAGGTTTTGTAACGCAATGCACAGGAATACTGCAAACGAAATGTGTAAATAAATACATGCTGGCTGAGGAAATTCTTTCGTTTTTCTTATGAATGATTATTGTGTTTAAAAAAAAAGAAAAATATCCTTGCCAAACAGATTTTTTTATGTAGCGTCGTAATAGCCAAAAAATTTCGCAAAAATGTAGGATTTGTCTGCGGTCCACCAATCGATTTAACCAAACTAATCAGCGTAATGGATTTGCAAATTCGTTTTTGCATGCGCATGTTTGCATTACACGCATACCGCATTTATTCTAATAGAACGGCACCTCCAATATAATGGCAGGTGTTGGCACTTTTTCACTAAAGAAATAAATAGAACGGCGCTCTTCTATTAGAAGAAATACGATAAAGTTCCCACTATCTTAAAAAAGCCAATTGGTGTTAGAAACCGAAAAACAACACCAGGTAAAGGCACGACAAATCGCGAGCAAAACAAAAATGAAAAACTCTCGGGTCTTCCAAACAAGTTTTCGGACGTCAACCGATATTTGTAAACAATGAGCCCATACACACTAGTTGACATCAAAATTCGTATCAACTAAATTTTAGTTTATTACGTGATTTAAACTTTCTCAACTGATAGAGCATAGTTTGTTTTATATACTGACACTTAGTTTTTATTGTATTTATGTTTATGTATCTGTATGATGCTTCTAACAAAAATTTTCGTGTTAAAATATTCAGTTGACACGAATTTGCGATGTCGACTAGTGTGTGTCGGTCCAATCCACATACTATACATACCGTATTTGCTCGAAATACCCCCCTCAAAATGGTCACTATGAATTTATTAGCCCCCCTCGTTTAACCCCCCCCCCCACAAATTTCTCACTCTGAAATAATCACCCCCACGGGGGTATTTCGAGGAAATACGGTAAATAGTTTACGGACGATCGGAAACTGATTATCTGCTTTGACTGCAGTTGAGTCTAACAGAATAAGTCTATTAGTGATGGAAAAGCGTCAGGAAAATAGGCGCCATTCAAAATAATGGCGCCGGCGCCATCTGAAAAATGGCGCCAGGCGCCATAGGGCGCCAGAAATAATGGCGCCTGGCGCCAAGGATAAAAGTATATTTTTCAACCTGTATATCGTAACAGAAGCATTTATAGAGCAGCACAGTGTTTTACATTTTCCTAGTCCCCAAGGTCCATTGAAACTAACAAACGAAGATCTCTTTCGCCAGAAAACTTCATTTTTTCCCGCAGCGATATATTATTTTTTAGTTTCCGTGTAGAAAACATACAAGTATATCACATTTACCTTTTCCCAGTTTTTTTTTTGCGGAAATCTACCTTATCACAATCCTCTTGAAACAATTTCCAGTAATTATAAATACTCCCGAAATGGACGCACTCCCGTCCATAGTTGTTAAAACGTATTTACGTTTACTCGATAATTACGGATACTTGAGTACTGCGTAAATACGTTTACCGTATTTCCTCGAAATACCCCCGGGGGGTTTATTTTTTCAGAGTGAGAATTTTGAGGGGGGGTTAAACGAGGGGGGGTATTTCGAGGGGGGGTTTATTATTTCGCCAGAAATTTTTTGAAATCCCAGTACTAAAATTTCGTCTGAAACGTCGAAAAATGCAACAAAAATCGCCATTTATAAGACTCTAAAGACATTTATAAGTGTGTAGACGTACAAACACTGTTCTAACATAACAGAGTCATCGTTTTTAACGCGTGTTCTGCATTGCCCGGATGACAAAGCGCAGCCTTTGTCATTTACGTTCTCTATACACTAAATTGGGGGGGGGGGTATTTCGAGGGGGGGTTTATAAGTTCAGTGTCCATTTTGAGGGGGGTATTTCGAGGGGGGGTATTTCGAGGAAATACGGTACATTTCCTCGCGAAAAAATACCGGTACTCACTTACTCGCGTACTTTTTAAAAGTACACGAGTACAGAAAACGTATTTTTAGGGGACAGAAAATGTCATTTTGCCAAACAGAAAGTGACAAACATAAGACATTTTCATAAGAAATACTAAGTAGGAGAGAAAAACACATTTTTCGTATATCAGAGTAAAAATTTGAAAAATACTGACTTTTTCTGAGAAAAATACTAACTTTTACGTTTTCTGTGATAAAAAATGTTTTCTCCAGAAAAAAATCTAGTTTTTACATTTTCTCTAAAAAAAGTATTTTACTAAAAAATACTTTACGTTTTCTGTACTCAGGGGTGAGTAAAAGAAAAATACTTTACATTTACGTTTACTTTAAAAAAAGTTCAGTACTTTTATCAACTCTGCTCCCGCGGTGCCGAGCACGCACCTCTGTGGACGTGGACACTGTGTCTGGGCGACTGGCTGGCGCGCGGGGCCCCGTCCACCGGCGACGTCAACGCGCCGAACTCGGGCGCCGTGTGCACCACCTTCATGCCCCTCTGCAGGTGTCGCTGTTGGCCCGGTGCCAACGAGTGGCCTGTTTGGTGTAGTCGAGATCTTGGCCACGTGCCAGAGGGGCGGTTTTGATGGGAGGGATGGCGACGATAGACGTAGTTAGGTAGTTCGGTCGGTTTTTTTGTGATTTTGTGGTGACTGAGTGTCACAAAAACACTAAGCATCGACCATACACAGG
The DNA here is from genome assembly GCA_964036195.1 of Sphaerolaimus hirsutus. NCBI lineage: Eukaryota > Metazoa > Nematoda > Chromadorea > Monhysterida > Sphaerolaimidae > Sphaerolaimus > Sphaerolaimus hirsutus. The sequence goes on from OZ038456.1 coordinate 16,208,873, forward strand.
GAAAATGTGGGAAATTTTCCCTGTGTTAAATGGTACAATAATTAACTCGTCACAATTTCAATTTTTCGTTCAATTACAATTTTTTTTGTGTTCTTTTTTTTAATGAAAGCGGGGAAAGGAAGGCAGGCAGAGGTGCAGCGAGAGTGTATCAGCCAGCGGCCGCTTGTCCAAAGTTGAATTAACCCGAGGCATTTTTGAACACCTGCTGGCAGTCCCAAGCCCTGTAAAGTGTAAAGTAAAGTGTCAAATGCAAAGTATTTAAAGTGTCAAATGTAAAGTCAAATGCAAAGTAAACTGTCAATTGTCATGCAAAGTTCAGTAATAAAATCTTTTCTTTTTTGTTTTGATTGACACTTTACTTTGCATTTGAGTTTACATTTGACACATTACGTTACACTTTACAGGGCTTGGGACTGCCCCCTGATTGAATTAACCAATTATATGCTATAAGTTGACCACTCATCCAGGTTAGATGCAAAGTTTTTCTACCAGAAAAAAACTTCTCGAGCTAATTTACTATATTCCATAAAGAGCCGGCAAATATAAATGGGTTTTTGATTTTGAAAAATTTAATCGATTTTCATTCAACCCCCAAAAAAAGTTGGGGCGAGCCACCCAGCTCAGTTTGTAGCCCCAACATTTCTCTACAGGAACCCCCGGGATGACCCCTGCAGCTGCACCTGAGCAGCTACAGGGGTAATCCCGGGGGTTCCTGTAGAGAAATGTTGGGGCTACAAACTGAGCTGGGTGGCTCGCCCCAACTTTTTTTTGGGGTCGAATGAAAATTGATTAAATTTTTCAAAATCAAAAACCCATTTATATTTGCCGGCTCTTTACCGTGTTCCAAGTCATATTTAGAAAGTGGAAAAACAAAAACACTCTGCGGAAAAAGTGCGAAAACCACATGATCATGCCAAACCAAAAATATCATACATCAATATATTTTTACTATGTTCACTATTTTACACACACATTTTCTACATGCATAAGCTAAATAGGTTTTGTGACATAATGCATTCAATTTACGGGTTAAATTTTTGATCAGCCGCAGATTCTAGGCAAATAAATACTGTATTCATATCTGACTGTATAAGGATAATTTGCGACAATTAAAATACGCTGAAATGTGCACAATGGCCCTACACACACTAGTTTTCACCGTGACATGTGTGAAAACTGAAATGGCGACATGGCGACATTCAGCCTACGCTTTTTGTATGCTATATGTGCTTTAGTTTACAAATTTTCAAATTGTAACCTTTATTAAATTAAATTCAAATTTAATTTGAATTAAATCATTCAACCGGGTTCATTGATTTGCATTTTAAAAAATTTCAGTTTTCCCACGAAGTCACGGTGAAAACTAGTGTGTGTAGGCACAATAATATACAGTATTTCCTCGAAAAAAAAAAACCCAGGGGGTTGATTATTTCGCCAGCAAATTTTTGTGAAGGATATTTGTAAACAAGACGCTTTTACATACCTACCTAAAAGTCGTAATAAATATCAATAAACAGGATATATTTGGACGTATCAACGTGCACCGCCACACAAACTACTTATGTGTAGCTTTCATGCAAATTGGCCCCAATTATTACATAATGTACATTGCATACATGATGTACCCCATTCCACTGGGGGTATTTCGAGGGGGGGGGGGGTAATGTTTCCTCAGCTCGCGCACGCCTGGGGGTATTTCGAGGGGGTATTCAAGGTGTAATTCGAGGAATTACGGTCGGCGGGTAAATAAGATGAAGCATAATACAACAAAAAACATTGCCCTGGCGAGGCGCGGAATACAGTAGACTAGATACCCGACAGCCCAATTCATTGTATTGATCTGGTGCAAATCCCAGACCCTGTAACACTGTCAAATGTCATGCAACGTGTCAAAAGTCATGTTAAATCCCCTGCAAACTGGCAAACGTACTTGTGAAAGAGTCTGCACTGCTCGGCATCTAAACCTGCATGGCATCTGGACCCGGATAGCATGGATTTCTGCCTGCTTGGCATCTAGACCTGCTTGGCATCTATCGTCCCATAGATGCCAAGCGGGCTACATGCCGGCACATGCCATGCGGTCTCCATGCCGTGTGGGTGTAGATGCCAAGCAGGCTGAACCCCCCCCCCCCCACCCACACACCCACGAGACGGCACATGTATGCATCTGATCCCCCCCCCGCAGCCGATTTTAGGCTTTGTATGTGCATATCATTATACTTATACTCTGGTTACTTTACACCCTGCACGCGTGGTTCCCGCTGGGAGTGTGCCAACGATGGTTAGCGCGTGCGAGTTTCATAAAAAGATGACAAAATTGATTGTTGTTATAATGTTATTCATTAACATATTCACATTGATGAATTTTTTCATCTTTTTACAGAAATCGCGTGACTTAACAATCATTGGCACGCTTCCAACACGAGACATAAATCAGTGCAATGGCAGAGTATCATGTACGCCAAGTATACTATTGATGTCGTGCCTTTTATATTTTGCATTTCAAATTAATCGATTTGATAGGTAGTCTCAACGTTACACATGCACACAGAGCGGAACTGATTTTAAAGTTCCATATCTATTTGTGTGGTGCACATGCAAACACACGTGGACGCGTGCACGCGCACCGCATTGGAATATTGCCAGCTGCAAAAACGCGTGCACACTTATCTAATAATTGCACTGCATTGGACTATCGCCAATGCAAATTGCACAAACAAATCTACTAATATTATATTTAATCGAAACATCATGACCAATTGAAACATCATGACTCGCAATCGATCTGTGTGGGCAGCAGGGGTGGGGGGGGGGTATGCGTCAAACATTGAGCTCAGAAGCCAAACACAAAGGGACATCCATTGTTATGTGTACTTCCATTCTTCTTTGCCCTTTGTGTTTGCCGCCTGAGTTCACATACCTCCCCCCGCCACCCGCCAGCCAGCCTGGATGGCATCTAGACCGCTTGGCACCTGGCCCTACCCGCCCGTTTGGCATCTATGCTACAGTCTGCTTGGCATCCAGCATTGGATAGATGCCAAGCAGGTCTAGATGCCAAGCAGGCAGAAATCCATGCTATCCGGGTCCAGATGCCAAGCGGATTAGATGCCATTTAGGCCTGACCCCTTGTGAAATTATACAGGTCATTTTACAAGACTTTTGACACGTTTGACATTTTACAGGGCATGTTAAAGGGTCTGGGACTGCCCCCTGAAGTGGTTTACAGATGCATATTAGATTAAGTCAGCAGCATCTATTTCCATATTACACACAATCAAGCAGGGTACCCTAAAAACGAGTGGGCTGGTTAAATTTTGCACCAGCACCAAGCCAACACACCGATCACAGATTCTAAACTGAACAATCTAAAAACATGCAAAACTGGGAAGCCAAACAGCAAACCATCACCAACCAAAGCGTGAAGACTGCACAGTAAAATTCTACTACAATTAAGAAACAATTTTGTGGACGCCTAGAAAATTGAATGCAGAAAACTTTTGCGGAAAAGTGCAGAGCTAACAAATTGCACCGTGGCCCAAAAAAATTATAGATGGAACGATACACTTAATCGACGTCGATATTATGTATTATTGTTAAAATGCTTGATAAGCTATTCTTTGGCGGCGTATAGTGATGGAAAGAGCGTCAACACTTTGGCGCTAAGCGCCAAAAGGGCCGTGGCGTTTATCCGAACCCTGGCGCCAAGCGCCAATAGTGCCAGAGAAAAATGGCGCCAAGCGCCAGAAGCGCCATGGCGCTTTTTGCTTTGGCGCTAGCGCCAAGCGCCAGGCATTTTGTTCCTGGCGCCAGGCAAAAATAGCGCCAAGCACCAAAAGCGCCATGGTGCTTCTTATGGGTGTGGCGCCAAGCGCCAATGGCGCCATAGCAAAGTAGTGCCAAGCGCCAAAAGCGTCATGGCGCTTTTCCATCACTATTGCGTATTGCTCAAAACTTCAAAATTTTCCATAGTGATCTTCAATACGATATTTGTACCGTTCCAACCACGAAAGGAGTGCATAAATAATATTGACAAATACTACATAAACCCATTCACGAGCACGTCATGCTTACCGGTAAAAGTAAAAAAATATTCAGGTTCAATTCGACAGCCTGCGAGGTGCCTATCAAGTGAGAAGTTTGCGGCACATTTGAAACAAAACATAAAACATTCTTCTCACTTGACACACTTCCCGCCACTGGACAGCTCTTGGAATTGGCCCCAGGCCCAGACCGTGCACACAATCACTTGTTGTTGTTACCCTGGTCACCCACTCGATCCCGCTGGTCATGCAGTCCCAATTTGCGCAGCGCCGCACTGAGACGCGAGTGCATGGGCGGCATGGGGCCCGAATTCATGCCGCCCGCCGCGTGCACTTCCGATACGGCCCGGCGGTTGCGCCTCCCCTCCCATGCGGCTCAAAACCCGACCCCCCGATCGGAACCGAGTGGTTAGAGTCGGGAAAGATAAGTTCACTCGGCGGAACCGGTGCAATTCAGTCCGGATTTGGGTTTGAATGATATTTAATATAAGTTGAAAAAATGCCACAGTAAATGGTCCACAATACCTCACACCAAATGCCTCACAAAATCAAAACGATCAACTGAGCCAATCTAAAGTAACAAAAGCACCGACAACATTTATCGACCCGACTCATGGACCAAATTCACACCGGGTCGGGTTTCGAGCCGCGGCTGCCTCGCGCATTCTGCCGCGGGGGTTCGCCCGTGCGCCGACATCGAGGTGGGCGTGGTTGTAGCCCGTTGCGATCTGGGATTGAGCAGCAGCCCCGGGCCCGATCTGATGTGCACGTTGGGCTCAACGGGCAACGGGCCCATGTGCCTGAGTGACGTGGAACGGTGCCACATCTGTACCACACTCCCAAGGACAACGTGCACGACGACGTAGGCTCCCTGTACATGTAAACCCCTCGGCATGTAGACCCGGTCTACATGTAGTTCTACCCGCCAGACATGTAGACCAGCTGGACATGTAGCGGGGCGTACATATCAAGCATAAATACATTATATTTATGTTCAAAAAGTGAAGCGTGACAAGTGAAATGTGACAAGTGAAAGATGTCTACTTGTCACTTTTTACTTACTTTTCACTTTTGTTCACTTTAAAAAATGAAAAGTGGCAAGAAAAATGGTCTACATGTCACTGTTTACTTTTAAAGCTATGGTCGGTGATAATAAAAGCCAAACAAAAACGACCCTGATACATGTCCAGCGGGTCTACATGTCGCCCAGGTAGAAATACATGTCGAGCGGGCAGAAATACATGTCGAGCAGGTTTATATGTCTATAGGCACAGGGTCGTACACACAACGGTACGAGTGTGGCGCTAACCAGCTGGGAGGATGTTGACTTTCAGATGTATTGCAATACATCTCTGAGTTGTCGTCGGACATGAGCGGCCAGGCGTCCGGGTCCCAGCCAGCATTGTGGGCGGGCAAGTGTCGAAATGCATTCGCCACCCGTTTCCGAATGCGTTTGCCACTCTTCCCAAACCTAAATATTGGGTCGCTTTTAGACGTCCCTCTACCCAACTCAGCTACTGACAGCCCACCCCCAAGAAAACCGTCGGCATTTGGCAGTGTGGATCGCGAACCCTGTCAAGGCTAATGAAAATCCCCGACCTCGCCTACTTAATCCCGAAAAATCAGTCCTAAATACTCCGATGCGGCACTTTCTAGCCGCATTCAAATGAATGTTTTAATTGGATGATTTTTGGCAATATTCGCTATATACGCAATGAAAATGGTAATTTCTCAATGTTAGAAAGAATTCCGACCAGATGTCAATTTTGAGTTTTAAAAATGTCAAAATCTGGATTCTAAAAATGTAATCGGCGGTACAGCGCACTGGCGGGGCACAGCGACCCATCCGAAAGCGACCCACCCGCGCATGGTGTTCTTCTCCGACTTGACCGGGTCGTCGGTGACGGAGCTGAGCGAGTGCGTGGGCTGCCTGCGCAGCTCCGGCTCGCTCTTGTAGCGCCACTCGTAGCTGTTGTCCGCTGTTCGGCCGTTTGTTTTCGGGTTGGTTTATTATTTCAGTGTCCATTTTACCATGCGCAAGAAACTCGAAAAGACCTTCCGTGTATTTAGATAAAAATATTTACCGTATTTGCTTGAATAGTTCCCCCTTCCAAAATCCCCCCCCCCCTGTAAGACGAGTAAGGAAATAATTCCCCCTTGAATAATCCCCCCTTTAAAGATTTAATTAATTTGTTTTACCTAATTTGGCACGTTATTGTGTTTATAAGGCATATTTCGTGAAATGGGTTGATGTAAACATGCTTGAAAATTTTGACGAAATAATAATTTCCTCCCTTGAATAATTCCCCCCTCAAAAATTTCTGACGTAATAATAATCCCCCAGGGGGGTTATTCAGGCAAATACGGTAGATGTGCAGAGGGTGTGTGTAGTGCTGAAAATCGCCTTGGCGAGGCGGCAATGGTGTCGACGCGCCATAAAAATGGCGTCAACGCCACGGAGCCGGTTGTATTTACGCTGGCGGGTCATGTGAACCATTTTTGTGAGTTTTAAATATGATGAGGTAGTGTAGTGAGAATGTGAATCATTAACCACAACGATTGAAATCACATTTTCAGGAAAAAAGTGCAAACTGAAAGCGATAAGGGCATGCAGTTGATCATGCAACTACACACACAACGTCACAAGCACAGCACCCATGGCGACAGCGAGAATAGAGGGGCCAGAAAGGATATCGGATAAATTGAAATAATAATTGTAATCTATTTTTATTTTTTGAGTACTTTGACGAACAATTTTGATGAAAAAAATTGAAAAAATCTCAAAACTTTCGTCACTCAGAAAAAGGAAGCCAAAACCAAGTGATTTTCGAAAAATCCACTGCAAAATGCACTCGATCGTAACATAAATATAAAAAATATCAAACCAACACACAGACATTCCAACCAATATCCCCCCACCAACCATCCACAGGCGGCGCGCCGGAACTGTCAGCGGCGCTGGACTGGGCCTGGGTGGCCACGCTGGCGCTGGAGCCGGCCGCGGCGACGCTGGCGCCCGCCTGTCCGTTGGGCACCGTTGGCGCGTCGGGCGGTTGCGCAGCGGCCGTGCCCGTGGCTGCGGTCGTGGTTGCGAGCAGGCTGTCGGCTGAGGTGGCCAGTTGCGCAGTGGCGCTGCTGCCCAGGCCGGCTGAGGGGCTCGTGGCGCTCGTCCCTGGCTGAGGGGTGGGGGGGGGATGGTGAATGCTGGTGTAGTGATGGAATGGTGCCATGGCGCTGGCGCCATTCAGTGGCGTTAAAAGTGGCGCCATTTTGCAACGCTCTAACTGTAATGTATTTAAAAGCCTAGATTCTGGGTACCGAGAAAATTCATACTTTTGATACCTATATGAACTTGTATCCTAAGGGCCTAGACACGCTGATTAACATCGCAAATTCGTGTCGACTGAATGTAAGCTAAATAACACAAAAAAATTCAACATAAAATTTTTAAAGCATCACAATTAACAGCAACAATGAAAATGAAGTGTCATGATATGAAATTAACTTTTTTATGCCCTAATTCATAGGAAAGTTGAAATCACATAATTCACTAAACTTTAGCTAAATTGAGTTGAAACGAATTCCGATGTCAACTAGCGTGAGTAGGCCCTCAGGGGCCAGTTCCGCAAAATGGGAAGTGAAATGGCAAAGGCGAAGTAAAAGCGCAAAGGTGAAGTGAAACGGCAAGTGACTTAGCAAAAGCGACGTAAAAATTAAAAATAAAGAGTAATTTCTCTTCGCTTTCGCCATTTCATTTCGTCTTTGCCATTTCACTTCTCACTTCTCATTTTGCGGAACTGCCACCTGATGCCCTGCCCGCGCAGGCAACTCACTGCGGCGGTGGTTTGCTGCAGCGACCCGGTGGACTTGTTGTCGCGCAGCACGCTCTCGTCGCTGGTGGACGACACGGCCGACGAAATGGCCGCCGCGCGGCCCTGCGAAACAATTCGGTGCTATTCAATATGATGGGTTGTTTGACTTTTTACGGGAGGAAAATTGGCACGAGAATGGCCGCACGCTACTCCTGCTAGCATAACGATTATTTCGCCGTAGTTCTATGGATGCAAAGTTCTGTTCTAACCGAGCACATAGCATATTTACATTCTTGAATAGGTTCCACTGGAATACACTACCCTTTAAAAATTATCTGATAAAACACATACACCATGGACTTAATCAAGAACGTAAGGTACATAAATTACTTTCGAAAACTGAATTTTTACCTGAATTGAAAACTGAAAACTGAATTCTGAAAACTGAATTTTACCATGACGTGAGAAAAACAATAGAAGTAAGATGACCCTGCCACACTATTTAAATAGCACGGGAGTGAAAATCGAAAAATGGTTACTTAAATACCACCTGCCATGTGAAACTCACAGCTGGCCGATAGTCCACACTTCCAAATTTCCTCTAAAGCCACAGTTTTCGTCATTAAAACGGAAAGTTGTTTATTAAATGAACCCTATGCTTTGCACACGTTATTTTGATGGTGAAAATCAGGGAAATTATTATTGCGTTTGGCAAAAAAAATGTTTTCATTATTCAGATGGGATACGGTAGATTTGATGGAATGTCCAGTCGGCGCCCATATAAAAACATCGTTATAATTACATCTCCATTAATTACCATTCACAGACAATTTCAAACACACCAAGCTCAAACAAAACGCCACGGACCCACCTTTCCCTCGGCAGCCTGTATCTGCAGCTGCACCATTTGCAACTCCAACAATTTCTGCTGTTCCGCAGCATTTGGCTTGGTGCCAGGAATTGCGCTGGAATTCGGCTCGCCCCCGTCCTCCAACAATTGCTGCATCATTCGCTGCCGGTCCGCTTTGATCGGATTGGAGAGACGCTCGACGAAATCTGGATTGTGGGGTAGGGGGGGGGGGTTATTCGAGGGTTGCTTTTGGCGTGATGGCTGCACTTTTTGTACAGTTGGGGGGGGGGGGGGTGAACACTGTAAGGCCTGAATAATATCACACGACGTACATAACTTTCGATGTTGATATCGATGTGTGTTTGAAAATGATGTTTTTGATAATTATACAGGAGAAATCAAGAAACATTCGAATGTTCAATCTCACGAATTTATTTTTCGTTGACGATGAAACGTACCGTATTTCCTCGAAATTAGGGTTTTTTATTATTTCGCCAGCAAATATTAAGGGGGGGGGGGGGTAATTCGAGGGGGGGGCTCATTCTGGCGGGTGTAATTCGAGAAATTGCGGTAGCTTTTTTACAGAGATCTTTGACTATTGAAATAAACAGGTAATACACAATTAAGAGAAACAGTGTCATGCAATTGGTATTTTAGCATGGACTAATGTAATAGTTCTGTTAGAAGTAAATAAAAATCTGGCATATTCCCGGTTTAAACAGCAGCACAATGTCGCGGCACCACGAAGAACGTCACCGCTTTCAGCTACCAGACACAAAATTGAGCGGGAAAATGATAAATAAAATAAAATAAATGATAAAAGGCATGCGTGTGTCCTAGTGTCATTTTACCTTGCTGTTCCCTCAGCACCTTCTGTGGATTGAAAAGCATCTCGGCCAAATCTGCGATGTGCACACAGGCGACACTGTGACGAAACGACACCGTGACGAAATGACACGTCATCATAAATCACACGCCACGAGACCAAACATAATTCAAATAATGAAGGGTGGGTTATAAAAATTAATGAGACCACATTATTTATATTGTATTGGTACATATAACGTACTGACCGCAAACCTCACAGTGAAGTCTACCATATACCATCTGAATAAAACAAATTTTTCCTCATCACATTGCATTGTGTCAGTGAATTTGGTGCATGTTTAATATAAATGTGTCTTTATCAATGAAAACATAGTCACATCTATGCTTACATGTAGGCATATGCTCACGCATACAATGAGCACTCAAAAAATTTATTGAACTGAATACCACTAGCCTCCAACCGCCCTCAAAATTTAACATAAAGAGTGTACACAAACTAAAAATGGATGCGAGAAATGTGCAGCTGGCTACAAAAAAAGAAACGCCACTAAGGCGCCGCATTACCTTGATGCCGCTTCAGCACTTTCTGCGGATTGAGAAGCGCTTCAGCCAGATCTGCAAGGTGCGTACAAACGACACGGTGACGAAACGACATGGTTACGAAACGACACTGTGACTAAACACAACAGTTGCGAATCAATATTCTTGAATAAGTCCCCTCTGAAAGAATCCATCCTTTAATACCCCCCCTCATTGATAAATAAATACACCGGGTGAAATCAGACCCCAATAGTGAGACGCCCTTTCTGATAAATGCGAGTACTTATTTACGTATGTATCCACAAACGGGGAAAACAAATCCCTGGGGACGTATTCATGAAAATGCGGCAAAAACCGACACCGTAGCCAGACAGCAAACAATCGCACAACACAAATAAAGTACAACAGAATATGGCAGCGAGTGTGGCGCGTAAGCGGACTTATTATCAATCTGATTCTATTGGGCCCCCACACGCTTGTTGACATCGAAACAAAATGTCAACTGGTGCCGATCCCGATTCAAAGCTTGCTGACGAGCCTACGATCGACGTTCAAACGCATGCTTTGAATTGGGAACGGAGCCAGTTGACATTTGGTGTCGATGTCAACCAGCGTGTGTGGGGCCTATTGGGGGCTCGTAGCCTGTTTCCAAATCCGATCTACCCGACAGCGTTTTGTCGGGCCGCCCGTCGATAAGACACCTTGCCCAACACGTGGCCTATATCATATCATGAATAGAGCAACCCGAAAAACGGCCCTGTACCGGTGCACAGTAGCAAAAGTAGTAAAAGGGCGCCATGTTGTGGCGTATTTACTTTCGAGCCCTCAAAATGCGCCATTCCATCACTAGGTAATCATGTGTATACTTGTTGTTTTTGAGGGGGGTTCGCAGGGTTTCAATATATAGGGTTTTTCAAGCTTGAGAATGCAAAAAGGGAGTAAAAGCGCTAGATAGATATGTAGATAGCCGGAGCGTTTAGGGGGTACGCACCCCTCCACCCCCCATACTAAACCCCTGCAAAGCGTATGAATACCCAGTGCTCAAGTGCGGGGGGGGGGGCGTACCCAAGCACTGCGTCTACATTGGCACCGGATATTGCTACTTGTACACCGGGAAAACTTGTGCATCGGGTTCTAGCCCCGAAAAACGTGTCGGGTGAAGGGAATCCAGAGCCCGATAGAAGTTGCGCATAAAAAACGGGCGTCATTCACCATTGAGAACTAGCCAAAGCCCCGATCGGGTGCAAATCGACTTAGCACCACAACACAAGGAATCACTCTACAACCAGAACGGTCACAAAAGCACCAAATCGACATGGGGGACCACTCTGGCAGGTAAATCGCGAAAGGCTGCAAAATAAAAAGCCTCGGACTCACACTGGTGCTCGTCGGGCACGAAGTCGCACACGCTGATCTTGACGAACAGGGACGCCATGCCGTTGGACTGGTTGCAAGCGTTTCGCAAAACGATGTGTCTGCGTTTGGAGGGTTTTTTTCGATCGTCGTGTTGAGATGCATCGTGCACGCGTGGGGTAGCCGATACCGTATTTGCTCAAATAATTCCCTGGGGAAGTATTTTTTCATTATACTTTTTGAGGGGGGCATTATTCGAGGGGCAATTATTCAAGGGATGAATTATTATTTTGTCTGAACTTTCAGGCATGTTTCCATACACTCATTCCGCGAAATATTCTTTTTTTAACACAATAAAATGTCATTTTTGTTCAAATTTGAAACAAAAAAATCGATAATATGCCATATGGGGGGGGGGGTCTTCACTTGTCAAACAGGGGGGGGGGGTATTCAAGAGATGGTTGCCTCACTCGTCAAACAGAATGAATTATTCAAGGAAGAATTATTGAAGCAAATATGGTATCGCACCGCACCTGTATCCGGGTCGGAGAGCGGACACGGGCAGAAGGCGATGTGCAATTCGAGTCTCAGATGAATCCAAAATCGACACGTGTACGGTGGCCATCTCTGGGAACAGGATCTGCACAAGGTCTGTCTCAATTAATCGGAATTTGTCATAATATTTGGAAGTTTGCCAGGTTTTTAATGAGTTTTCAAAATAAATACACGTGCACCATGTAATAAATACATATGGAGCCGTAGGTTGGAACGATATAGCGTATCGAATATCGAATAATTTTTTGATTCAGAAAAATTTGAAAAACATAAATATCGACCGTTTTTGATATATAGAACTTGTATTTATTTTGTTACTCAATTGGAAGCCCTTATTTTCTGTTTCACAAATTTGGGATAGATTGAAACCGGAAGCATGTAGTGAAAACAAGTATGATACATAGACACAAAGTGTTATGTGATGGTTTCCCATCACAACATTGTCATCTGAGGGAATAGTAAATTTTTTGGCAAACATCCAAAAAAAATTACTTCAATGCGTACGCTTAGGATCAGTTTATGAAACGCAAACAGAACGATTTTACCTTTTTAAAAACGATCGGAGGATTGTTATAGTTGGGGTTGAGACCATTTTCCTTAATAACAACCGTTTTTTTATTTGTCGGACAGTCAGGGAAAATTCCTGCGAAAAACGAAATCTCTGGGTAAAATGTTGAGAGAAAAATAAACTAAAAAATGAGCGAACCCTGTAATTTGACCTCGACCGCTGTTGATAGACGTTTGTCGCTTTTCACCAGCGGCGAAAGGAATTGTGCTGAAATAATCTGGAAAAAATGACAGAACATCAGCGTTTTTTATCATTTTCCATAAATTTTTTGACCTCACATGCCCATATTGCAAAGTGCCAAATTTGCCTTTTTTGCGGGAAAAATGCAAAACTTTCGGGCAAGAAGTCGGCAAGTCCACTTAGTTTAGAGCAAGAAGTCGACAAGTCTCTTCGTCCTTTTTTATGGGAAAAAATAGCAAGAAATGTGATATGTCCGTCATGGACAGCTACTTCTAAAAGTCGACAAGTCCATAAATTGCCCATAAAGGCAGCTTCGGCGTCGCCGGGAACAAAAATGTTCTCTAGTGCAAGAAGGCGAGAAGTCCATTTCCCTCCCAAAAACAGTTTTGCTCTGACCGAATGGAAATTTTATGGACACCCCATTTTTCACATATAGGTTGAGAGCAGGGGCTGAAAATTTGACACTTTATTGTCAACATATGGAACTTAATAGAAAGCATGAGAGAGCCAAATTGGACACGCACCACGGGCCTGGAATTGGATCGGAAACTTAAAATGCGATTTACTCAAAATCACATTCTGTGGACATGTCGACTTTTCGAAGTAGAGGCCTCAACTCAATTAACAAATCGCCACTAATAAGCCACTCACTCGACTCAGCAATAAAATCACACCGTTGTAAAACAGCCCCGGGGGGGGGGGGATTTCGAGGTCATACGGTAGCCCAATCAACCAAAACGTTTGAAAATCAACAAACGCACTTCAATACTCAAAGTATTCGCGACCACATTGTCGATGGCGTCGATTTCAAACGGGTCGAAAGGTCGATCCCTGCGTCTTAACGCTTCCGGTTTTAAAACGTAACCGGAGCGGCCGTTCTGCTCGAAAAAGGCCATATTGTGCTGCATGAAGCGGCACAACTTTTGGAAGTTCAGCGCGGGCATTTGGAAGCCGCAGTTCCAGAAAATCTGAAAAATGTGAGTTGAGAGGGGGTGATTTGATTGGTGAATGCAGTAAATAGTTGGTAGGTTGCGACTGGGGGTGCCGCAGTGGCGATTTTGTAGTGGCAAATTTTAGACCGACATTAACATTTCCCCTTTGACCCCTTTCACCGGGTCTGGATGCCCGGCGGGTAGAAATAAGTGTCCGCCGGGTCTATATGTCCAGCGGGTTTACGTGTCCGCCGGGTCTATATGCCCAGTGGGTTTACGTATCCGCCGGGTCTATATGTCCAGCGGGTTTACGTGTCCGCCGGGTCTACATGACCAGCGGGTTTACATGTCTAGGGAGTCCAAAACCAACCTGTGGCGGGTAATTATTACTCTCCACCGAAAACACGGGGTACACCCTGGTAATCTGTCTCTTGTGATGGGTGACCAGCGCCATGGCTTGCCTGTACACCAATTCGCGAGCCTCGTCAGCTTTCAACGAGTAATTTTCACACGCCAAAGCTTTGTCCTCATCGTCCTTGAGCTGGATGCCCGAGCCCAAGGCGCGCACGTAGTTGACCAGGGGGGCAGTCCCGGGCCATGTAAATTGCCCTGTAAAATGTCAAATGTCAAGCAAGTGTCAAAAGTAATGTAAAATGCCCTGCAAAATGGCAAACGTACGTTTGCCATTTTCCAGAGCATTTTACATTACTTTTGACACTTTGCTTGACATTTGACATTTTACAGGGCACTTTACAGGGTCTGGGATTGGCACCAGTTGAGACACGTCGTTCAAGCTCAACGGCTGGTGCGCGCCGCTGGTGGTGTTGGTGCCGACGGCGCCGGACGCGGCGCAGCTGGTGCTGTTCGGCTCCGCATCCGACTCGGTGCACTGTAAATATGATTGGGGTGGCATTTGAGTGGTTGCGTGCGTCGATTTTCAATGGCCTGGAATGTATTTACGTTTTTGTATTTAATGTTTTTTGCATCAACTTTTGCGACATTTTAGTTCTTTTTAGATTTTATAGGCAGTTTTAGTTTTATAAACCATCCTTTCATATTTTATTGTTTTTTCTTCTAGTTTTCCTTTTACCATTTTAGTGTTATTTCTAGCGTTGCTGCTACCATTTATTATTATGGATTTTCTGCAATTTGTCAACTCTAATATAGACTACATCATAAAAAATAGTAAACACTCATCTTTCCGAACAGAGAGAATAAAGCATAAAAAGTAAAATGGTGTTTCAAAGCTTTAGAGAGAGCTGTGCAGTGCAGATGATTAATGACGGAAAATTTCGATGTGAAAATTGATGATCAGTGGGGAAAAATCAACATTTTTTCCCAAACAGTCGTAGCTTCACTTCAAAATAGAAAAAATGACCATATGTAGATAAAAACACACAAAATAATTAGAGAAAGTGCATTTGGCTCATCAACAGTGAACTTTTTGCCACTTTTTTAGCCAAATGACACATTGCACAGATGCGTAACAACACTTAGCTGTTCAAAATAACTTTGCCAAACATCCGACTTGTGTAGCTAGCTTTATACAATGTATTTATTTTGGGGCGGCTCTCCATAAAAGAGACATCTGGGGTCACGTATCGTATTCTTAAAATTTGTGAGCGTAGTTCCTATTTTTATCCAAGGTAGGAATGATGGCTAAAAACGGCTTAAATGCGCTCTCTTATATTAAAATTTTATAAAAAATAGGGTTGGAAAAAGCGCTTTTTCAACGTCCCGCTTTTTAAAAAAGTCCAGACATTTCTAAATTTGTCCATTTCACACTCAACACACTGCACTTCGCATCAGTGCAGCCAGGTGAACATTCTGTGGGACCTTTTTGCCCAATTTAACATTCAAAATCGTTATTTGGGTTATATGTTTATGTAACCTACTTTGAGCTATTTTTTCACCAATTTTGATAATGTTTTCCCCTTTTCTGCTTCTATACCTTGAAAGACCAACTGTATACAATGTAAAACACCCCCAGGGAATTTTACAGCTATCGATCCTTCCAGAGGAGCAATTTATCATTTATTTGATTCACCATAGGAGTCTGAATCAAGACCCCTGTGCCTGTCTGCCTCAGTATAGGTAAATATATATATTTACAGTGTATCCTCGAATAAGTCCCCAGGGGAGTTATTTTTGTGAGACTTTTTGACTTCGGAGTTATACAAGGGGGGATTGAGTTTATTCGAGGGAAGGAGTTATTTTTTCATCAGAATATTGAGTAAAATACATTATCGACATAGTATGAACAGGGCAGAAAAGAAAGTCAGAATACATATACCGAGTGGAGCGCATACTTTGCGCAGAACCCTACCATAATTTAATGAATAAAATCTTGTGAATTTCGTAATCAATTATACCATAGTAAAAGAGAAATATACTGATGAAAAAACGGTATATTTTTTATTCATTATTCAGATAGGTTATGGTGGTAGGTTTCCATGCAAAGTGTGATGTCCGCCGAGTCTACGTAAAACGTTTTTTACATGTTTCCCTATTCCACCCATCAAAGAGGGAGAGTTATTCGAGAGAGGAGTTTTTCGAGGGGGGGCTTAGTCGAGGGTATACGGTAGACTTTATTTACTTATCTATCTACTCCCAGCAGTGAAACTGAGGTTTTTTAAAAGCGGTTGAAAATGGCACTGGCCATCCCTAATTAAAGAGCATTTTTTAGCAAAATAGGCCATACTTTTCGAAACCACATTTGCATAATTTAGGTAATATGTAGGTGCTGTATTTCTAATGCGATCTATTGTGCCTACACACACTAAGCTTTCACCGTGCCGTGACTTTGTGTGAAAACTGATAAATTTTCAAATGCAAATTAATGAACACGGTTGAATGATTTGATTTTATTTCAATTTGAATTGAGAGTAATGAAAGTAAAATTTTTAAAATTTTAAAACTTAAACACATATAGCATACAAGAGTAGGCTGGATGTCGCCATGTCGCCATTTCAGTTTTCACATCGGTCACGGTGAAAACTAGTGTGTGTAGGGCCAATGTCATAAATGCAATGTTCGTGGAGCCACGGGATGAAATAGTGAGAAAAGAGGTTATTTTTGGCAGAAAGAACCAGTTTACTGCTGTTCTGCTTAGGGTGTCAAC
Organism: Sphaerolaimus hirsutus; assembly: GCA_964036195.1. Lineage (NCBI taxonomy): Eukaryota > Metazoa > Nematoda > Chromadorea > Monhysterida > Sphaerolaimidae > Sphaerolaimus > Sphaerolaimus hirsutus. The sequence goes on from OZ038456.1 coordinate 16,225,652, forward strand.
AAAAACTTTTTGGCGGAAAACGGAAACGGAAAAAAATTTACACTTGCCGGAAAACGGAAATGGAAACGGAAAAAATTTTGCACCTGCCGGAAAACGGAAAAAGGAAAAATGAAAGGCCGGAAAACGGAAAAATTTGCTGAAATTATGCTGGAAACGGAAAAAATTTGCTGAAATTTTGCCGGAAACAGAAAAAAATTGCAGAAATTTATACAGAAATCAAAAAATTTGCAGAAATTGTGCTAGAAATAGAAACAATTCACATAATTGAGAACATGCATGCATGTTTACCAGTTTGGCTGAAACAGAAAACAGAGAATTGAGTCAGAAAATGGAAAAAAGTTGGAAAAACAGACATTTGAGCCGGAAAATGGAAAAAAGGCGGAAAAACTGAAATTTTAGCCGGAAAACGGTAAATGAGCCGGAAAAACGGAAACGGAAAAAAAATTTAGCAGCCGGAAAACGGAAACGGAAATGAAAAAAATTTGCCTGCGGAAAGCGGAAACGGAAAACGGAAAGTTGACACCCTAGTTCTGCTGTTTCACAGATTGCACACCAATATTCTACCGCTGTTCATTTATTTATTTATCTATCCAGAAAGTACAAGATGGGCACCAACAACTACAGTGGCACCCGGGAGGACGACGCCAAAGTGACTATTGGCGGCATGGACTGCCAACGAGGTATATCAAGCATAGATTATGTCGAGTGGAAATTTTGTTAGATTTTTTTATCAAGGTATGTTACGGAAAACTATAGAAAAATGTAAAAACTAATGAAAATGGGATTTCAATATTTTATAAAGGTTTGGATAGTTAACTAAAATTTTCAGTGAACTGTGAGTTTGAAAAAGGTGATACCGATTGCAATGAGTCATAAGTAAAACGGAAATAAAAGAAATTCCCCATAATGTTCTTCTAGATTATACCTAAATTTGATCGAATTGTTTTTACTAAAATGAATGCCACAATGATTTTTTACATTACACTTTAACATGGATATCGTGCCAAATTTCTTTGATTATGAACATTGCGATCAGTGTTACCAGAGGTAAATACTTCATTTCATTCATCTTATTTTGAACCGGCATGGTAAAGAATGGTGGGCAATAAAAAATATAAACAAAATTTACTTGTCAAGACAAGACTTCACTTGTCACGCGCCACTGCACAAAATATGCAATCACCCCCCCCCCCCCCCGCAGATGACTTGATCCTGTCAGAAAACAGTGGAAAATACGGCAGTCAAATTGTGGTGCATCTGAGACACGACCAGTCTGGCGAACAGAGAGGACTGTTCCACTGTTGCAGATCACAGGCGACAAGTACGGTTAGGCTTTGAATAAGATACCGTATTTCCTCGAAATACCCCCCCCTCAAAATGACCACTATGAATTTATAGACCCCCTCGAAATACCCCCCCCCTAATTTAGTATAAACAGAGTGTAAATGACAAAAGCGTTTGTTATCCGGGAAATACCCTTTTAACCCTCGTCCCTTCAAAATCTACACTGTCAAAAGAGTAAACCCCCCGGGGGGTAATTCGAAGAAATACGGTAGTTTGAAGCATTAAACTGCAAATTGATAATTAAATCCAACAAAATGAGTTGCAATTGTGGGCGTGAAATCATTGCAGGAGAAATTTTATGGATGTCTGATTGGAATTGCAGCAGTAGCCGCGTTGATAATAACTTTATTCATAGTATATCATGCAATATCAGCGCAACTACACTCGTGAACAGAGCCAAGAAGTTTTGTGATCAATTGTAAAAATATTTTGTGAGTTTTCTACACACAGCGATTCACCAACGTGCTGACATGTAATAAAAAAATGGGGACAACTTAGACACCATACGTAGAAACAACTTGTTGACAAAATCGTCAGCGTGGGGACAACAACGTCCCAACGACGGGGGCCTCGCCGTAATGAAAACCCGGCCGTAATGAAAGCCTGGCCGTAATGTATGCCTGCCTACCCGGCCGTAATGAAAGCCTGGCCGTAATGTAGCATCCCATACATTACGGCCAGGCTTTCATTACGGCCGGGTAGGCATACATTACGGCCAGGCTTTCATTACGGCCGGGTTTTCATTACGGCCGCTACACCCTCCGTGCCAACACACTGGAATTTGTGCCCGGAAGTGGGACGCACGCTGGGGCCAAAGTGGAGACAACATGATGCCTAGCTGTGCGGCAGATTTTACCGCACACACGCAGTCATGTTCATGGTTGGTTTTAGTAAAATTCTTTTTACTAAAATTGTATTTTATTTTTATTAAAATTGTATTTTATTTTTATTTTATTCATGTTTCATTTTATTTTATTTTATTTTATTCTGAAATGTCATTAATAAAAAAAAATGAAACCATTTTACAAAAATTTTACAAATATTTTACAAAATTTTTAAAAAAAATCGGAATCTTGGATGCAAGGCCATAAAACATTGTGCACACTACAAGCATGCAGATGAATACAAAAAATTTTTATGTAGACATGTGACGGTTGCGACATAGGTATAATATCTCGAATTATGACCCTCACAGGGCCCGGATAAATATGTAGCTAATTACTCCTCCTGAGGGAAAGATAGCTAGTTGTTGTTTTTGTAGGGGAGGGGGCTTGCGGGGTTCAATACATAGGCTTTTTAAAGGTATGGAAGGAAGAAAATGGGAAGAAAATCACATAAATAAGTGACTTTTAAGGAGAAATTATATTTAAATATTTTTCAATCACAACAATGAAAGCAACAACAAGGCACCAGTTCTGCAAACTGGCAGCAAGAATCTTACGCAACAGGATAGAAACAAATTTGTAGAATTTTACAGACACTCGAGTTTTTGTAAAATTTTAGTAAAATTGTACAAAAATTCGAATTTTTGTACAATTTTACTAAAATTTTACAAAAATTTGAATTTTAGTAAAATTGTATTTTTATTTTATTAATTTTCCATTTTATTTTATTTTATTTTATTCTTCAATTTTCCATTTTATTTTTATTTTATTTTTATTTTTTTCTGAGATTTTGCCAACCCTGGTCATGTTTACAAATAAACTATTTATTTATACTCGGCGGACATGACACTTAGTATGGAAACCATCTGAAAAATGAACAAAAAGTATACAGTTTTTTCATCAAAATATTTCATTTTGACTAGGGAATAATTAATTTCAAAATTTATCACAGGATTTTATTCAGTAAATTATGGTAGTAAACTGCACATACTTTGCATTCTGCCGAGCATACATATAAAATGAATATTTCACTTGATGCATGCTTTCCGCGTTCCACACAAGCGCGAAAATGTGAATTCAAAAATTCAAAATTTACATCCGGTTTTCTAAATGCGCGTCTGCTGCCGCACACCCACCCACCCTGGGGCCAACGTAGTGACAAGTCATATGCCGCATGACCAGCCACATACCCCAGCGTCGAAACAACCTAATGACACATCGAAACAACACAGAAACAACATCGAAACAAGGTCTTGTCTCCAAGTTGTCCCCAATTTGTTTCTACATGTCAGCACGTTGGTGAATCGCTGTGACAGCAACTCTTTGTAAATATGTTATTAATTGAACTAACTACAAAACCAGGGCAAAAAATCATACTGTATTCTATGTTATGTGTTTACAGGTTCTTTTTTGAAACTCGCAATATGTAACTTGAAAACTTTGAGCATTTTTTCAGTTTTTCAAAAACAATTTGAATATTTTGAAAAACGATTCTGTTGTGGAAAATACAGTCTCATGTCGTATTTTCATTGTCATTTTTGCCACTGCACATAAAAAATGCACAGCTACAAAATTTAGCAAGCATGCAGTGTGTGCATGCAGATATTTAAATATCCGCACCGACTCAGCAGCTGTGGGCAACAAGCACGCCAGGACAACTGCGCTCAGTGGGCAGCAAACACTCTGGACAACTGTGGCACACGCGTGGCTGCCGCACAGCGCCCACAATTGTTCACTGGGCGAGTTGTCCAGGGGTGTTTGTTGCCCAGGGGCTATTCGCCTTCTGCACCTACGCCCATTTAAAAGAAAAATATTCACTCAAAAACAAAAATCCGGAAACCAAGAAATACAAAACACGGACCTCATCAATGGTTTCGGCAGTGTCGTCACTAGTATCAGGCATTTCTGACGGGAGCGCCGCCGTTGATTCGTACCCATCTGAAATTGACAAAATCAAAACGTTTCTTGCATCACACCTGGCGGGGTGTTGGAAAGGAGCCTGTGCCGCTGTGCATTTTTACCCGCTGTGCATGGTTACCCGGCGTGCATTTTTCGCTGCCCGGTGTGCATTGTTGCCCGGTGTGCATGGCGGCCGCCGTGTGCATTGTTGCCCGGTGTGCATGGCGGCCGCCGCTCCATGCACACCGGGCCGCCATGCACAGCGGGCACCACCATGCGCGTCGGGTAACCATGCACAGCGGGTAAAAATGCACCCCGGGTAACGAACATGGAGGTCGGCTGCGGAAATACATCATGTTTAATTATATTTTCTTAAAAAAGCCCAATTTTTGGAACTGAAAATGCAAAATATATGCCATGAATCACACTGTATTTTCAATCCTGTACACCCCCATTTTATAAGCCTGCAGCGCGTTTTTTTCCATTAATTCTGCGCATACTCTGCGCCTACAGGCCGCCAAGTATACTTTTTGACTTTTGCATTTCAGCGCCCTGAAATCCAGATATTGGCGCTTATCCTGAATAACCCGATAACCTGACATTAGTTTAACCTGAATATATAAGCAACTTGCAAAAATCTAAATCTAATCTTATCTCAAATATGCATTTAAAAATTTAAAGTAGTTTGATAAATACCGTATTTACTCGAATAATTCCCCCGGGGAATTTTTTTTTCGTCAGACATTTTTGAGGGGGGAACTATTCAAGTGGGGGAATTATTTTTTCCTCAAAATTTTCAAGTATGTTTCCATCACACAACATACACATGTACGTCTAATTTCCATTCGTAGTGCACATTTCTTTGCATCCTTACACACCGAATGTGCTGCATATGTATTCGATGAATCAAACAAGGCACTGCTATTTTGCTTGGTTTGATGTCATCGATTGTCTTTTTAATAAATGTGCATTATTTATTCTCCATCATTGGGGGGGGGGATTATTCAAGTGGGGGAATTATTTTTTCCTCACTCGTCTGGAAGGGGGGAATTATTCGAGGGGGGAATTATTCGAGTAAATACGGCACATTAAAACGCGGGCCGGCGGCAAACACAAAGGCAAACAATAGGATTATGTAAACTGGTGGCACATTTAAATGAGAAATCAGGTACCTCATTTTTCATAACAATCTCACAGGGAAACGTGCAGCCCAATATGGCTGCCATTTGTTGTGGGGGTGCCCACAACATTTGCCTACATAAATGCCAAGTGGCACCCCATGGCACCCCCCTGTTCTGCTGCTACAGATAAATGAAAAATTTTTGCCAATTTTTTCCCGGAAAATATAAATGAGAATTTTCAAAAAACACACACAAAATATGGCTGCGGTAAAGTGTGCAGCCTTTTTTTGGTGTGCTGACAACGCAAGTGATGAATACACTTGTGTTGGTGCTTTTTCAAAAAATAAAAATTCCTTGTGGCTTGCCCAAAGCCATCGTTTGACCCACTGGTAAGTAGGGGGTATATTTTGACCCCCAGCCCACTCCCCCACACAAAAATTACCCCCAATATACAGACATGCGCCACGAAGCCATGTCAACAATGATTTTAAACTTTGTGATTACCTAAATTGTGGTTGTAATTAAAAAACTGTGATTTTTGATTTTCTGGACATGACCTCTTTATTTGTCTGGGCCAGTCACACTAGATACAGGGCACATTGCCCATCGGCCCCTATAGGTTTTTATCAGATAATTAGTGCCCACATTGAATGGGCACAAGTATTTTGTGATTAGCATCATGACACTGCAGGCGCTGGACGCGCTGTCACGTGAGTGCCTTCTTTACACAGGGCTGTTTTTTTATTTGCTATAAAAAAAACATAAGTGCAAAAAACGGGGCCCAGGAGCAGCCATATGTTGCTCCTGACACTGAGCGAGCCAATTCTGGCCCCCATGTGCTCCATAAATAGCTTGGGATAGTGGATTGTCCACTTTTTCTAACCTATGTTTTTCTCCAAAAAATTTTTTTAATTTGATCAACAACGTCATCATTGTGTGGGGCTTCTGGGGTTTCTGAGGGGGTAGAAAAGTTGCACGTACTTTCACTCTACCAATGTCAAAAAAACTTTTTTGTCTAAAGTGTCTAGAAAAAAATTATTAAAAATATAAATTTCATCGGGAACAAAAATTTGTATGGAATTCTCATTTATATTTTCCAGAAAAAAATGATAAAAAAATTATTTTCTGCACCAAGGGTGGCCTGAGGGGGGTGCCCCCTAGGGTTTATATAGTGAACACTTGGGGTCACCCTCACACAAGATGACAGCCTGACAGCTTTCATGTGGGATCTGTAAAATACAATAAAGTGATTTTCTCATTTATATTTTCCACCAGTTTACGATATCTTATGTGTTTGCCGCACTGGTCACATGATGTATTTCCGCAGCCGACCTCCATGTTCGTTACCCGGGGTGCATTTTTACCCGCTGTGCATGGTTACCCGGCGCGCATGGTGGTGCCCGGTGTGCATGGCGGCCCGGTGTGCATGGAGCGGCGGCCGCCATGCACACTGGGCAACAATGCACACCGGGCAGCGAAAAATGCACGCCGGGTAACCATGCACAGCGGGTAAAAATGCACAGCGAGTCTGGCCCGTTGGAAAGCAGTTTTGGCTTTTGGGCCAAAGCGCCAAAAGGACCATGACGGTTTTGCTTTGGCGCTAGCGCCAGGCGCGACGCCAGCACCATGGCGCTTTTACATCACTAGTCAAATGTCATGCAAAATGCCCTAAAAAAACAAACGAATATTCGACATTTCTCAGGTCATTTTACACGACTTTTGACGCTTTGCGTGACATTTCACATTTCACAGGCTCTGGGAGGCTCCCTGGGCAACGTTTCCCATCCCACAAACCGTCGTCGGGCTGCATCTGCTGGTCGACCGAGCTGGCGGCGGCGCTGTTCGCGTTGGCCAGCGTGCCCTTGTGCCCCACCAGCTTGTCCTTGATGATCACCTTGTACTTGAGCTGGTTGGGCGATGGCAGGGGGACGCCCGGCCGCAACTGAAATTTGGATGCGTTGTGGTTTGAGAACGGATTTTGTGTTTATTTATTATTTATTTTATCGATAGAGCGGATTCTCGCACAAGGAATTTTATTTTAATTCACTCGCACATTAGGGACAGCCAAAAAATTTTTGTCACGTTGAAGGGCAAGGGAATAGAGCTGTGCCCGGACGGGATCACTATACCGCATTTACTCAAATAGCCCCCCCTTGAATAAGTCCCCCACTGTTAGACGAGTGAGGAAAAAACAATTCTTCCTTTGAACCAATCAGCGGGGGGAGGGTATTCAAACGGGATCCCAAACCCGAAAGATGCTTGTGAATTTTGACGAACTTATAATTCCCCCTCTTGAATACTCCCCGCCTTTTGAAAAGTTCCTACATCATAAATGTCGGATGCAAAAAAAATTCTCAGGGGATTTTTTTTCGAGTAAACAAGTACGATACTTCGAGTAAACAAGTACGATACCTATCGATGACAGTTTTTATATCCAGCTAAATTCAACGATGAATGTTAAATTCATATATTTTTAATTATAAAATACTAACGCAAAACAATCCTCATCGAATAACACCCGACCAAACTCGAGAAACAGTAAAATCTTAAGATTCTAGTATACACATAGGTAAATACTTTCTTGAATACACCGCTTGCTGACTGAAGACAGAATTATAGGTGGGGGCACAGCGCAAAATGCAGTCAAAGTATACTGCACCATACACCTTACATCAGGGGTCTCCTAGGGGGTGCTGGGGGTTGCCCCCCCCAAATCCGCCAGCTATCTTTCTACCCCGGAGGCCGGTCAGCTATCTATCCATCTATCCCGCGGTAAAAATGTTGGCTACCCCCCCCCCCCCAATCGCTCAGCTACCTATCTGGAGCAATTTTGGGGAAATTTTGCCCCAATTTTCGCTCAAAATCGTTGATTTTCATACCATTGTATAGTTTTTCACCTTCAAAATCGCGGCTTTCGCCTATATTAATATTTATATATCTATTCTAAGCAAATTTTAGCATATTTTGGCTACTTTTTACCTGTTTTTAGCGGTTTTTACCCCTTTCTACCTTCTATACACTGAAAAAGCCTATATATTTTGCCCCCGCGAGGCCCCCACAAACATTTTCAGCTATCTATCCCTCCGGAGGAACAATTTGCTATATATCCAGCCTCCGCGAGAGCCAAAATCGTGGAGACCCCTGCCTTACATGTTTAAAAACACTTCCAAGTAGCGATGGAAAAGCGCCAGAAAAAGAGCGCCAAGCGCCAATGACGCCATGGCACGGGGCCCTCAACTGGCGCCAGCGCCATGGCGCCATTCCTTCACCCCCCCACAAGTCTCGAACCCTGCAACGGGGCGGGGCTAACCGGATGCGAGGGCAGCGGCTCGGTGAGCAACATATCCTTGAGTATGTCCTTGCAATACTGCGCCATTTTGGCTATGGTCGCCGGAGACTTGTGGCAGTGGTTTTCGAAGCTCAACACTACTGGATATTCGTTGTTCTTGAATGCCGACTCTTTTATCGCCAGTATGGCGTCCTGGGTGCGAAGTGGTTGCATTTAAAAGGTGGCTTTTGCAGAGTGAAACCGTTGATAAACTCCAATGATGTGACACTGTGCACGCGTAGTTATTTATGTCACACGTTGGAAGCGTGCCAATGATAACTGAAGAATGCGCTTGTTATGAAAATGGTTGTGAATGTTTAAATAAATGTAACGCGTAAAAACATCGATAAATTTTTCGTTTTTTTTGTTGTGAAAATCGCATGCATTAAATATTGTTGGTACGCTTCCAGTACAATCATCACACAACAATGTTTACGGATATATGTCATAGCTGTCAATCTACCGCAAATTACAGAAAACGTTATGCTAGAAATGCTGTGTTTCTGAGCCGCTGAGGCTTCAGTTAATCCGGAATCCAACTAAGGTTTAACAAACATTTCAAAAGTCCAACTGATTCCACCGGGGGTCTTCAATTGGGGGAGGGGGTGACCTAGGACCGGTGACCCAAAACCTAGAACCCCCCTGAATTTCACTCTTAGACCCCCTCATCAACCTTGAACAACATGGGCGACATGATGGTGGAACTGTGGTGGGTGATGATGGGCTCGCCCCCGTCGCCGGGGTACACGTCCAGCTCGATGCACCTGGCGCCGCTGAGCAACACCATGCGGTACATTTCCGCCGATGCGGCGCCGCCGATTTGACGGCCTGCGAGCGTCAACTGAACGGTGTATTGGGCCCACACACCCGCTCCGCTAGTTGACATCGACACCAAATGTCAACTGGTGCCGATCCCGATTCAAAGCTAGCTGACGAGTGGATAAACGACGTTCAAACGCCATCTTTGAATTAGGAACGGAACCAGTTGACATTTGGTGTCGATGTCAACTGGCGTGTGTGGGGCCAATTGGATTGGACGGATTAAAATGTCCGAGTTGATAGGAGTGACAAAAGTTTTTTAAAGGTCCATTGTTAAAAAAAAGACAACGTTCCAATGTTTTTATCAAAGAAGCTCAAAGTGGCAAATTCAGATCAATCCCAAATCATCCAAATAATGACAAGTAACAAATTTATATCGTGTTACATGTTGCATGAAATATTGAAGTGCTCTTCGATATTTATGTCTTCAGTTGTCTCTGTTTACCAAGTAATCATCCTACCGATAATTTCAATTTTTTTTTACTTGCAAGACCTTCTCAGAGGAAAAGCGATTGGACCCTAGTCCCTGATTACTACGACCGAAAAATACCGTATTTGCTTGAATAATTCCCCCTGTAAGACACGCGAGGAAAAAGAATTCCACCCCTTGAATAATTCCCTCCTTAAGGCATATGATCAATTTTGTTATGTCAGATTCGAACAAAAATGGTATGTTATTGCGTTAAAAAATATTTTGTAGAATGAGATGACAGTAACATGCTTCAAAATTTTGATGCAATAATAATTCCTCCCCTTGAATTGTTCCCCTCAAAAAAAGTCTGACAAAACACAAATTCCCCAGGGGAATTATCCAAGCAAATAGGGTATTACCGTATTTCCTCGAAATACCACCCTCAAAATTCTCACTCTGAAAAAATAAACCCCGTACAATTTACAACCGCTTCAAATAGTTTTCCACCGACTAGAGCAATAGGCCAACCGATGCAGTAAGTGTTGTGCGACGAGTTCATAAAATAGTGCGCCAGGGGCTCGTTCATTTTCTCCGGCCACCAATCCAAATATTCCTCATTCAAAACGACACTGTCATCGCTTATGAGGTAATTTGTGAAGCCCGCCTGCGAACGGAATGATGGTTACAACTCTGGGCGGTGAACTGAAATTGCGTATTGGCTCCACACACGCTAGTTGACATCGACACCAAATGTCAACTGGTTCCGTTCTTAATTCAAAGATTGCGTTTGAACGTCGTTCGTCCACTCGGCAGCAAGCTTTGAATCGGAATCGGCACCAGTTGACATTTAGTGTCGATGTCAACTAGCGTGTGTGGGCTCAATAGGGGCGGGCCGTTTTTCGGTCTGTGTTTTTTTCCTTCAAAATTGATAATTCAATAATTATTAAACTTCAACCCCACATATCTAATTTGACCATCTATTTCTAAGCCACCATGTACACAATATTCAATGCATATCTCACCACACTACCCAGATCAATTTGAGTGTTGCCCCTTAACAATGAGGCTTTGCACATGCATGGTGTCCTGAAATGCAATTCCTACCAAAAAATGGCTTGATAAAAATTTATTCTAGTAGCCACTCTTACAGGGTTACTAAAGAATTGTATGTATGAATTTGCATGGGCATGCATGTATTTATCTACCCTTCTTCCCCATTTCAAACAGTACTCATATTTGCATTTAAATAAAAAAATTCAGAGACACTTGACATCTGAAAACAATAATTGGGAAAAACATTGAAATTTTTACACATTTTGAATTCATATTTTTTGTGCACATGATACACTGGACTGGATAAACAGGTGTACTCCTATAAAAATAAGTTGCACGGTGACAGGTTCAGCGAGTAATATTTCAGCTGTGCAAGTAAAGGTTCAGCATGAATTTTTGAAAAAACAACATTTTTTGTCAGAATTCATTTTGGGACACCATGCATGCACAGGCGCGCAACAGCCCGCCATGAGGCACAGAGGCCATGAGGCCGTCTCGTGGGTGTGTGGGGGGAGGTTCAGCCCGCTTGGCATCTACACCCACACGGCATGGAGACCGCTTGGCATCTATGGGACGATAGATGATACGCGGGTCTAGATGCCATGCAGGCAGAAATCCATGCCACGCGGGTCCAGATGCCATGCAGGTCCAGATGCCATGCAGGTTTAGATGCCGAGCGGTGCAGACTCGTTGGGCCCACATAAACACGCCGCAACGTTGACATCGCAAATCAATTTCAAATGAATGTCAACTAAATAACCCAACGAATATTTAAAGCATCACACTTAACAGAAAGAATGAAAATTAAGTGTCACGATTAGCATTTAAAAAATCATCAATTTTTGGAAAATACTATTAAATATTATCTCAGAAAATCTCTCAAGAATAAAATTTGATTAAATCTCTCTCAAAAAACCTGGAAAAGAATATAAATACCGTATTTCCTCGAAATACCCCCCGGGGGGTGATTGTTTCATAGTGGTATTTCGGGGGTATTTCGAGGGGGGGGGGGGTATTTCGGGAAAAAACGGTATCAGAATTTGAGAGATTTTCTGATATTTTTAAAAATCTCAGAAAATCTCACAAAAAGAAATTATAATTAAATCTCCCACAAAATATAAATCTCAGAAAATCTTTTCTGAGATTTTTTAAATACACATCTCGCAGAGATTTTTTCAATGCTAGTCACGATATATAATTAACTATGCCCTATCACATAGGAAAGTTGAAATCACGTAGTTAAACAAAATTTAGTTGACACTAATTTTGATGTCAAGTGTTGTCCGAATGAGAAGTCAACTTATTGACAAAAATACCCCGTTTGAATACACCCCCCCCCCAATCTACAATCGGAAGGATTACCGGGATTTATCCCCCGATGGACTTCTTACCCCGGGGGATGATATAGTCCTCGAGGACTATATCGGCCGACAGCCCTTTTTGTATGAGGACTATATCAACCCATTATACATATATTACCTACTGTGTGTGTTACAGTGACCCGCGGCACGCGGCCTTGCGTTACATTGACCCGCGGCACGCGGCCCGGCCTTGCTTTTAATTTACCCATTGACCCATTGTTGACCCGGCATCTGTTGATGGGAATGTGTTTGATATTTCCTCTTATTTATAGTGATTAGTAATGGAAAAGCGCCAGGAAAAATGGCGCCAATGGCGCCATGGCGCCATTCCAAAAATTGGCGCCGGGCGCCACAGGGCGCCAGGGAAAATGGCGCCAGGCGCCTATGGCGCCACGGCGCCATCTGAAAAAAATGGCGCCGGGCGCCAAAGAGCGCCAGAAACAATGGTGCCAGGCGCCAAAATGGCGCCAACAAAAAAATCCCATATTTCAGTCTGTATATCATTACGGAAGCATTTATAGAGGAGTAACGTACGATACCATTTTAGGGCGCTAGCGCCATGGCGCCATTCCATCACTAATTGTGATGCAAGAACACTGCTTGCATCAGATCAAAAATATTTATTGACGCGTGGCACGCCAATATTATCCACGCGTCTGTTTGGCCTATTGGCATCGATTATCGATTGCGTGCGTATACAAAGAACAATGCATGCAACTAGGAAACTCAATTTCTCTGCCATTTCTCAGCCGATTTTCACCAATGAACACTTAAAATGATCAGAATCACATGGAGATTGCATTTTTATGTTCAGATTATTAAGAATTTGGTAAACTCATGGTAATCATGACAGACAAATCGCCAATATACTACAGACAAAATGCCAATGCAACACAGACAAAATGCCAATGCAACACAGACAAAACGCGAATGCAACACAGACGAAACACCAATGCAACACAGCAAAATGCCAAAGCATTTTGTCTGTGATCCATTGGCGTTTTGTCTGTGTTGCATTTGCGTTTTGTCTGTGTTGTATTGGCATTTTGTCTGTAGTATATTGGCGATTTGTCTGTCATGATTACCATGAGTTTACCGAATTCTTAATAATCTGAACATAAAAATGCAATCTCCATGGATTCTGATCATTTTAAGTGTTCATTGGTGAAAATCGGCTGAGAAATGGCCAAGAAATTGAGTTTGTAAGTTGCATGCATTGTTCTTCATTTACCCACGCAATCGATAATCGATGCCAATAGGCCAAACAGACGCGTGCATAATATTGGCATGCCACGCGTCAATAAATATTTTTGATCTGATGCAAGCAGTGTTCTTGCATCGCAATAAATAAAAGGAAATATCAAACACATTCCCATGGCCCAACAGATGCCCCAAAAGTGTAATTATATATTTTGTATGGAGGACTACATCATCCCACGTTATAAAAGTCGGGTCGAAGTAGTCCTCGGGCTGATGTAGTCCTCGAGGGCTATATCAACCCAGGGGGTAAGAAGTCCATGGGGGGATAGGGTACGTAAGCCAATCGGAAGGACGCGCACTGCACTGACCAAGGACAACTGTTTTTTATTGATCAAATCTCTATTAGGTTCCAATTTCGCAATCAATTTCATAGTCAATTCGTCCGTAAAATGCGGATACAGCACTTCGTTGAGTCGCGGATCACGTTGTCGATTCAGAAAATTCTTGAATTGGTCCACGCTGACGAGCATGTCGGACACGTTGCCGCTGCTCGAAGACGGCCGGCCGCTGGAAGGCAAAAGTTTGGATTCGATTTTGATTTTAATTTTCTGCGATCAGATGTATATATATATTCAACGATGGGATTTCCGTGTGCGTGTATTATTTTTTCGGTGGATGACAGTCGGGCACGGTGGGCACATTTTCCCGGTGTCTGTGCAGCCAGGTTATGTTTGATGTGATTTCGCGACATTGTTGGGGGGTTTTAAAGTATTTAAAAAAATTAATAAAAAAAGTCAAATTGTCACGATCAAGATCAAAATTTTTTAGAATGTAACATAATTAACGCGAGAACTCTTTTCGGGTCAATTTTATACTAAGTGAAATGCAGTAGAGGAAAAGGCGCAAAAGAAACACATTTCTGCTAGCCCAGAAAAGGTCACGTGCCCAATTTTTATATCCCGAAATCACACAAAACGTAACCTGTGTGCAACATATCAAAATGGACGAAATGTGACGGAATGTAATAGCCTAACACATTTTTCAGGGCAGCCCCACTCAGAGTTTTCCGCTCGATTCAGAGGCGCCGCGAGACAGAGCACATCGAACCGGAAAGCGTAAAAACTGAATAGAGCTACCAGGTGCCAGTTCCGCAAATTGAGAAGTGAGAAGTAAAATGGCAAAAGCGAAGTGAAATGGCAAGTAAATTGGCAAAGGCGGGGTAAAAAATATAAAAATAAAATGTAATTTCTCATCGCTTTTGCCATTTTACTTCTCAATTCACTTCGCTTTTGCCATTTCACTTCGCATTTGCCATTTTACTTCTCTCTTCTCCTCTTGCGGAACTGGCCCCGGAAAAACGTGTCAGTCTGATTAGACTTCGCGAGTAAAAACAGTGCAAGAAGTTGCGAGTTGCGAATTTGATGCAAGCCGAAAGCCGACTGCAGCGGTGCGAGTGCGAAGTGTGTTTTTTTGCTTTTGTGCGAGTGCAAAACCTCACAATTATCAAACCCATAAATATGTTTTGGACATATTTGACTTTACCGGAACGGATTATTTTTTATTGCCGTCGGCGTCGACAGTAGTTGACAGACTCCTCATTCTGGTAAACTCGAATGTGTTCGAAACGGATTTAAGAGGTTCCCAGATTTCGGTGGTGTACTAATGTACGCCGCGCCAATGTCTCTCACATCTCAGACCAGTTTTTGCAAAATGAATTTTTCGGTGACTTCCTATTTTACGCATCACCTTTAATTTTTGACCAAGCTGTAAACGCATCTTTTTGAATGATAGCTATTGTGAATGGTCGAGCTCTCGGAACTGACAGGTCTACTGTAAGTAGTGCACATCATAGTTGTTAAAAAGTATTTACTTTTACTCACTAAATATGCACCGTACTTTGAATGAAATACCCCCAGGGGGTTTATTATTTCGCCAGCAAATTTTCAGGGGGGGGGGGTTATTCGAGGGGGGCTTTTTTAGGGGGTCTATTATTTCGCCAGAAATATTGTGAAATACCACATACTCGGAACTAGAAAAATCAAACAATTACATAGATGTATGTGTTTATAGACGTATATAACTGTATATACCGTATTACCTCAAAATACCCCCAGGGGGTTTATGATTTCACCAGCAAAATTTGAGGGGGGATAATTCGAGGGGGGTCTATTATTTCGCCAGAAATTTTCGGAAATTCCCCATACACAGACATAGAAAAATCAAACAATTACAAAGATGTATATGTGTTTATAGGCATATATCACTGTATATACACATAAGCCCTTACCTAACATCACTTAATCATCACTTTTAATGTATTGCACGTTCTGCATTGCACAGATCACAAACTGCAGTATTTTTCATGTACATTCTCTTTACACTCAATTTTAGGGGGGGATTTCAAGGGGGGGGGGTTATTATTTCCTCAGCTGAATTTTAGGGGGGGGGGTATTTCGAGGGGGCTTCAAAGGGGGGATAATTTGAGGTAATACAGTAAGCATAAACCCTGCCCTCAGTCACTCAGTCACTCAGTCATGTCACTGTCACGTCACTCAGTCATCGGTTTCAACGTGTGTTCTGCATCATACAGAATACAAACCACAGTATCTTTAGTGTACATTCTCTTTACACTCAATATGGGGGGTATTTCGAGGGGGGTTAATTCAAGGGGGGGGTAATTCGAAGTAATACAGTATACTGAGTACAGAGGAAATCTGTTTACATTTCCTCCAAAAAAGTTCCTGTACTCGCTTTTATGTATACTTTTTGAAAGTACTCGAGTACAGAAAACATATTTCAGTTTT
Source organism: Sphaerolaimus hirsutus (assembly GCA_964036195.1). Lineage (NCBI taxonomy): Eukaryota > Metazoa > Nematoda > Chromadorea > Monhysterida > Sphaerolaimidae > Sphaerolaimus > Sphaerolaimus hirsutus. The sequence goes on from OZ038456.1 coordinate 16,241,877, forward strand.
CAGATAGCCTTGTATATAATTTTTTGTAGGAATAGAAGGGAAAGGGGAACGAATATGCCAAAAAAGGGGAAATTAGACAAAAATGGGTATTTGAGCACAAATATACCTAAAAATTATAGGCAAAAAGTTATGAAATGTAGTTATTATGAGTGAAAATTGGGGTGATATTTCTAGAAAATACACACATCTACATTTTCCAGGAAAAAGCATGTTTACTCGCATTTACTCATGAGTAAAAGTAAAAAACTTTTAATTTACATTTTCTGTACTCACGGGATGAGTAAAAATTAATACTTTACATTTACATATACTTTGAGAAAAAGTTCAGTACTTTTAACAACTCTGGTGCACATCTGAATCTTTTTAAACTAATTTTGTGGATCTTCATGCTAATTTCAAGTTCAGTTCAGTTTCAAGTTACCAACAGAAACTAAAATTTTCACATCACATGTGTGATTTTTCAAAACCATACAACATCATATGTCTGCATTTAATTCATAAGTCCATGCAGAATAAAAGTATTTCATACTAAATGTTCCTTTTGAAAACTTGATTGTTTTCGCTAGTTCAACACTCCATCATGTTTAAATGATTAAATACGAGAATATTTGATGTTCCGATGCACACAACTTATTGATTGTGCCATCAGTTGTGAGTAATCAGAAACAATGCAAATATTTACAAATAAAGGAGGAGAGACAATGTGCAAGGTTACACCAGTTGATACAAAGTGCAGAATAAAACAGCACACCAAATTATAAACACAAAAATGATGAAAACAGGCGTAGAAGGTAAACATTTTTTGGCATGCTCACAATACTGTGCCATCGAGATAGGGTTCAAATGGTATTGACTTTTTGGGTTCAGGATTGGTTTTTTGAATTTTCAGAATCAGGATCAGGATTAGGGTCTCCCTCAGGATCAGGATATTGGATAGTTATGATATTCAGCATTTTTCTCTAATTTTTCACAAAATGTTCCAAAATTACAATTGAATGCCACAGAAGTGGCATAAAATGTAGACTGGAGGTTTCCATTCACATTTCTAGGGTGTCAACAAATTTTTTTAACGGAAAATGAAACGGAAACGGAAATTTTTTTGCACTTGCCGGAAAACAGAATGGAAAATGGAAAAAATTTGCCTGCGGAAAGCGGAAAACGGAAAGAATTTTGCCTGCGGAAAAGCCGAAACGGAAAAAATTTTGCACTCGCCGGAAAACGGAAACGGAAAAAAATTTGCACTTGCCGGAAAACGGAAAAAAAATTGCCTGCGGAAAGCGGAAACGGAAAACGGAAATTTGACACCCTACACTATTTCTCAGTGCAAAACGTCATTTGGCAAATTTGTCAAAGGATTCAGAATCATCATTGGGGAAATTTTATCGGGATCCAGGGATTAGGATTTTAACATTTTTCAGGATTGAGAATGAAACTTTAAAATTTTCTGGATTTGTATTTGGATTGGAGCCCAGATTACAGGATTGGGATCTTTGAATCCTAAAAACTATCAGGATCCTGTTTGAACCCTCTAGATAATTGTTTGTCTTTTTTCAAAAGAAAGTTTCAATTCTGTTTTGAGCAGATGAGGAACCAATCAAACCTATACCTTGGATCATAACTGCAATGCAATGCAAGCAAAAATGCTAGAGCCTCAATAAAAAGCACTACATTAGCATGCATTAATCAACATTCAGTGGACTGCAAATAAAGCATGCCATGTACATGCATGTAGTGTGGTTTACACTGAATTATGCCCGAATGATATTGATCCCATATTATTCAGTAGTTTAAAGTACAATATAAGCTTATAACATAGCTTATAATATATAACAAAGCTGAAGACCCTGGCACTCTGTGCCAAAATCACAACAAATATTACCATATGCTATAAAAATGGCTAGCACTGCTTAAGCAATGAGAAATGTTATTCAATAACATTACAATTGACAAGTACACTGATAAAGTTGTCAGTGATGTAAACATCAAAGTGCAAATGTAAATGAAGTTTAGGAACAGGCACCGCTAGGCGCCGGTGCACCCTAGAATACTACGGGATCAAGTCAGATCAGGAGCAAAACCCATCAGGAGCAAATTCAGTGTAGCCTACACTAGCCACAGTTCGTTAGCAGTGCGGTGACCACCTGTGCACGAGGTGCTGCACGACGGCGAAACGTCGCTTGACCGGCCGCTGCGACGCGACGAACACCCCGCCGGGGCACGCGCTGCACGTGTGCACTACTTTTGGAACACACCCGCACACACAACGACCGCCCACTGGGCGGCGGCACGCTGCGGGCTCCGCTACATACTACGGTTGGTAAATAAATCAATGCAGCAAATTAGTGTGAACTGAGGAGGGGTCTAAAACTGATTTTGAAGTGTTAATTGCGTTCGTTTTTGGTAGATTTTCCGCTGATTGGATTAAATTGTAGATTTTCCGCTGATTGGATTAAATTTTTTCTCGAAAAAATCAAATCCAAAACTTGTTGAAATAATCGTAAGTCCACACAGGTCGCGAATCGAAGGAATTTTAAATTATTTCATAAATTTTACTTTTATAAGCGCGATTTATTGGGAGGGGCTACTATTTACTATACTAAAACTGGGTCTAGGTTTAAGTAAATAGGTAGTTTGGAACAAACACGAATACATGATCACAAAAACAAAATTGTATTTGTTTCTGGATGCGATTGCAAAGTTGTTGTTCTATTTTGAACTTTCGCATTCATATTAGTGTTTGCGCAGAGCTGCAACAGAGTCCTGATGGGAAGCATTTACCGTATTTCCTCGAAATACCCCCCCCCCTTGAATATGGACACTATGAACTTATAACCCCCCCCCCCTCGAAATACCCCCCAATTTAGTGTATAGAGAACGTTAATGACAAAGGCTGCGGTTTGTCATCCGGGCAATGCAGAACACGCGTTAAAACCAATGACTCTGCTATGTGAGAACAGTGTTTATACGTCTACACACTTAAATATAAATACAAGTCTTTAGAGTCTTATAAATGGCGATTTTTTGTTGCATTCTTCGACGACTGCGTACGTTTCAAACGACAATTTAGTACTGGGATTTCAAAAAAATCCTGGCGAAATAATAACCCCCCCCCCTTCAAAATTCTCACTCTGAAAAAATAAACCCCCTGGGGGTATTTCGAGGAAATACGGTAAGTGACGTATAGCGCCATTGTCCGCGGTATTGAAAATACAAAATAAAAGGATGCAAGCCATTTGTGTTTGTTGCATTTTCATGAACGGCAAAAAGCACCGGCGCCATTGCGATTTCGGATAACCAATTTTTAATTATCATCCAATGCTTTCTTTAATTGTTTTCAATGTTCAAAACGATTTTATCTAATTATAACTGCAGCCACTAATTATCTTATCAAAAACTTCAGCCACTGGATTCCCTCCCACTCATAATTGGTTCGTCGGTGATTTTCATTCGAAAGGATTAAGTACCTACCTATATATTTTTATGGCACTTGCCAAATGCACTTTTATTTTTATGCAACTAAATGGAGAAAACAACAAAAAATACAAGAAAGGTTAAGAACATTACACAAAGACCTTTCATTGGACGCTAATTTAAAAAAAACGCAGGTGTGCAAAATTTCCGTGGAGTTTTGGCGCCACAGTTCAAACCAGAGTTGTCAAAAGTACTTAACTTTTTTCCGAAGTAAACGTAAATGTAAAGTATTTATTTTTTACTCGCCACTGAGTACAGGAAACGTTAAGTACAATTTTGTACTTTTACGCATGAAACCTGAGCAAACTACTTTTTACCGGAAAACGTAAAAGTGAGTATTTTTGTAAAAATTTGCCCAAATCTAAATCAAAATCACTAGTTCATAGGCTTTTTGCCAATTTTCAGCTATTCTTTGCTATATGTGCTAATATATCAGAATTTGACTATTTTTCCTACTTTTAGCTTTTTCCTTACTTTTTCCCCTTCTATGCCTTGAAAAAACCGTGAAATACGTTTTCTGTACTCGCGTACTTTCAAACAGTACGCGAGTAAGTGAGTACTGGTATTTTTCCGGCAGGATACGTAAACATATTTATGCAGTACTTGAGTATACGTATTTATCGAGTAAACGTAAATACGTTGTAACAACTGTGATCCAAACACGCCCTGGCTGGGAACAAATATTTGGCGCTAATGTCGTCATTGGTACAGATCTAGGTATGCAACTTGAAAACCGAAAATGAAATTGAGACGTGAAATGGATACCTACCTATGTCAATATACTATATTATAGAGATACGTGATAGTAACAGACAGGTAGTGATTGTGATAGGTAAAAGGGTTGAGGCGACATCTGAATTTAAATTTTTCGAAAACTAAAAAAATTGAAAAAATGTAGCACCCATGTAATTTTTACACATTTCACATGTGATGTTAGCAGCCAGAGAGTGATTCATCGAACAATGTCATTTTTTACAGCGTATCATAAATCGAAATCATAAAATGTCGAATTCTTCTTCAATTGAATTTCAACATCGAAAATTTTGCAAAAATACTAACATCGACATAGAAGAGGGATATCGTCCCAACCCTGCAACATTTTGTGTAGAAGTGTATGTCCATTTTTGTTTCATTCATCCAAAAAAATGACAACATCAGGGAACGTCTTTTGGAGAGGTGCTACAATATCAAAACATTAGTAGGGACAGAGATATAAAATATTGATGCATGTGCTGCTAAATAATTATTTATTTGGGTGTTTGTGTCAGAAATCCCCAGAAAAGTGCTTTGCATCAGCAAATATTTATATAAATATGATGGCTGGTTTTTTATTAATTTTTCAAAAACTTTTCTCAAAAACCAACAACAATTGTCATTGGTGGTGGTTTCCATTGAGTCAATGGCATTCTTAGGAAACTTTGTAAAAAACGTTATTTTTAAAACGGGGTCGTTAAAAACAGTTTTTGCCATCCGTAGGCGCTCCAATAATATACCGAGAGTCGTTACCCAGATCACCAGGGAAATTTGGGTAATTTCAGTACGAGCCCGAGTTTTTTTTGTAAAATTTACTCATTTTTGTGAAAACTCTTGTCAGATGGAATTTGTCATCTTAATTGTTTGTTTCAGTAACAAGCTTTTGAGGCATGGAATATGAAAAAGACCTCTTTCAAACACTTGAACACATTTTGGGCTAAAAAGTAGAGGGAAACTGGTAACTGAAATTTGTACGGGGGGCCATCTCAAATTTGTAAATACGCGTGTACTAGTGGACTAGCCTGACCTGCAGTACCATTCTGGATTCCGAATAGTGATGGAAAAAGGGCGCCAGGCGCCAAGCGCCAACGGCGCCATTAGAAGAGAGAGCGCCAGGGAAATAGAGCGCCATGGTGCCATTCGAAAAATAGGGTGCCAGGCGCCAATGGCGCCAGGGTATTTGAGTACAAAACCCCACCTGTGCCTAAAATACTCCTCCAGTACCTTCATTCCCAGGATGCATTCAACAGAAACAAGACAGGCAGCACAATTTTCTGCTTTAAATCATAGTTGCCTATGACATTCAACTAAACACTATTTAAATTTTCATTCAACATAAAGTATTGACATCAAACATCATATTAATGCCATTAAATAAATGCACATCCCTCTATTCACGGATGTTTTCTTAGTGGACGAAAATGGACTTTCAACGATTCGAATTCCCTGATTTGCCAGTTTGCATGTTTAACGGTACATCATTTTCAGCTTCTGATTTTCCAGATTCAGCTGATAAATAGTAATTCATTGAGTGGGTGATATTCACCACTTTTTTTCATCCATTTTATTGGCATAAAAATTTTTTTGACGGACTCGTTTTATCTTTTTTTTCGTTTATGCAATTTTTTTTCATCCTGCGCCTTGAAACTCTGCTGGAGCTATTTTGGCGCCCTTTTAAAGTCAAGGGGCCACGGCAAATGGGCGCCAAGCACCAAGGGCGCCATTCACGAAGTGGGCCCCATGCGCCAGTGGCACCACAGAACAAGGGCGCCAATGGAGCCATGGCGCGGCGCCATCAAATGGCGCCAGCGCCATTCCATCACTAATCAAGATCCAAACCTCAACAAAGTTTGAAATTCACCAGTACGGAGTGCTATAGCAAAATCTGACCCAGATCACCGAAACGGACATTCCTATGCGAAATGAAGAAAACAAAATCGGGGATACCCACCCAATCCCATTAGAAGTGAAGTGAGCATTGTCATGCCCGCACAACAATAAATTCAAATTCGATTGTTTGCTCGCTCAATATCTATTCTGATTCTAAACTCTGCCAGTTTGCCATTTTGAAAAAAACTAATTTTTTTAATACATAATTAGAAATAAAAAAGCACTCACATTTCTTTGAATACTTTTTCTATATCGGTTCTGGCTAGCAGCCGGGTGCAAAATTGTATGAAAACGTCCTCGGTGAAAATGTCAGCTGGAATCATTTGATCCTGAACGCAAGAGAAAATTGTCACAAATACGTGGTAGCATTGAATTTTTAAATGAAACGTAGTTATTAATAAGTTAATAGCGCCCTGTGCCGGTGCTCAAGTAACAATGTCCGGTGACTATGTACGACCACGTACTTGAGAAATGGCTTTACGTGGGCACTGCAGGTGTTCAGTAACCCAGTGCTAATCCAACGCCCTCCACCCCCCATACTGAACCCCCTGGGGCCAGATTTAATTCTCCCTACAGATTTGTAGGGTAGGGCGTACGCCCGATAGATTTTTTAAAGTTAAGCCGCATCGACGCACATGCACCGAGAGCAAGGCGGTTCATAAAATACACGAAACTATCCCTTAAGGTCGCCGATATTGCAATATGACGTATATCGCTTCGATTTTCGCCCGGAAATCACGATTTCGTCATTTCTTGGCCGTCTGCCAATTCGTTTTTTATTTTATTTTGTCGGGCGGGTTACTCGCATAAGTCGCGCTTTTGTACGCTCGTGCATGCATTTCTTTATGTCGCTGCCATCATGGTTTCCGTTGCAGACAGTGAACACTAAAAAGTGACCACCTGACTACACAAAAGCGCGACCTATACGAGTAACCCGCCCGACAAAATAAAATAAAAAATGAAGTGGCAGACGGCCAAGAAATGACGAAATCGTGATTTCCGGGCCAAAATCGAAGTGATATACGTCATATTGCAATATCGGCAACCTTAAGGGATGGTTTCGTATATTTTACGAACCGCCTTGCTCTCGGTGCATGTGCGTCGATGCGGCTAAACTTTAAAAAATCTGTCGGGCGTACGCCCTACCCTACAAATCTGTAGGGAGTATTAAATCTGGCCCCTGCAGTGCCCATGAAGACCCAGTGCTCAAGTATGGGGGCCCTACCCAAGCACTGGGTCTACATTGGCACCGGACATTGTTACTTGTGCACCGGTTCTGTGCCGTTCAGTATGGGAGGTTGGGGCGGTTAACTATCCATCTACCTTTTATGTATCTATCTAGCGATTTTTCTCCATTCCCCCCCCCCCCTCTGAAGCGGCAAGTGAATTGGCAAACGCGAAGTAAAAAAAATAAAAAGTAAATTATCTTTGCTTTTTCCTTTGCTTTGCCATTTCACATCTCACTTCTCATTTTGCGGAACTGGCACCAACTGGCATTTAGAACGGCAAAATTGCGTCTGTTTGCGCAAATATTTACCTAACTCCATTTATTCCGTCGGTCTCCGTGTTTGGTTAATGACTGAGATGAGACATTAAGGCTGATTGTGACTTTAGGTAGTGACGTTAACCTTGCCAATTCACCTGCCGTTTCACTTCGCCTATGGGCTTTTACTTCGCCTTTGCCATTTCACTTCTCACTTCTCATTTTGCGGAACTGGCATCGCTACTGCTACTTGAGCACCGGTCCTTAGCCGTTTATAGTACCACATTTTTAAAAGCGCAAAGTTTTGATCCGCGGAACTGGGTTACCCTACAACCGAAAAGGGTACCGCAAATCCTACAAATGGTTATATACTTTTTGCAAAATTTTCTCTATCATAATGTACGACAACTACGCAAAATCCCACACTAAAAACTCACCCTGTTGATGGGCAGTTTCATTTCATTGAGAGCCTGCTCAACCAGTTTTATTTCCTCCTTGTTCCTTTCGGAACCGACCAGAAGGCGCACTATGCTGCATGGAAAGATGGTGCAATATTTTTGGAACACTTCTAATCTGTGTGCTAATTGTTTCTTGCATTACAGAGAACTTGCTAGAAAAAAGTGTCCTGCTAACATGACTTGTGTACTTTCAACGTGAAATACGTTTTTTTTTTCCTGGAAATCCGTACCAATATATCAGGAACGGTATCGACTATCACGCCAATTTTTTCTCAAAACTATATGCCGAAATTTAGGGTGTGGGGTGCTGGTGGCAGTCCCACGCCCGTTAAAGTGTGAAGTAAAGTGTCAAATGTAAAGTCAAATGCAGGGCCGTATCCAGGGGGGGGGGCTGCAGCCCCCCCCCTTCCCGGGGCGAGACCAGAAAGTGACCGGATTTTGCGACTTTTTCAACGTCAGCGTAAAAAATTTTGCGCGCAAGCGCGCATTCTTCAACAGACATAATGTATTATCATCAGATTAGCTCCATGTGGCCGCAAATCGGTATAAATACACTCAATCTTGTGCTTTTTGCTGTTTTGTATGTATATTTACATACATATACAGCGTTCCATGGCGCTGGCGCCAACGCCAATGGCGCCATGGCGTGGCGCCTACTAATAGCGCCAGCGCCATGGCGCCATTCCGCCACTATGTAGCTCAAATTTTAGCCCCCCCCCCTCGCCGGCCTCCGTAAACAAGCAGCCCCCCCGCTCAAAAATCCTGGATACGTCCCTGGTCAAATGCAAAGTGAAGTGTCAATTGCCATGAAAGTATCAAATGTTAAGTACAGTGTCAATTCTGCATCCAAATCATATTTTTTTGTATCTACATCTTATGTTTTTGTATCCAAATCTTATTTTTCCACATAAGATTTTGATACAAAAAAAGATTTGGATAAAAAATGTGATTTGGATTCACATCACAATTAACACTTTACTTTACATTTGAAACTCTGCATGACAATTGACAATCTAATTTGCATTTGACACTTTACATTACACTTTACAGGGCTTGGGACTGCCCTCTGAGATACATATGCAGTGATGGATTAAACATTTTTAATATTTGCATCAAGAAAACCCCTGAAAATATAAGTTTGATCAGGGGTAGCCAATAGGGGATAGGGGTAAAACTTTTGGCTACCACCCACCCATACCCCTGAATCAAAATTTACTAAACGCCAGTTATTTTTGGCAGTCGGCTTATTTAAGCCATTTATTTGATAAACTCATTTCAATTGGCAGCATATTTGCAAACAGAACATTGAAACATAAAATCCCAGAAAACCTAGAACTTCACCCAAACCTACTCTTTCACGGCGATATGCAATCCACTCGAATGTGGGCCATATCGGAGTTTTGCATAACCAGATGCCCACCGACTGCGAACGTTCGCATTACGCGCCAAAACATTTTGACTCAGTGCAAATAGCGCCTTGCACCAGGTCTGCGATTGCATGCGAAAATAATTAGAAAATTGGAACTTGACGAGAACAGTTTGGGCATGAAATTGAAAATGCTTTTGTTTCGTGAATATCAATTGCTTCCTACTCAGGTTCGACACAAAAAAAAACAACTTTTTGTGAACGACATAACTCAAACTACGGGGAGGATATGAAAGCCAAAATTTCGAGGATGTGATTTACCCCTCCCCCCGTAGATGGAGTTTCATCGCGAACAAAAAAATTTTTTGGTGCCGAACTTTAATGGGAAGAAGTATAATTAGACGCTCCAAAACACCACCCCACAGGAAAACGAACCTCGGCTTTATGCGGCTCAGAGGCCACAAAAGTGTAATAACTCAAATTGACTAAATCCGTCCCAGCGACAATAGTCAGATAACACTGTTCGTAAGCGGACGCCGGAGTGACAAACGATTTTGCCAATTTGTCACGCGCTTTTTCCGGCTCTTTAGGCATCTTGGCGAACTCGGCACAGCGCACATCGTGCACTTCCATCATGTCGATGTAGCATTTTTTCTGCGAATTTTTTTTTGTCTTGAGTGAACAGTTAAGGGTGAGTATTTTGGGTATTCACTGGAATAATTCCCCCCGGAGAATTGTTTCTTCATCAGACGTTTTTGAGGGGGCTATTCGAGGGGGGAATTATTCAACGGGGGTCATTATTTCGTCAAAATTTTCAAGCATGTTTCTTTCTAGGTACTCATTTCATGAAATATGCTTTATTCAGAACATAACATGCCATTTCTGTTCAAATTATACCCAACAAATTTATCATTTGACTAAAGGGGGAATTATTCGCGGGGTGGGGGATTATTTTTCCTCACTCATCTAACAGGGGGGTTTATTCAATGGTGAATCATTCAATGGGGGATGATTCAAAGGAAATTATTCGCGGGGTGGGGCATTATTTTTCCTCACTCATCTAACAGCGGGGGGGGGTTATTCAAGGGGTAATTATTCAAGAGGGGGAATTATTCGAGAAGATACGGTATGTAGGGTTCAAACGAGACCAGTTTTCGGGACCGGGACCAGAAATTTTGCAATGTCGGGACCGGGACTGGGTGGTCGGGACCGGGACTAGGAATTTTTCAATGTCGGGACCGGGACCGGGACTGGGGTGCCGGGACCGGGACTGGGATTGTCGGGGCCGGGACTGGCACTGGGTCGTTAGAAATGTATTATTCGGCAGAAATCACCTCTTATAATGCTATAAATAACATCAAAAACTACTACCGCTTGTTTCGTATTGCTGTATTTGTTGACTCGCACCTATATTGTCGAGTGTTGGAAAAAAATTGTAGAAGGGATGGAAAAAACGACATTTTTTCCATCCCTTATTGTCGAGGTCGGGACCACTTAAAAATTCCGGGACCGGGACTGGGTGGTCGGGACCAGGAATTTTTGAATGTCGGGATCGGGACCGGGACTGGGGTGTCGGAACCGGGACCGGGACCGCCCCAGTCCCGACTTTTTGCCGAACCGGGTACCGGGACCGCGGTCCCGTTGGAACCCTAGCGGTATGCTGGTGGATGTGTGAGGCATGAATCCTGGCGCCGGGTGGTAAGAAAACGCCACTGTGGCCCGGCACCGGCATCGCTGCATTCAATATGCACACTGTTACTTACCCAGAATACCTAACTCACGCCGTGCAATTTGTAAATATTTACTTCCGCGGGGTTCTTCACTACGATACAGATTTCAATTCGGAGAAAGCATGCACAGCCACACGCCACGTTTCACTCCGAGAACGGGGGGGGGCGCTCAACCCCCCCCCCCCCCTCGATACGTCCTTGCACACCCCCGACAACCCCCCTCCCAAACGAACGAAATGCTGTCCGCTCTCCCAATAGAGCAGGTGGCCGCCGTTGTCGACGCGCATCACCACCTGGCGGCAGTCCCAGACCCTGTAAAATGCCCCGTAAAATGTCAAATGTCATGCAAAGTGTCAAGAGTCACGGAAAATTCCCTGCAAAATGGCAACTCGGTTGCCATTTTGCAGGGCATTTTACGTGACTTTTGACACTTTGCACGACACTTGACATTTTACGGGGCATTTTACAAAGTCCGAGACTGGGCACCTGGTTGTAGCTGGCGCCGGGCACGGTGAGCGTCGGCCCCGCGGTCGGGCCGGCCGTGTCGTCGAACTTGTAGAACCGGTCGCCGCGCAGCAATTCGCTCGGGATTTCCGCCGCGCGCAGCGAGCACACGTGCGCCATTTTTCTTATTTTTTTTTGGGGGGGGGATGGGGGGTGCGAGTGATTTAAGGGGGCGTTACCCCAATGGCGCCTGCGCGGGGGGGGGGGGTAGTTTGGGGGGGGGGCGCTGTGATCGTGATCAGATCAGAGGTATTCGAAAGACCCGGGTAGCTTTGTGTTGCACCGAACGTTCATTTTTTCGGATGTATAAAGGAAAGCAGGCCTGTCCGGGATGACAAACACTCCCTTGGGATGACAAATGCACTGGACAATTGCGTACTGCAGTTAGTGATGGAAAGGCACCGGGGCACCGATGCCCCGGTGCTGGGCACCGAAGGGCACCTGCACCGGTGCTGGTGCGGTGCGGTGCCTTTCGGGGGTGCCCTGCCGGTGCGGGTGCCATTTTTTTCCAGAATAGCACCGGTGCCGGTGCGGTGCCTTTTTTGCCGGTGCCCACGGTGCCAGGTTCCCTTTCTGAGGAATGGCACCGGTGCCGGTGCCGGTTGGTGCCATTTTTTCTGGTGCCTTTTCCATCACTAACTGCAGTGCGTTCTCAAAAGCTCATTTGTCGAGTCACGACTAGGGTTGGCAGGCGACTTTTAATAAAGCGAATTTGGTTTACATCCCATTTTTTAAATAAAAAAATCGCAGATCCCCGTCTGTTTTAGAAACATACCGCTGGCAATAGGTCATGCACTAGGTAAAACGTAAAAATTTGGATTGCAAGTGCGCAGTTTCATGCACGCAATGACTTTTTTGCAAATTTGGTGGTGTAGCATCCATTTCTGTGCATTAAGTGTGTAAGGTAGGCTGTGAATCATTGCGGGAAGTGTACCTGATTATGCTATTTATGTGTTTTTATAAAAAAACATGAATGCAAAGGCATCCATGTTCACCTAGAAGATGATTTACTTATACTGTGTTCTTAGCAAGAACATGCAATTTCTGCAAACAAAATTGCAAATGGTCAATGAAATGTGATTCACAAAGTAAATATTTATAACTAATTAATTACTTTTAAACGTTAAAATAACTGACTTTCAAGCTTTTCCAAGCTCTATAGTAATTACCTATATTTTTACAGAAAGCATAAGTGTGCACTGGCCATCAACTTACACTCGAGTGTGATTTTAGAGAAAAATGGGACTAATTTTGACTACCGCGATTTTCAATTAAAAATCTATTTTTTTCACAAATCTACCTATATTTTTTACTCGGGCAGCTCTAAAAATATTTTTTCCAACCCTAGTCACAACTAGATAGGCACTGCAGCAAAATTAAGGATGGTTGCATTTATTCACTACAGCATGAGTGACGCTTTCAAGTGGCTTGGGTGACTCTTTTGCCACTTTGATTTTTGCCGCCATGCGAACCTTCGCATCAAAGCAGACGGTGTGCTGTCGCACAACAGAAAACTCGGTCCCCCAATGTCTGCATTTATTTTGGGAATTACTATTCAAAGTTAGGCTGGCGGCATGGCCCTTTCATGGTTTCAACGGTCAATGCCCAGCACAGATAATCCGCATCACAGAACGTGACCGTTCTCGCATTTGCGTAGGCATATTCACTATTTAGGTATGGGATCAATGAGCACAACGAAATGTCAAGTATTGGGTGTGGGCACATGTAAATAAACGTTGCAGCACAATGAAGCTGCACACTGCATTGAAGTGATTAATCTTAGATTTTGGACAGATATGGGGATGATGCCAGTCAAAAAAGGTGGGATTTAGTGATAACAAATGCCAGTTATCAAAAAATGGATATCTATCACTAGGTAGTAAATATTTTCAGTATTTAGTAATTGCACCTGTTTGTGGTAATTGCACCTGTTTATTGTAATTGCACCTATTGCGCTTACTGCGCTGCACGTTTCATTGGAATAATGGGAGGTGAAATAAATGCTGCAATACTACAAAGAACTTCTTATAATTAAATACATCAAGTTGAGAGTGCATGGGCGCCCTTTGGTGTGTCCCGCTCTGACCCCCAAAATACAAATGAAAGTTCAGACATCCATTCCAAGCCATAAACCATTCCAAGCCACATTACGGTGGGTGCACAAAAATCAAAAGGTCCCAGAGCTCCGCCCATGGCTTGGCTTTTTCTGTAGCGCGCTGTAGTGAATAAATTGCCTTAACGAAAATTAAAGACAATTTACCCTACTGATCGCTCAAACGGCAAAAATCCCGTATCGACCACCAAAACTGGCAAACGGCCAAATTTCCTTCAGAACTCACAGATCACATGTACAGCTGCCACATGATGAATTTACAGTGAATTTATACGCGACAACATAAGACGGTGTTGTTTAGTCGATCATATCGCGATTAATTTCCCAAAAAGCAGGATAATAGTGACTGCTGCTTGGCTCCTGACTGGTTATGGTGAAATTTCCGCTTTTCCGGTATGAAAATCTGCACGGAAATGGAAATTAAGAGGATTTCATTGTGTACACATGTGTTTATATATAGTGTATTCACTAATCAGTATGACTTGTTCTAAAATTACCTTTTTACCTGTATGCAAAAGTGAAAAGTTACGCCGTTGAAATCGGGTTTCAGATAGAAAAATTCTCATTTCGATTATAAAGTTGCAAAAGAACCAGAGAAAGCTGATGAAACAAAAGTACAAATGGAATGCAAGAGTTTGAAGTGAAACAAGCGGCTACCATAATGTAATGTTTACATGTGATGAATAAAAATAACTGTTTTATGTTTACACTTATACAATTTTTACACATTTTTGCAATTCCGACCAGATGTAAATAGGATGGGACCATCCTAAGGTAACATTCTGCACATGGAAATATACACCGGACCGGACCGGACACCGTATATCGACAATTAAGTTACCGTATTACCTCGAATTATCCCCCCTTGAATTGACCCCCCCCCCTCAAAATGGGCTGGGAAATAATAACCACCCCCCTCGCAATACCCCCCCAGAATAATGTACATCATGTATGCGATGTACATGATGTATTGATTACTGCTAATTTGCATTGCGGCTACACATAAGACTAGTTTTTGTAGCTATTTAAGTTTTTTTGTCCAAATATATACTGTTCGGACACATTTATTACCTGTTTTGGGTACGCAAATGCCTACTTTTTACTACGATCCTTACAAAAAATTTTGACGAAATAATTTTAAAAACCCTCGAATAACCCCCCCCCCCCTCAAATTTTGCTGGCGAAATAATAAGTCCCCACGGGGTTATTTCGAGGTAATACGGTAAGACAATAAAACTTTCCATCCGATTTCTGTACAAGGCAGGTTAAAAAAATTCACAATCAATATAGGTAGTACAATAGGTAGTCTTTCACAAAAATTGACATCAATTTTTTAGATTACGATTCTCACATTGATAACACTTGACACTATTAAAAATATATCATACATTCAAGCAAATACGATACTTGGTCAATAAAAAAAGTCAAATAGGTATTTTATCTTTCCACGGCACCATTCAGAAAAAAACACAGTTAGCGCAAAAATACACACAGAACAAGATCCGGGGAAAAGTTTACATAAAATATCAGTAATCAAACTGAGCATGCGCTAGCCGAACATGAATGTCATGTGAATAGAATCTTAGCACAGTAAAAGTGTAGTGCTGGCAAAAGTGGTTAAAAAACAGAGAAAAGTGGGTATAGAGTAAGATGGTTTCGAAAATGCCGGAAAAGGGTGAGTCATATGACAGAAGGCATCAGGTTTTCACAAAGACTGTGAATGTAAAATGTAAATACTAATTATTTCACCATGTACCTAGCAGAGTTGTGAAAGCATATTCACGTTTAGCAGGAATAAATACGCAGGTAATCCGGATATTTATATACCGTATTTCCTCGAATTACCCCCCTCAAAATTGGCACTATGAATTAATAAACCTCCTCGAAATACCCCCCCCCCCCATTGAGTGTAAATAGAACGTCAATGACAAGAGCTGCGGTTCATGAAGCATGCAATGCATAACACACGTTAAAAACAATGATTGTGTTACGTTAGAACATGGTTTATACCATCTACATCATAGGCGGCGTAAGTGCTTGTGCGCTTGTGAATGTCACAAGCAAAATTTTTGGTGTCACAAGCACAAATTTCACTGTCACATTGTGACATTCACAAGCCTGTATTGTGCAAATGAGAGTGAAAGCTCAAAATTAGCTCAAAATTTGCTTCATTTTGCCAATTTTCTCCCTTATAATCACTATTTTCATCTAAATACATGGTTGTATACCTATTTTTAGCCATTCTTTTTTGTATTTATAGCAATTTCAATTTTTTTGCCTACCTGCCAACTTCACATAAAATAAGCTCCCATAAAAAGGTGTCACAAGGTGAAAATTTGGCTAATGTGAATGTCACAAGCGCAAATTGGGAGCTTGCGCCGCCTATGATCTACATACTTATATAAGGCTGTAGACACTTATATATGGTGGTTTTGTCGCATTTTTCGATGGCTGCGTATATTATTAGTACTGGGAGTTCAAAAAATTCCTGGCGAAATAATAACCCCCCCCCCTCCAAATACCCCCCTCAAAATTCGTACTCTGAAAAAATAAACCCCCTGGGGGTATTTCTAGGAGATACGGTACTTACATCAGGGGCCTACAATGGGAGGCTGGGGAGTGGGCTGCTCCTCCCCCCTTTATCGGCCAGCTATCTATCCCAAGAAATTTTTTTCTGTACTATTCCAGGAGGCCCCTGCCAGATCGCTTAGCTACCTATGTGGAGCAAATTTTGATCGATTTTTGGAAGCGTGCCAATGATGATAAAGTATGCGAATTTTGTATAAAAAATGAAGATAAAAAATTGTTGTGATTAAGTTAACGTTTGGCGTTATAACAGAGATGACTTTTTTCAAATTTTTATGAAAATCGCATGCGTAAAAATCGTTGGCACTCTTCCAGCGGAAACACGCGTGCAGGGTGTAAAGTGTCTGGAGTATACCAATAATTTTTATCAAAACATTCATCAACATTATCAAAATATGTGCTAATGACATAGAAAACGAATGACATTGCTACTGTAAATATATAGACGATGCAATATCATAACAATATCAGTGTCAAAATAGCTCACAGTAAACATATGAAACCACCAAAATGTCACAAAAATGCTGTTTTTCAACATTGTAACAGTTTGGAAAGAACCTTAACGTTTTGTATGTTTAAGCTTTATTTTACGTTTTCCCAAGTATTTAAAAATACCTTATGCTTAGTATTAATACTCAGAATTGGGAAAACGTATTTACGTTTACGGTTACGCCATCCATAAATACCAGTCTCTTAACAACTCTGGTAACTACCTAGTTCGACCTTTGGGCGTTTGGGAACGGAATTAATGTAATCTTATCGAAAATCGAAATGGAAAATTGCAAAAATGCCTAAACATCGACAATTTTTTTCTTATAATCAAAAAGGTGTTTTTACAACGAGCATTATTTTTATGGCAGCCAGATTTGATCTGTCTGACTTTTTGATAGCCGTGACGATGTGGGCGCGATTGTCTGTCAATAAGAAATATTTTGGATCGGGTGAAGGTAGGTATATTTAAATTCTATAGACAGAATCTCGCTGCTTGTAAACAAGTATCTCTCGGCGTATCCGACGGAATAAAATGTGGAATACATGAATCGATATCGATATGTCAAATCCAATATCGACATCAAACAAGTCACATTTATAGTTAGAACCAGGGACGTATCCAGGATTTTTGAGCGGAGGGGCTGCTTGTGTACGGAGGCCGGCGAACGGGGGGGGGGGGGGCTCAGCCCCCCTCACGTTTGACCTAAGTGGTGACGAAAAGGCGTCATGGCGCTGGCGCCAAAAACCGCTTACCGTATTTCCTCGAAATACCCCCAGGGGGTTTATTTTTTCAGAACGGAAATTTTGAGGGGGGTATTCCGAGGGGGGGGGGCTTATTCGAGGGGGGGGCTTATTCGAGGGGGGGGCTTATTCGAGGGGGGGGGGGTATTATTACATCAGAAATTTTCACGAAATTAATAGTAAAGAGTACGCTTTTATATACCCAAAACAGGTAATCAACATGTCCAAGTAGGGTATATTTGGACATATCAACGTCCATCGCTACACAAACTAGTATATGTGTAGCTGCGATGCAAACTGCTACCAATATATACATCATGTACATTGCATAATTCCAGACGGGAGATTTTTCGAGGGGGTGGTTTATTTTTTTCCCCAGCTCAAAAACACCTGGGGATATTTCGAGTGGGGGTTAATTAAAGGGGGGGGGGTAAATTGAGGAAATACGGAGGAAATATGTTCGTAAATATACATAAATACATACAGAGCAAAGCGACTGGCCGGTGATTTAGTGCATTTAATAGAGAATTAGAGTACAGGGCAGATTTTTTGGTAATAATACCTCAGTGTGATGGTCAAATGCCCGCTTGCGCGCAAAATTTTTTACACCACACCTTGAAAATTAGTACAAACCGTTCGATTTTCCCCGTGTTTTTCAAGTCTCACCCGGGGAATGGGGGGCTGGGGGGGTTGCAGCCCCCCCCCCCCGCCCCCCTGGAAATGTCCTTGGTTCGAACCATATTGTGTGCCTCACATCGCAGCGCAGTGGCACAAGCGCCGTGCAGTGAAAGTTGCTATACTGCGCAATCGCTGACAGTGGGATAAAAATACAACATCAATTTGTTTTTACCCGTTATTTTTCTTTCTATGTTACCAACCCGAATGAATACAAAAAACATGTATTATTTGCATGAGAAACCATCGACAATAACTTTGTTGGTATTTTAAAAATGTAGGTACATTGATTTTACATTGCGTTTACAAAGAAGTTAGTGCAGCTAGGGTGTCAAAAAAGGTATTCTGGGTAAGCTTCAATACACTTTCACAACTCAGGTGACTACATCTTCTGGCCTTGTCATACACAAAACGAGCACAACTGAACACCCTTTCAAGGTGAATGATAAGCAAAAGCACCCAGACATCTGGAAGTCAATTTGAACAAGGACAGGGTACCTAATGTGTTCAATTGAATCAAATAAATACTGAGAATCTTTATGTATATTGTCAGCAAGCCAAATGTGATTTTTTCAAACATGAATGAAAATATGCCATAGATAGATAATCAGATCTGAACAAATTGTATTTTATTGGAACAGCTCACATTAGTACTGTCAACAATTGCCTACATAGACAGAGCATATAAAATGAACCACCTTTTGATGCATCTAGAAATTGTCTAGTGCTCCAATTTGAATTATTTATTTTTCTGTGGTGAATGTCATAAATTGTACCAATTAGGGGAAAGTGGCTAAATCTGTATACACATTGTGTGCTTCTGAACGGCTTGAAATATTAAATTGTGTGAAAATTGTGAAAACGAGTGCCGGTTTG
The DNA here is from genome assembly GCA_964036195.1 of Sphaerolaimus hirsutus. Taxonomy (NCBI): domain Eukaryota; kingdom Metazoa; phylum Nematoda; class Chromadorea; order Monhysterida; family Sphaerolaimidae; genus Sphaerolaimus; species Sphaerolaimus hirsutus. The sequence goes on from OZ038456.1 coordinate 16,261,015, forward strand.
GGTACCAGAAGTGTTGCTCAAAATCACTAATTTCCATACTTTTTATAGATTTTCACCTCCAAAATCACTACTTCATGTGTCTAACTGCCTATTTTCAGCTAGCTTTAGTACTATGTTATTTTATACATATTAAGAGCGATTTTTCACCCACTTTTAGTGATTTTTCCCCTTTTCTTCCTGCTACACCTTGAAAACGCCTGTATATAGAACCCCTGCGAACCCCCCCCCCCCCCCGCCCCCTCCCAGAACATTTTTCAGCTATCTATCCCTCTGGAGGACCGATTTGCTATACATCCAACCCCTAGAGGGTCAAAATTCCAGATACTCCTGGGTATCAGGTTCTGGTAGTATTTAGGTGGAGTCAGCATCAGGTAGGGATGAAAAAAAAACGTTTTTTCAACGACCTTGTTTTTTTTAAACAACGTTTTTTAATAAAGAACGTTTTTTTATAAAATGGTTTTTTTCAAAAGCTCCCAGATATGGTTATGGGTCAACATATACAGGTACATTAGACAGCTGGCAGTACTTTGTGATGTTATATATAGCCACAGAATGGCTGTGAGCCATGGGATAGCATTTATTAAAGCGCTGATTTATGTCAAAAATATCCGTTTTATGTCGACTTCATACGTATATCGCCTTTTGTCGAATGTTCGTGACTTCAAGTGAATTTGGGCATGGAAAAGTGTTTAAATAAAGTTATAAGAGCAGGCAAATACATTGGCAGTGATGTATCACACTGTACAGCTATATGGGGGCACATTGGCTGGATATTATCAAAACATATACAATTGTGAAAGAATTGCGTGCTAGGTATGCCTAATGTAAAAGATAGGACACACAATCACAGGCATCATTGTGCCCAATTCGTGTGTGTTTTTGCACACAATGCAGTCACTATTTATTAGTACAAATGCCCTTTACAAACACGATCCACAATCTTGACAAACAGGGTTAGTAGATGGCAAAGTTGCTTCCCAAGAATGCAATTGCACATGTATAGGGGGTTGACTTGAGTTTTTAGGGGCTGAGTTTACAATTCAGGGTTGAGTTGATGGGTGTTTATAAATTAGGGTTGAGTTGACAGAAGTTTAAAAATAAGGGGCTGTTGACACAAGTTCACAAATTAGAGGCCGAGTTTATGGGAGTTGAGTTGATGGGTGTTTGCCAAATTAGGGGCTGAGTTTATGGGAGTTAACAATAACATTACCATAATCCTTAAGTGAGGCCCCCGGGGCCAAAACTTTCAAATTGTGAAATGATGCATTGTGGGTTTCTAATTACACTGATTTGATATATAATGCACTCCATTTTGACACTACATTACCATAACCCTGAAAATGAACCACTGGGGCCAAAAACTTTCAATTTGTGAAATGATGCAATTTTGGGTTTCTGATTGAACTGATTTCAAATTTAGGTTTCTGATTGCACTGATTTGATATATGCACTCCATTGACACTACATTACCATAACCCGTTAATGAACCCATGGGGCCAAATACTTTCAATTTGAGAAATGATGCATTTTTGGGTTTCTGATTGCACTCATTTGAAATATGCACTTCATTTTGACACTACATTACCATAACCCTGAAAATGAACCACTGGGGCCAAAAACTTTCAATTTGTGAAATGATGCATTTTTGGGTTTCTGATTGCACTGATTTCAAATTTGGGTTTCTGATTGCACTGACTTGATACATGCACTCCATTTTGACACTACATTACCATAACCCTCAAAATGGACCCATGGGGTTAAATACTTTCAATTTGAGAAATGATGCATTTTCGGGTTTCTGATTGCACTCATTTGAAATATGCACTTCATTTTGACACTACATAACCATAACCCTAAAATGAACCCCCTGGGCCAAAAACTTTCAAACCATAAAATGATGGATTTGTGGGTTTCTGAGTGTAGCGATTTCAAATATGCCCAGGGCTTAAAAAATTAGAAATTGTGAAATGATTCAATGTGGGTTTCTAATTGCACTGATTTGAAATATGCACTCTGTTTTGACACTACATAACCCTGAAAACTACATAACCATAACCCTGAAAATGAACCTCTGGAGCCAAAAACTTTCAATTTGTGAAATCATTCATTTTTGGGTTTCTGATTGCACTGATTTCAAATTTGGGTCTCTGATTGCACCAATTTGATATATGCACTCCATTTTGACACTACATTACCATAACCCTAAAAATGAACCCATGGGGCCAAATACTTTCAATTTGAGAAATGATGCATTTTGGGTTTCTGATAGCACTCATTTGAAATATGCACTTCATTTTGACACTACATTACCATAACCCTAAAATGAACCCCCTGGGCCAAAAACTTTCAAACCATAAAATGATGGATTTGTGGGTTTCTGAGTGTAGCGATTTCAAATATGCCCAGGGCTTAAAAAATTAGAAATTGTGAAATGATTCAATGTGGGTTTCTAATTGCACTGATTTGAAATATGCACTCTGTTTTGACACTACATAACCCTGAAAACTACATAACCATAACCGTGAAAATGAAGCTCTGGAGCCAAAAACTTTCAATTTGTGAAATCATTCATTTTTGGGTTTCTGATTGCACTGATTTCAAATTTGGGTCTCTGATTGCACCAATTTGATATATGCACTCCATTTTGACACTACATTACCATAACCCTAAAAATGAACCCATGGGGCCAAATACTTTCAATTTGAGAAATGATGCATTTTCAGGTTTCTGAAAGCACTCATTTGAAATATGCACTTCATTTTGACACTACATTACCATAACCCTAAAAATGAACCCCCTGGGCCAAAAACTTTCAAACCATAAAATGATGGATTTGTGGGTTTCTGAGTGTAGCAATTTCAAATATGCCCAGGGCTTAAAAAATTAGAAATTGTGAAATGATTTGATGTGGGTTTCTAATTGCACTGATTTGAAATATGCAATCCATTTTGACACTACATAACCCTGAAAACTACATAACCATAACCCTGAAAATGAACCTCTGGAGCCAAAAACTTTCAATTTGTGAAATCATAAATTTTCAGGTTTCTGATTTCACTCATTTGAAATATGCACTTCATTTTCACACTACATTACCATAACCATAAAAATAAACCCCCTAAGCCAAAAACTTTCAAATCATAAAATGATGCATTTGTGGGTTTCTGATTGTAGCGATTTCAAATATGCACTCCATTTTGACACTACATTACTAAAACCCTGAAATTGAACCCCTAGACCCAAAAATTTCTTATTGTGAAATGATGCATTTTGCAGGTTTCTAATTGCACTGATTTGAAATGACTCAATTTCAACTCTACATTACTGTAAGCCTTAAATTGAACCCATGGGGCTAATAAATTAGAAATTGTGAAATGATGCATTTGTGGCTTTTTGATTGCCTTGATTTGAAATATGCACTTCATTTTGACACTACATTACCATAACCCTGAAAATGAACCCCCAGGGCCAAAAATTTTCAAATCATAAAATGATGTGTTTGTGGGTTTCTGATTGTAGCGATTTCAAATATGCACTCCATTTTGACACCACATTACTAAAACCCTGATAATGAACCCCTGGGCACAAAAACTTTCAATTTGTGAAATGATGCATTTGTGGGTTTTTTATTGCACTGATTTGAGATGTGCACTCCATTTCTACTCTACATTACCATAAATTTTTAAGTCTAACCCCTGGGGCTAAAAAATTGAAAATTGTGAATTGATGCATTTGTGGATTGATGATAGTGATTTTTTGAAATATTCATACCATTTTCCAAATTAGGGGCTGAGTTTACAGGAGTTTCCAAACTAGGGGCTGTGTTTACAGGATTTAGAGGGGGTCCCCATGGGGTGCCATTTTTGGGGGGTCTCCAGGGGGTGCCATTTTCTGGAGGTACATATGGGGGTGCCATTTAAAGGGGGTCCACATGGGTTGCCATTTTTTGGGTGGTCCCCAGGGGTGCCATTTTTTGGTGGTCCTCAGGGGGGTGCTATATTTTTTTTTGCGGGGGGGTCCATATGGGGTGCCATTTTGAGAGGGGTCCCCAGGGGGGTGCCATTTTTGGAGAGTCCCCAGGGGGAGCCAACTTTGGGTGGGTCCCCAGGGGGTGCCATTTTTGTGGGGGTTCCTAGGGGGTGCCATGTTTGGGGGGTCCCCAGGGGGTGCTATTTTTATGGGGTCCCAAGGGGGTGCCATTTTTGGGGGGTCCCTAAGGGGTGCCATTTTCTGGTGGTCCTCAGGGGGTGCCATATTTGTGGGGCCCTAGGAGGTCCCATTTTTGGGCGGTTCCCAGGGGGTGCCACTTTTGGGAGGTTCCCCAGGGGGTGCCATTTGGAGGGGGGTCCCCATTGGGGTGTCAGTTTTTGCAAGCCTCTGAGTAGTGGGTACCTATAGCAGGATTCTCTCCAACCTTCAGTTGGGTTTTGTGGTTCTCTACAATTTATACCACAAGGATTTACAAACACAAAAAGAACAGCAAAGCACAAATGTAACCAATTGAAGATTACAACAAAGTTTGACACCTTGCAAAAACCACACTATCATATCACAAAACCTATACCACACAGAATGCACACTGCACACCATCATACCAAATCGCAAACTGTCTACATTTTACTACCGAGTTTCATGCCCAACCATTTTACAGAAGTTTACAAAAATCCATTCCAAAACATTGCATCTTTGGTATTGGTCTTGTTATTGTTGGTAGATTACATACCGCATTTCAAAACACATGCCTAGCATGTGGGCAAACTTAACTAAAGTATCATATTTTCTCCAATGGTATTAATTGTAGAGAACCACAAAACCCGACCGAAGGTCGGAGAGAATCCTGCTAGTATACTACACTAACATATCACGGCTTATTATGACACAATAGCATGAACAAATGGAAGGTTTCACACTAAAAATGCCTCAAAACCAATGAAAACAACCACCAGTGGTAATGGGCATGTGAAATTGTGCGTCGGCTGGCTGGCTGTCGTTTAAAAAAAACGGTTTCGATGCCTGTTTTTAAAAAAACACAGGCCATCCCTAGCATCAGGTATTGGGTTTTAGTTCCAAAAAATGTGCGAGTATCGAGAGTGAGTTTGGGTGAATCGGGTCAGGTCAAGGACGTAGCCAGGGGGGGGGGCGGGGGGGGCGGCCGCCCCCCCCCCCCCTTCCCGGGCCGGACCAAAAAATGTGCTAGAAATGGCACTTCCAGACGACGATTTTGTCGACAGTTTGAAAAATTTTTGCGCGCAAGCGCGCATTTGCCCTCCCCGCAACATATATTTTCGACAGAACATTTTCCGCAGCCTCGAAACCTAAAAATGGACTAAATTCCTGTCCGTGTTGCTGTATATACCTGTAAAATACAGACATATACTGCTATTTTGGCGCCAATGCCAACGCCAGTAGCGCCATGGCGTGGCGCCTACAAATGGCGCTGGCGCCATGGCGCCATTTCCTTACTACAGGGGTAAAATTTTAGGGGGGGAGCGCCGCCCCCCCCCCGTTCGCCGGGCTCCGTATACAATCCGCCCCCCCCCCGCTCAAAAATCCTGGCTACGTCCCTGGGTCAGGTTCCAAACCCGACTTAGTCTGTTCAAGCTATTCAAGGCAGAATTTTTGGTTACTATCCCCTACCCCCACCAAAAAAATCGCACAGCTATGCTCCTATGTCCTATCTAGACCAGATTTTGAGTTATTTCACCCCGATTTCAAAACAAATTCTTCAAGTTTTCTGCATTTCCCTCTTTTTATAAGCAATAAGTCTCAAAGCCTTATATATAAAATACATCCTAGAAATGAACTGAATTTTATTTACGCATATTGCTGTTAAAACAGACTGCGTCACAAAACGAATGAGAACAACTGTTTCAAAAGGCATAATTACTGTTGAGCTAATAAGCCCACCCCATCTTTTACCTTTATGAGTTATAATTTCAATCCGAAGTGACGCATACACACAGGTAAACAAAACTGGTAGTGATAAAAAGTAAATATTTATTTACACAGGTTATACTGATTACGCAATAAAAGGATTAAATTGGAAGTAAAATTGGATTAAGATGAAGTGACAAAAAAAATAGCGATGACTGTGGTGCGGAGGCAGCCAATTTCACATACAAATTGACATTGGTTTGTCTTTTGTTTTGTGGCATTTTTGTCATTTTTGTGTCACGTTTCTATTTCTGCATGCTACAAAAGATAAAAATATTTTAGAAATTTGTATTATTATTAATGATGACGTCATGATGGAGTGTTTCCTTTTTAAAATTGTCATCAAAAACGTTTTACCATCCCTATGTTTTCTATTGGACTGTTCTAATGCCGGAGGTAACTGTGATCGCCATATTTGTGAGCTTTTGAAAACAAAACATTTTATTTTAAAACAAGGTTTTTTAAAAAACGGGGTTATAAAAAAGGTCCCTAAATATCATACGTAGCAGCAAATATGCAATTAGGTGTAGATAATAATCCATGCGATTTAGGCGGATGGCGCTGTTTAGTAGTAATGTAGCTGTCGCGTTTGGTGAATCACAACGTCCCGCACAATAGGGATAGTCGAGGGTCTTTTTCAAAGGCTTAAAAAAGGTTTTTTAAACGCAAGCAATGAAACCGTTGTTTTAAAAACATCAGCCAAATTTTTCAGTACTTAAACATAGGGTTGGAAAAAAAACGTTTTTTTTTTAACTCGATGTTTTTTTAAAAAAAAAACGTTTTTTTTTAAAAGCTCCCAGATATGACCTAGTGTCACATATATAGGTATATCAGACACTGGCAATACTCTGTGATGTTAAATATGACCATATAATGGCTGTGGAGCCATGGGATAGCATTATAAGTGGTGATTTGTGTCAAAAATATCCATTTTTCGTCGACATATCGTTCGTATATTGCCTTATAGTCGAATGTTCGTGACTTCAGGTAAAGTTTGGCATGGAATGGTGATCAAACAAGGTTATAAAAGGAGGTTGTTACTTTGGGAGTGAAGTTACACACTGTGGAGGTACATGGAAGCACATTACCTCAATATTATATATTACAGCAACATATGTCGGCTTATTCACCCATGGTAGCACATAGAAATGGATGTTTTGATACTAAAAATGCAACAAAACCAATGAAAACAACCACCAATGTCAATTTGTGTGTGAAATTGCGCGCTTGCTCGCAAAAATTTTTGCAAAATACCTAGTGCTTAGTACTAAAAATTTCGGCCGATGTTTTTTTTTATAAAAAAACATTTCGGACGTCATGTTTGAAAAAAAAAAAAACGTTTTTTTTATTTAAAAAAACGTTTAAAAAAAACATCGGCCAACCCTACTTAAACACTAGGTATTTTGCATTTTTTGCATGCAAACGTGCAATTTCACATACATATTACCATTTGTGGTTGTTCTCATTGGTTTTGAGGCATTTTTCTGTGAAAGCTTCCATTTTTTCATGCTGTTATGTCATAGTAATCCATGATAGCCAAGTGTAGTATATAATACACTACCGTGCAGAAAAGTTGGGACTTTTCACCATAGAGAAATGGGGGGTTGTGGGTCCATCGAACTTCTGTTGCTTCCCTCTTCATTGAACCTTGCCAAATTTTGATGCTGTTTGAGTATGTTTGGGTTTGAGGTCGGAGCTATGACTGAATATGTTCTTTTGCTCAAATAATCCCCCATGCCCAAGATAAGGGGGGTCTATAAAAAAGTGTTCAATAAAAATACAAAAATGGCCAATCTGCATGATTGAATTTGAAGCTTAATAACTCGACCATTTCTGGGCAGATTAAAATGATAAAAAAGATCTGGGCAGTTCAACACTTAAAATGATCGGCAAAACCCGAAGATACCATTTTTGTTGTCGGATTAGCGATGTCTAAATTCCGTATGCCTATTTGACCCCGTTTTTAAGTTAACGTATAGCGTTATAACATAGATAACTATTCACTTTTTTATGAAAATCGCACGCGTAAAAAAATCGTTGGCACGCTTCCAGCGCGAACCACGCGTGCAGGGTGTAAAGTGACTGGAGTCTGGAGTAAAACTATAAAATTTCCTACTGCTTATTTTCGAGCATCCTGCTTGTAAATAGTGACTGGGGTAACCAGCAATTTATCACACAAGCGAAGACATCAGATAAAACATTCGTTGTTAACGTCAACGTTCGTTAACGTCACTACCTAAAGTCACAATCAGCCTTAATGTCTCAGTCATTAACCAAACACGGACACCGACGGAATAAATGAAGTTAGGTAAATATTTGCGCAAACAGACGCAATTTTGCCGTTCTAAATGCCAGTTGGTGCCAGTTCCGCAAAATGAGAAGTGAGAAGTGAAATGGCAAAGGCGAAGTGAAACGGAAAGTGAATTGGTAAGTGAAATGGCAAAGCAAAGGAAAAAGCAAAGAGAAATTACTTTTTCTTTTTTATTTCGCTTTTGCCAAATCACTTGCCGTTTCACTTCGCCTTTGCCATTTCACTTATCACTTCTCATTTTGCGGAACTGGCCCCTGGCAAACGTGGCCAAAAGCAAATATCAAATATATAGCAAAAAATGACGTCAGTATCGCAACAAAAATGCTGTGTGCAAGTACGAATTTCCCCATTTTCACAATATCTCTCTGTCGCATGGGTATAGACACTACTACAAATGTACTCAATCCTGCACCCATTACTATAAATGCATGTTTATATACCGTATTACCTCGAATTAACCCCCCTCAAATTTTGCTGGCGAAATAATAAACCTCCATGGGGGTATTTCGAGGTAATACATATCTAGTAGATACTGGTGTCAATGGCGATGCCAGTCAGTCCATTGCGCAGCACCTACAAATCGCGCCAGCACTATGAGTCCATTCCATTGATTTAGGGAGCAAATTTTATCCAACTTTTCTGACATCCAAGTGTGCTTTAGGACATTTTGTCAAAGATTGGGGAGATACCCTGAAAACCAGAATTTTTGGCCGAAGTCCTGATCCTGAGAAATATTAATCCCAATCCTGATCCCAAAACCCAAATCCCGATCCCTAAAATTCAAAATGCAGATCCCGAAACCCAAATCCCAATCCCAAGAATTCAAAAAACAAATGCCAATCCTAAACAGATCAAGGGTTGAGAGGGGATGGTAGCTAAACTTGCTCTACGTAGGTGACAGGGATGAAAAAAACTATTTTAACCACCCTGTTTTTTCATAACAGACAAAACGACAAGTTTTTAAATCAAATTTAAGTATTTTTTTCAAATTCAAAGCCGTGGTATAGAATTTCAAGCGGCAATATCCAACAAACGAATTAATTTTATGTCGACTTGTTGTGTATACTACCTTTTCTTGAACATTCAGGACTCAAATTAAGTTGGGCACGGAATAATTAGCACATTGGCTGGGTGTTATATGCTACACTCAGACACTGACGAACATATCATGGCTTATTCAAATGGCTGTAACAATAAAGTTATAAGACTAAATAATAAATACATTTAGGGTGATGTTTAACTCTGTGGATGTAAATACGTGGAAGCACATTGCCTGCGTGTTATATGCTACACTGACATAAATATCATGGCGTATTATTACATGGTAGGATGCAAATTGGAAAATGCATCACTAAGAATGCCACAAAATAAATGAGAGCAACCACCAGTGTCAACTTGTATTTATGTGAAATTGCACACTTGCATGCAAAAAAATGCAAAATACCTGGTGAAGTACAAAAATTATACGTGGTAATAAACGTGACGAAACAGGATAAATTTGACATATTTATATATGTATATAAATATCTACACAAACTGGTCTATGTGTAGCTTCTATGCGAATTGGAGCAATAAATACATCATGTATATTGCATATTTACTTGATGAACATTATTCCAGACAGGGGTATTTCGAGGGGAGGAGGGGGTTCCTCAGCTTGCTCAGACAGACCTGGGCAAGGGTATCTTTAATTTTGACCCTCCGGGGGGTTACAAAAGTAAGAGGTAAGAGATGAAATGTGAAGTTAATATACAATTTTACAAAATATATATGAATTTTTTTATAATTTTACAACAAAGAAATTTTTTTATATAGTTAGACTAAAAATTATATTTTAGACCCCCCCCCCCCCAGTCCCCATTGGAGACCCCTGGGCAGCCCTGTAACCATGTGTCTGACGAATCGACTGATTCCAATGCAATATTTGTAAAATAAAGTCAATGCAAATAAAGACGTGAAATTTATTCAAATAAAGACGTGAAAGACGTACAAAATCGAGCATACTTTGTGTGCACAATACATGGATTACATTACATAAACTACAGATAAATAAATGCAAAGGTGATGTGACGATTTTTGACAGTTTTCCAAATGTTTCGAGAGTGTAAAGAAAAAAACACATCAATTATTAAAAAACATATAGTCCTTATCGACTATCAGTGCTATTTATATTCTATTTTCTAGATATGGTCTCTCGACTCAAAAATCTAACCAGAAAAGTACCCTTTTTCCAAAGTTTCAATATCCATTTCAATCTAGACAAAAGCCAAATGGCGCCCCACCATTAGGCGGGTTAAAAACCATGGATTTGCGGACGCTGGAGCGCACGCAGCAGAAAATAACTAGTGTAGAATGCACATGCGCGCGCATAATGGTCGGCTGGAGCTTGGATTGCGTATAAAAATAACCATGCCGACCTGGGTCAAATCCCTACTAAACTGAACATGGGACTTCCAATCAGGGGTGTCAAGGATTTTGACACCTCTCAGTGCTGGATAGATAGCAAATCGCTCCTCCGGATGGATAGATAAGCGAAAAACATTTTTGAGGGTGTGGCGATAAAAATTTAAAAAATCTCTGGGAGATTTATATTTAAAAAATCTCAGAAAATCTAAGAAAATATAAGATTTTCTGAGATTAATATTTTTTCACGATTTTCTAAAGATTTAAATATATTTTCTTTTTGAGAGAATTTCGGAATTTTTTTCAAAAAATATGAGAAAATCTCTCAAATTCTGATATTTATATTTATTTATATTTTTCCAGGTTTTTCGAGAGATTTAATTATATTTCTTTTTCTTTCTTGAGAGTTTTTATTGAGAGATTTTCTGAGATTATATTTGATTATATTTTTTAATAATTGATGATTTTTTCAATGCTTGTGGCGATAGGCGCCGAGGGCGGGGGGTCTGGGTGCTGGTTGCGGGAATTTAGGGGGTCTCTCGGGGGCTCAATATATAGTAATATATAGTGATTGTAAGTGAAAATTAATGAAAAATCACCCAAAATTTGCTACACATGAATAAATAGCTGAGCGATTTGGGGAGCCAAAAGTTTGCCTTTAAAATAGGATTTTGGGGGCTCGCTGGGGCTCAGGCTTTTTCAAGTAAAGTATTAGTAAAGTATTTATTTGTCACTCACACGTGCGTACATAAAACGTAAAGTATTTATTTTGTTACATTTACTCATGAGTAAACATGAGTAAATTACTTTTGTCACCGGAAAACGTAAAAGTGGTGATTTTAGACAAATTTTGCTTCAATTTTTGCTCAAAATCACTACTCTTTGACATTTTTCACCATCAAATTCACTAGTTAATAGGTTTTTTGCGAAATTTTTATGCTATTTTAAATATGTTGTCCATATTTTAAGCTTTTCTCTCCCTTTGGTTCCTTTATGCCTTGAAAAAGCCTATTTGAAATACGTTTTCTGTACTCGTGTACTTCCAAAAAGTACGCGAGTAAGTGAGTACCCGTATTTTTTCCGTGAGGAAACGTAAACGTATTTACGCAGTACTCGAGTATCCGTATTTGTCGAGTAAACGTAAATACGTTTTAACAACTGTGCATAGATAGATAGCCGAGTAATTTCAACTCAGGGGATAGTAGCCAAAAAATTGCCCCAGGATAGATAGCTGAGCGGCCTCCAGAATAGATAGATAACCGACCGATTTGGGTGGGGGGGGCTGTCCCCCCCCCCCAACCCCCCCCCCCTGGAGAACCCTGATGGCAGTGCTACCATCTGCCATGTGTCATTTAATCAGATAACAAACCTACGCATAGCCCGCATAGAGCACGAGCGAATACTTTCATTACGGCATGTCATTTAACCACGCATTGTGCATGTGCGGCATGTAATGAAACATTTCAGTTACGGCGCATAAGTCGGAATAGGGTAGATAAATATTTACAGAAATAGCTGGGTTGGGTGACATTTTGTCAGGCATCAAAGTTTATAATCACCACGCTAAAGATAAAGCGAACGTCATACTACATGGGCATTGGAGCAATGTGATATTTATGAAAGCATGGGTAGGGGTGGAAAAACGTTTTTGATGACCTTGTTAAAAATAAATAAAACGGGTTTTTAAAGCTGAGAATTTAATTTTAGAGGTTTAACATTTTGCTGGATGAAAGTACTTTTATGTTTTTTCACGTTTTCTCGGGTAAAAGGTTAAGAAAAGCACGTTTTACATTTAACGTTTTCTCAGGTAAAAAGTACTTAAACATTTCTGTTAGGTTTAGACAAAGTAAAAATATTATGTTTTATGTACTCAGAGGGTCCGGGTCAGGTTTAGTAAATAAAAGGAATAAAATTACTTTTATGTATACTTTGAAAAAATTTCAGTACCTTTTACAGCTCTGGTCACATGCACCTTTTTAGTGGATTCAAGAAGTGGTATTTATCAAGCTACTCTAAATACCCTAAATTTTCAAATGATACACAAACACTAGCTGCAAAATGGATATGCAATTATGAACAAATCCATGCAATCGAAGGAGCGATGAAAAGTGCAAGAGTGCAAATTCACTAAAAATGAGAAATGAATAAAATGTGTGATAAAACCATTTGAAATCCGTATAAAAAATGTTTTTCAAATAATTTTCCGCCGCTGCTTTGCATTTAAACAACAAGTTTTTAACCCAAAAAAGTCTGACGCGACACTGTTTCGGCATAACGTTCAAAATGCGAGCAGCCATTAAAACACATGTTTGCTCAAAGAATTTACCCAAAAATTGGCGGTGTGATGGATGAAATCTGTAAATACAGGCACACTACAACGCGCAGACTAAACCGGATGTGAAACCTGCTGTTTAGTTAGATCATATATTCACCAGCTTTTGGACCACTGGATAGGGTTCAAACGGTTTTGACTTTTCGGTATCGGGATTGGTTTTTTGAGATTTCGGGATCGGGATCGGGATTGGCCTTTCGGGATCGGAATCGGGATCGAGATTGGCTTTTAAGATTTCGGGATCGGGATCCGGATTGACCTTTCGGGATCGGGATCGGGATTGGCGTTTTTTCGGGATCGGTATTTTGGCCTAAAAAATTGGTTTTCAGGGAGGTTTTTTCCTAATATTTCACGAAATGACCCAAAACACCAAAAAACAATGGATGCCAGAAACGTTAGATTAAATCGGCAAACAAAACAATGTTATGCATTAGGCACTGCGCAATGGGCTGCCTGGCATTCGCATTCATAGCACTGACTACCATATATGCATGTGTATTAACCTTAAACTATGGTATTGGGCACTGTATCGAGGCCATTTGTAGTGGTGTCCATGCCCACACAACAGTGATAGAGAGGGAGATGGGGAAATGCGCGGGATTCGGGATTCGGGATCGGGATCCCGTTTGGACCCTACCACTGGATAGGTCAGCTCAGGGGTTTAGTCGGGGACCCCCCCCCCCCAAAAAAAAAAAAAATCCGCCAGCTATCTTCTATCCCGAAAGCAAAATTTGTGGCTACTATCCCCTGACCCCCCCCCCCCAAAAAAAAAAAACGTTTTTGCGATTTTTTCCTTTTTTTCCTTCTATACCTTGGAAAAGCCTTTAAATATATTGAATCCCCACGAACCCCCTCACCCCAAAAATTCTTTTTCAGCAATCAATACCTCCGGAGGAGCGATTTACTATCTATAGAAACCCCCGCGAGGGTCGAACTCTACAAAACCCCTGGATTAGCTGAAGCACACCCGAATCGGAAAAGACAGGGGAGCTGGGGGACTTTTCAAAATGAACGTAGGGTTTTTTATCAAATGAAACATTTTCAGTGGGACATTTGGGTTGGTACAGGCGGAAGGGGTATGTAAAACCATCGAGCGACCCCAACATAAAAAATATAGAAGGACGTGCTCAAGGGGGGGGGGGGTGCGGAGATAGAGGTTACCCTCTTCCCTGGGTTAGATATAAATGATGTAATAAATGTTTTCAACAGTACCTAATATTAGTGATTTTGTACAGTAGTCATTATATAGATACACTATCAATACAAATTATGTACAAATTAAATACAAATACTATTGAATACATTCTATCTACGTAAATATATGCTTCCCGTTCATCGGGCCCAGTATACACCCCCCCCCAGTTCGAAAATCCTGGGTAAGTCAGTGCAAATAAATTTTATATGATAAATGCATACCCTTTTATAATGCAGCAAAATCTGCCATACCGAAAAGCATCTAAAAAAACTACCGTATTTCCTCGAAATACACCCAGGGGGATTATTTTTTCAGAGTGGAAATTTTGAGGAGGGCATTTCGAGAGGGGCTTATTCGAGGGGTTTATATTTTCCCCAGCTCGAAAACACCTGGGGGTATTTCGAGGGGGGTTAATTCAAGTGGGGGGTGATTCGAGGAAATACGGTAGGTAGTTTCCAAAACAGTAAATGCAATATACAGTTAGGTATATAGAAACGTAAGCATCACAAGAAATTTACAATCACATCGAACGTTGTATAATTCAATCAGATTGTCGTATTTATTTAGATACTTGCTGACGGTCCATTTGTAAAACAGTATATTTACACAAGAAACGCCCAACACACGCGCGTGTCAAGACTTTTAGACAGCTTTATCAACCTAAAGCAAATAAATAGAACTCAAAAGTGACCCAGTACAAAAACCACGCAAACAACGCGATGGAAAATATCCATAAAGAGTCACATCAATGCAATATAATCAGAATGAACATGAACACACAATATATAAATCAGTGCACTTCTTACGAAAATGATAGCCAAAGTGAAATGAATGAATTATCTATCATGCAACTGTGCATGCAACATTGCACCTAAATATAAATCGCGACCAGGCGGGCAATTTAATTGCAATATAAGGCGCACGTAAGGCGCCAGAAACTAGTAAGCTAGTAAGCTAGTAAGCTAGTTGAATTTGCGCGCTTGAAATATGGGCCCACACACACTAGTTGACACGTAAATTCGTGTCAACTCAATGCCAAGTAAACAACACAAAATAAAACATTTAAAAAAGTCACAGTTAACAGAAACAATGAAAATTTAGTGCTCTATCACATTAAACATGGTAAAGTTGAAATCACAAAATTATGTTAAAAAAATTTAGTTGACACGAATTTTGATCGGACGCCTTGCGTATGATTGAATCCGGCCTCTGGGCAAATATCAGTGATGGAAACAAGGTTTACTACCTGCCATACTGGTTCTCACCAAAATTCCAAAAAATTGGAAAACTCATAAATCAACTTTGAATGCATTTGAGTTTATGAGCGATATGTCTGTTCACTACTGCTGTTTATGGAGAGTAAAAATGACCAATATTAAGAAATAACTTAGAAATGACTTGAAATTTCAGTATAAAACTAGCATGTGTCCTATTTTAAAAACTTATGTCAACCCACCACCCCCAACCACTAGACTAGAAGGTCTCACTAAAAGTGGACACCTATCATGACATTTTATTTTATGTGTCTGTTTATGCCACCATTTGGTGCTGCTGGCACCAGAAATCCTGGCAATTTTCCATCACAAAGGCATGTGTTGACTCAGCGGATGTAGCTCACGTTTGTTCACATGTAAAATAAATAAATACATGTATTTATTTATGTATCATACACATTTAGGTTCAGGTTCATTGATAATAAATTATCTAGATAGATTGCTTATCCTAGCCTATGATTTCAAATTGTTCTCATATTTTGGGTTTTTCAAATTTTGTAAACATTCCACTATTACATTGCATTAAATAGGGTTAGATCAGTTGGCTTAATTCACTGGTTTTGGAAAACTTGTTTTTACCGCATTTGTCTGATAGTTAACCTAACATGATTCATATTCAGTGACATCTTACAGGGTGAGAGACCAGCTTCTGATGTCTGTATAAATTTTTTTTGAATTTTGAAGATTATAGTGGTTGGTGGTAGGGATTGCCAGAGTTTTTCTTACTTCATGCTACCATGTTATTACAATAATCAGCCGTGATATGTTAGCATAGTATCAAACCTATAGTATAGTATAAAAAATAATATCAAACCAATGTACTTCCACAGTGGGAAACATCAGTCTCAACGGATTAGCCTTCTCTTATAAGCATATTTGAGCACTATTCCATGCCTAACTTCACTTGAAGTCATGAACACTTGAGAACAAAAAATGATATACCGTATCTGTTCTAATAGAAGTCCGCCATTCTAATTCGAAGTCAACTGATTTTGAAATAAAAAATGGGGTCGTTGGAAAGAATGCTTTTCCATCCCGAGTTGGCGACATGCCAGATTCCATAGCGTTTGTAATCAGTACGTTATAGTGAATTGATGTTGAATAAATAGTTGTGCGGCATTGCCTAGTTCCCCATGGTCACTTTATTTTACCGCGGAAACCAGGATTGAACTAATCGCTCAGCCCAGCTAATTAGCCAACCATAAATCATCTATATAGATACAGCGACAGCTAGAATTTTGTCTCTAGTTGTGTCGAATTTGATGTATCCATTTATCTGGAAAGCTTAATTGCAGGATGTCTTCTGGTGTATTTCCCTGGAATTGTTGCCAGTTGTAAGTTTCACATTATTTGAGATGTAAAGTATACACATAAAAATATCTGAAAATACATTCAGTCGTGTACCTGTCGTTGTAAATGTAAACATTTATATGTAAAATACATATACAGTGGTTCCTGGCGCCAGCGCAAATGCCAATGGCGCTAGCGCCATTCTGTCACTTTAGATACCCCCCTGGCTCTGGCTCTGTAAATAAACAGCCCACCCCCCGCTCAAGAATACTGGATACGTCTCTGCTCAAAATCATTAATTTTTGCACATTTTTGCACCCTCTTTCATCTTCAAAATTGTCATATTTGGTATAAATGATTTACACTTATAAAACTATTTCTGGCTATGTAACCTATTTTTCGCGATATTTCCTTCTTCCTTCCTTCTATCTACCCCTTGAAAGACTAAATTAAATTAAATTAAACCCCCGCGGAAAACCCAGAGAAATTTACTAAGCCTCCAGTGGAGTGACTCACAATCTATCTGCAACGATGGGTAAGTTCTCAAATAAAAAACACTTTCTGTGTTTTGAGTTTTCTAAAAATGAATACCTGTGTTTTGAGTTTTTTTCATGAAAAAAACTTGAGTTTCCGTGTTTTATTTATGTGTTTTTTTTGTAAAAACTCAAGTTTTCTCACAAAAAGTTGCATTTTACTGCATTTGGATGTGGAAACAGTGGTTTTCTTATCATATATAGGTTTTGCACACTTGTCTTTACACTTTTCAGGGCTTGGGACTGCCACCAGAGGATAAGCATCAACAAAATGTCAAAAACCGACAAATTACACTGTACAATAGAATACTTCAATGGATGTGCACTGTATGTTAGGCTGTGGAATTGATTTAAACTGCAACTATACTTGAAGCCTTCAAGGTATCTGAACTATTTACCCATCCCAAAACACCTCATATTAAATTTCAATAAAAAATCATGTTCGAAAGAAAATGGATTCATGTGGAGATGCCTAGTGTCCAATATCACTTGTCACAGGGCACACGGAGGCTTAAGGGGCCCTCCACGCCGCCAGGGGACACTGACAGGCTAAATACACCGCCTTGTCACCAAAACTACACCAAAACTTGACAGCAGCAAAAAAATTTTCGTCATCAAATCATCACATTCTTTTTGCAAAAACCATGTCAAGTCATCAGAAACTTGTTTATCGAGAGCCTGATTAACTGGCTCATGTAAATACATATAAAAATACTTTACATACATACATTATCTATGCACATACTCACATTGTTCAGTTATCATGCTCCTGAAAAAACTAATAAAAAAACATTTCCGTATTTTCTGTGTTTCTGTGTTTCCGTGTTCTCCACAAAAAAACTCATTTGAGTTTCCGTGTTTTTCAAAATTGTTGAGTTTCCGTGTTTCTGTGTTAAACAAAAACACGGAAAATCAATGAGTTTCCGTATTTAATATGTGTGTTTTTGCCATCGTTGTCTATCTGAAACAGCGCGGGGGTCCAAATCTACAAGGCAAACTACTGTTTACTGTCTGACTGAGGCCGATTCTACAAATTTAAGGGACCAAATATGACAAATTAAATATGAAATTAGGCAAGTGACTACTAGAGTCTAGCGGCTGGAAAGTCATCACACATCGTAAATAAAGGTGGTTGTGCGTTTTAATGGCGGCCCACACTAGTTGACACCCGTGTGTCAACTGGTCTGTGTCAACTCAGATTTCGGCTTCAAATGTCGCAGAGCGATCTTCCAATGCACTTGCCGTAATATTTACTTTTCAACAATGCCGCATGTGCATTTGGAGATGTGTGTGGGCCGCCAATTCGGTAACGAGAAAATGCACGCATCTTACATAATACATTCAAAGCCCTTACGAAGCCCGAGGACGTGAGAACAGCTAGTTCGCTAAACGTAACCGAACATCACAAATATCGAACAATGAAAAATGTTCATCAAGCAAACTAGCGGCACGGTTTTTTCGACGCACGGAAAATTGTAGCGTCTGATTGAAAGCGTGTTTTGATGACAATCAAAGTATGGACGAACACAAACTGAACTGGGCAAAAACTTTGCCAGGCGCACAATTTTCAGCACTATAGTTTAATCATATTTACCCTATGTTACGAGAATGGGAATTTGTGGGAAAGGAGAAAATGCACAATTGATCATATATATGATATATGATGTCAAGTGTCTCCAACAAAATATGTCATCATTGAATTGACAGAATAATGTTCACGTTACTTACCAAAGGTAATGTATCAAAAGTGGAAATACATTCGTGCAACACCGTGTAAGCTAGAGAAAATGGCATCAGGTGTCTATTCATTATATGTCACTATCTGTCATATCTTTAGCTACCGTATTGGCTTGTTTTGAACCCCGGGCACTGTATTTTTTCACAACGTCCTTACAGTGGCACTCAATTCGAGCATGGCACTCAATTCGAGCATGGTACAGTATTATTTGGTAAGGCATTTCAATTCCATTATAGACATCGATATACATATTTTGGTACGTATATTGATTCCAGCTGCGTAATTATGATGTAATTGCAACAGCTGCGTCAATTAGATGCAACAACGACTGGATGTCTTTAACAACAGAAGTGACAGAACAGAAGCCACTCGCATGCAGCAGCGTTTTTAAACGTACTGCGTTTCCCGCGTCATGTTTGCTTCTATTACTTAGGTGTGGGGGGCACTCAATTCAAACATGGCACTGTATTGTTTCATAAGGCAGTTACCCTGGCACTGTATTCGAGCATGGCACTCAATTCAAGCATGGCACTCAAAACAAGCCAATACGGTATATGAACAACCGTAGAATGCATGCTTTGGAAAAAATGACATTGCTTTTGTGCATTGAATATAAAAAGGTTATATGCTCATCAAGAAAATGAATTTTTAGAAAGCAGAATAGACGCAGTGCATAAAAATGCGCGCACCCAAACGCATATTTGCATAAATAGATATATCCAACATCCACTACCAACAAGATACAGCCAATATCTGGATACATTTGAATAGTATCCAAAAATCTGTCCACACAAAAATCTGTTTCCACACAACACCCACCATAAAAAAAATCAACATTCTTAAACTCCAGGCCATTTATGAAAACCAGACTTTGGTTAACTATGGGCGGGGCACAGTTGTTAAAAGTACTGTACTGTTTCAAAAGTAAACGTAAAGTATTTATTTTTTACTCATAGGTGAGTACAGGAAACGTAATTTTTTATTTTTTACTTTTACTCATGCGTAAACGTGAGTAAATTACTTTTGTTCCCGGAAAACGTATAAGTGGTTATTTGAGAAATTTTGCCACAATTTTCGCACAAAATCACTTATTTTCGATCTTTTTCACCACCAAATTCACAATTTGATGTTTTGCCGATTTTTATGTTATTTTAGATATTTTGTCCCTATTTTCAGCAATTCTCTCCTTTTTATGCCTTGAAAAGCCTAAAAAGCCTAAAAAGCGTAAAAAAGCCTGTTTGAAATAAGGTTTCTGTACTCGCGTACTTTAAAAAAGTACGCGAGTAAGTGAGTACCGGTATTTTTTCGGTAGGAAACGTAAACGTATTTACGCAGTACTCGAGTATCCGTATTTATCGAGTAAACGTAAATACGTTTTAACAACTATGGGTCGGGGGGGGGGGGGGGGGTTGGCGGCACTCTAAATGCACCCGCGCATGCAATAGTTGTGGCCAGTTCCCCCAGTGTGTGTCCACCCATCAAGCTGATAGTCATGCGCGCGCGAGTATAAGAATGGGGATTGGCAGGGAAGTATTAGATTCTGGGATGCATTAGTTCCGTTTTAATTAGCTTGAAAAAAATTTCTAGGTAATACTGTTTGACTGTGTTTAATTTGAATAATTTGGTCATTTGAATGTGACCAAATTATTCATTAGATGTGGGTCACAGTGATGTAAAACATCTACGTTTTGTAAAGATGAGGGGGGCGGGGGGGGGGGGGGGTGTGCGGGTTCAATATGTTGGCTATTTCAAGGTGAACCTAGAAGGAAGAAAATGGAGGAAAATCGCTAAAAGTGGGTGAAAAAAGGCCTATAGAACCTATAGTACTAAAAATAACTGAATACCTATTTGAATAAAAAGTGAAAATCTTTAAAAAGGTATGAAAATGAGCGATTTTTGGCAAAAAATGTGGGTATAATTTGCCAAAAATCGCTCCAACTTTTTGACAGCTGGCCGATTTCGGGTGCGGGGGGTTCAGGGGACAGTAGCCCAAAATTTGGCCTCCGGGATAGATAGATAGCTAAGCAGGCACCGGAATAGAGAGATAGCTGGGCGGTTTGAGGGGTTACCCCCCACCCAACCCCCTTTGGAGACCCCATGGGGGAATCTCGATTATTTTCAGCCAAAGATAGCGCACTTAATCAACAGAACACTCTCACGATCAAAATCTGAATCTAGAAAGCCAGGTGCCCCGCCGTGGAGCAAAATCATATTCACAATAACTCCCCACCGCTGCACTTCGCACACGGGCACTGATGTGTTTGTGGCACCAGTACAGAGTATCCGTGCTCGTGCTTTTGACACACGCGTAAGTAAAGGTATTTATTATTCACTCCCTACATGGAACTGACCCGCTGCTTAGAGACTGCGGCGACATAATAAATGTATCCAAAGCTTTATCTCTGGATATGCAAAAGCGTGCAACAGTGCTACGCTTTCAATGAATCTCGCTGGGCAGGGGTTTTGGCGATTTGGACCCCCGCGGGGGTTCATATAGATAGTAAATCGCTCCTCCGGTGGGATGGTAAACTTTGAAAACGTATGAAAATTAGTTGAAATTAGTGAAAATTTTGAGTGAAAATTTGGGCAAAATTTCTTAAAAATCGCTCCAGATAGATATATAGCTGGCAGATTGGGATTTGGCGGGGGGGGGGGTGGGGCTTTAGGGGATGATCAAAATTTTTGCCTCCGGGATAGATAGATGCTGAGCGGCCTCCGGGATAGATAGAAAGCTTGGGGGGTTGGGGTGGGGTAACCCCCCCCCCATTACTAAACCCGTCACCGGGTCAGGTGGGCTTTTCTGAGCTATCTAGTACTTTTGCGGCGTTACGCTGGTTTCAGTATTTTTGCATTCATGGTTAAATGCGACAGTGCGAGATTAGAATGTGTCGAGAATTTAGTATGGGAAACGGAAAGGAAAATGAAATAAGTGGGTAGGGATGGCTGGCGCTTTTTTCAACTCAAAGCTCAAAGTATATGGGTACACCTCCTCAGTAAATATAACCCAAAATAGTATATTTAGAAAAAATGGGCAAAATGTCCACCCAGAACAATGTTGACCCGGCTGCACTGGTGCCAAATGCAGTGTGTTTTGAGTGTGAAATGGGCAAATTGAGAAATGTTTTGACATTTTCTAAAAAAAGCTGTTTAAAAAGCAGGGCCGTTGAAAAGAGCGCTGTTTCCATCCCTACAAGTGGGGGTCGATGCCATTTGGCAGAAAAATGTTCTGCATTCATTTAGTATTCCTTCTGTTTGTTGTTGTCATTTGTCTGATTACATAACACCCACAGAAATATTGTACTTTTTCATATCCTGACTAGTGACTAACTACTGCGTCAGTAGGAAGGGCCACGCGACACTGAAAATAGCTTTTCTAATAAAACAGAAACACACCTGAGATTCCGCACATGCTCAAATGACCAGAAAAGTAAAGTTATATTGTAGTGGGCAAGTAAACATTTTCACTGAGAAACTTTTCTAACCGAGTATAAATAGTCAAGTAAGTTAACCTGTCACTTGGCTTAGGACTCTACAAATTTCCCTGACACTTGACCACTCGAGTACACTATAAACAATTAACACCTATTTCTAAGTGACAGTGTGACAACTGGCAATTCTCAAGAGGTGTATTTATCCAGAAATTTACAAATGGGGTAGATTCCTAAACTGGCAACTTCCCAACATACAGTGGAACAGTGTACTGCTTCTACTGGGCGGCTCTCAGACCCTCCAAATTAGAAATCAGCTTCCATCTTTGTGACGTTTTTAAGGGCCAATTACCCAGTTTTAAAATAACCTTGTTAATGACAAAAGCTTTAATAATTAATGACTTTAATAAAAAGTCTCGAAAGCTTTAATAATTAATACTGAGCAGTTTTCTATCAGCAAGTGAATATTACTTCTAGAGGCCCTTTTTCAAGTATAAAAAAACGAAATCAATCAGCACAGAGTACCTTTATGCCACGTGCAAAAACAAGTCGTCGCATGAAAACATAAATACCCACGTAATTCAAGCAAGAAAATGAGCACAGGCGCGCATTGGCGGCGCCGCTGAAGCTGAAATAGCGCGGCTCCAAAGCCCTCCAAGGTTCATCTGGCATATTTGCATGGGCAAACAATGGCGGCTGCGAGGGGGCCCAGTAACTCATCAAGCTACATGCAATCGTAAAAATCCAATTTCATACATGCCTGCTTACACAGTAAATTGATGTAACAAGGGATGGCACTGGCGCCCGTTAGCATGACAGGTACCCAACCGCCCGCCAGACTTGAAGCAGCGGGGGGGGGGGGGGGATAAAAACACGTTGTTTTGCATAGACCCTTCTTTTTATGGTTAACCGTTTTTTTCCAAAAGTTCCTAAATATGATTATTAGTCAACATACTGTATTTCCTCGATTTTCCCCATTGAATTAACCCCCCTTGAAATAAGCCCCATCTGGAATAATGTACATGAGGCATAAATTGCTGTCAATTTGCATCACAGCTACACAAAAAAAAACGTATTTGTTTGTGTATGTGCATTCAATCGTCCCATGGTTTACTGTTCACCCAGTTTTCCTGTGTTCCCATGTGAATGGGTGGAATTGTGAAAAATGGGGACACAGGTGAAGTAAATTCCCCGGATTGTGAGTTTCCCTGCATTCCCGGGTTATAGTTGTGAAAATATTCCTCATTTTTGTATATATAAAATGGCTTCAGTTATTGGGTTTTTACCATTGAATGAACCCATTCAGGGGTAGGAAAGGGGGGGTTGGGGGGGGGGGGTTATCGCCCCCCCCCCCAAACCGCCCAGCTATCTATCCCGGAAGCCACTCAGCTATCTATCTAACTATTCCGGAGGCAAAATTTTGGGCTACTATCCCCTAAACCCCCCCCCCAATCGGCCAGCTATCCACCTATCTGGAGCGATTTTTGAGAAACACGACCCCAATTTTCGCTCAAAATTGCTATTTTTCATACCTTTTTATAGATTTTCACCTCCAAAATCAGCTCCAGCTATTTTTAGTAGTATGTGCTTATAGCTATTTTTAGTAGTATTTTGATTTTCTATTTTGATTTTCAGCTATTTTTAGTAGTATTTGCTTATATACCCATTTTTCACCTACTTTTAGCGATTTTTCTCCCTTTTCTTCCGTCTCTGCCTATATATTGAGCCCCCGTGAACCCCCCCCCCAGAAAATTTTTCAACTATCTATACCTCCGAAGAAGCGATTTGCTATCTATCCAACCCCCTGGAGGGTCGAAATCTAGAAGTCCCTTGAACCCATTACAACACAACACATCCTGCACAAGCACGCAGCCTGCCTTGAATATTTATGTTAGGTGTGCTTATGATTTATGGACATTTATGTTGAAGATCATATTTTTATAGCCTTCAACTTCACATATTACCGATGTAGATAATGGTAAATCCAAGATCTTCTACATTACATCCCAGTTATCAGGTTTTCAGCCTTCATTAATTTCACTCCACCCGATAACCCGGGTATAACTGCATATGTCCAAATACCATGCTGTTTTGTTACATTTGTCACTAGCCATGGTTATGTAAAAGCCTATTCTTTACTACAGGACGTATCCAGGATTTTTGAGCGGGGGGGCTGCTTGTTTACGGAGGCCGGCGAGGGGGGGGGGGGCTCAGCCCCCCCCCCTTAAAATTTGAGCTACATAGTGGCAAAATGGCGCCATGGCGCTTGCGCCATTAGTAGGCGCCACGCCATGGCGCCAATGGCGTTGGCGCCAGCGCCATGGAACGTTGTATATGTATGTAAATATACATACAAAACAGCAAAAAGCACAACATTGAGTGTATTTAAAACGATTTGCGGCCACATGGAGCAAATCTGATGATAGTACCTTATGTCTGGTGAATAATGCGCGCTTGCGCGCAAAATTTTTTACACTGACGTTGAAAAAGTCGCAATTTCCGGTCACTTTCTTGTCTCGCACCGGGAGGGGGGGGGGGCTGCAGCCCCCCCCCGCCCCCCCCCTGGATACGGCCCTGCTTTACTATGATTACTTGTGGAATGTTCTGAGGAAAGATACCCCCCCCCCCTCTCGAATGAGCTCCCCTCCTCTAATTAACCGCCATTGTGAACAATTTCTGGCAGCAGTGCCAGGCAACATTACAATTCCACCAATAGTGAAATGAGCCAAATACCCTAAATCCTCGAATAAGTCCCCAGGGAGCTATTTTTTGTCAGAAATTTTGAAGGGGGAGTTATTTTTTCCTCAGAAAACTTGGACCTTGTTCATTGTCTGGATGCAGTCTGTCAACTCACGTAATTCAGGTATTTGACTGTCCAACTACAACAAAAATGTGTATACACTGCATACACATCATGTATCTGGGGCCAGTTCCGCAAAATGACAAGTGAGAAGTGAAACGGTAAAGGCGAATTAAAAGCGCAAAGGCGAAGTGAAACGGCAAGTGAATTGGCAAAAGCGAAGTAAAAAAAGTAATTTCTCTTCGCTTTTGTCATTTCACTTCCAATTCACTTGCCGTTTCACTTCGCCTTTGCGCTTTTACTTCGCCTTTGCCATTTCACTTCTCATTTTGCGGAACTGGCATCTGCTGTTGCTGCTGTCGTCGCTGCTAATATTGTTTTTATCTTTTTCATCCAGAGGGGGAGTTATTCAAGAGGGGGAGTTATGCAAGAGGGGGAGTTATTTTTCCCTCACCTTGCCAACAGGGAGAGTTATTCGAGGGGGGAGTTCGAGGACTTCGAGGAGTTCGGGGATTCAAGGAATTCGAGGAATTTGCCAGATTAGTTCATCCAGAGAACGATCACAGGGCGCTAGGCGTCACAATGAGCAAACTGCAAAACCAATTAACCACATATGGCAGCCAGTAACACCGTATGGTCCCCTCCGACGTGGATATCTTCACATACACTGCATGCCGCAGTGTGTTTGGGGCATTGTGACGCAGGCTTGCTAGCGTGTACAAATCCAAATAAAATACAGACATAAATACATAATAGGGTGAAAATAAACTGGCGAAATGGGTTTTCGATGAGGTATGTTATTATAGGGTGGTGGTTTTAGCGGGAGTTGGGCGTGCGGGTGGGTGACACACGCTTAAAAGAAATTAAGTAGGGAAATCATTTCACCGGAGCGCAACGAATATGGACAAAAACACATAACTATACATAGGGTTTCAACTCCAGAAA
>OZ038456.1:16287397-16375563 GCA_964036195.1 Sphaerolaimus hirsutus
GTTTAAAGTACCTAGGTTGAGTATTGTTGAGCAAAAATTGGGGCAAAATTTCCCAAAAATCGCTCCAGATAGGTAGATAACTGTCCGATATTGAGATAGATAGCCAAAACATTTGCCTCCGGGATAGATAGTTGGCGGATTTGGGGGGGCAGCCCCTTCCACTCGCCAGCCCCCTTAGGAGACCCCTGCATGTAATTCATCCAGTAAATAAGTTCAATACTCATATCTAGGGTTGGAAAAAAAAACGTTTTTTTAACTCGATGTTTTTTTTTTAAAAAAAACGTTTTTTTTTAAAAGCTCCCAGATATGACCTAGTGTCAACATATATAGGTATATCAGACACTGGCAATACTCTGTGATGTTAAATATGACCATATAATGGCTGTGGAGCCATGGGATAGCATTATAAGTGGTGATTTGTGTCAAAAATATCCATTTTTTGTCGACATATCGTTCGTATATAGCCTTATAGTCGAATGTTTGTGACTTCAGGTATAGTTTGGCACGGAATGGTGATCAAACAAGGTTATAAAAGGAGGTTGTTACTTTGGGAGTGAAGTTACACACTGTGGAGGTACATGGAAGCACATTACCTCAATATTATATATTACAGCAACATATGTCGGCTTATTCACCCATGGTAGCACATAGAAATGGATGTTTTGATACTAAAAATGCAACAAAACCAATGAAAACAACCACCAATGTCAATTTGTGTGTGAAATTGCGCGCTTGCGCGCAAAAATTTTGCAAAATACCTAGTGCTTAGTACTCAAAATTTCGGCTGATGTTTTTTTTAAAAAAAAACATTTCGGACGTCATGTTTTTTTTTTTAAAAAAACGTTGTTTTTTTTAAAAAACGTTTTAAAAAAAACATCGGCCAACCCTACTCATATCGTTGTGCGTGGTACAGCACGAAGCTAAAAAAATGGGACGTAATTTTCAGCTTTTGCTGCGAAAGCTAATTACCGGATCGGTACGTTAATTTCACCAACCCTAAAGAAAATAACGGTAAACCTCCATCGTTCAGCCAAAACGTTCGGGTGCCAATCCCAGACCCTGTAAAATGAAAAATGTCATGCAAAGTGTCAAAAGTCAAGCAAAATGCCTGGTAAAATGGCAAACGTACGTGGCATTTTACATGGCATTTTACATGGTCTGGGACTGCCCCCAGAACGACTAGGTAAATTTCCCCAGTCAACTACTGTACAATACTGTGACAGACGGCGACATTCACTGTACCACCACTCGGCTAAAAGTTCATTAAACCAAACGGCCATGCATCATTCCCAACAGTAAGCTGGAGGTTGGACAAACTTCTCCACATGCGCGTGTACGTGTCCGATCCGAGTCAACGTCAACATAACTCAGCTTCACGCACTAGGAACCGGAATTGGAACCGAATGGCCATAAAGACACTAGTTTACTACCCGAATTTGAGAAACTTTTGAAAAGCCACTACAGATTGGTGATATTGAAATAATTTTTAGGCCAGATGAATTCTGTACGTCTAACGTATACTATGGCATCCGAACGATTTATTTCGCCTGTTGAAAAACCGGCACAAATATTCAAAAATTTGAGTGTAAACTGAGACAAGAATGGCCCTGCGCACACTAGTTGTCACTAGTGATGTAAAGGCACCGGGGCACCGGTGCCCCGGTGCTGGGCACCGAAGGGCACCAGCACCGGTGCTGGTGCGGTGCCATTGCAATCTTCAGGGGTGCCATGCCGGTGCCGGTGCCATTTTTTTCAGAATAGCACCGGTGCCGGTGCGGTGCGGTGCCATTTTTTTGCCGGTGCCAAAAGTGCTAGCACCAGGGCAAAGTAAAAGGCACCGGGAAAGGCACCGGCCAAGGCTTCATGTGCTGTGCAATTTTGTCCATAGTATGTGTTTATTCATATTTCAAAAAACAGCGATATATTTACCCAACCGTTTTTGCCTATTTTTTTAAACCTCCCATCAAATAAATATACCTACTGTGAAATCCATTACACCCGATACGTGATCTGATGAGCTAATCTAAAAATTTTGTTGAATTTTAAATCATTTTTATATTTTATATTTATCTTGCTTTTTGTTCAAAATTTGTTGTCAGTTTATGACAGAGATAGTTCCAGTCTCTGTACAGCAACGACTCCGATCAGTAGACAATAGTGGCTATGGACATTGTAATGAATTAAATATTTTAACTTTTCATTTGTAATCATTGTAATTGCTTCATAAAAGTGATTGCCACATCATTCTGACTATTTTAAGTGCTCAACCATCAAAATCGGTTGAAAATTCATGGAAATATGCACTTCAAAAGGTGAGACCACTGAGAAACTGCCCGATATTTACTTCAGAAATTTCAGCCCGGTGCGGTGCCTTTCGGTGCTAGCACCGGCAACCCGCCGGTGCCCTTCGGTGCCGGTGCCATTTTTTCCAAAAGGCACCGGTGCCGGTGCGGTGCGGTGCCATTTTCTGGCCGGTGCCCCAGGGTGCCAGGTGCCCTTTTCATGCGTTGGCAAAGGTGCCGGTGCGGTGCGGTGCCATTTTTCCCGGTGCCTTTAACATCACTAGTTGTCACACGTGATTTGTAAAACTCATGAATGAGCTTTGAACGTGTTTGAGTTTTCCACAATGAGTCATTTTTGATCTCCGTCAACTGTAGTTGATGGGCACTTCCTTGTAGAAAACTCAAATGCGTTCTAAGCTAATTTGTGAGTTTTTGAAATTTCGTGTGAAAACTAGTGTGTGCATGCACATTACCACAAAACCAATAAAAACAACCCCATATGTTTGTTTGTATGTAAAATTACATGTTTGCACAGAAAAATTGCAACATAAATAGTGAACCAGAACTGAAAATTTTGGCAGCCATCTAAATAAAAGAAACAATTTTCAATGATAGAATTTTTTGAAAAATGTGTTGTTATGCTTAAAAAAAGCTCTGGCCACACCTAGCCAGAATTACAAAGAGAGACTGCACAGAATTCTTAAAGTGCCCATCAACTATTGAGGAAGGTTGAACCAAACCACAATGCAAGGGAACAGGCTGTTGGATATTGTCCACGCTAGGGATGGCTGGGTTTTTTTCTCCAAAGGTTTGAAAAACTTTTTAAAGAAACAAAACCATTTTTTAAGAAAACATCAGCCACAATTTTTAATAGTTATGCACTAGGTATTTTGCAATTTTTTGCAATGCGCTATCTCACAATACACATTACATTTAGGGTTCAAACTGGACCAGTTTTTTGGACTGGGACCGGGACCAGAAATTTCCGGGACTGGGACTGGGACCGCGACTGGCTTTTTTCAATTGTCCGGAACGGGACCAAGAATGGGAATGGGGCGTCCGGCCTGGGACCGGGACCACCTCAGTCCCAGAAATTTGCCAAACCATGTACCAGGACCGCAGTCCCATTTGAACCCTATGGTATGTACTATCCAGTCAATGTTGTTACACAATTCCATTCTCAATGTATTAGCCTTTCCTTATAACATTATTCAAGACTATTCCATGCCCAGCTACACTTGAAGTCATGAACATTTAATGAAAAGCAATGTATATGTACTGACACCTGTCTAATATAGCTGTACGTGACCTCATAACCATATTTTGGTGCCTTAAAAAACGTTTTTTTTCATCCTTTGTCAACGCAACACTATTGATTCTATAATGCCTTCCTAACTAGCTGAACTCCTTCACATTTTGATTTGTTATGGGCCAAATCGAATGTCATTTTCAAATTCCAGTGTGAAATTCCGGTTCTGTTTTCAAACCCTACCCCATCCTGACATTAACACGCTGTAAATGTACTGCTGCGTAGGGTTCGGTTTGGTAGGCACTCATATTTGATGAAATATTCCTTAATTTCGTGAACCTTTAGATCAATAATTCTATTTAAATTCAAAGTGGTATAATAACTTTTTTGTCGTCAACACATGATATTTGAGCCAAAAATATACTTTTCTTAACAAAAATCGTTTTGGGGGGCCTTTGAGAATATTTGGGGGACCTCTATTTTTCAAAAATTTCGTCCATTCACAATGTGATAAGTGCTGGATACCAGAAATTCGACACGACACACCGACCTTTTGGTATATAAATAGGTATACTCGGCGGACAGCACACCTAGTATGAAAAACTACCATAATTTTATGAATGAAATCTCGTGATAAATTTCGTAATTAATTTTTCCACAGTGAAAACGAAACATCGTGATGAAAAACTGTATAATTTCTGGTTCATTATTCAGATGGGTTATGGTAGGTATTCATACTAAGTGTGATGTCCGCCGAGTATAGTAAACACCGCTACTCGTCGCCCTCAAAAATTGTCAACTCAAACATCAACCAATCGACAACCCGCGGACCCCATCCAAACTTATCGACATTCATTCCCAACCCTACAAAAGCGCAGTGCACATCGGAGGTCTGCGCGTGCGGCTGATGATACAGTCGGGGCGCAAAACACACAGCCGCGCACAAATTGCTGTGTCCTTCCGTTCCCGCGCGCGCGCGAAAACCGACCAACTTGTGAAATACTGCCGGACAAACTCGGCTA
Organism: Sphaerolaimus hirsutus; assembly: GCA_964036195.1. NCBI lineage: Eukaryota > Metazoa > Nematoda > Chromadorea > Monhysterida > Sphaerolaimidae > Sphaerolaimus > Sphaerolaimus hirsutus. Next base: position 16,291,951 of record OZ038456.1, read on the forward strand.
TGTGGGGGGGGGGGGGGTTAGTGTGTCAAGTGCAGTGCATATTTTGAGGTTTTTAAAATTTAATTTTTTGCGCATTAGTACTTCCAACTTCACAAAATTATTGTGAGGACTTAATTATCATGGTTAAAAAGCTAATGTGAATTGTGATTAGGATTTTTATTTGAAAAAAACATGCTTTTAATTCATTTTTGATTTTAGTATGTTAAATTAAAACAGCGTGCTTCGACTAGCGATGGAAAAAATATTTTTTACGATCTTATCTTTAAAAAAGACATTTAAAAAAAGACATTTTTTAAAAAGTTCCCAAATATGGTTATGAGTACCAGTACTTTGTCAAGTTAAATATAGCCTTAGAATGGCTGTGGAGCCATGGGATAGCATTAGTAGTGGTGATTTATGTCAAAAATATCTGTTTTATATCCACTTGTTACATATATCGTCTTTTGTCGAATGTTCGTGAATTCAACAGAAGTTTGGCGTGGAAGTGTTTAACTTAGGTTACAATAGAAAGTTAATAAATTGGCAGTGATGTTTCACACTGTACAAGTATGTGGGGGCATATTGGATGGATACTATATACTACAGTAACATATCATGGCTTATCTCCACCTATACAATTTCGAGAGAACTGCACGCTAAGGATGCTTCAATGCAAAAGACAGGAGGCACAATCACAGGCCTCAGTGTGCCCGATTCGTGTGTGTTTTTGCACACAATGCAGTCACTATTTATTAGTACAAATGCCCTTTACAAACACGATCCACAATCTTGACAAACAGGGTTAGTAGATGGCAAAGTTGCTTCCCAAGAATGCAATTGCACATGTATAGGGGGTTGACTTGAGTTTTTAGGGGCTGAGTTTACAATTCAGGGTTGAGTTGATGGGTGTTGATAAATTAGGGTTGAGTTGACAGAAGTTTAAAGATAAGGGGCTGTTGACACAAGTTGAAAAATTAGAGGCTGAGTTTATGGGAGTTGAGTTGATGGGTGTTTGCCAAATTAGGGGCTGAGTTTATGGGAGTTAACAATAACATTACCATAATCCTTAAGTGAGGCCCCCGGGGCTAAAAAATATAAATTGTGATATAATGCATTTGTGGGTTACTGATTACAATGATTTGAAATATGCACTCCATTCTAACAGTACATTACGATAACCCTGAAATTGAACCCAAAATGGGGCCAAAATTTTCAAATTGTGAAATGATGCATTGTGGGTTTCTAATTGCACTGATTTGATATATAATGCACTCCATTTTGACACTACATTACCATAACCCTGAAAATGAACCACTGGGGCCAAAAACTTTCAATTTGTGAAATGATGCATTTTTGGGTTTCTGGTTGCACTGATTTCAAATTTAGGTTTCTGATTGCACTGATTTGATATATGCACTCCATTGACACTACATTACCATAACCCGAAAAATGAACCCATGGGGCCAAATACTTTCAATTTGAGAAATGATGCATTTTCAGGTTTCTGATTGCACTCATTTGAAATATGCACTTCATTTTGACACTACATTACCATAACCCTGAAAATGAACCACTGGGGCCAAAAAATTTCAATTTGTGAAATGATGCATTTTTGGGTTTCTGATTGCACTGATTTCAAATTTGGGTTTCTGATTGCACTGATTTGATATATGCACTCCATTTTGACACTACATTACCATAACCCTCAAAATGGACCCATGGGGTTAAATACTTTCAATTTGAGAAATGATGCATTTTCGGGTTTCTGATTGCACTCATCTGAAATATGCACTTCATTTTGACACTACATTACCATAACCCTAAAATGAACCCCCTGGGCCAAAAACTTTCAAATCATAAAATGATGGATTTGTGAGTTTCTGAGTGTAGTGATTTCAAATATGCCCAGGGCTTAAAAAATTAGAAATTGTGAAATGATTCAATGTGGGTTTCTAATTGCACTGATTTGAAATATGCACTCCGTTTTGACACTACATAACCCTGAAAACTACATAACCATAACCCTGAAAATGAACCTCTGGAGCCAAAAACTTTCAATTTGTGAAATCATTCATTTTTGGGTTTCTGATTGCACTGATTTCAAATTTGGGTCTATGATTGCACCAATTTGATATATGCACTCCATTTTGACACTACATTACCATAACCTTAAAAATGAACCCATGGGGCCAAATACTTTCAATTTGAGAAATGATGCATTTTTGGGTTTCTGATAGCACTCATTTGAAATATGCACTTCATTTTGACACTACATTACCATAACCCTAAAAATGAACCCCCTGGGCCAAAAACTTTCAAACCATAAAATGATGGATTTGTGGGTTTCAGAGTGTAGCTATTTCAAATATGCCCAGGGCTTAAAAAATTAGAAATTGTGAAATGATTCGATGTGGGTTTCTAATTGCACTGATTTGAAATATGCAATCCATTTTGACACTACATAACCCTGAAAACTACATAACCATAACCCTGAAAATGAACCTCTGGAGCCAAAAACTTTCAATTTGTGAAATCATTCATTTTCAGGTTTCTGATTGCACTCATTTGAAATATGCACTTCATTTTGACACTACATTACCATAACCATAAAAATGAACCCCCTAAGCCAAAAACTTTCAAATCATAAAATGATGCATTTGTGGGTTTCTGATTGTAGCGATTTCAAATATGCACTCCATTTTGACACTACATTACTAAAACTCTGAAATTGAACCCCTAGACCCAAAAATTTCTATTTGTAAAATGATGCATTTTGCAGGTTTCTTATTGCACTGATTTGAAATGACTCAATTTCAACTCTACATTACTGTAAGCCTTAAATTGAACCCATGGGGCTAATAAATTAGAAATTGTGAAATGATGCATTTGTGGCTTTTTGATTGCCTTGATTTGAAATATGCACTTCATTTTGACACTACATTACCATAACCCTGAAAATGAACCCCCAGGGCCAAAAATTTTCAAATCATAAAATGATGTGTTTGTGGGTTTCTGATTGTAGCGATTTCAAATATGCACTCCATTTTGACACCACATTACTAAAACCCTGATAATGAACCCCTGGGCACAAAAACTTTCAATTTGTGAAATGGTGCGTTTGTGGGTTTTTTATTGCAGTGATTTGAGATGTGCACTCCATTTCTACTCTACATTACCATAACCTTTTAAGTCTAACCCTTGGGGCTAAAAAATTGAAAATTGTGAATTGATGCATTTGTGGATTGATGATAGTGATTTTTTGAAATATTCATACCATTTTCACACTACATTACCATAAACCTGAAAATGAGTTTACGGGAGTTTCCAAATTAGGGGCTGAGTTTATGGGAGTTTCCAAATTAGGGGCTGATTTTAAGGGAGTTTCCAAATTAGGGGCTGAGTTTATGGGAGTTTCTAAATTAGGGGCTGAGTTTATTGCAGTATCCAAATTAGGGCTGAGTTTACAGCAGTTTCCAAATTATGGGTTGAGTTTACAGGAGTTTCCAAAATTGGGGGCTGAGTTTATGGGAGTTTTCAAATTAGAGGCTGAGTTTATGGGAGCTTACAAATAAGTGGCTGAGTTTATGGGAGTTTGCAAGTTAGGGGCTGAGTTTACAAGAGTTTGCAAGTTAGGGGCTGAGTTTATAGGAGTTTCCAAATTAGGGGCTGAGTTTACAGGAGTTTCCAAACTAGGGGCTGTGTTTACAGGATTTAGAGGGGGTCCCCATGAGGTGCCATTTTTGGGGGGTCTCCAGGGGGTGCCATTTTCTGGAGGTATATATGGGGGCGCCATTTCAAGGGGGTCCACATAGGGTGCCATTTTTTGGGTGGTCCCCAGGGGTGCCATTTTTTGGTGGTCCTCAGGGGGGTGCTATATTTTTTTTTTGCAGGGGGGTCCTAAGGGGGTGCCATTTTGGGGTGGTCCCCAGGGGGTGCCATTTTTGGAGAGTCCCCAGGGGGAGCCAACTTTGGGTGGGTCCCCAGGGGGTGCCATTTTTGTGGGGGTTCCTAGGGGGTGCCATGTTTGGGGGGTCCCCAGGGGGTGCTATTTTGGGGGGTCCCAAGGGGGTGCCATTTTTGGGGGGTCCCTAAGGGGTGCCATTTTTTGGTGGTCCTCAGGGGGTGCCATATTTGTGGGGCCCTAGGGGGTCTCATTTTTGGGCAGTTCCCAGGGGGTGCCACTTTTGGGGGGTTCCCCAGGGGGTGCCATTTGGAGGGGGGTCCCCATTGGGGTGTCAGTTTTTGCAAGCCTCTGAGTAGTGGGTACCTATAGCACAAGGACGTATCCAGGGGGGGGGGGCAGGGGGGGCTGCAGCCCCCCCCGTTCCCGGGGTGAGACCAAAAAAATCGCGGGAAATGCGACTTCTCCTATACATTTTTCACGTTTTGTGCAAAAATTTTGCGCGCAAGCGCGCATTCACCCCCTCAAATATATATTTATCAGTGGATCGGTCCCCTTAGGCACAAATCCTTAAAATTTCTGTCAAAAATGTGCCCGTCGGCGTATATGTACGTATATTTACATACATATACAGTGGTTTCAGGCACTGGCGCCAGCGCCAATGACGCCATGGCGTGGCGCCTACGAATGGCGCCAGCGCCATGGCGCTATTTCGTCACTATATGGGCAAAATTTTAGGGGGGGGGGGCTGAGCCCCCCCCGCTCGCCGGGCTCCGTAAACAAGCAGCCCCCCCGCTCAAAAATCCTGGATACGTCCCTGTTATAGCAGGATTCTCTCCAACCTTCAGTTGGGTTTTGTGGTTCTCTACAAATAATACCACAAGGATTTACAAACACAAAAAGAACAGCAAAGCACAAATGTAACCAATTGAAGATTACAACAAAGTTTGACACCTTGCAAAAACCACACTATCATATCACAAAACCTATACCACACAGAATGCACACTGCACACCATCATACCAAATCGCAAACTGTCCACATTTTACTACCGAGTTTCATGCCCAACCATTTTACAGTTAACAGTTTTACATTTTACAAACCAAGTTTACAAAAATCCATTCCAAAACATTGCATCTTTGGTATTGGTCTTGTTATTGTTGGTACATTACATACTGCATTTCAAAACACATGCCTAGCATGTGGGCAAACTTAACTAAAGTATCATATTTTCTCCAATGGTATTTATTGTAGAGAACCACAAAACCCGACCGAAGGTCGGAGAGAATCCTGCTAGTTGTAACACAATAGCATGAACAACTGGAAGCTTTTACACTAAATATGGCTCGAAACCAATGAAAAACAAAACCAATGGTAATGTGTACGTGTAATTGTGTGCTTGCAAGTTGCAAAAACTGCAAAATACCTAGTCAGAGGTTTAGTAGAGGGGGGTGGATCGCCCCCCCCCCCAAATCCAAGGACGTATCCAGGGAGGGACGGGGGGGGCTGCAGCCCCCCCCCTTCCCGGGGTGAGACCTAAAAAGTCCCGGAAAATGCAACTTTTCCTAATATTTTTCAATGTTTCTTAAAAATTTTGCGCGCAAGCGCGCAATTTCTTCCCCATGCATGGTATTTTCAGCGGATCGGTCCCTGTAAACCAATATACTTGGAAATGCACACATATTTGCGACTTTTGCTGTATATGTATTAGGGTTCAAACGATATCACTTTTCGATATCGATATTCGATATTCGATATTTTTTCAACATTTTCGATATCGATATTCGATATTCGATATTTTTTCAACATTTTCGATATCGATATTCGATACAATATGGACCCTCGATATCGATATTCGATATTCGATACTAAAAAATGGTCGATATCCGATATCGATATTTCGATATTTTCGATATTCGATATTTAGCTTTTGGTATAGCAAGGCATATTTCAAGCAACATATTGTATTTTCATATGGTTGCAAACATGGTTGATTATCTCTAAACTGAAAAGTACAATTGATTTTAACAAGGTTTACGATGGTCAGAATGAGAAAATCGAAGAAAAAACATGACGAATCAAATTGTATCAGACAAACAAAAATTGGTAGATATTACAATTCATACTTATAACCCAATTGTTTAAGGGCATGTTGCAAAAAAGGAGCAATCAGCATTTTCTGGCTTCAAATTTGAGGTAGGTAGTTCAGTAGGTATGTGGCCAAACAAAATACAAGAAATGCGGAGTAAGCACTCCAACAAAGATGACATAAAATACTTTACTTTTACTTATCAACTTAGATACTATAAGCAAATCAAATTAATCACAAATCAAAACAAAAATAATAACTTAATTAAGGACATTATACAGCTTCGATATATCGAAAATATGGTCGATATTCGATATCGATATTCGATATTTTTTCAAAATTTTCGATATCGATATTTTTTCAAAATTTTCGATATCGATATTCGATATCAAAAAATGGTCGATATCCGATATTCGATATTCGATACGATATATCGTTTGAACCCTAATATGTATGCATATTTACATACATATAAAGCGGTTCCTGGCGCTGGCGCCAACGCCAATAGCGCCATGGCGTGGCGCCTTTGTATGGCGCCAGCGCCAAAACACCTTTCCGCCCCTATATAGGGAAAAATTCCCCGTTCGCCGGCCCCCGTAAACAAGCAGCCCCCCCCCGCTCAAAAATCCTGGATACGTCCCTGCCCAAATCCGCAAGCTATCTATCTATCACGGAGCCAAAAAATTGTTATCTATCCCCAAAATCGGCCCCAAAATAGGATACCCCTACTGAGAACTGTTAACAGAAAGCTGCTGTGCGCATTTTATACCACTCCTCCAAGTGTTTTAGACATTTTTGCGAAACATTTCATTTTTGCGAAACATTTGCGAAACAAGGGATAACAATCAATGCAAAAAAATTTCCCAAAATCCCGATCCTGATCCCAAGATCGTAATCCTGATACCGACACCCCGATCCCAATCCCTAAAACCCAATAAAAATCTCAATCCAGAAGTCAATTCCCATTTGATCCCTACCCCTACTAGACCCGTGATTTCACATACTGTATTACCTCGAATTACCCCCCCCCTCGAATTAACCCCCCCCCCTTAAAATGGACTGGGGAAATAATAAACCCTCCCCCTCGAATGATGTACATCATATATGCAATGTACAGCAGGTTTAGTAGGGGGGTTGGGGGGGGGGGTTACCCCCCCCCCCCCCGAATCCGCCAGCTATCTATCTATCCCGGAGGCCCGCTCAGCTATCTATCTATCCCGGAGGCCCGCTCAGCTATCTATCTATCCCGGAGGCAAATTTTTTGGCTATCTATGGCGCCACACACGCTGGATGTCAACTGTTTCGGTGTCAACTCGATTTTAGTTCAATTTAGGTCGCAGGACGATTTTCAAGTAAACGTGCAGCAAAGTCTAATAGGAATTTATATTGTTATGTGCTTTTGAACATAATTTCGCAGTCCATAAACTAAAAATTTATGAAAAACTGTTGGACCAGTTGACATCCGGATGTCAACTGGGCTGACCGTTTTTCATAAATTTTGTGTTTATGGGCTGCGAACCCATGTTCAAATTGAACTAAAAAAGAGTTGACATCGAAACAGTTGACATCCAACATGTGTGGCACCTATCCCCCAAATCGTCCAATTTTTAAGAAATTTTGGCCCAATTTTCGCTTTAAATTGCTAATTTTCATACCTTTTGATAGTTTTTCACCTTCAAAATTCGAATTCACGTCCCTTATTGCCTATTTTCAGCGATTTTTTTTACTATATGTACTTATAGACCTATTCCTAGCTGTTTTTCACCTACTTTGAGCGATTTTCCCCAGTTTTTTCCGTCTATACGTTGGAAAAGCCTATATATTGAATCCCCGCCAACCCCCCCCCCCAAAAAAAATTTTTTTTCACCTATCTATCCCTCCGGAGGAGCGATTCACTATCTATATGAACCCCCGCCAGGGTCAAAATCTACTAAACCCCTGATGTACATGATGTACTTATTACTGCTAATTTGCATTGCAGCTACACATAGACTAGTTTGTGTAGCTATAAACGTTTTTAAGTCCAAATATATCCTGTTTGGACACATTTATTACTTGTTTTGGGCACCAAATGCCTACTATTTACTACGATCCTTACGCAAATTTCTGACGAAATAATAACCCCGCCTCGAATACCCCCCCCCCCCGAATTAACCCCCTCAAATTTTGCCAGCGAAATAATAAACCCCCATGGGGTTATTTCGAGGTAATACGGTACATATGCAACAGCCCTTCACACCAATGCCAATGGCACCATGGCACAGCACCTGTGAAAGGCACCATGCCCCAATTCAATCAATGTGTGGGTAGGGTTGGCTGATGTTTTTTTAAACGTTTTTTTTGTTAAAAAACGTTGTTTTTTTTTAAAAACATGACGTCCGAAATGTTTGTTTTTTTAAACATCGGCCGAAATTTTTAGTACTAAGCACTAGGTATTTTGCAAAATTTTTGCGCGCAAGCGCGCAATTTCACACACAAATTGACATTGGTGGTTGTTTTCATTGGTTTTGTGGCATTTTGAGTATCAAAGTATCCATTTATATGTGCTACCATAGGTTAATAAGCCGTCATATGTTGCTGTACTATATAATATTGAGGTAATGTGCAGTCATGTACCTCCACAGTGTGTAACTTCACTCCCAAAGTGACAACCTCCTTTTATAACCTTGTTTGATCACTATTCCGTGCCAAACTTTACCTGTAGTCATGAACATTTGACTATAAGGCGATATACAAACGATATGTCGACGAAAAATGGATATTTTTGACACAAATCACCACTTATAACGCTATCCCATGGCTCCACAGCCATTATATGGTCATATATAACATCACAGAGTATTGCCACTGTCTGATATACCTATATATGTTGACACAAGGTCATATCTGGGAGCTTTTAAAAAAAAACGTTTTTTATTATAAAAAAAAGTTTTTTATTTTAAAAAACGTTGTTTTTTTTAAAAAACATCGAGTTAAAAAAAGGGTTTTTTTTCCAACCCTGTGTGGGTACAAATTTAGGGGGTTTGATCCAAAGATAACAACGTTTTTACCAAAGTGGCATCATATGCGGGTTTATATATCCACTTACGAATAAGGTTCATTGCGTCACAGACACTTTATTGCATTTTTTAATTTGACAGAAGAAAAACCATAACACTACCTCAAAAATTTCCCTTCAACATAATCTATATATTATATGTAAAGTACATCGTGGAGACAAAAAGTGGAAAATAATGTGTAAAAACCATCAATGGAAAAAAACAAACGACAAAAATATTAATAAAAGAAACTTTGGGTATAAATAAATCCACTTAATAAGATCCCCTATCTCACATAAAAAGCCACTAAGTGCAAGCTTTCACTTCATTTATTAAAATAGGTACACACAGATCGAAACTGTACTAGCTGCAGTGATGCACAGTCTAAATTGAAGTAGCCTGCTATACAGTGCACAGACACTATCTACCTGAAAACAGTGATCAGAGTACAGGGTGTGTGACATCAGAATGTGCATTTGAAATGGCTATCACATGAGCATTTTTGAAAATTTCTTTTTCTATTCTTCTAATTTTTCTAACCTAGCTAACCACAGATAAGCAATTTACTATAAATAATCATATGAACGCTGACCAAGTTCCAAATTTACTTGTATTGTCTTTTTTGAAAAATAACTAAACCGCAGGGTCAGACAGCTCAGACACTACTAGGGGCAGCCCGATGACCTGTAAAGTATAAAGGAAAGTGTCAAATGTCATGTAAAACAAAAAGGAAATATATTCTTACTGAACTTTGCATGACAATTGACACTTTGCCTGACACTTTGCATGACAATTGACATTTTGCCTGACACTTTGCATGACAATTGACAAATTTGCATGAAATTTTACATTGACATTTGACACTTGACTTAACACTTCACAAGGCTTGGGATTGGCGCCTGGCCGGCATGCGAAAGTGTGCAAAATTGATACCTGAAATTAGTACACATCTTAGATGCGTACCAATTGCAGGCATCAATGAACTGTGCATGCGCAGTTCACATTGGCAGCATGCCAACGTGTACTAGTGCATGCATCGGACGTAAAATAACGAACATTTGCTGCTGCTAAAACGTTTTAAAGTTACTTCTGCTCATTACTTTTCGAGTGTCGTGAGCATTAGTTATTGTTGGCACGCTGCCAAGTCTGTCAGTAGCAATTCACTTGAGCGGGGAAATTCGAACGCACGAAGCTCAGTTCGATCACCCCGTAAAACGTATACACAGAAACAAACGCACCGTACTCACGCATTGCGGTGCACATGCACACGCGGGGCGCATCATGCAAAGCAGCGAGATGGATCAAGGAAAAACACACATACACACATGCGCACGCTCGGGGCGCTAGGGATATGTCACTGTCGCAATTACATACCTACATATATACAAGTGGATATGGGCCCACATTCAATTAGAACGTAAGGCGCGCGTAAGGCGCCCGACATGCCGGTGAGCGAATGAAATTGCGCGCGGATGCGCGCCCTACGTTCTAATTGAATTTCGGCTCTGGGAGCTGCGGATATGTCAGTGTCGCTATTACCCAAGTACATACCGTAAATACATAATCACTGCATCAATACATAAGTGGATGTGGCTTACAGCCACGGGAAACACGCTCGGCACAGGGTTATCAGTGTTTTCTGTTTGTTTTGATGCCGCAATTTTCAGATGTAAAAAATCTGCTTCTCCATATGTGATGTGACAATCAAAGATGGCAAAAACACATTTAATACGGAAACTAGTTTCCGTGTTTTTGTTTAACACGGAAACACGGAAACTCGACAATTTGAAAAACACGGAGACTCAAATGAGTTTTTTAGGAGAACACGGAAACACAGAAAATACATCAATGTTTTTGAGGGGTTTTTTCAGGCACATGATTTGAACGGGCCTGTGCCTCTGTGCATGTTTACCCGCTGTGCATGTCAGGATTTTGACCCTCCAGGGGGTTGGGTAGTTAGCTAATCACTCCTCTGGAGGGATAGATAGCTGGAAAAAAAATTTTGGACGGTTTGGGGGTTCGCAAGGGTTCAATATATAGGGGTTTTTCATGATGTAGAAAAAAGGTAGAAAAATCGCTATAAATAGGTGTAAAAATACTAAAAATGGGCATACAAGCACATATTCTACAAAAAATAGCTGAAAATAGACAATCAAACACTAGTGATTTTGAACGTGAAAATCTGTAAAAAATGTGAAAATTAACGATTTTGAGTGAAAATTAGGGTCTCCATGCACACCGGGTTAACATGCACAGAAGGCCTCAGTCGATTTTTGAACTGAACAATGTGATTATGTGCATAGATAAGGTACCTATGCATGTATGTACATATAAAATGTAAATGCGTACATTAGGTATCGAAGTTTAACTATGAAATAAGTATCCAAACGTGAATACGATATATTCTTGAATACGACACCCCTTGAAAAACTCCCCCTCCAAAACTTCTGACAAAATAATCAGACCTCCCCTGAGGTCTGATTCGAATACCTATTCATTTTTGAAAAACCCAAAATACGGATAAAGTGTTTGTTTTTCTGAGAACTTACCCATCGTTGGTGACAACAAGCCATTTGTCGCTGTGTTTTTAAAAAACACACCATGTAAGCTTCAAGGCCAGCTATTTATGTTCGTACAGATAGACCACGGCAACTCCGCAACTCCGAGCTGGATAACGTTTTGAACATATAAAAAATCGAAATAGGTGACTGTAATCGTGCTTAAAGATGACCACGCTTTTTTAAACCGCTTTTTAAAAGCGCAAGGACCCAGCACTTTTTAAAAAGAGTGTTGTCAAAAAAATTCCTTTCGGCATACAAGCATTCAGTAATTAGCTGTCGTGGTTTGTCCTAGTTAGTGAGTTTTTCAATGGCCCCGCTTTTTCAAAAGCGCATATTTAAATTCTTCAACAAAATGTCAAGACATTTCTGAATTGTTCCAAATATGGCTGAGTCAACATATACAGGTGTATCAGTCGAGTGACAGTACTTTGTGTGGTTATACATAGCTGTGGCTGTGGAGCCATGGGATAGAATTAAAAGTGGTGATTTCATCCAAAAAAATCCACGGTTTTACCAAGTAAATATTTACATTAGTAAAAAAAATTGCCATCGTTTTTTAAAAGCAGTTGAAAAAAGCGCTGGCCATCCCTACTCCCAGTATAGCATATGGTGAACAGTAAGTCTGGTGAAGGGTGATATAGATACATCACAATTCAGCACAAAAATTTTAAAGCAGAAATAAGTTCTTCAATCAAAACGTCTTATATTAAGAAATAAACCTGATTTGTGACCACAATAGGCAAGGGCACTTTAAAACAATTACAACAAAAAAATCTTAAAACAGTTGGCAACATCTAAAGAACGTTTTTCCAATTGTTTCAAACATGCACTTCAAATGACACAAACAAATCTGGCGCCATTTCGTTCGGCGCACATAGACATCCTGGCGGACTGTAATTGGATATAAATGCAGGCACTGAAATTTGCATGCACCCGAGGGGGAAAACCGCGGCTCCGGGAAGCTCCCTGCCAAGTGGCAAGTGCTTTGAGATGCCCTGTAGACATCTTGACACAAGGATTTGGACAATAGTCATATGAAAGGGGACTTTACGCATGCTCGTTGGTTCCAGTTGGATGTTTGGCACTCATAATGACAGTAAAAATGCACATTTAATTGCTAAAAATTCCATGCACTGAAAAATTGTTGTACCGACCCGACAAATCCATTATCGCGGACATGAATATCCCTGGCAGATGTCCAGCGGATTACGGCAGCATGTTAGAATGCAGGGTTGAGGGGTTCGATGACTCTGCGATTATTAACGATTAAATTTAAGTGACAATTTTTAAGTGACACTCATAGCAGAAAGTAGAAATTTCAATGACGCATTTCTTTAAAACCTTTTTTATGATAGGTAACCCTCTCCGGAACTTCTATAAAGCTTTTTGGAAACTTCAAAATGCGATTTTGAAAAATCGAAAATATTTTTAATTTAATTTAAATGCAAAAAAATCCACAACCACGGTTCTTCTATTTTGAAGCGATTCGTTTGTATTTATCCAAATGATACCGCCGGCAACGATCACGTTTTTCAAAAAAAAATACGAGGGATCTGACAATATTATTTCTCGGTTAAATCAGTTCCGAATACTGACAAGTAAACAAAATTTTACGACAAACGTCGCAAATTCGACACGAACCATCGAAAGTTGAAAAATTGGACGAGTGCCAAAAATAATCCGGCCAACGCAACCGAACCAGATAAACCTCGAGCATACTGCAATTAATGTTCACATTAATACGACGGGTAACAATTGAGCAAAGAATAGGCATTAATAGAACTGAAGGAATCACACGGGACAAAACTTTCAAATTTTATTTTATTTTGAAATAAAGTTGACACTCGTTCCAATCAGTGTCAACTGGCTAACAGTTTACCGTACCAACTCAAAATTTTATGTACAGGCCCCGTTTCAAGTTTAGTTTTTCATGTCCAAGACGAGAAAGAGACGTAACACACTCCGTGGTTTATAAAAATTAGAATATTCTCTGTGGATTCGTTTGAAATTTATTTCCCTGGCAACTGTCCAAAAAGTAAGTTAGGTTATTAAATTGTAACACTTCCAATTTCGAAATAGGTACCTAAATACTTACAGCCAACGACGGGTAAGTTCTCCAGAGAAAAACACTTTCTGTGTTTTGAGTTTTTCAAAAATGAATACCTGTGTTTTGAGGGGGGTTTACGGAAAAAAACTTGAGTAACTCTGTTTTTATTTATGTTTTTTTTTGGTACTTGAGTTTTTCTATTACAGCATTTTGATGTGAAAACAGCGGTCTTCTTATCAAATATCGGTTTTGCACATGTTTTGACCCAACATAACATCTGCATATTCATTCAAGCGTACACAAAAATGTCCACAACAAGCACATCCACCACACAACATCGGCATAAACAAACTGTCGAACAAACAACAATTTCGTTAATTGTAAATACAAGCTAGTCTCCAGGGGCAATCCCATGCCCTGTAGAGTCGAAACCAACAGGAGATGTAGACACCATCTTTTTATTTTGAGTGTTTGGATACTTGTCAATCATAGAATTAGGATACCTTTTATTCTACATAAATGCATACCTTATGTAAAATGTGCACATATTATACCTTATGTTGTTTACTCCAACTGAAATCGTGTTCCTTCAATCGATTTGATGAAAAACTCAAAAAGTGAGAATTTTGAGGGGGGGGGTTAAACGAGGGGGGCTTATTATTTCGCCAGAAATTTTTTGAAATCCCAGTACTGAATCGTTGTTTGTAACGTACACAGACGTAAAAAAATGCAACAAAAACCGCCATTTATAAGAGTCTATTGACTTGCATTTCCTCGAATTACCCCCAGGGGGTTTATTTTTTCAGAGTGAAAATTTTGAGAGAAAAACTTGAAAAATGCAACAATAACTAGGGTGTCAAATTTCCGTTTCCGTTTTCCGTTTCCGCCTTTCCGCAGGAAAATTTTTTACCTTTCCGTTTTCCGTTTTCCGGCAGCCGAAAAATTTTTACCTTTCCGTTTTCCGTTTTCCGGCAGCCGAAAAATTTTTACCTTTCCGTTTTCCGTTTTCCGGCAGCTGAAAATTTTTTACCTTTCCGTTTCCGTTTTTCCGGCCCATTTTTCCGTTTTCCGGCTGAAAAATTTTTACCTTTCCGTTTCCGTTTTACCAGGCCATTTTTCCATTTTCTGGCTCGATTTTCAGTTTTCTGGCATTTTTCCATTGTTTTTCCAATCTGTATTTATCTTCAATTGGCTCATCCCATTGTGTTGTTTTTGTCTCTTGGAGCAGCATTGACAACTGGGATTTCAGGGTCAATGAAACAGGTGCTGTGAACCCAATTGGGTCATATGCTGACACCAATAATTTATTCAAGTTTCGTCTGGTTGGTGTTGTGATGCTGTCAATTTGCAATTTTGGTGTTGATATTGCCAGCATGTCTGTTTGGTGATTTTATTTCATGCCCATTACTGCGACAATTTTATTCACCTTTGAACTCCTGTTGTTTTCTGCTATTTCATTCATGACTGATCTGGAGTTTGACAGCCATTCCCTCATGTTCATAGAACATTGGTTAAATAAAGCTTTGACTTTGTAATATAGTTCTAAAGCTTCAACTTCATTTGTGACACTCATGATGAAGTTATCGATGTAAATGTTGTTTATTATCATTGCCAACTGGTTTTGTTCCCCTTCATTGTCTTCATATTCATTCATGTTGTTTATTGTCACATTTAAATGGTATTTTATGACTGCTCCCAAAATTGCTGGGCTGCAGACAAGTCCAAACAGTACGCGTTTAAAACGAAGTACTATTAAGTTATTTTCAGTTACTGGTTTTGAGGCATCTTGCAGCCAGAAAAATCGTGTGTAGTCTCTCGCCTGTTCATGCAATCCTATTTGCAAAAATGCCTTTTCAATATCGGCAATTAATGCTAGATTGCCTGCCCTGAACCTCAGGAGTAGGCCCAGTGCTAATGGTGTTGTAATTGGTCCTCTAAAAAGGCACTCGTTGAAACTGGGCTTACCTGCCGACCCATTGTACACAATTCTGCATGATGTCGATTTGCCCGGCGTGATTACTGGCTGGTGTGGCAGGTAATCAATCCCCTTGTTGTCTGTTTTGTCGTCACAGATCTCAATTATTCCCTTTTCTAGTTGGTCGTCCAAAACTTTCCGGTATTGTTCGAATAAGTTTGGATCTTTGTTGAATCTTCTTATCAGTGATTTAAACCGCACCAAGGCTTCTGCTTTTCCCGTGGGCAGGTCACTGATACTCTCTTTATACGGCCAGTCAATATAGTATCGTTTGTTGTTGTCATTGAATTTTATGCTATTTATTATCATCTCCTCTGCAATGTTGTCATCAATTGCATAGGGGTCATCAGTGATTCCCACTGCTTCTAGACTGTGAAATTGTCGTAGTGTTTCCTTTCCTATGGCCACTATGGCTACTTTTTGATGATTTTTTGTTGGTTCAGTTAAGCTTGAACTACAAGTGAAGTTACACACATGATCCATAGTTGCAGAATGTACAGCTACCACAATCAAAGCCAAACAGGCAAACCTGCATGCAGGTTTTCCTTCTGCAAATTTGTCTATTACTGTGCTAATTTCACTTTATTTTTTTCCGTTTCCGTGAAAATTTTGCTTTCCGTTTTCCGTTTTCCGGCATTTCATTTTTCTGTTTTCCGTTTTCCGGCCGACAATTTTTTTTTACCTTTCCGTTTTCCGCTGAGTGAAATTTTTTTACCTTTCCGTTTTCCGTTTTCCGGCAGAAATTTTTTTTTTACCTTTCCGTTTTCCGTTTTCCGTAAAGTGAAAAAATTTTACCTTTCCGTTTTCCGTTTTCCGTAAAAAAATTTTTTTGACACCCTAACAATAACCACCATTTATAAGTTTTTACAGCCTTATATAAGGATGTAGATTTTATAAACGATGTCTAACGTAACACAGTAAGTGTTTTGAACGTCTGTTATGCATTTCCCGGACCACAAATTGATAGTGCCCACTTTGAGGGGGGTATTTCGAGGGGGGGGGTATTTTGAGGAAATACGGTAGATGGCATAACCACTGTTCTAACGTAACAATTCATTGTTTTTAACGTGTGTTTTGCATTGCCGGAATCAGAAACTGCAGTTTTGTCATGTACGTCCTCCGTACACTCAATTTCGGGGGGGGGGGTATTTTGAGGGGGGGGGGCGAATAAATTCATAGTGGCTAATTTGAGGGAAGTATTTCGAGACGGGGGTATTTCGAGAAAATACGGTAGTACTAAAAATAGCTGAAAATAGGCAGTTAGACACATGAATTAGTGATTTCGGAGGCCGGGGGTCGCATTATTGGAGGGATACACATTATAGTCACACAACCAAGGGGGTCGCACTATTGGAGGGGGGTCACAATAATAGAGAATTTACGGTGGTGATTTTGGAGGTCAGGGGTTGCATTATTGGAGGGGTTCGCATTGTATTTACTCACACAACGTGCCCAAAAGGGTTGCACTATTGGAGGGTGTCACAATAATGGAGAATTTACGGTAGCACGATACTTTAATCTTGCGCAAGTTGATTGATTTTTTTCAGGAACAATAAGCTGCATTACTCATGAACCAATGGGTATAATATTAAGGCTAATTTCATTTCACCACTGTATTCTAAATTGCAAAATGAGAGCGCAGCGTCATTCAATCAAGTGCTGCAAATTGAATTTTCTGTCATTCCTTTTCTCGTAAACAAGATACCTAAAATATTCAATAAGTTCCTTTTTAACATTGTCAGTACGTTTTATGGCTACAGCTTTTCCCCTTGCGTAAATTGTTGCGAAATCACAAAGTCAAACGTTTTATCATGGCAAACAGACAGAGGGCTGGATCAAATATCCAACGACCATATAAACTCCATTGACGGAAAATTTTCCGAAAAGAATAAATTCATAATAACCGGAGCATTTGTATATTTTTCACCATTTCATTTGGCAAATAGTCTCATATCGTCGATCTTTGTATTTAGATTACCGTATTTCCTCGAAATACCCCCCCCCCCCTCGAAATACCCCCCCCCCCTCAAAATGGGCACTATGAATTTGTGGTCCGGGAAATGCATAACAGACGTTCAAAACACTTACTGTGTTACGTTAGAACATCGTTTATACCATCTACATCTTTATATAAGGCTGTAAAAACTTATAAATGGTGGTTATTGTTGCATTTTTCAGGTTTTTCTCTCAAAATTTTCACTCTGAAAAAATAAACCCCCGGGGTAATTCGAGAAAATACGGTAATTTGTATTTAGATTAATCAGTTTTAAGTTCAGTTTTATTACCGTATTTCTTCTAATAGAACGGCATACCTGGTAGAAATTGACCCCGGCATAGTGCCAAAACACAATAACATATAATAATAAATGGACACCTAGAATGTTCAAATCATTCAAATAGATGTTAAATCTCAATTGATGCTCTGATAAACCCCTGCTCACCTCTCTTACAACCCTTCAAATATTTTCAAGAGAAACTTAAAAACTCGTGAATGGGGCAACTTTCATGGCTAAGTTGGGTATACACTTGTAGGGCAAATCATGCCCTACAAGTGTATATAGGTCACGTTTGTCAACTACTTCTCTGGTGCATGCTGTGTGCCAGAGAATTTTCTTTGTGCATTTATGGTTGCTCACCATGGTTACAACCCTGGCTTCTTTTCTGCTAGAATACTGATTTGTGAGGTTGAATTTTGAGCCAGTGGTCTTGAATGTGTCCCCTGGCACATTGTCAGTGCACACATTCAATTGAATTGCCACATGAGTGATTTCAGGTGTTTTTATTGGTGTGTTTTTGGCACACATTGTTGCTTTCATTACTGTGCCATTTTCATGCCATTGTGATGCCAAAAATGTAATTTACAGTCACCATCATGGCTAACCTGCTGAGCTTGGATCTGTGCAAGCAGGTTTTTGCCCTGCAACAGGATGGTAAAGGTTGTAAACATGGTCAATGACTTTTGCTGCTGATATCCATGGATTTTCCAGCAAGCTGCAGCCAGACAGGATTTAAAAAGTGGTTCACAAGACATCTGGCATTGTAGAAGAATGTTCAAGCTTCAAAATGAGTGCATGCACATGTGTAAATATGTTCACATGAAAATGAGTAAACTGACTTTGAAAATACTTTACTCCCAAAAATTGCACAATTAGTAGTAAATTGGCATGGTAAAAGGTAAAAAATTTTCAAAGTCAGTTTACTCATTTTTATGTGATCATATTTCCACCTGTGCAGGCGCTCATTTTGAAGGTTGAACATTCTTCTACAGTGCCAGATGTCTTGTGAACCACTTTTTAAATCATGACTGGCTGCAGCTTGCTGGAAAAGCCATGGATATCAGCAGCAAAAGTCATTGACCATGTTTACAACCTTTACCATCCTGTTGCAGGGCAAAAATCTGCTTGCACAGATCCAAACTCAGCAGGTTAGCCATGATGGTGACTGTAAATTACATCTTTGGCATCACAATGGCATGAAAATGGCACAGTAATGAAAACAACAATGAGTGCCAAAAACACACCAATAAAAACACCTGAAATCACTCATGTGGCAATTCAATTGAATGTGTGCACTGGCAATGTGCCAGCGGACACATTCAAGACCACTGGCTCAAAATTCAACCTCACAAATCAGTATTCTAGCAGAAAAGAAGCCAGGGTTGTAACCATGGTGAGCAACCATAAATGCACAAAGAAAATTCTCTGGCACACAGCATGCACCAGAGAAGTAGTTGACAAACATGACCTATATAACTTGTAGGGCATGATTTGCCCTACAAGTGTATACCCAACTTAGCCATGAAAGTTGCCCCATTCACGAGTTTTTAAGTTTCTCTTGAAAATATTTGAAGGGTTGTAAGAGAGGTGAGCAGGGGTTTATTAAGATGTTCCTCACGTTTGATGGGAAAATAATATGTTTAAATAAAAATTCATGTAATAAAATTGGTGAAAAAAATAGAACGGCAGACTCCAATAGAACGGCAGCCTCCAATAGTACTGCAGGTAAAAAAGTTGACGAAAAAAAAAGAACGGCGCTCTTCTATTAGAAGAAATACTGTATCTTCATTCACGTCTATTTTCTGCCAAAATGAGAGAAAAATGTATCAATCCCCTGGGTCCATGAAAAACTGATCATCTAAATGCACAGCGCTTCCGCTGGCATAAATTGCACAAAATGGAACTCGGTCAATATTGTGTCACTGTGCTTCCGTCCCGGTTTACCTACTTACTAGGTATTTACTCCAGCAACCTAAATACCGTATTTCTTCTAATAGAAGGGCGCTCTCCTGTTTCATCGACTTTTTTTGTCAATTTTAGTCCAAAATGTGTACCGTCTATTGGAGCCCACCCCCCCTTCTAATAGGAAAAATACGGTAGGTAGGTGCTCGTTGGCGCTACGCATGCTAGTTGACACTGTCTTTCACGTCAATTCAAATTTTAGTTTACGGGTCTCAGAAAAACGTTGAAATGCACTACACTTTATTGTCAACTTCATTTGGAACTATACGATAGACAGCGAGATTTGAAATATTTAATACAGCATGTTCTTGAAAAAGTCCCCCACCAATTTCCTATATTTCCTCGAATTGACCACTTGAGTTCACCCCCACGAAATACCACCGGACTTGAGTGAGCTAGGGAACAAAACTTCCTCTCGAAATAGGTACTACCTTTGCAGTTGCTTTGAGCACGAAAACAGCATGCTAATGGAACGTACATCCGATTATAACAGAGCCCTCAGCTCCCTTGGGAATTTTTGAGTTGAGTATGAACGGTGTTTGAAGTTCTTCTCGTCTGCAGAGTTGTTAAAAGTACTGAACTTTTGTCAAAAATTATCATAGAGTATTTTATTTTAGTTCACCTCAGAGTACAGAAAACGTAAAGATTTTTTCTACTTTAACGCTGTGTAATAGGTGAGTATTTTTTAAACATAAATACCTACCAGTATTTTTACAAAGGGAAAACATAAAAGCAAGAATTGTTTTCGATTTTGTACCTAGGAAGATGTAAAAATGAGTAAAAGAGAAAGTCATCGCTTTCCCTACCTATCGCAATTCGCAACTTCTATCCTTTCCGCAGCCATTTTCGCAGCCAATTCAACTCCTTTGAGTGGTTTTTGCTTTTTATGCACCCCATAAGAATTTTCTCAATTACATTTTCTGTCCTGGCGTACTTTCAAAAAGTACGCGAGTAAGTGAGTACCGGTTTTTTTTTGGGAGGAAACGTCAACGTTTTTATGCAGTACTCGAGTATATGTATTTATTGAGTAAACGTAAATACGTTTTAACAACTATGCTCATTTGACCATGGTAATGCAATGCATTTGTCATGCTTTCATGAGAGTGTTGACGAAATGAAAATCCCCCCACGAATACTCTCCCTTCGAACCATACTTCCCCTCAAATTTTGCTGCAAAAAATTACCCCTTCGGGAAATTTCAATGGTAATTGTGTGTTATTTCCTTGTTAGAATTTTTGACAGGGGAGTTGTTTAAAGCGTAGCTTTCACGGATTATATTGAACTATTAAAAAAAGTTGTCCTCTCATTCAATGATTCTGCATGATGTGCAGCTTCATTGTTTTCTTCATTTTATAAATATGGTTTGTGTCATTTACTTGAAATACAGGATATTATTTTTTCGACGGTAAATTTGTTGTAGTTCCTCTCACGGGAGATTAAATATACCTAAGCGAATACCTACCTACCTATACAGAAATTCTTGACAGAATTGATAGCATACCTAAATTGAATTGTTCCCGCTATAAGATGGCTTCAAATAATACAACAAATGCACGGATAAATTGTGATGCAGACCATAGTATAACTGATTTAATTCTTTGTCCCATCATCGGTACTTTCACAACTCTGATTAATTCCTGTGTTCTATTCATTGCATTCAAATATGTACACTTGGAGCAGAGGCCATACCAGGTAAATTTTTTTGCAATACTACAAAAAATTGACAAACTTTTTCCACAACTTTTTTATTTTTTACAGATATTGGTCATTGGAATGACAACAGTGGACATGTGCTATGGACTATTCTTTGTCACTTTTCACAATTACATTGGCATTTTGCCAGGTAAAACATCAAATTTGCTGAATGTGTGACTAGTTTCTGACACTTGGTGAACTGACGTTTTAAGTTAATTATTAGGATTGAACTAGGCTTCAACCTAGACCGAGGGTGTCTTCAGCCTGGTATTGGCCACAGTCCAAGAAAATATATCATCAGTTTCCGTCCCGGATAGTGGTGCAATATGCCATTTGCGGACGCCAAAGGGCAACATGGCATTTTCGCAGTGTTCTGTGTCCTGCTGACATTTTTAAAGGGCGCCATGGCACACTTAGGTTTCTAAGTTCCAGACACCTAAGTTATGTTCCCTTTTCCCTGGTGCAACCCCTTTTGATTCATTTGGCGCCAAAAGCATTGACGCCAGTGTAGTGCAACTAATGAAATGTGGTTGGTGCCCTGCCCATTTTGTGCGGCACCTGGCGCCGATCTTCAAATTTCATTTTCCTGTTTGATTTTTTCATCATAAGTGACGCCTCACCCCTGTGTATTTATGTAGGAGATAGGCGTCATTGGTCCATGCCAGAAAATGAAATTTCACGCTGTCTCACAAAAAAATTGATTAAATAGTATTAGTAGACTTCAATGTCTGTGTAATAACGTCAATCTCATTTGAACCCCAGTGGAAATGGAGTGATATGTCTTATTGAACATCAAACATAAGCCTTTTGATTTTTGAGATAAATACATAGGTACATAAATATTTGCACTTACTGACGATGGGAGAAAGACAATAAATAAACTTCTGAAAGAACTTCCAACAATACTAGCACCCTTTTCATTCACCACTTGTCATGGTCAGTGTACTCGGTTTTTGAATACAACCCAGGTGCAACTTGTGGTCCATATTATGTTTTTCTCTGGACTTGTCAAATGACATCAGTGGCTTTTCTTCTAATGCTAAATCTGTACAAAGTTTCCAGTCTTATTTGGCCGTTCAGGTTAGCCTCAGAGTTGATAGTGGCTAGGTATTTATATTCACTATGAAATACACATAAAACTGTGTACTGAGTAAATACTCATGGGTACAATACTTTTTTGATCCAGTACCCATCTGTGCACCTTTTCATGGGCACTGCATACTCAGGGAATTTCAGAGATTTTTACAGATGCACACATAAAGCCAAACAAGTTTTGGTGATATTTTTATTTATTTCACTGTATATTTACACAAAACTGATGATCAGGCATAGGCAGTTTGCTACATTCAAAACAATCAGCAAAGTTTCTGCTGGCTGCGTGACAACTACCATGGCAGTGGCAGTTTTCAGCTACTATGGTTTGTGAAAAAGTCATTACTGGGTGACAATTATTTTGTGACAAAATGATTTATTGTGACATAAAAGTTCATCACTGCAGGACCATTCAGAATAACTTATGATGGATGTCAAGCAATTTGTTTCAGGATCAATTTCTCTCCCCAAATTTACTGGCTTTTGGTCATAACATTTGCATACATAGTACCCGTCATTATTTCACTCATAATAAGTGCATACATACTGTTTGCTGCTCACAAGTGAGTGATATCTAGATAATGTTTTTACAATACATATTTGTCTCATTTCTTAATGAAATTTGATATCCAGCTTTCAATCAAGAAATTCAATGGCCAAAAGTCACAGTAATCATGGCAAATCTACATATTCAGATGTAAAACCTGGGCAGAAGCATCAGAGAAAAAATGTCTGTTTACTTTTAAATATTTTGCTTGATTCAATATCATCAAGAAAAGCAATTTTTCCATTCTTCTCAGTCTTGGTTCAAAAGAATTGTATTTGTGTTCAGTTCAACATTGTGGACTGGTTTCACATTCCTGCCATACAGAATTCTATATTTTTACTATTCAGCCTGCATCCAATTGATGGTGCAACTTGGAACAGGTAATTTATATTAAATATACCTAGGTAAATGTATGTGTACAACAAGTACATAAATATTTAAGGGTGAGTAATACACGTAAAATGCTAGCTCGCCAAGGCTGAGTGTGATTGTATAATTCTGCCATAAAGCCGGAATTACAGCTCAGCGGCGTTTGACGTGAAATGATGACGTCGTAAAATTGATTACATCAAAATAGACAAAGGGACAGCATTGAAATTTCAGAATTAGATAGTTATAGTAATTGTGTGTAATGTCCCAAAAAAATTTTATCAAATAATCATTATTTAAGTAGTTATTAATTTAACGTCAAAATTTTTGGTGACGTAAAATGTTTGACGTGAAATGTTGACGTAGAATGTGTAAATTTTGACGCAAAATTAATAACTTATTGTGCCCACACACACTAGTTTTCCGCGTGACGCTTGGGAAAACTCAAATGGCGACATGTCGCCATTCAGTTTTCCCATCTTGCATGAAGTAAAATTTAGAGGTAAAAATAAATTTGTTTTGGTTTCGGCAAGTCACAATTTTTCCCAACATGAATGCAATAGGGGAAAACTGAATGGAAAATGTCGCCATGTGGTATGGCAACACTTCCTGAATGTTGCCATACCACATGGCGACATGTCGCCATTGTCGCCATTGTCACCATGGACAACTATATTGAATTTTCGACATGTGAATGCAATAAGTGAAAACTGCCAAACTTTGCTGTGTAAGCAACTCTGTTGAACTAGCAATTAACCACAGCCATTTTTGACATGCAGACAGAGGAGGAGGAGGAGGAGGAGGTGGAGGAGGGCAATGTGAACAAATGTGATGTTGTATCAACACAGTTTAATCTGTGAAAGTACTGACATCATGCTTTATCAGATACATATTTACTATTTTTGTGCTTTACATGTGATACATTTGTTTTTGATTTTGTTAATTTTTCATGCTTGATATTTGTTCCTGTTTTTCATTGTATATTTTTAAGAAAAATATCATGTACACACCTGTTGTTTTCCATTTTACTTTTTACATATGAGAGAAATATTGCAGACAATACAATTGTAAAAAGACAGCAATGAATGTTTTTGAGAATAATGTACCATATTTCCTTGAATTACACCCCCCCCTTGCATTAACCCCCCTCAAAATACCCCCAGGTGTTTTCCTGCTGAGGAAAAAATACCCCCCCCCCTCAAAATACCCCCTGTCTGGAATGATATACATCATGTATGCAATGTACATGATGTATTTATTGATGCCAATTTGCATTGCAGATACACATATACGTTAATATGTGTACAGATGTACGTCTAAATACCCGATATGTCCCGATATATCCTATTTACCCATGTTTATTACCAGTTTTGGGTATGAAAAAGCATACTGTTTACTATGAATTTCCTGAAAATTTCTGATGAAATAATAACCCCCCCTCGAAAAAGCCCCCCCTTGAAATACCCCCCCTCAAAATTTCCACTCTGAAAAAATAAACCCCCTGGGGGTATTTTGAGGAATTATGGTATGTGAATAATGCCTTAGTAAATGGAATCATGCATTAGGATCAGAATTTTGAAAAATGTAATGGGAACACAAACATTACAAACAAAAACATGATTATTGTATTTTGACCATATTTCTTGAGCTTTTCATAGCTGTAATTGTGTTGCACAAACTTTGAAAAGTGAATGAGATTGAATAAGTGACTGTATTGGAAATTTGCCAGTGTGTATGAAACTATATCGATGTTGTAACAAGATAGGAACTGGTTACTCACTAATTGCACAACATTTAACTACTTAACTAAGTACTTCACAAACTACTTGCTAAACCAATTTCCAAATGAATTAAACAAACTTAAATCAAATGACTTCAAAAGTAAACACTGCTATTCTCATTCACCAGTAATTACAAATAACACTGTTTGCACTGTTTAAAAAAATGCATGTTGAGTTTTCACAATGTGCCAGCATGTTGACAATATTCCTTGGCTCAATAGCAGTTTTTGCAATGCATGAAGCAGTTTTCCACTTTGTCTGTCATTATGGGAACAATATGCATACACGTTGTGAAAACTGGCAACACATGGCGACAGGTGGCGACAGGTGGCGACAAGAAATGTCGCCACACGTGTTGGCAGTTTTCACAATATGCAAGCATCTGTGGAAAACTGTCGCCATGGCGACAAAAATGGTGTCAAAATGTCGCCATTTTTGTTGCCATATCGGTGAGTTTTCACACAGGTGGCCACTTTGAAAAAGTATCTTTAAATGAGACATGAATGGACCAGAGATGTGAAATTTGGAGGTCTTATGCAGAATTTTTACCTCTATTTTGTGTAGAGAGAAAGGCACTTAACGATATGTATTAAATGAGTAATAATTTTTTCAAATTTTTGAGTTTTCACATGGTTTTCATGGTGACAACCATGGCGACAGTAAAGAAATAGTAGTTAAGCACAAATAACGTCATGTTAGGAAAACTCAACTGAACTTTGACATGATATTTTTGGCATTTTTTGTAAAAATTGTACATTTCAGACAGCGGCACACGTTACTACAACTTCAAAGAATTTTATTCAGTGATACTTAGGGTGTTAACAAAAACTTTTTGGCAGAAAACGGGAATGAAAATTGAAAAATGTTCTGTAATTATGCTGGAAATACAAAAATTTACAAAATTGAGAACTTGCATGCATGTTCACCAGTTTCACTGAAACAGAAATACTTGAGAAAAAGAAAATTGAGCTGGAAAATGAATTTTGTTTTGAAAAGCAGACAAGTGAGCCAGAAAATGGAAGCGGAAATGGAAAAAAATTTGCCTGTGGAAAGCATAAATGGAAAATGGAAAGTTGACACCCTAGTTTTGACACCTCGCATGACACTTGCCATTTTACACGGTGATTTTACGCAGTTTGTGACTGCCACCAGATGGGGAATGAGAAAGCACCGCTGTGCGCTCCAGATGAACAAATGCTTTGCGACCACACAGTTTGTTTTGTTTTTGTTTTATATTTATCACTGTTTTGACATGTTTTTATTACAAAGAATGTATGCTAAATAATGCAGTTGGACTGGAGGGATAAATGTGATGGGCTGGATAACGTGCAACATGGTGATCAACGACGCGAGCGTGACCACAGAGGGTTTAGAGAGAAACTGAACGAGTGGATGAAGACTCCAGAGGGGGTTCTGCCATGGATAAATTGGCGAAATTGTTGAATTTTTATAATTTTTTATGACAGGTTTTGATTGTTCATGTGTGTGCTGCATGAATTGGTAATAAGTGAAAAGCTAAATGAAAATTTTACTACCAAGTGTAAATTATTTTTCACCTTCTGCATGCAACGTGGGAAAACTAAATATTTTAGCTTTTCAACTATACAATTAGTTGAGTTCGTGATTAATGCTTGATTTTGATTCCATGTGTTCCCGCATATTTTTGTCTTTCGATAAAAGTCTAATGAGCGCTCAGGGTAAAAAAATTTGATTTTTAGGACATGTTTTAGTAAAAGGAATTGAAAAATATTTTTTTCATTTTTTATGGTGTAGATATATATACTGAATACATGATGTGCCTCATGTGAAAAAATTGCAGCTGATTGCCAAGTGATTAAAATTTTATTGATTTTTTTATGTCATACATGTTAAATTCATTCATTTTTCAAACTGTGGTAATGACAATGTGTGATTAGTATCAAATAAAAGAGAAAAAAAAACTGTACGTGGCTCTAAATTTACAAGTATTACAAAGTAACCAATGATTTTATAAAAATTATTATATTCATGATTTTCAAAAATTATTTAAAAAAGAACAAAAGTAACTGGAAGCACAAAAATGTACATATATATACAGTTTCACATAGTGTATAACATGCAACATAAATAACGTTCCGGAAATCAATTTTTTTATGGTGCAAAACTCATTAAACTTTCACCATTTTTTCACAGTTTTCCCAAATGGGTGTCACAAAGGGATCATCATAAAAAAATTGCAAATGGCGGCCTCTTGCATCTGTTGCCTGCACAATGGGAAAACTAAATTGAGTTTTCCCACGAAAGTCACGCGGAAAACTAGTGTGTGTAGGCCCAATAGGTAAATAATAATTATTTTCTTAATTTTTTTAGGACATTACACACAATTACTAGAACTATCAAATTCTGAAATTTCAACGCTGTACCTATGTCTATTTTGATGTAATCAATTTTACGACGTCATCATTTCACGTCAAACGCCGCTGAGCTGTAATTCCGGCTTAATAGCCACCTGTGTCCCCCAGCCAGACACGGCGCAAACGCATCGCTTATTATGTCAAATTGATTTAAAAAACTGTCATTTTCGCTTTTTCAGATCCATCCAAATGCGGCTCAAACGCCATTCGCGAGTGGCTGAACCATACAATGTCTGCTGGACCACACGAAAGCCAGATTTGCATCCACAACGAAATGGACACCACATTTAGCATTGGAACAAATCATCATTTTTGGAAAATATAATTAAAATTAATCTTAAAAATCTCTCGAGAATAAAATATTATTAAATCTCTCTCAAAAAACCTGGAAAAAATATAAATAAATATAAATATCAGAATTTGAGAGATTTTCTGATATTTATAAAAATCTCAGAAAATCACTCAAAAAGAAAATAAAATTAAATCTCTCTGGAAAATTGTGGAAAAAATATAAATCTCAGAAAATCTTATATTTTCTGTAATTTTTTTAATATAAATCTCGCCGAGATTTTTTCTAATGCTAACCACATTGATAATGCAGTCAAACACATATGTCACTTTCATTATTTTATAATTATTTTATTTTCTATAATCAAGAGCACAAATGTTTGACATTTTCATCTACTTTTGACTTCTGTGGGCCACACGGTGATCATTTCCTTGACAAAACAAAATCTGAGCTTTCGTGTGAGTCACCATGTATTTAGCCATGATTGGAGTCATGTGCAATCCTATAGTGACGATACTCACCCAAACTGTGTACAAAAGGCATCTTACGGTCAGTTTTTGTACAGCCCATATCAAAAATGGGTTTGTGAAGCGTGTGGAAGCGGGCTCTGTGAAAGTACTTCAACACACTTCCACACACTTCACCTAGCTTCACGACGCCCGAAATTTCGTGAAACACGCTTCCCGACGCTGAGGCGGCGAAGGCACTTCACAAACTTCACGTGCTGCATTGTTATGCATGTGCGTGATGTGAAGTGTCTTCACGACAAATTTCGTGAAGCGCCGACCAGCTTCGTGAAGCATCGGGAAGTGTCACCGTGAAAACACTTCAAGACGCTACACGACGCATCACACGCCCATTTTTTGCGGTGCCCGTAATTTTTGCTTTTATTTCTGCGACTGAAAAGGGCCTACACAGCACCTGCGTGAAAACACTTTATGCTTCTTTATATGACGCGGACCCGTAAACGTATATGATCGTGAAGCGTGTTGAAGCGCCAGCGTTGTGAAGCGTGTTTTACAAATTTGGAAGCCCGTGAAGCGCGTGGTGAAGCTTTCGCGATGCTGGCAGAACGAGTGCGTGGAAGCGCCACACGAACCCAGCTTTTGCTGTGCTAGGGTTCTGGCGATGGAGCGCTACAGCGCGATTCAGAAACATCGCGCCAGGTGTCGACGGCGACACACACAATGTCGCAATTTTTATATGTAATGTATTTCTATATGTAATGTAATGGACTAACAATGTCGCCAGCATTTTTCACACTCTTTGATAAGGCTATCGACGACAATGCGTACCGCTGTCAATTCAAAGATTGCTCCAGCGGCCAGAGGCCACCTCAAATGGCACCAAATGTAAAATGTAAAATGTAAAACCGCCAAAAACCAATAAAGCCAGTCCATGCTATTTCGATAGATTTCGTCATCATTTTTTACATTTGCTGAAATACCTAATACGTAAATAATTGGTAAAAGTACACTATATGTACCCGCTTTTGCAGTACATGTTAAAGCTTCTGTGGTGGGCCATAGCGAACAGAAACTTGGTCATGAAGCCAGCCAAGCCGAAGGAAAGTCACAAGAAAAAGGGAGGGGCAAGAAATCGTCAGTCTGGTGCCAGTTCAGCAACTATTGCGTCGAGTCAGCAATGACTGTGTGTGATCGAGTTTTGTAGATTTTGGTTTGTATCAGTACTCTGTTACATATCTTGCCGGAGTCGGAAAATGTTATTATATTCTACCTGATGCAAGTTGACACAGGGTCAGGGCGGCCTTCGGCACTATTTTCATAATTGAGGCGTCTAATTCTAAAAGTCGACAAGTCCACAAAATGCGATTTTGAGTAAATCGCATTTTAAATTTCAGACCCAATTCCAGGCCCGTGGTGCATGTACAATTTAGCTCTCTCATGCTTTCCATTAAGTTCCATATGTTGACAATAAAGTGTCAAATTTTCAGCTCCTAATCTCAACGTATATGTGAAAAATGGGGGGTCCATAAAATTCCATTTGGTCAGAGCAAAACTGTTTTGGGGAGGGAAATGGACTTGTCGACTTCTTGCACTCGAGAACATTTTTGTTCCCGGGGAAGCCGAGGCTGCCTTATGAGAAAATTATGGACTTGTCGCCCTTTAGAAATCGGTGTCCACAGTGGACTTATCACATTTCTTGCGTTTTTCCCAATAAAAAATGATGTGGAGACTGGACTTGTTGACTTTTAGCCAAAAACTAAGTGGACTTGTCGACTTCTTGCCCAATTTTTTTGCATTTTTCCCCAAAAATGTCAAATTTGGCACTATGCCATATGGGCATGTGAGGTCAAAAAATTTATGAAAAATTATGAAACATGTGCGGGAGTAGCCCCAGATGACGTTTCTGGGCCTAAGTCGAAATTTTCATATTGTGGACTTGTCGACTTTTAGAATTGGACGCCTAAATTGTTTTCCGTGTTTCGTCACTGTTTTTACAATTGTATGCGTTTCTGGCGAGTAGAGATATGTGGGTAGATGTGTGCCATGTTCATTGGTTCACAATGTAAAAAAATCGAGAGAAAAATGAACTTTTTGTCAACGAAATGCGCATGCATGCACATGCAGTTCACAAACTGAACTTTTACACTATTTTTATGTAAAGTATAATTATGAATAATAATATAAAAAAATCCTACCATAATTTAATGAACAAAATCTTGTGATAAATTTCGTTTTCAATTATTCAATACTAACGACGAAATATTTTGATGAAAAAAAACTGTATAAATTTTGGTTGATTATTCGGATGGGTTATGGTAGGTTTCCATACTAAGTGTGATGTCCGCCGAGTATACGTACCGTATTTCCTCGAAATACCCCCCGGGGGTGATTGTTTCATAGTGGTCTCGAGAGGGGGGGTAGAACGAGGGGGGGGGGTTATTATTTCACAAGAAATTTTTTGAGATCCCAGTACTAAATTGTCGTCTGAAACGTACGCAGACGTCGAAAAATGCAACAAAAACCGCCATTTATAAGGTTCTGTAGACTAATATTAGTACCTATGTAGATGGTATAAACACTGTTCTAACGTGACACCAACATTGTTTGACGTGTGTTCTGCATTACACAGAACACAAACTAAAGTTATTGTCATGTACGTTCCCTTTACACTCGATTTGGGGGGGGGGGTATTTCGAGGGGGGGGTGATTGTTTCATAGTGTTCCCGAGTGGGGGGGGTAGAACGAGGGGTGGGGTATTTCGAGGGGGGGGGGGTATTTCGAGGAAATACGGTATGTATAATTTTTAGGTTCATTTGTATTGTGAGCAAGTCACATTTGGTACACAGAAGTTCTGAATGAGATTATAAATTTCCATGCCTCCAAATACCCCTCCCCTCGAATTATCCCCCCAAAATTTGCACTCTTAAAAAACCCTGTGGGTTTTTTCAGGTATCACACCAATTGCTGTGGTGTCATCATATCATCCTAGCGCTTTTTCCGTGGCGCCTTTGGTTACGTCATTAATGTTTTGGTCGCTTATGATATTTTCTGACGCATAAATATCATATGATACGTCAATATCAGAATTTTACGTAATGAGATGCATTGATTTCACTGCAACTATGGGCGCAGTTCTGCCGATTTTTACCGATTCAATCATGTGACTTTACATCAAACATCCTAAAGACACTCAAATCTAGACATAGTTTTAGATTTTTTTGCTCCCTGTCAGACAGTTTTCAAAATCTGTGTCTACATAGAGTGTCTGCGTTCAAAATTTTGCGAACCACGTGCGCAATATTCAAATAGCCCGACACATTTTGTTGTCGGGCAGTGTCATTTATGGTGTTTAAAGTTGTAGGCACTGGATCGATGTGTTTTCGATAGGAGACAACCAAACCACTGTAAATCAATCAGGTGTTAATCCCAGACCATGTAAAGTGTAAAGAAAAGTGTCATGTAAAATGTCATGCTAGGTGTCAATTGTCATGGCATGTGTAAAGTAAAGTGTCAATTGTGATGCAAAGTTCAGTGATAAAATCTTTTCTTTTTGTTTCGATTGACATTTTGCTTGACATTTGACACTTCACTTTTACACTTTACAGGATATGTGACTGCCTCTGACCACGTAATATTCCACTGCAACTTATCGGGCTGCCCGACAAAACGGGTCCCTATAATAAGTACTCTTCATAAATGTTTGCGACGCTCGAGTGGATACCTAGTCTCGCTTTGTTTGGCAATTTCTGTTGCAGTTTGTTTGCAGATATTGGATGTTTCCCTTTTTTACCTGGTCATATTGGGGCTGCACACACCAGTTCACTGACGGTAAACTAAAATGAAGTTAGGTAACTCAGAAATCAACTTTGAATGACAGTTGAGTTTACCACAACTTAAAATGACTCATTTCAGTAAACTAAAATGCGTTCAGGACTGATTTGTGGGTTGACTAAATTTGTTCATTTTTATCAGAAAATTTATCGGTGCAGCGCCCGTCCTTGAATATTTTATGTACCTTAAAAAGTTATGAAGCAATCAGACTCGCAACACAGTTATTTTAGTCGAATGCCAATGATGTCCATTGAGAACACGGTTTTGGACAATTGTTCGAACTTACGTCAAACCGTGCATAACACAAAAATGACGTCAAAACGCAATACATGTTTATTTACCTTCAATAACACTAAGTATTTCGTAGTACCTAGACTTGTCGTATAAATACCTGTGTAAATATGTACCCAGATTTATTTTGGGCGGACAGTTCTGCCTTTCTTTGCTTTTCGGTACCTATGACTAGTGATGTGAAAAGGGCCAGAACTTTGGCGCCAAGCGCCGAAAGCGCCATGGCGCTTTTCCGACCCTTAGTGCCATGCGCCAATGGCGCCAGAGCAAAATGGCGCCAAGCGCCAGAAGCGTCATGGCGCTAGCGCCAAGCGCCAGCGCCAGGCATTTTGTTCCTGGCGCCGGTAAAAAATAGCGCCAAGCGCCAAAAGGCCATGACGCTTTTCACGGGCATGGCGCCAAACGCCAAT
Source organism: Sphaerolaimus hirsutus (assembly GCA_964036195.1). Classification (NCBI taxonomy): domain Eukaryota; kingdom Metazoa; phylum Nematoda; class Chromadorea; order Monhysterida; family Sphaerolaimidae; genus Sphaerolaimus; species Sphaerolaimus hirsutus. The sequence goes on from OZ038456.1 coordinate 16,324,944, forward strand.
GGCGCCACAAGAAAAAAGCGCCAAGCGTCAAAAGCGCCATGGCGCTTTTTGATTTGGCGCTGGCGCCAGGCGCCTGCGCCATGGCGCTTTTCCATCCCTACTATGACGCATTTTTGAATAAATGTGTGTATTGTTCAGGGCGGCTTACCATTCGCCATAAGTTTTTATGTCATGATAATGTTTTTGGGCCCCGCCGGAAATTACTACGTACATTTCACGCAGTTGCAGTCCTTTGGGATAAAATATATTGTTTGAATTTCGTTATCACCCGAATTACTTTCCCCACAAATATTTATCAAAATGACCGCTTAAAAATAACTCCATTGTTTCCACCATTGTCAGTTGCCCATCGTCATTCGATCAGATCACAAAGAAATTACTGCTGTTTCAGGATAAATATAAAAAACTGTTTGAAAAATGGCTGCCACATCAGAAAATGTCCCACAAACTTTTACATTGGAAGAAGTTTCCAAACACAACACCGTCAAAGATGCGTGGATAGTGATTGGAAATAAAGTTTTGGATGTGACCGAATATTTGGAAGAACACCCAGGCGGCCCAGAGCCATTGATAGATTGTCTGGGAAAAGTCGCTACTCAGGTTTGATTGGTTATTATGCTTGAAATTTCGCATTGTGTATTTTAGAAGGAAAATGTGTCCCCTCAGTTGAATACAGGACATTTTGCTATGCGTGGTCAGGTTTGAGCCGAGCTGATTTTCGGTTTGAATTGCCGGTAGATTTTTTAGGCCGATAGGCTTGAATAACAAAAAATCTATTTGCCGTATTTGCTTGAAAAATTCCACCCTTGAATTATTTCCCATCTTGAATACCCCCTATTAGACGAGTGAAAAAAGAAACACCCCCTTGAATAATTCACCCCTCGATTCATATGATAAATTTGTTGTGCATAATTAGAACAAAAATTGCATCTTGTGTTGTTAATAGAGCACATTTCATGCAATGAGTTCATACAAACAAGCTTTAAAAATTTGACGTTATAATAATCCCCCTTGAATTCCCCAGGGGGATTATTACAGCAAATACGATAGGTATATTGTTACATTTTGTGAAAAGTGGCATACATGACATCAAGATAATCTCCTAGCTACATCAAACTGTCAAACCAGTCAAATAAATTCAACAATTAAAATTCCATTCCAGGACTTTGAAGATGCCGGCCACTCCTCAGACGCCCGCGGTCTACTCAAAAAGTACTGCATCGGAAAACTCTCAAAAAAGCACCGGGCTCAAACGGCAACTACACAAGACACACTTTCACCGCCAGAAATGGAGACAAAACCTAGATCAGGGTCAAGTACTTCCAGCGTGAAAAGCTTCCTGGCAAAGCACAAAATCTTGGAAATTGTCGACATCAATGACAATAATCTAGTCAAAAAGAGGTCCGCCGGCACTAGTTCAGAATCTAGTGGCATATCATCAGGCTCCGATGTTGGCGACTTGCCAAGATATACACTCGAAGAGGTGGCGAAGCATAATAAGCCGACCGATGCGTGGATTGTTATTGGGGATAAAGTTCTAGATGTGACTGCATATCTAGAGGACCATCCCGGAGGTCCAGAGCCAGTTTTAGATGTGCTGGGAACGGTTGCTACGCAGGTGTGTTGGATGTGTGTTCAAATTTCTAGTGCAGATTTTTTTTTGATTTTTTATGTTCATGTGACTACGTGTAAATACAGTGTGCACAGTTCATGTACTTCTGCTGCGTAGAACTATGCACTAGGAACATGCACTTCATGCAATTCTAATGCACGGGAAAATGTCGCGAGCCTGCGTTTTTACATACACAATTTCTCAAGTTTTTCAATCCGACTTACACTTATTGATCACACAGCCTGACAATGAGGAAATTAGTCGTGTAAGAATCGGACACAATTTCTTGTCTTTTTCAAATTTATTTGCACTGCACCATACGTACTTTTGCCCGACTTTATTGAACGGGCGTGGTTTGTCTGTATTCTTTCTTGAAAAAATCACAAGGAAACGCAATCGTTCAATCTGTTTATTATCTCGAACTTGATTCATTAAATGCAATGAATATCCGGGTGCAAACATCATACTTTTGGCAGATTGTGTTGTATACTTCCGATCCGACATTCTCATTTTAAACTACCGTAAAACCTCGATTTACCCCTCCCTCTCGAAATACCCCCCTCAAAATTCAGTGTATTGGGAACGTAGACGACAAAAGCTCTGGGAAACGCAGAACACACGTTAAAAACAATGAATGTGTTACGTTAGAACATGTTTCTTATCATCTACATACTTATAAATATAAGGCTAAAGACTCTAATACATGGTGGTTTTTGTTGCATTTTTCTACGAACGTTTTTAGTACTGGGTGTTCAAAAAATTTCTGGCGAAATAATAACCCCTCCCCTCGAATTACCCCCCCCCCCTCGAAATACCCCCCAAAATTCTCACTCTGAAAAAATAAACCCCCTGGGGGTATTTCGAGGAAATACGGTAGTTTCTATACAACCATTCGATCGGAAGCCATGAAGCGGGATTAATTTCCTCGTTAATTTATGCTTTTACAATTGTACAATTCCTGTTTATTCTCCACAGTACAAAATCCTACAATACCGTTCATCAAAACAATTTTTTTCCGATTTATGCCACAGGCGCTTCTTATACGCGCACACGCACCATGAATAGAAGTCAGTTGTGAAAATAATCACTCATTTCAAAATGAAATTTTGATGGGCTTCAATTCAACGCTGTTGAAGCATGCACATGTTTATCTTTTCGGTTTTTTCCACCTGCAAAATAGCTATGAAAGAATTAGTATTTTTATTCTAAAGAATCTATTTTAAGTGTTTTACTGTGGAAAGAAAGTTCGAAAACGCCAAGAAAAATCGAATTTTTCTTTGCCATCGTTCGTAAATAATAACATTGACATAAATATCAACACATTGACAATGAATGAAATTTTAATTACCAGCCCCGACTGGGGTGGGGAGCAAATAAATTGGTTGCGCTGTGATGAAGGTAGTCATTTACAGAATTATAGGTGAGTAATCGTCATAGGAGAATTAACCTGCAAATCATTTTCCCTTCAAACTAGTGGTCATGTGCCTGTAGACATGTAAACCCTCTCGGCATGTAGGTAAAACTATAGCTAATAATAGGTATATAACCATGTTTATATCCCAAAATAGCGATTTTAAGGTGAGAATTGACAAAATGGAACAAGAGTTAACAATTTTGAGTAAAAATTTACGAATAATCACTCAAAATTTTGCTCCACGTAAATAGGTAGATAGATAGCTGAACGATTGGGGGGGTGCTCAGGGGACAGTAGCCTAAAAATTTGCCTCGGGATAAATAGATAGCTGAGCGGGACTCCTGGATAGATACCTAGATAGCTTGTCGATTTGGGGGGGGGCAGCCCCCTATTGGAGACCCCTGCAACGAATCTACATGACGAGCGGGTTTACATGCTTAGGGAGCATACGTCCATTCGAGTATCGTTTATTTCCAACTCACAAACTGGACATATTTACCTACTTTCGAATTCACTCGACTTTCATTGATTATTTTTTTTGCACACCTAATCCCACTTTGCAGGATTTCGAAGATGCCGGCCATTCATCGGATGCCTACAATATGCTGCAGGATTTTTTAATTGGATTTTTGTCGGAAAAAGACCTGGCTGAAGAGACGAATAAAAACGAGCAAATGTCAAGGAGTAGAGCGAAAAGTGAGCCGAGAATTCTCTACTCCAGGGAGGAGGTGCGTCACGAGTTTTGTGTTCTTAGAATTTGAGTTTCATAAATTAAACTTGAAGTTTACCAATCTAGATTGTATACTAAATGCGACCATTGAGTGGTCATTCAATTTTTTCAATTTTCGATTCCAATATTAAAGATAACATAAAAGATGTACACGACAATGGGCCCACACACCCTAGTTGACATCAAAATTCATGTCAACTAAATTTTGGCTAATTATGCGATTACAAATTTAATATCTTATTAACCTAGCATAGTTAATTTTATATCGTGACACTTAATTCCCATTGTTCTGTTAAGTGTGATGCTTTAACAAACTTTATCACCCACCAGGTAGCCAAGCACAACACTCCAGACGATGCATGGATTATCATAGGAAATCAAATATGTGACGTCACCTCATTCATGAGCAAACATCCCGGAGGCAGGGCTATTTTTCTAGACAAATTGGGTGCCGATTGTACGACCCACTTTGAACAAGCGGGACATTCGAATTATGCGAATAAAAGAGTCAAGGAGTTTGTCGTTGGGAAATTGGATCCCGCTCAGAGATCTGCCATGTGCAGTGTTCAGTGATTTGACGAGAATTGTAAATTTACCGCGTCTCTCTCGTCGTGTCTTTCAGGCCGCCCGGTTGAGTTGCCAAGCAGAAATTATCCAAGTACCCACATTGGCGGCCCACACACTTGACACTTGCCTAGTTGACACATTTGTGTCAACTGGTCTGTGTCAACTCAGATTTTGGCTTTGCGTATGGGTATGGCAGTCCTATATTCCGGTGCACTTTACGAAATATTCATTCTTCAACATTGCCGCGAGTGCATTTGGAGATCGCTCTGCGACACGTGAAGCCGAAATCTGAGTTGACACCAGTTCACATGAGCGATTTCCACTTTTCATCCCGTACGGTTGTCAAGCTCACGGTTTTCATGCTATTCTGTGTCACTTTACTAGCTAAGTATGACACTTTACTTGCTATAAGTATTCCACTTTTCAAGCCAGGAGTTGTGTGTTTTGTGTCAATTGACTCTTTTATGTGAAGTGTGGCATACCGTATTCCTTCTAATAGAAGGGCGGGTCTTCGATAAAATTGTGTCTCCAATGGAAAGTGCATCATAAAACCGCTGGAAGAGATGATGTAAGACACTTCCATCATTTTGTATGATGAAACTTAGGAGGGTGCACTGGTACGCACAAATGCCCGGTACGCACAAATGCCCGGTACGCACAAAATTGAGCCCGCCACACACAAATTCCCGGTACACACAAGGCTGATGCTCAGTGCGTACTGGGCAGGGTTGGCAAAATCTCAGAAAAAAATATAAATAACATGGAAAATTGAAGAATAAAATAAAATAAAATGGAAAATTAATAAAATTAAAATAAAATTTTACTAAAATTTGAATATTTGTACAATTTTAGTAAAATTTTACAAAAATTTGAATGTTTGTACAATTCCATGTGATTAAAAAAATCTATCCCATTGATTACTATCTAACTTGAAAAAATGTTGAAAAGAATAAAAGAGAATTGATCGTTCCAATAGAACGGTGGGTAAAAGAGTTGATGAAAAAAAGAAGGACGCGCTTCTATTAGAAGAAATTCGGTATATATTTGGCATGTCTGTGGCTTGTAAACCGTAATACTTTGGCACGTAAAGTGGTATACTCTGGCATGAAAAGTGACACATCAATTAGGCATGTAAAAACATGTCAGTGGCTTGAAAACCGTACGTTTTAGCAAGTAAAACGGAGTATTTTACATGAAAAACGTGAGCTTGTAAACCGTGAGGGATGAAAAGTGGAACACACTCGTTCACATTGAAGTGGGTTGCAAGTGACTCGACAGCGTATGATTTCTGATATAAAAAATACAAGTGAAACGGGCTGACTGGAAGATGTTTTGGTTTAATACCTATATTGTTGTTGTGTTTCTGGTGAATGTACATAATTTTAGTATTGTTTTCGGTCGCGCTGTTACGTCGCACCCGAGAAGTGTGGTTCCGCTTCCTAACGTTATCGATTCCTCGCGCGCAGAAAAGTTACTTATCTATCACATATTCAAAAATCGTGATTTTCAAAAAACCAATCGGGACACCCAACACCGACGTTTGAAGGGATCTGTAATCCTTAAAGAAATTTACACCCCGTCTAATTTTTCTACCCTTCAAACACGTTTGTGTTCGCTAGATTTCTCGTCTCCGCATGTGTAGTTGTGCGTGGAAATTGTTCGGACGCGGAAACAAATCTTCCAAACCTTTTTGATTTTTAGTGGCCTTTTTATTTTAAGTATAAGTGCGACTGTGCATTGTTATAACTTATAAAGATCATTGTGTGAAATCGGTGGACTTCACACCTAGTATGAAAACCTACCATAACCCATGTGAATAATGAGCCCAGAGTTTTACAGTTTTTCATCATAATATTTCGTTTTTACTATGGAATAATTATTCACGAAATTTATCGCAAAATTTTATTCATAAAATTATGGTAGGTTTCCATATTAGTGTGCTGTCCGCCCCGTATACCCATTATTCGTTACGGACTCTAGCCATTTTTATCTAGGTGTTTAATTAAGAACACCGTCGCCAAATATCATTTTAGAAAAGAGAGGAACACTGACATCTCAACTTTACAATATAGGTAGGTAACTCATTTTCAAATTTACCTTTGTCTTACGTATTTACACAAATAAACACCTACCGTACTTCCTCGAATTACCCCCCGGGGTTTATTGTTTCAGAGTGGAAATTTTGAGGGGGGTTAAACGAGGGGGTATTTCGAGGGGGGTTTATTAATTCAAAGTGGCCATTTTGAGGGGGGTATTTTAAGGGGGGGGTTTACTAATTCATAGTGGCCATTTTGAGGGGGCGGGGAATTCGAGGAGATACGATACTTACCTGGTCTAGTGATGGAATGGCGCCATAGCGCCGAAGCGTTTAGATGGTGCCAAAAAGCACCAGCGCCATGGTAAATACCAATTAAACACCATTTGTGAATTTGTGCTACTCTAACTAGAAAAGGTATAAATCTAATCTACTTTGCAAAATAAGTGTAGTAGTTGACTGAATTTACTACAAACAACTACTACAAGGAAATACATTTTCCAAATTGAATTGTGATACTACCGTATTTCCTCGAAATACCCCCCGAGGGGTGATTGTTTCATAGTGGTCCCGAGAGGGGGGGGTCAAACGAGGGGGGGGGTATTTCGAGGGGGGGGGGGGGTTATTATTTCACAAGAAAATTTTTGAAAACCAAGTACGAAATTGTCGTCTGAAACGTACGCCGACGTCGAAAAATGCAACAAAAACCACCATTTATTACGTTCTGTAGATTAATATTAGTATGTAGATGGTATGTACACTGTTCTAACGTGACACCGACATTGTTTTAACGTGTGTTGTGCAGTACACTGAACACAAACTACAGTTATTGTCATGTACGTTCCCTTTACACTCAATTTGGGGGGGGGGTATTTCGAGGGGGGGGGTGATTGTTTCATAGTGGTCTCGAGAGGGGGGGGGTCAAACGAGGGGGGGTATTTCAAGGGGGGGGGTATTTCGAGGAAATACGGTATATTTAGGTACTATAGTTAAAAAGTCACAATTTTTTTGCATTTTGTTCTATTAATTCGTTAGGTCACTTTCTGTATTCACTGGGTTCATTATTTTCTCTAACACTAGTCAATCGACAAACACAAACACATGATTATATCTTTGTAAATATCTGAGTAATGTGATATAAAACAGTCAATGAACCAACTTTGTGCCTAATCACGTGACAAAACTGTCATGATGGATCATAATATTTTGAGGTGTATTTCATGTGACAACCAAAAACTCGTTTCGCATTTATATTCACAATACAACAAAACGGCATGAATGAAAATTAGAATTTGCCGCGATGAAATTAGATTTGAATACCACGATTGAAATAAATGAAGTTATCAGAAGCAATAGGTTTGAGCTATTGACAACTCGACATTCAATTAGGCAAGATCAAATAGCACCTGGTGCCAATTCCGCAAAAGGAGAACTGAGAGGTGAAATGGGATGTGAGAAGTAAAATGGAAGCGAAAAGTGACGTGAAATAGTTTTTTCAATTCCTGAGTTCCAACGCAAGCGAAAAATCGGCACGTTTCCCACTAAATCATCGTTATCGTAATCAGAAACAATGCTTTTTAAGTAAAAATTCATCCTTTGTGTATTTTATTTTAATCGATTTTCACTTCTCATTTCACTTCTCCTTCCGCGGAATTGGTCCCTGGACCTATTTATTTGGGCAATATTGCGCGGTGAATTGATTCTACCCGCCTGCTGGAGCGAACTGGCTACTTACCTATACTTTTCCAAAAATGTTGTGAAATAATTAAATGATTGATTGCATTACAAAAAATAATAATAATTATTGTAATGAACTGATTCAATGATGAATTTTGAAAAGCGCTATACTTCAGAAAAATGAAGTTTTACCAAAAATTACAATATCCAGGCCACAGATTAAATTAGAAATGCAAGCGGACACGCTCGGCACGCCTGACAGCTTAAAAAAGATACAATACAATAAGTAAAAGTTATCGAATCGTCACAAAAATTCCACCGTATCCAAATATTTATTTTTCAAAAAGAAAACGAGCAAATCACGTACAAAGAAATATGGCGCTGGGCGTCGAGTCGCTCGCTGCCGAGGGTGAAGGAATTTTGGGGAGGTTTTCTCGCAGTTCTTTATTAGCTGCCGGCGCTGGGATTGCTGGAGCTGCATTTATAGGTTCGCTTTTTCTACGTTTTGAACGTTTTTGGCACACTGCCAAAATCTATTGCTTCTTTTTCTGCTTCCCGCAGGTTATTGTATTTACTTCGATCACAAGCGGCGAAGCGACCCCGAATTCAAGCAGAAACTGCGTGCGCGTGAGTTTGTTCTGGGACTAGTGATTTAAACACCTTCCCGATCAAGTCCGGCCCCCAATTTTTTATTTTACTTCTGCCGTCCTATCTACAGTTCTAGGATGCGCCAGAAGCTAAAACTTGGGGTAGATATTGGCGCAACCCCCCTCTACTTCGCATGAATTGAAGGGGTCGCGGCGACCCCCTACAGGGTGGGTCGCCGAGTGCAAAAAATTTTTGCAGCTTTTTTAGTGTCCCACACAGGTCCGGCCCCCACTGATTTCTTTCACTGCGGGTGCCGTACCTCCACCTGTGGGAGGGGTATAAATCTACAATTTTGGGGATGTGTTGCCAACACCCCTCCCCTACTATACACTGGCCAGGCGGTCTTTAGCAACTCACCGCAGTGTGGGGTGCAAAGTTTAAAATTTATTAAAATGTTACTGTCCAACACAAGTCCAGCATCCAATTGAATTTCAAAAAATGAACACTTTTGTGTTGTTTTAACACTGATGTGGTTGACAATGTGAAATAAGCATCAAATATCCTCTAAAAAATATCTTATTCGACCTAAAACTGCCCACCACACGAACCCCTCCCCCCCAAGTGGGTGACAAAAAAATCACTTTTTACAACTTTTTCATTAGACACTTGAACTGCTGGTTTACAATGATTTATAGAGGAGGGTTAAAGGTATCAAATTGTGTAAAAAACCTCACCTCAAAAATGCCTTCATAAGAAAATTTGCTGGGGGTAAATTTAAAATTGTAAATTTTGCCTATTTTTGTTCCTGCAATGATGTCATTTTTACAATTTGAAATTTACCCCCAGCAAATTTTCTTATGAAGGCATCTTTGAGGTAAGATTTTTTACACAACTTGAGACCTTTAACCCTCCCCCATAAATTATTGTAAACCAGCCATTCAAGTGTCTAATAAAAAAGTTGTAAAAAGTGATTTTTTGTCACCCACTTGGGAGAAGGGGTTCATGTGGTGGCCAGTTTTAGGTCGGATAAGATTATTTTTAGAGGATATTTCATGCTTATTTCACATTGTCAACCACATAAGTGTTAAAACAACACAAAAGTGTCCATTTTTTGAAATTCAATTGGATGCTGGACTTGTGTGGGGCAGTAACATTTTAATAAATTTTAAAGTTTGCACCCCACACTGTGGTGAGTTGCCAAAAACCGCCTGGCCAGTGTATAGTAGGGGAGGGGTGTTGGCGACACATCCCCAAAACTTTTAGATCTACACCCCTCCCACAGCTGGAGATACGGGACCCGCAGTGTAAGAAATCAACCGGGGGCTGGACCTGTGCGGGACAGTGAAAACGCTGCACTTTTTTTTCACGTATATGGCGACCCCCTCTATAGTGAGTCGCCGCTGCCCCATTTATTCATGAGGGGTAGTGGGGGGTTGCGCCTATATACCACCCAAGTTTTAGTTTTCCACCCCTCCCACAACTGGAGATATGGCCTGCGAAGTGAAAAAAAAAATAGGCGGCCGGACTTGATCGGGAAGGTGTTTAAAAAGCGCCAGAGTTTTGGCGCCAAGCGCCAAAAGCGCCATGGCGCTTTTCTCATTGCGGCGCCAAGCGCCAATAGCGCCAGACGATTCTAGCGCCAACCGCCAAAAGCGCCATGGCACTTTTCCAGACCGTAGCGCCAAGCGCCAATGGCGCCAGAGGACTAGCGCCAAGCGCCAATAGCGCCAGCGCCAAAAATTTCATGGCTGATTTTTAATTAGCCATGTACATCAATATCTAAAGTTACATGGTACGTTGTATATGGATCGAACTGGATGCCAAATACACAAAGCTGTTCATCTACTTTACGAATGAAGCTGCCTGAAAATTTGTGCAAAACATTTACTCGCAGTGAATGCAAGTACCCTATAGTATATCCTCAAATAAGACCCTAGGGGAGTAATTATTTCGTCAGAAGTTTTTGAGGGAGGTGATCAAGAGGGTGTTATTCTAGGAGGAGTTTTTTTCCCTAGGAACTTGCACGTTTTTCATTGTATGCATGAATGCATTCCCTAAACTCATGATCCGGGTATTTGATAGTTCAACGACAACAAAAACAAGGTATCCATGCAAAAATTTGTTTCATCGGAATTTAAATCATTGATGGATATATGTACATATCAAATACCCAGATGGAGGAGTTATTCAAGGGGAGGGGGGTATTTTTTATCACTTGGTCAACAAGGGGAGCTTGTTATTCAACGGATTGTCTGAAAAATAAATGTGAGATGATAGTTAGGTAGATTGTAAAGTGTACATTCAGCATGCTAAATATTCATATAGGTAGTTTTTTTCTGAATGCAGAAAGTTTCAGTAACTTAGTGAAGCAAGTGAAGTTGTGCTATTTATATTTATATCAATGAAATTTGGATGTGTGAACCACAATTGTTAGGTGATGGAAGATTTGGGTGCAACAAAAAACAATCATCTCATATTTTGATGGCATTTTTGATGCAACCTATCGAAAACGTACACAGAATGTATCGCGCTTTTTGGGCGCTGTTTAAACTGTGAGCGCCAAGCGCCAATGGTGCCACGGCATTATAGCGCCAAAAGCGCCATGGCGCTTTTGGAGGTCTCGGCGCCAAGCGCCAATGGCGCCACGGCAAAAAGGCGCCAAAAGCGCCATGGCGCTTTTTGGTTTGGCGCTAGCGCCAGGCGCCAGCGCCATGGCGCTTTTACATCACTATCTGGGACTGTTTAAGTGAACGAGGGATACCTTATGTTTCATCATTGTGTGGAAAACTGATGAAATAACAACGTTTCTTACGTTGCATTGTCAGCAGAAATAACTGCGTGATGATCCAACATTAAATTGGTTCAATATTTAGAAATTATTATTGCTTTGCCAGCCATAAACTCAGGGGTATTCCAGTTTTTGACCCTCCGGGGGCTGCGTAGATAGCAAATCGCTCCTCCGGAGGGTTAGATAGCTGAAAAAATGAGGGGGGTCGCGAAGGTTCGATATATAGGCTTTTCAAGGTGTAGAATGCAAAAAGGGGGAAAGTCGCTGAAAATAGGTACATATAAGCACATGTAGTGCCAAAAACAGCGAAAACCTAAATCTATGAAAATTACCGATTTTGAGCAAAAATAAGGGTAACATTTCTCAAAAATTGATCCAGGTACATAGATAGCCGGCTGATCGAGGGGGGTTGTTCGGGGGATAGTAGCCACAAAACAGGGGTATCTTGAATTTTGACCCTCCGAGTGGTTGGATAGATAGCTGAGCGGCCTTCGGGATAGATTTATAGCTGGAAAAAAATTTGGGGGGGGGGGTTGTGGTGGTTCGATATATAGGCTATTTCAGGGCGTAGAAGGAAGAAAGGGGGAAAAATCGCTAAAAGTAGGTGTAAAATAGCTCAAAATGGGTATACGAGAGCATATACACTCCGTTGATTCGTTAAGTTCGTTTGTCTAAGCATTAGTGACTTACAAACGCCGTAACTCTCGATGACGTCATCGTATTGAGTCATGGCTGGTACCATTGAATAGCCTGTGAATTTGTATATATACGTGCCAAATTTCGTTCCCCTACGATGACTAGGGTTCAAACGGGACCGCGATCCCGGTACATGGTTCGGCAAAAAGTCGGGACTGGGGCGGTCCCGGTCCCGACACCCCAGTCCCGGTCCCGGTCCCGGTCCCGACAATTAGAAAAAGCCAGTCGCGGTCCCGGTCCCGACCACCCAGTCCCGGTCCCGGAATTTTTCAGCGGTCCCGATAAGAAAAATTGACTGGACTGGATCCAAATTTTGCCTTTTAAATACTTGTAAAATTCGAAAAAATTCGCGAGAGTCGGCGCATTCTCATTCCGTCGACGAATTTTTGACGTTTTGTTGGTGAGTTCCAAACATTCTCATTCATGTTCGACATCAGAGAAGGCTGAAAAATTTATTTTCCTTTAGAAAGCACTGCGCCAGCTTATGTATCAATACTCACTGTCATAATTATCGTGCATTATGTCCTTTTTTGTGACTGAATTGAATTTTATGACTTTTATTATAATTTTGATGACGATTTTGATTGAATGAAGTGTGAAAATCATATGAAACTTCTGAAAATATGCATTCAAATGGTTATCGGTCCCGATAGGGCTCAAAAGGGGGCTGTGGTCCTGGTACCTGGTTCGGCAAATCCTGGTCCCGGTCCGGATGCCCCAGTCCCGGTCCCGACAATTGAAAAATGCCAGTCCCGGTCCCGGTCCCGACCACCTAGTCCCGGTCCCGGTCCCGATAAGAAAAATTTCTGGTCCCGGTCTGAAAAACTGGTCCCGTTTGAACCCTAACGATGACCACATCCGCCGTGACGTCCAGCAAACCAAAATAAGTTCGATAAAAAGTTCATTCACCAGGAACAGTTTGTTCAGTATTGGCAATTGGACAGTGTTGGTCAAAACAATCTAACTAGGTGTGCCAGCATCAAATGGGGGTGGGTTTTGGGAGAGTTTTGATCAAGGAAAAAATGGTATGGAGGTGTGGATATGATGCCACCATGGGGTGCCATAGCTGTCTTGTAATAGTACCCAGCAGGTGTCGCAAAACATAATCATCAATGCACAGGCAAAATTTGGCCTGCATTCACATGTGTTGGTCCATATGCCAGGTACACAGCCCAACCACATCAAGGAGCATCTGGAATTCACCAGGGATTAGCATGGAATCGACTTGAAGTTCTGATTTTTCTGTGGTGAAAAACCAACCATTTTTAGAATTTTGTTTTGCATCATTGCATGCCAGTTATGGCACCCCATGGTGGCATCATGTCCAAACCTCCATACCATTTTTTCCTCAATCAAAACTCTCCCGAAACCCACCCCATTTGAAGCTGGCACACCTAGTCAGATCGTTTTGACCACGAATGCCCAATTGGCAGTACTGAACAAACTGTTCCTGGCGAATGAACTTTTTATCGGACTTATTTTGGTTTGCCGGACGTCACGGCGGACGTGGTCATCATATTGGACTGAAATTTGATGAATAGAAAAATCGGGCTATCCAATGGTGTAACCCCCCCCCCCCAACCCCCCTTCCATTCGAGACCCCTGCCACAAAAGATTTCCTCCGGACTAGATAGATAGCTGGGCGATTTGGGGGGTAACGCCCTCCCATTTACCCCCCATTAACTCTCAACCTCTAAAAAAATGTCAAAAACATTTATCGCGCAGGCCGGCTGGCGGCGCGGCGGTCGCAGGGCGGCGGGGCGGGCGGCGGCAGCGCGTCGGGCGGCTCGAAGTCGGGCATGCCGAGCGCCGACGACTTGGCCAACCCGACCGCCATGCAGCAGTTCTTCGTGCAGGAAGTCCAGCTGGGCGAGGAGATGCTCAATGAGGGTTGGGAGGGGGTGTTGGATTGTGTTTTTTAATTTGAAATTTCGATAGCTATGTTGGCGACTAACTGAAAGAAATAGTGTGCGTAAGTGGTGTGTCGGGTGATCAATAAACCTATACCTAAATGAATTAAAAAATATTTAAAAAACTTTGCTTCAAAGTTTCATTTTTTCCATTTTAACTTTTCCTATCACTTGTCCCCTTGTGGAATCTGTACCAAGGGTTCAAACGGTGATCCCGAAAACACAAAAACAATCCCGATCCCGAAAAGTCGATCCCATTTCAACCCTCTCTGCACCTTTTGGACGGTTGGGTTCGACTTTGAATTCAGTAGATCTATGTTTAAGCGAAAATTTATGTTTGTTGGTGTTGCCAATCCCAGACCCTGTAAAGTGTAATGTAAAGTGACAAATGTCATGTAAACTGTCCTTTCTTGTAAGTTGTCCTGTAAATTCTTCTTGTAAACTGTCCTTGTAAATTCTTTCCTTTTTTGTTTTGTTTGACATTTCAATTGACACTTGACTTTACACATTACAGGGCTCGGGACCGCCCCCTAGTCATCGAGTAATATTTTCTGGGTCAATACCAAATTTAATCATCTGGTAATTTGAAAATGTTCACAATAACCCACCTATCATCCCACAATAAAAGCCACACAGAAAAACAGTCTTTTTCAAATTCCAGGCCGGATCGAAGAGGGTGTCGAGCACCTAGCAAACGGGGTGGCCGTGTGCTCGCAGCCGCAACAATTACTCGCCATTTTCAGACAAACCATGCCCGCGGAGATAAATGCACTTCTGGCCATGAAAATACCACAGGCTCAACAGGTTGGGTGCCGGGTAGTTTGGGTGATAGTTGTGACTTTTTTGTGTTTTCGTTTAAGAAATCTACAGTGCGCGCACAAATTTTTGTGCGTATTGGCACCGAGCCATGTGCCACTGTTACTCCGCGCACTCGCGCCCGCCTACATCCAGGGGTCTCCTAGATTTCGGCCCTCCGGGGGGTTGGATAGATAGCAACTCGCTCCTCTGGAGGGATAGATAGCTGCAAAATGTTCTGGGTGTTCGCAGGGGTTCAATATATAAGCTTTTTCTGGGTACAGAAGGAAGAAAAGGGAGAAAAATCACTAAAAGTAGGTGAAAAATGGCTAAAAATAGGTATATAAGCACATAGCCAAAATAGCCTAAAATAGGCAATAATGAACATGTACTAACGATTTTGGGGGTGAAAATCTATAAAACAGCATGAAAAGTGGCGATTTTGAGCAACAATTTGGGCAACATTTCGCAAAAATCGCTCCGGTTAGGTAGATGGCTGATCAATTTGGGGGGGGGGAGGGTTTAGGGGATAGTACCCAAAAAAATTGCCTCCGGGATAGATAGATAGCTGAGCGGCATCCGGGATATATTGATAGCTGGGGGGGGTAACCCCCCAACCCCCCCTACGAGACCCCTGCCTACATCTTTCAACTGTACGCGAATTTTGGCACGGCCACGCGCGTCGTTTTCCCTATACAAACTTGTGATTTTTACTTACTTTTTGAGGCCCATCACGCGCTTGAAAATGGGAATTGTGGGTGGAGCGTACGCACAGGGGGGCTAAAATTATGTGCGTTCTCTGTCAAATGTGAGAAAATGTAGAAATTGTACTGTCATTATTGAGCCACACACACAACAAGGCGAGCCTGGCGGAAAATCCCCAATTTTCGAGGGACGGCCCTCGCGGCATTAACACGAATGTGGGCGGAGTCTATGCAGAGTGGCGATGCGCACTGTATTACCGCTGCTTTATTGTCCACTTAATTACCTTTTTGCAGATTCTCCCAAAACGCACGCTAGTTTTCTCAAATGTCCGAAAATATGTCCGAAATTTCTCAAATGTGTTTCAAACAGAAAATGTTTTTCAATTTTTATAGTCCGGAAAACGCGACCGTAAACCAATGTGTGCGCGCACCTACCGTATCCAAAATTTCCGCAAAATTACAATCATCACCGCAAACAATTTTCCGCCGCAGCGTATGCTGCAAGTAATCAACGAGGCGCGGAAAAAGCAGGGCGGAAAAATCAACCTCTTAGATGACCAGGGGGATTCCAAGGAGGACGACGAGACTCAGGACGATGACGATGATGGCACTTTCAAACGGATGGACGATCACGAATTGGAGTGATTCGAGTGCTATTCAAGTGCGATTTTAGAGTGTTGGGAGAATTTTGAGAGCCGTTTTTTGTCTGTTTTTTATTATTATTGTTTTTACTTTGCATTTGCATTTGTGGAACCAAGTGTGCAAGATCCTGTAATGTAGATGCATAAAGACGCGCCAAAATCGTCGTGATGCATTTTGGCATTTATATCTTATCTATGTTTGCTTATGCAAATGTATTGGCGCGGGCTTTTTGCGCGATTTCTTTGATTTCCTGGGTTTCTCATTTTAGTCCCACATTAGTTTTAGTGTTTGTTGCGTGTCATCATCATATTTTTAGCGCGATTCATTTTGTAATAGTCTTGCACCATCTCTACGCTATTGTCCTTGAACAATACACAAATAAAAAATATTTTCTACGGATAAACCACACCACCCACTGTAAAAAGACAACAAACACAAAAATTAGCATACAACCACTTCACAAATCTTTTCAGTTGTGCATCCTATACTAATCATTCGTGCAAACCACAACGTAGGCTCTCTAGACATGTAAACCCGGTCAACATGTAGCCGTATAAGCGGTGATGCTACAAAATATGAAACGTGGGGATTAATGAAAAGACACTTTTTTTAACGCAAGCATCGAAACCGTTTTGTTTAAAAACCTCAGCTGAAACTTTTAGTTCCTCAGTATACTCCAGCGACATTAAACCTTACAATGAAATCTACCATATCCCATCTGAATAAAAGAACAAACATTAAAAAATGTCTCATCATATTGATCACATTGCTTCTACTTTGGGTGAATTGGTGCAGTTTTTCACGTGTCCTTTTTCATAAAATTATGGTAACCTTCATTGTATAGCGATCTGTCTGTCCAGTTTACATCCAGGCGCCGCCATGTTTCAAACTACTCCAGCGGGTCTACAGGGTCGAAACCGCGAGGGGTCATTGGACTCAAAACCATTTTTTCATCAAATGATTGTGATTTTACCAAACTCTGATCGCTGTTAGAGACACAATGTTCTGACGATGGCATCGTTATCGTGCGTACCAGGCGCTGACACCATGGCGCTTTTTATGTCACTGCTAGTAATGGTTTGATGCCATTTTATGGCGCCATGGCGCTCCTTTTCTGCGGCGCCCCGCGCCACTTTTTGAAAGACGCCATTTTTCCTGGCGCGGCGACCCCTAAAGGTGGCACTGTTGTAATATAATTAACATCGCAAATTATACCTGGCGCCATTTTTCTTGGCGCTTTCCTATCAATAGATGAAGCGCTTTCCATTGACATTTTATCTATTGACAAGTTGTGCATTGACAAGTAAACTTGTGCTATTTATGCAAGTGCACGAGTAACAGGCGCTAATCCCAGACACTGTAAAGTGTCAATTGTCATGCATTGTCAATTGTCATGACAAATGTAAAGTGTCAATTGTCATGCAAAGTTGAGTAATAAAATGTTTCATTTTTTGTTTTGATTGACATTTTACACTACACTTTTCGTAACAGGGTCTGGGACTGTCCCCAGGTAACAAACATTCTCAAATACACATGTCGTAAACCGTCATAATACCGCTGATAATTTTCCTATCAGAAAACCACTTATTATACCTATTTTAACTACTTTGAGGAATTGGCCCCTACTCGAATCGACGGGGTCAACCCACCTTAGGCATTTTCAGAACATAAGTAGTTCAATTGGGGAACTGTTTTCAATTCCGGCCCGACAAACATGTCAACTCGAGTATCGAGCCGCATCAAAGCGCGCAGGCTTTATCAGAGCTATCACATTCACAAACACAAGTGCACCATTGGAAACACAGTTGCTAAGCAGCGCAGAGAACTGATATGACCGGCCTGTACGGGTTTATTGCATAGTTGTTAAAACGTAGGTATTTACTTTTGCTCGATAAATACGTATATATATATACATATATATATATATATATATATATATATATATATATATATATATATATATATATATATAGTAAAAATTGCGTAAAATGGGCAATAAGTTACAAAAATTTGTGATTTTGAGTGAAAATTTTGGTGACATTTCCCAAAAGTACTCATGTTTACGTTTTCTGATGGGAAAAGTACGTTCAGTCATGTTTAATCATGAGTAAAAGTAAAAAAAATTACTTCACGTTTTCTGTAGTCAGGGGGTGAGTAAAAAATAAGTACTTTATGTTTACGTATACTTTGAAAAGAGTTCAGTATTTACTTTTACAACTCTGGTTTATTGCTTCCCTTTATGCAGCATGAAATGCGCATTTTTGTGCCCCCGATTGATTGGGATATTTATTTGTGTCCGTCCACGCTGGGCCACGTTAAAAACGTAATAACGTTACAACGTTTAAAACGGACGTGTTTAAACGATGGCATCTGAGAAGATCGAGGAAAAAGATTCGAAGAAGCATGGATGCAAGTTCAATGATTTCGGATGCAACTTCAAGGTGACAGTGGCAATGGCAATTGTTTGATGTTTGATTCTCGTGTACGGTATTTCGTACAATAAAACGGCATATCTCTAATAGAAGGACACCTCTAAAAGAACGGCAGGTTTTGGCACGTTTTTGCGATCACTAAAAGAATTGACGGCAGCCTCTAATAGAACGGCAGGTAAAAAGTTGATGAAAAATAGAACGGCGTTCTTCTATTAGGAGAAATACGGTAATTTTACAGCGCTTTACTGTTGCTCACGTCTGAAATACCAGTGTTTCGCCTCCCTCGAATTCTCGAGTATTAGAGTCCAGTTTTCAGTTGAAAATATTGAGTCGGCTGTTCATGGAACAGCTTATTCAGAAACTTTTTTAATCACTTTGTGAGAATCTGTCGAGTTTACAATCCTTGCCCGGGTCAAATGAAAAGCGACAGAGCAAATTTCGCATGTGGAGAAGTGAAAAAATATGCGGAAGTTAAAAGTGAGAGTGAAAGTTAAAACACAAGTAAATTTATAAGTGATAGTAAAATGTTAATTTATAAGTGAGAAGCGAAATAATAAGTAAAAACTTACCTTACCTTAACTTACCTGAAGGTCAAAACATTTGTAGCGTTTTCTTGTCACTTGCCATTTGTCTAGAAATTAAATTATATATCAGAAAATCTCTAAAAATACAATATTATTAAATCTGCGAAATGCGAGGAAATATCAATAAAAAAAAATAAAAATGTTTTTTTCCCCATAAAAGAAAAAGGTACACCTAATTAGATCTCTCTGGAAAAAAATTAGCAGAAAATATAAAAAAGATTTTGTTTTATTATATTATATTATATTAAAAGAACTAAATATCCAGAGGTTTTTGGAATGCTAACCACACCAACTGAAAACCCAATAAACCTGGCACCCTGCCAATCTTTTCAACTCAACCCCCCCCAGGGCACGGAACGCTCGGCGCACGAGCGCAAGGAGCCCGTGATGCACCTATCGATGCTGTCCGACGGCACGGGCGACCTGCGCTGCGACGTGCACGAGCTGGTCGAGCGGGTGAACGACGCGGAAAGGAGGTTCGATAGGTTGCAGGTGCCAGTCCCAGACCCTGTAAAATGCCCTGGAAAATGTCAAGTGTCATGCAAAGTGTCAAAAGTCATGTAAAATGCCCTGCAAAATGACAAACGTACGTTGACGTGCCATTTTGCAGCGCATTGTCCATGACTTTGGACACTTTGAATGACATCTGACACTTTACAGGGCATTTTACAGTCTGGGATTGCCCCCAGGTTGCGCACGCCAGGATGAGACAGATTGGGACCAGTGCCTACGTGTGGAAGATTGAGAATTGGGCCAATGTTTATGGAATGGCTGAGACTGGTTCGCTGTGGGGGGGGGGGGGGGGGTTCTGGTCGATGAGACATTGGTGTCTATTTTTCTTTGCTAAAATCCACTCATTCATTTCTTTACGTATTTTACTACAAAAATAACTCGATAAAATGTTGTTGACATATTCATAAGCGTCACCACATCACTCACAGGAATACATATTTAATTCA
The DNA here is from genome assembly GCA_964036195.1 of Sphaerolaimus hirsutus. Lineage (NCBI taxonomy): Eukaryota > Metazoa > Nematoda > Chromadorea > Monhysterida > Sphaerolaimidae > Sphaerolaimus > Sphaerolaimus hirsutus. Next base: position 16,345,077 of record OZ038456.1, read on the forward strand.
CTCACAACTTGTCACGAGTCAATAAGTACTGGGAAAAACAAGAAATAGTGAAAGAAGAAATAACTGGCGAAATAATAACACCCCGCGAAATACCCACCCTCATTTAACCCCCCACACCCTGAAATTTGCACTATGAAAAATAAACACCCTGGGGGTATTTCGAGGAAATACGGTAACCAGATTTGAAAGTACCCTCGTTTCCGGACTTTATCAATTAAAACAAACATTTGCAATATGCATCTGCACATTCGCAGGCCTCCGCTCGGTGATTTTCTCGCCGGGATTTTTCACAGCACGTCACGGATACCAACTGACCGCCTCCATCTGTCCATTTGGGGATGGAAAAGGTGAGTACCGTATTTACACGAATAAGCCCCCCTGAATAGTACCCCCATGTGAGACGAGTGAGGAAGGAACAAGTCCTCTACTTGAATAATCCCTCCACCCCCCGATATTTGGGTATGATAAATTTGTTGTCTCCAATTTGAAGGAGAATGTCTTGTTCTTTTTTGCCAATAAAGCATATATGAATTGAGAGAAACATGCTTGGAAATCTTGATGAAATAATAATTCCACCACCTGAATAGTCCCCCAAAACCCGATCAAGTAAAAATTTAAAAAAAAATTTAAATAGAACCCTAAAGCACTACATTGAAAACAGCCCCTGAACCATCACACGCGGGGTTGTCCCAAAAGAACACGGACACACTTCAAATACACCCCCCTACTGCAGTCAGGGGCCAATTTCTATCTGTCTTCGTATCGATCTGCCGCGGGCCATTCGACGGCCTGTTAGCGTGGCCATTCAGCTACAAAGTGAAATTTGTACTGATGGATCAGAACGAGGTAGAAGGGGAAAGGATTAATCATGCGATGGTACTGAATCCTGGCAAGCCGAAACAGGATAATGTGTTTTTGAAGAGGTGAGAACGATTTTGTTTCAAAGTAACACCACACCGAGGAGTTTTTTTCGCTGACAACAGTGTGTACCAGATAAAGATACCGAATTTCGACTGAAAGAAGGGCAGCCTTCTAGTTATTCATCGACTTTTTACCCACTCTTGTATTGGAGACGCCCTTCTACCACCATTCTTTTTTCGCTAATTTTTTCAAATAACTTTTTTTCAATTTTGATAATTTTTCAAACGTTTTTAAAAGTGTTACGTCACAGACGATGGAGTTGATTCAATATTTGAACCTACATCGAACCAAATCATTGGACCAAAGCCTCTAAATAACAGCGTCGCTACCATTTTTTATTTTTTTTGTGCACTTGGCACAATTCCGGTAGTTTTTGGCCCTTTTTTGTAGACTGTAGGCAGTTTTATTCAAAAGTCAAAGAAGTTAAGTTCTTAGAAGACAGAAAAGTGTACCTTCTATTGGAGACGCCCTTCTATTTGAGACCCACCATTCTATGGAATGAAATGCGCCCACAAACGTTCTGAAAAATGGAAAATATCGGGAAAAAGTCACCACCGTTCAAATCGTTCCAACCATACCACCTCCCTTACAGGCCGACCAGCGAAAGGAACCCCAGTTTCGGACTACAGAGGTTTATAGATCTGCACCTACTGACCGAGGGCACCTACATCGCGGACAATACCATGTACATCAAAATAGAACTGACTGATGAAGAGACTATTGTGCTGCGCTATGAGTGACGTCATTGCCGCGGCGTGGCGACTGGCATGATATGTGGCGGACTGGTGCCAGTCCCAGACTCTGCAAAGTGTCAAGTAGTGTCAAATGTCATGTAAAGTGTCAATTGTCATGACAAACGTTGTGTCAATTGTCATGCAAAGTTCAGTATTAAAATCTATTCATTTTTATTGGCATTTTACATGACATTTGACACTTTACACTTTACAGTGTCTGGGACTGCCCGCTGGGGTGTTTTGTGTCATTTTCAAAACTTTTGTGCCACTTTCATAGCCCAACAATTTCTCACTCAATGTTACACATTGTTTTCGATTAATTAAGCATGAATTAACGTGACCTGCACTCGAAAATAACATGGTTTCATGTTTTTGACCAGGAAAAACATTGCAACTTGCAAGATGGTAAACGAACAGTGGGTGTTCCGTTTGATTACTATTTTCACTGAATAACGCATGTAGATGAAAATGTAGAACAAATGTAAATGCCAACGTTTTGGCGCTGATGTTGGGAGTAGGGATGGCCAAGGGTTTTTTTCAAAGGTTTTTTAAAATAAAAACAGTTTTATTTTAAAATAAAACCGTTTTTGAAAAAAAACTTTTTTGGCCATCCCTAGTTAGGAGGGCAGTGCACTATTCCGCATGTAAACCGATCCCGCATGTAGACCCGGAACACATTTAATTATAGCCGGCATGTTGAAAATAGGTAATAAAACATGACCTAGTTATTTTGAAGGTGAAAATCTATAAGAAGTATGAAAATTAGGGAATTTTGTTGAAAATTAGGGTAAAATGCTCAAAAGCGCTCCAGATAGCTAGATAGCTAAGCAATTTGCGGGTGGGGGGGGGGGGTGTTCAGGGGAATGTAGCCAAAAAAATTTGCGCCAGGGATAGATAGATAGCTGGGCGGTTTGGGGTGGTGTTACCCGCCCCCCTTTCGTACCCCTGCAGGCATAATGTGTCTATAATGGGTCTACATGCGGAATGGGCTTTGATGCGGAATGGGCCCAAGCCGTTGGGAGTGGCCAATAGATGTGGCACAAAGTATATCCGCCATGCCGCATGTCACGCAGTGTATATACCTGTCAAACACACTGGTTCACTTCCGAAATTCGTGTCAACTGACTGTCAACTAAAAAACTTTTTAAAAATTCCAAAAGCATCGCACTTAGAAGAAACAATGAAAATCAAATGTCACGATATAAAATTAACTATGCTCTATCACATAGGAAAGCTGAAATCACATAATTGACCAAATATTTAGTTGACACGAATTTTGACGTCAACTAGTGTGTGTGTGTGGGCCCATTCGCGATTATGTTGTGTAAACTCACATGAAATTTGTATTATTTACATACGCAAGAGCGGATTCATACAAATGTACCGTATTTGCTTGGATAGTTCCCCCTTGAATGATCCCCCCTGTAAGATGAGTGAGGAAATAATAATTCCCCCTCGAATAATCCCCCCTTTTAAGATTTGATTAATTTGTTATACCTAATTTTGACAAAAACGGCACGTGATTGTGTTTATAACACATATTTCGTGAAATGAGTTGATGGAAACATGCTTGAAAATTTTGACGAAATGATAATTCCTCTCTTGAATAATTCCCCCCTCGAATAGTTCCCCCCTCAAAAATGTCCGACGAAATAATAATCCCCCAGGGGGATTATTCAAGCAAATACGGTATGTCGTTGTAATATATTTTCAATACGGGATTTGTGATGAAAACATTTTTGATCTCATATTGTTTATGCCTTTATATTGTTTATTGAGCAAAGAATTCAAACATATTGTCTGAAAGCACACGGCAAAATTCAATTCCGGAACACCATAAAAAGGAAAACAGACAGGGTGAAACAGGCAAATCAACAAAGATACCCGTGAATGTAAATAAAATAATTTTTCATAAAACTCACAAAAATAGAAAAACTTACTCACATTAACTGTGGGCTCGAACTCAACAATTCGACAATCTTGATTGAGAAATATTTCAATCAAAAAATTCCACACTAAGCAGCTGTATTTCATCATTTGGTAAATGGCAACAATTCCTACAATTGAGGCACAGACTTCAGAGAGTAGATAGTTTTCTCGCCCGAAAATCGCTGTGGGTTGCCAATTGAACTTATAAAATTGTAAAATAATAAAAAACTATCAAAATTAGGCGGGATCACACCAAAACATCCTTTCATCGCCAAACTCAATTGCCACAGATCCACACCCCCAAACCACCCTAAACAGAAGGACCCCCCAAATCCAAACTGTCGCCCAGCTGCACCAGGCTGCGCAGCGCCACCCCGTGCACCTTCCTGGTGTGATCGGCCAAGGCCTCGCGCCCCGCGTAGGCGCAATTGCAACTGTCCGACACGGGGCACACCCACGGTTTGGCTCCTGCAATTGGGGGGGGGGGGTTGTGATGCTAGGGGGTAGTCTGTCCGATGCGAGTCTGGCACCCCTTCAAATGTGTTGCGAGGTGGAAAAGGTAACGTAAAATGTCATGAAAAATTTCAAATTCCCAGTAAAACGATTAGTTTGACATTTCTCACGACATTTTACACTTCACATGACATTTTACAGGGTGCGGGACTGGCATCAGGTAGACATTGAAATTGCGCCCTGTAAAATGGTTGGGCGACTACTATCTTTTGTTTGACATTTTATGTTCCAGCTAGGGTGTCAACTTTCCGTTTTCTGTAGGCAAATTTTTTTCCGTTTCTGTTTTCCGGCTGCTAAATTTTTTTTCCGTTTCCGTTTTTCTGGCTCATTTTCCATTTTCCGGTAAAAATTTCAGTTTTTCCTCCTTTTTTCTGTTTTCCGGCTCAATTGTCTGTTTTTCCAGCTTTTTTTCATTTTCTGGCTCAATTATCTGTTTTCTGTTTCAGCCAAACTGGTAAACATGCATGCAGGTTCTCAATTATGTGAATTGTTTCTATTTCTAGCAAGATTTCTGCAAATTTTTTGATTTCTGGAAAAATTTCTGCAATTTTTTTCCGTTTCCGGCAAAATTTCAGCAACATTTTTCCGTTTCCGGCATAATTTCAGCAAATTTTTCCGATTCTGTTTCCGTTTTCCAGCCTTTCATTTTTCCGTTTTCCCGGCAGGTGCAAATTTTTTTCCGTTTCCCGGCAAGTGCAAAATTTTTTCCGTTTCCGTTTCCGTTTTCCGGCAAGTGCAAAATTTTTTCCGTTTCCGTTTCCATTTTCCGCCAAAAAGTTTTTATTGACACCCTAGTTCCAGCCAATACACTCGGATACTAGCTGACGCAATAGAATACGCTTTTATGTGCACCTTTATATTTGTTTATGTCCGTATTGTATTGAACATCGCCATTTTTCATACCTTTTTACCTCACAAATTCACTACTTCATGCATTACTGCCTATTTTCAGCTATTTTCAGTAGTATATGTGCTTATATACCCATTTTTCACCTACTTTTAGCGATTTTTCTCCATTTTCTTGCTTCTATGCCTATATATCGAACTGCGAACCCCCCCCCAGAAAATTTTTCAGCTATCTATTCCTCCGTAGGAGCGATTTTCTATCTATCCAACCACTCGGAGGGTCGAAATCTAGAAGACCCCTGGTATTGAATGAATATTTACCCTTGTGCCAATTGAGGTGCGCTTCATATTTGGTGAGCACGGAAAAACGTCGTCCACAGTCGGGAAATTCGCATTTGATGGCTGCTTTTCTCTGCTCTTTAGTCTGGAAATAAGAATTATTCCGGGATTCAAAATGAATTAAATACAACGATACACTTAAGTGACTTTACACCTTGCATGCGTGGTTCACATTGGAAGTAGGGTTCAAACGGGACCGCGGTCCCGGTACATGGTTCGGCAAAAAGTCGGGACTGGGGCGGTCCCGGTCCCGGTCCCGACAATTGAAAAAGGCCAGTCCCGGTCTCGGTCCCGACCACCCAGTCCCGGTCCCAGTATTTTTCAGCGGTCCCGATAAGAAAAATTGACCGGACTGGATCCAAATTTTGCCTTTTAAACACTTGTTAAATTTAAGAAAAAATTGGCGCCAGTCAGCGCATTCTCATTCCGACAACGAATTTTTGACGTTTTTTTTGGTGAGTTCCAAAAATTCTCATTCATGTTCGACATCAGAGAAGGCTGAAAAATTTATTTTCCTTCAGAAAACACTGCGCCAGCTTATGTATCAATACTCACTGTCATAATTTTTGTGCATTATGTCCCTTTTTGTGACTCAATTGAATTTTGTGACCTTTATTATATTTTTGATGACAATTTTGATTGAATGAAGTGTGAAAATCGTATGAAACTTCTGAAAATATGCATTCAAATGGTTATCGGTCCCGATAGGGCTCAAAAAGGGGGCTGTGGTCCTGGTACCTGGTTCGGCAAATCCTGGTCCCGGTCCGGATGCCCCAGTCCCGGTCCCGGTCCCGACAATTGAAAAATGCCAGTCCCGGTCTCGGTCCCGGTCCCGACCACCAAGTCCCGGTCCCGGTCCCGATAAGAAAAATTTCTGGTCCCGGTCCCGGTCCCGGTCCGAAAAACTGGTCCCGTTTGAACCCTAATTGGAAGCGGTCCAACAATAACGAATACGATTTTCATAATAAAAACTGTCATTGCTGTTATAACGTTTCATATTTATGTATTCCCAATCATAATTCTTTTCATATTTTCACTACGATCGTATTCTTTCATTACTGCGAGACTTCTTTGGCACACTTCCAACGTGAGACATAAATTACTGAGCGTGCACAGCGCCATGTAGCTGAGATGATCAACTACCATCAAACAATCTCAGGCACTGTGGTAAGCTATCTTGAATTTCGACCCTCTGAGTGGTTGGATAGATAGCAAATCGCTCCTCCAGAGGGATAGATAGCTGAAAATATGTCTGGGGGGTTTGTGGTGGTTCGATATATAGGCTTTTTCGGGGCATAGAAGGAAGAAAAGGGAGAAAAATCGCTAAAAGTAGGTGTAAAATTGCTCAAAAATGGTATACAAAACCATTTAGTACTAAAAATAGCTGAAAATAGGCAAATAGGAACCAGAACTATGATTTTGGAAGTGAAAATCTATAAAAATGTATGAAAAATAGCGATTTTGAGCGAAAATTGGGGTATAGTTTCTCAAAAACCGCTCCAGATAGGTAGATAACTGAGCGATTTGGGGGGGGGGGTTTAGGGGGTAGTAGCCCAAAATTTTGCCTCCGGTTTAGATAGATAGCTGAGCGGCCTCCGGGATAGATAGATAGCTGGGCGGTTTTGGGGGGGGGGGGGGTAACCCCATTCGAGACCGCTGATGGTAAGGACAATACTCACTAGTTTTTCAACATATTCAGAGGCGATATCGATGTGAATGACGCTACCTAAGATACAAGACTTGTATCGTATCACCCTAGCAACCACTAAGCCCCGCCCACATTCCCCAAACCAACTTTTTCCTCATCGTGACTAGGGATGGAAAAAAGCGCTTTTTTTTAACGGCCCCGCTTTTTTTAAAAAAAAGCGCTTTTTTTAAAAAAAAACGCGCTTTTTTCGCTTTTTTTCAAAAATTGTCAAGACGTTACCTAAAAAGCTCCCAAATATGGTCCTGAGTCAATATATACAGGTATATCAGACAAGTGGCAGTACTTGTGATGATATATAACCATAAAATGGCTATGTAATCATCTGATAGCGTTATAAGTGCTGATTTCTGCCAAAAAAATCCAATTTTATGTTGACTAATTATGTATATCGCCGTTTTTGAACGTTTCTTGACTGCAAGTGAAGTTAGGCATGGAATAGTGCTAAAATTTGGCTATAAATGATGACTAATACATGACAGTGATGTTTCACAGTGTAGAAGAGTGGAAGCACATTGGCTGGATATTATTTACTACACTGACATATCTCCTCAACTTATTATTACATGTGTTGTGGTTGTGTGGTCAGTGGTGGGTATTTCCTCCCTAGTTCATGGAAGTCAGCTTGGCTTATTGATTGAAGGTTGTGTTTGAGGTTGCTCTCTGTTGTTGTGTGAAGACTGACGTGGTTGGTTTGGTTTGAGAGTTCAGGTGTCCAGGTTCAGAGATGGATGTTTTCTTTATTAGAGTAAAGTTGTGTATATTTCACCAATTTTATAGCTTCCTCACAACTCTGGTAGACTATACTCACAATACTGCAGAATAGCCCTCAAGCGGCTACTTTTATACTCAACCACACGCCCACTCGTTTGTCCATTCACAATGTGGCAAATACCGCAACCTTTTTCCTAGTAAATAAAACTCTAATCTGATTTTACAACTGCCATGGCCCATGGCATATAAACATCAATGCTATCACAATTCCTAGTAGCCATGGCAATTGCCACAATACGATGCTAAACAGAAAAACATCCAGGCAAATGGCTATGTGCCAAGACCTACTTGGCCATGTGCCAAGACCTACCTGGCTATGTGCCAGAACCAATGATGTTAATATCACTGCCTAAACAGAAAAACCACCTGGGCTATTGGCAAAGAGCCATGACATTTAGTGTACCCAAGCGGCAAATTGTTAGTGATAAAATTAGAATAAGCACATAACATTTTAAGGTACTTACCATACCTAGGTGTGTACATGTATTAGCTCCCATGTACATATTCACTACTGCCTAAATACTACCACATGTAGTGACAATGATCCTTAGAATAATTATTAGATAAATATACTTTAATTTTCACAAATGAATCACTCTTTTTATTGCCAAGATGGCAACACTCCCCAGAGGCCAATACTGTGAAGCCACCAGTGATTCACCCAGTGTTTATCACAGAATGTCATCTCCCTGGATAACACAATGTTGTTGATAGTTGACCAGTTGTTGTCCAGACACATTCTGACCACCTTGCACCAATGTGGCCTCACCCTCTGCTGCATTATAATGAACTGTAGGTCCCAGTTTGCTGAGTTCCCTCTGAGAACCATTATCCATTGACCTCTGACTCTGTTTTGGCTTTGCTCTAACTGTCCTTGTTGTCATGTTGATACAAAATCCAAATAGCTTGATGATTGCCCTGAAGCATGTTCCAAATGCTTTGATTGGTAACAATGGAAGTCCCTTGCTCACTCTGTATGTCCCATACATGTACAGTCCATATCCAATTAGAAATATTGCCCCTCCAATGATCAGTAAGTTCAGCATGAACTGCACTGGTCCTTTTAAGATTCCATTGCACATTGAATTGCTGCCAGTCAGTGTCCCTTTGACAATGTGACCAATCTCCTTGCCGACTCCCTCATAAAATCCTCCAATTCCTTGACCAACTCCAGCTATTGAATTCTTGATGACAGCTGGATCCAGTGCCCAGCTGGCTGTGTAATCTGTCAATTTCCTTGTCATGTGCTCTAGCTGCTGAAGCTTTTGAAAGTGGTAATTTGCTTCCCACAAATTAAAGTTGATGTTGGCCAGGCTGATGTGGAATATGCTTGATGCATTGAGTGTGAAGGCTGTCCATTTGCCTTTCCATGTCAATTCAATTGGCAATATTGATACATGTACATGTCCTGGTCCATTTGCTGTTGTCCATTCCCCATCATCTAGTTGGAAATAGTGTGGAGTGGCATGTCTGCAATCCTCTGTTGGTGAATGCTGCAGGAGGTCTGAGCTGCCTGGACTGATAAAGTACAGTTGTCCACCTGGCTCAATTTGCACTGGAGTGTACTTGTAACATGTCCCTTCATATTTTCCAGCAAAGTGCACTATTTTTGGCTTTACTTTCTTGCATTCCCAAAATATCACAGCTTCTCCTGCCCATTCTGCATGAACATCTTCTCTGCTCATCAAAGCTCTGATGCCCATTGTTGGATTCAGTCTGAAGAATTGCCCGATCAAATTTAATTGGCTCTGTTTCATTGTGCACATTTGTTGCCACACTAAGCCAAATTCTCTTTTCTCCATTTCAATAATCTTTTGAGCTGCATATTGAATTTTCCCCAATTCTACAGCTTCAATTGGTGCATCAAAGATCTGACTGATATCTTTGTTATCTGTTTTTGTGTTGAAAACTGTGAAGTTTATCATCTCTGTCTTGAATTGTAAGAATACTGCTCCTTGATCAACATAGAATGCATCCTGTGGTACACATTCTGCATTTGCTGGCCATTTATTTTTATGTGTCACAGAATATGCACTCTGAATTTCTTCTATAATGACACTTTGTTTACTGATGCTGCCAGCATATCTTCCTTGGAATTCATAGGCACATTGGTGTTTGAATTTGGTTCCATTCCAGACTGTCACAGCATGCATGACATCATGACAATATCCAGCCAATGGAGAGCATGCTGACAAGTCTTGTAAGTCTGATACCAATCTGTGCCCATCCAGTGATGCCACTTGTCCTTTCCCAATGACAAAGTTGATTGCTTCATTCTCTTTGTCAATGCAGCACCACTTGTAATTTACCACAAGTGTTTGATTGGTTGACCATAAGTCATCATTGAGTTGCATCATTGGTTGCTCTTTCCATTTCTGAGTTTTGACTGCATTCCAGCATTCATTGGTGTCCACTCTTTCAAACTGGTGAATGTCTCCAATTATGCCCTTGCTGCCAAAAATTCCCATATTGGTTGTGATGATGTGATGATCAATGTAGCATCTGTATGCTACTGCTTTCTGTGGCTCTAGCCTTTGTGCCCATAAATTGACTTCCTGTTTCATCACTTTGTCTGTGACAGGAAATTTGCAGTGTATCTTGTCTGGTATTGCAATTGCATGCCCATTTTTTGCCTTTGTGCACAGGTTGAACTGTTTGCTGTATTTTTGCTGCCAATTGGTTGTTGCTTTTGCACCAGACATAATCACTGATATGATTGTCAACACCTGCAATCCTACCATGAAGAAATCTGCATATGTCTGCTGTCTCCTGGCTGCCCTGTGTGGATTCTTTCTTATGTCTGGTGGTTTTGCTGGTGCTGCATATGCCTGTTTTGATGCATCTGTGAATACATGCAATTCCATTGCTTCTGAGGGTTTGATGGGCTCTAATGTCCTTGACCACTTGATCTGATTGACTTGTCTCTGCAATTCTTTTATTTCTGCAAACTTCTGATTGTAGTGCCCTGGTACTTCTGTTTCCCATTCTAATTGACCTTTTGACTTGATTTCTGCCCAGATTTGCTGCATCAGGGCTTTCAGAGTTACTGTCACCGGGCACAGCATGCCCATTGGGTCAAAAATGGCTGAAATAAGCTGTACCAGAAACTCTTTTTGTTAATTTCTGTGGAAGTGGATTGACTGCACCCTTTGGTTTGCTGATATTGAGTGTGTCTGTCCCTGTATCCCAATGCAGTCCAAGCACAGTGACTTCTTTTGTTTCACTCTGGTCCTCTGCATTGAAAAACTGTCTCAATTCTGCACTATTTGTGGTCCAATCCCTCATGTTCATTGATGCCAAATTGAATGCTGCTTTGATAACATCATATTTCTGTTTGGCCAGATCCACTGAATCCACACTGAAGATCAAATTGTCTGCATAAATTCCATCATTGATGCCCTCTAGCAAATGTGCATTTGCCAAACTCTCATTCTCCACAAGGACTTGTAGGTGGTGTGTGATGACAGCACCCAACAACCATGGGCTTGAAATCACTCCAAATGGCATCCTGACAAATCTGTACAGTTGTAGATTGTTCTCCATGACTGGTTTGGTTGGATCTTTGTACCACCACCATCTGGTCAGATCTCTGTCTGGCTCTTGTAACACCACTTGCAAGAATGCCTTTTCAATGTCTGCAATGATGCCAATGCTGCTAGCTCTGAATCTGAGTAAAAGCCCAGCAAGCTCTGGTAAGATCACTGGCCCTCTGTGCAAGCAGTCATTCAAACTGAGATGATTTTTGATGCTGGCTGATGCATCATAGACAATTCTCAGCTTTGTTGTTGCTTTGCCTGGTGTTTCCACTGGTTGATGTGCCAGGTAGTGGATTTTTCTGTCATCTGTTGGTTGACCATAAACTTTTTCAATGATGCCCTTTTGGAGTTGTTCTTCAATCACTTTATTGTATCTCTGGAGTAAATCCTTCCCTCTGTCATCTTTGGCAAATCTGTTTGTCAGTGCTTTGTGCCTTTGTAATGACATTGCTTTATTGTCTTGCAATTTGTCAATGCAGTCCTTGTAAGGCCATTTGACATGGTATCTGAGATCCTTGTACTCAGTTGTTGCATGGAATTGCTGTGTTGCTTTTTCATCATCATTGATGATTGGACAATCTTTTATTCCAATTGTCTCTAATTCCCAGAATTCTTCAACTCTTGGGTTTGAAATTTGAATTGAACTGCTGCTATTTCCATTGTTGACAGCCAGCTCATAATTCTGCTCAGTTGCTTGATGCATTGTGAAGACACTATTGCTATGTGTGTCTCCATTTGTTGTGCCATCCTGACCATTGATCATCAGCCCAAGTTTGCTTTTGACCACATGCATTCCAGACGGCAATTTGATTGTGTCCTGTTTGGTCATGAAATCCCAATACACATCCAAACCAAGGACTATATCAGGGATGCTCTGTTCTCCATTGGAGTTGATTGGTTCTGCAAACAACTTGTTTGCCTGTTGGCCCCACTTCTGTTGGATGAATTCCAAATCATCCTCTGACAGGTTATGGTGGGGTTGGATTGTAGCCAGTGTTTCAATTGCATTTGCTGTGATTGTCTGTCTGGAGCCATCCTTCAATTGCAAGTCCAGCTCCACAATCTCAGCATTGACATTCATTTTCGGTTTGGTTCCAAAGGTGCCCAGCCCAATAGTTACTGCAATTTTGGGTTGAAGCCTCAACTTCTTCATGAACTCCTTTGACACAAATGTCCTCTGTGCCCCTGAATCCAAGAAGATCTTGGCACTTTGCCAAGGTACTGACTGATCCTCTGGGTTGCATGCCATTGCTTTGGCAGTTTGCATTCTGACTGGCCTGTATTGAAATGTCCTTGTTTCTGTTTGCATTTTGTTTATTGTTGCATTTGTGACATCCACATCAATTGTTGAATTCATTGTTTCTTCTGTTGGTTGATGCAGTCTGTCTGTGGCATCCAATTTGTCCAATTTTGTGGCTGCCATTGGTTGACCTGCCATTGCCATGGCAGTCATTGTCTGTGGCTTGTTGCCCTGGTTGGTGGATTTATGCCCACCACTGCCTTTACTAGGCTGTTTCATCCCATTACTGAACTGTTCTGGACAAAGTGCTGAAGCATGTTGATTTCTGACTTTGCAGTAGAAACATCTGAGGTTGGTTCTGCATTCCCTCTTGTAATGTCCCTTTCTGGTGCACTTGGTACATCTGTCTTTTGATTGCGTCAATTTCTGCATTCGGTCTTGAGTTGTCGCATGTTTCCTGCACTCTGAGCTGAAGTGATTCCCTTCACAGAAGATGCAATATGGGTTGCTGTTTGTTGAAGCTGAGAATTCACTGGTGGTTGTTACTGGTTTCTGATCTCTTTTCTGATGCATGTTCTTATTGAAGTTGGACTCTTGTTTATCTGATGTTTCTGTATCAGCTTCCTTCCTCTGTTCAATGATTTTTTCCAAACTGCTCAAAATGTTTGCAACTGACCATTCTTCTTCTTCACCCTTTATTTTGACAATTTCAAGTCTGATATTGCCAGGAATTTTGGATCTGATCATCTCAACTGTTGCATAATTGTTCATGTCTTCATTCTGAGATCTGAGTTGGTACACCAGTGACTGCACTTCTCTGTGAAAACTCTGCAAGCTTTTGTAATGTCCTTTTGGTTCTGGTACTTGCTGGAGTTTTGCATACAATCTTCTTTTAATGTCTCTTGTTTTTCCATATTGCTTTTGCAGGATCTCAATTGCCAATTCATAGTTGCCCTCAACTACCCTGATTCCTTTGATGGCATCAAATGCCTCCCCAGCCACATATTTCAGTAGGTACTGGAACTTTGTGATCACTGCCATATCTGTCCTTTTGTATCACTTGCTCATATGATTGCCACCAAGCATCCCACTGGATGACATCACCAGTAAAGTCCCTCAACTCTAACTTAGGCAACTTCGCCTCCACCAACCTTGGTGTTGTCCTCTGAGTTGTATTTGGTTGACCCTGGCTAACTGTGGTTGTTGCTGGGTTGTAGTTCTGTTGCTGAGAGAATGAGCTTGTCCCTGTGCCAGTGACTTTTTGCAGGTATTCTTCCAGTGACTGAATACCAATGTTCAATCCAATGATTTTGTCTTCCAGCTGTTGAATCAGGTTCAAGTGTCCTTCTGCACTTTCCAAGTGTTCTGCATATTTCTGTTCTTCTTCACTCAGAATGACTTGGGATTCTTTCATGCCTTGATTTGAAAGAGCCTCTAAATTTGTCAGAACATGTCTCCATTCTATGTCTCTCTCTGTTAATTTCTGTCTACTTGCTTCACACTTGTCTCTCAGATTAGCCATAACCACTCTGGTCTGTTTGGCATTTGAGACATTTTCATGAGTGGCACTCTCTTTCACATGTGTGAAAACTGGTGCCACCTCTGCCAACAGAGTCTTTGCATGTTTCCTCTGTTGTCCCAAAATCCTTCTAATTGATCCAGAACCCACTAACTGTGGAACTGCAGTGCCATTCCCTGACTGTGCCATGATTCCAGTTGCAGGCTGCGCCATGTTGTGGTTGTGTGGTCAGTGGTGGGTATTTCCTCCCTAGTTCATGGAAGTCAGCTTGGCTTATTGATTGAAGGTTGTGTTTGAGGTTGCTCTCTGTTGTTGTGTGAAGACTGACGTGGTTGGTTTGGTTTGAGAGTTCAGGTGTCCAGGTTCAGAGATGGATGTTTTCTTTATTAGAGTAAAGTTGTGTATATTTCACCAATTTTATAGCTTCCTCACAACTCTGGTAGACTATACTCACAATACTGCAGAATAGCCCTCAAGCGGCTACTTTTATACTCAACCACACGCCCACTCGTTTGTCCATTCACAATGTGGCAAATACCGCAACCTTTTTCCTAGTAAATAAAACTCTAATCTGATTTTACAACTGCCATGGCCCATGGCATATAAACATCAACGCTATCACAATTCCTAGTAGCCATGGCAATTGCCACAATACGATGCTAAACAGAAAAACATCCAGGCAAATGGCTATGTGCCAAGACCTACTTGGCCATGTGCCAAAACCTACCTGGCTATGTGCCAGAACCAATGATGTTAATATCACTGCCTAAACAGAAAAACCACCTGGGCTATTGGCAAAGAGCCATGACATTTAGTGTACCCAAGCGGCAAATTGTTAGTGATAAAATTAGAATAAGCACATAACATTTTAAGGTACTTACCATACCTAGGTGTGTACATGTATTAGCTCCCATGTACATATTCACTACTGCCTAAATACTACCACATGTAGTGACAATGATCCTTAGAATAATTATTAGATAAATATACTTTAATTTTCACAAATGAATCACTCTTTTTATTGCCAAGATGGCAACAACATGATACCATGCAGGAATAGAAGCAATGCCACTAAAATGCTACAAAACCAATGAAAACAACCACCAATGGCAATTTGCATGTGAAATTATGCGCTTGCGCGCAAAAAAATTGCAAAATACCTAGTGCATGAGTACTAAAATTTTTGCCAGCACTTTTTTTTAAAAAAAAGCGCTGGGACCCTTGCGCTTTTTTTTTAAAAAAAAGCGGCGTTTTTAAAAAAAAAAGCGCTTGAAAAAAAGCGCTTGCCATCCCTAATCGTGACTATTCAACACATGCTTCTTCAGATACACATTCTTAGCGAAACCCTTGCCGCAGTGATCGCACTTGAAACGATTCACATTTTCCCCGCTCACTTGAAACCCAAAACCCGATATCGGGTCGATCAACCCACTACATCGCTGTTCGGCCATTGCTCCATAACAATCTGGGCGGAACAATGCAACAGCGAAGTAGCGTTGGGTTGATCGACCCGATACCGGGTTTCGAGTTCCGGGTACTTCAACACAACGCTAGTGAACATTCTGCTAGTGTTGTGTTGAAGGGCGAGAACTCGGCCGTAAAGTAAACGCGGCCGTAAAGTAAATCCGGCCGTAAGGCATAGTTGTACAAACGTATTTACGTTTACTCGATAAATACGTATACTCGAGTGCTGCGTAAATACGTTTACGTTTCCTCCCGAAAAAATACCGATGCTCACTTACTCGCGTACTTTGAAAATACGCGGGTACAGAAAACGTGATTGAGAACATTTTTTGAGTGCATAAAAAGCAAAAAATTACTCACACGAATATAAACGGCTGAAAAAATAGCGTAAAATAACATTGGAAATTATAGAATTCGCGATAGGTAGGGATAGCGACGACTCTCGCTTTCACCTATACCCATTTTTACGTTTTCCTAGGTACAAAACTAAAGTAGCACCCTTTACTTAACAGCCGGGTTTACTTTACGGCCGGACCATCCCCATGTTGAAGAACCCGGAACTCGAAACCCGACATTGGGTCGATCAACCCAACGCTACTTCGCTGTTCCATTGTTCCGCCCACTTTGTTATGGAACAATGGCTGAACAGCAAAGTAGTGTTGGGTTGAATGACCAAGAACACTGGAAAAAAAACAGAAATAGAAAAGAGTTGTTTGCTGCGGGGGAGGGGGTGATTGAAAACACCAAATTTTTGTTGCGACAGTAAGCGGTAAGCGTGTGCTGCTCGCCCCCCCGGGCCGCGCTTGGTAACATCACACTTGTGCGGACTGCGGGAAGGGGGGGGGGAATACCTAGCCCATCCCGCACATATGCCCATCATGCATTTGTGCCCATTCCGCATCATGGCCCATCCCGCAAGTTGCATCACCTGTGTGCGGGATGGGCACATTTGCGGGATGGGCAAAAATGCGGAATGGGCTTTTTTGCGGAATGCTACACTGTCGATAGCTGAGCGATTTGGGGGGGGGGGGGGGGGTTTAGGGGGTAGTAGCCCAAAATTTTGCCTCAGGTTTAGATAGATAGCTGAGCGGCCTCCGGGATAGATAGATAGCTGGGCGGTTTTGGGGGGGGGGGGGTAACCCCATTCGAGACCGCTGATGGTAAGGACAATACTCACTAGTTTTTCAACATATTCAGAGGCGATATCGATGTGAATGACGCTACCTAAGATACAAGACTTGTATCGTATCACCCTAGCAACCACTAAGCCCCGCCCACATTCCCCAAACCAACTTTTTCCTCATCGTGACTAGGGTTGGCCTATGTTTTTTTTAAACGTTTTTTTTTTTTAAAAACATTACGTCCGAAATGTTTTTTTTATAAAAAAAACATCGGCTGAAATTTTTAGTACTAAGCACTAGGTATTTTGCAAAATTTTTGCGCGCAAGCGCGCAATTTCACACACAAATTGACATTGGTGGTTGTTTTCATTGGTTTTGTTGCATTTTTAGTATCAAAACATTCATTTCTATGTGCTACCATGGGTGAATAAGCCGACATATGTTGCTGTAATATATAATATTGAGGTAATGTGCTTCCATGTACCTCCACAATGTGTAACTTCACTCCCAAAGTAACAACCTCCTTTTATAACCTTGTTTGATCACCATTCCGTGCCAAACTTTACCTGAAGTCACGAACATTCGACTATAAGGCGATATACAAACGATATGTCGACGAAAAATGGATATTTTTGACACAAATCACCACTTATAATGCTATCCCATGGCTCCACAGCCATTATATGGTCATATTTAACATCACAGAGTATTGCCAGTGTCTGATATACCTATATATGTTGACACTAGGTCATATCTGGGGGCTTTTAAAAAAAAACGTTTTTTTTAATTAAAAAAACATCGAGTTAAAAAAAAACGTTTTTTTTCCAACCCTAATCGTGACTATTCAACACGTGCTTCTTCAGATACACATTCTTAGCGAAACCCTTGCCGCAGTGATCGCACTTGAATCGATTCACATTTTCCCCGCTCAACAACAAATCAGTTTCCTTATCATTATTGTTGTTGTTTTTGATGTCCGAGCTGTTCCTGCCGCGCGAGGTGTTCGAGCACGAGCTCAAAATGTCCGGGTGTTTGTTGGCTATGTGATGGCGCCGGCGCATTGGATGTATTTGGTCCGTACAACCCTGCGTGGTTTGTTGTGTTGATTTAGAGTGGCATACTGATAAAAAGAGTCACATACACACTGTAACATACAGATATATAAATGTCGCAGTATTGGTGGCTCGCACACTTGTTGGTACGTGTGTGTTAACTGGTCTGTGTCAACTCAGATTTCGGCTTCACTGGTCGCAGAGCGATCTCCAAATGCACATGCGGCAATGTTGAAATATAAATATTACGGCGAGTGCATTGGAAGATCGCTGTGCGACACGTGAAGCAGAAATCTGAGTTGACACAGACCAGTTGACACACATGTGTCAAGTAGTGCGTGGGCCGCCATTACTATAAGCTACCGCGCCATTCCCACAAAGAAAAAAGGGGGAAATATGGGTAAAATAATTCCCAGGATAAAAACATATTGGTAACAATCGGACAAACAAGTGATTCACATGCTAAAATTTTAAATAATGGCGCGATGATAAATTGTTCCGCGATAAATTAATACATAGAAGAGCAATTTAAAACTGGAAATTATACCTCTAAAAATCCGACGCCGTAAAATCACCCAAAAAGTCCCAAAAACTTACATCAATCTCACAAGGCACCTCTTTCTCATGCAGCTGCTGCACATGACGCTTCAGAAAACACACTTTGCGAAACCTTTTATCGCACTTTTCGCACTTGAACTTCGGAGGTTCGGGATGGGATTGTGAGTTATGCGAACGTAATGATTGATAATCGGAAAATGTCGCCGCGCAATTCGGATGCTCGCACGCGTATTTACCTGTGTGTGATTTTTTTAAGTTGGAAAACACTATTTGGTGGTTTTATGGATGTGAAAAAATCTGCACGTGTTAACACCCCAAAACACACCAGCTTAGCTATCTATCTATCCAGACACAAATTTTTTTGCCACTATCACGTTCTTGAGAACCCCCCCCCCCAAAGAAAAAATAGCAACAGCTATCTGGAGTGATTTCTGAGAAATTCTGCCCAAGCTTTTTCTCCAAATTCGCTAAGTTTGACCATTTTCAGCTTCAAAATCATTACTTCACGTGCCTTATTGCGTATTTTCAGCCATTTTTGTGTATCAAAATAGGTGACTGTACACCTATTTTGAGCAATATTTCACCTATTTTAGCGATTTTGCCCCCTTTTCTGTTGCAAGAAAATATGCAAGTACTCACGTTCAACGTGTTTGCGCAGAAAATGCCTTTTCACGTGTGATGACGTGTAGAAAGTGGCGCCGCACTCGTCACACTCGTGCCGTTTTGATGTTTTTCCGGAAACTGCACTGTCGTCTGCAAATTTAATTTTCTTTACACTGAAAGCAGTTGAGTAACGGATCAACCAAGTGAATAATTTAGGGCGATTTTACTTTTCGATGATTTTCCACTAGTGTTTATATTGGTGGGGTTAAGACGAGACTGTTGTCATGGATGGAATGGCAAAATGGAATAAAATAACCGACGCTATACACAACCTTGGCAAAAAAAACCGACCATCCCTACTCAGTACTTACATTTTTTGAGTAAATGTAAATACGTTTTAAAAACTCGAATCCTAGATAATTATCATTCAAACGTTAGCAAATGTTATAAACTTACCATCGGTTCGTTCTTTCGACTCATCCCCGGTTTTATCAGCCATCCTGTCTCGTTTTTCCTGCATGAGAACATGGCAATAACACAATTTGGCCCGACGCCAAAAACGCACATTTGAAAGAATACAAATATTGGCACCTAATTGCTCGACCTTCTGTAGTACCGACTCTTTGAAACCCTCACAACACCCGGTAGTCGTTCGAAATCGCACACAACAAGCGACGAGTTGCGAAATTTCCCGTTGACACGACGATTCTTGATAATCGTGACCTGAAAATGTCAACTACGTTTTCTGTTGAGACAAAACTCACGTGTAACTCAACTCAGAACGAACGTTGCAGACAGTCCTGAATTTTACAGGCGTACTTCAAGCATGGATCCACTTGCGATTTGGCACTTTCAGACGACATCAGCCAAGCGCATTGTTTGGCACTCTACAGCAAAGACAATGCGACGAATGGAAGGTTTCCGGAAGTGCGATACGAATGACACTTGTTCCTTTTTTTATAGCGCAGGTAAGATTTGGATACAAATGTTGAAAAAATAAGATTTCATAAATAAGAGATGTGAAGTTCTAAATTAGCTATAATAGGGAACCGGGCGGAATTCGGGTGGTTCTTTTCAAGGTGGGAGAAATACGATAATAGCAAGAATTTGAGTTACAATCATTCCGCTTATTGTATTTTATTCACGGTTGATCATCTAATCTAGAATTATACAAACAAATAAAATGGTGTCCTTTGAAAATTGATATGACAATATTGAAAATTGAAGTTACATAAAATTCCGTACATGCTATTTGTTTTAATGCAACGGTTTTTGTGCAAATTTACACCCGCTACAATATCGATGTGCCATCTGTGGCTGTGTGAGGTCACAAGCGGATTCTCTATGCATTAGTGACTATGTCAAAAAAATGCAAAGGGCTGCCCAAAATTGAATGTGTGCACTCAAGTAGATAAAGATGTTGGGGGACTGAGTTATTTGTTAAAATATGTGAGCGCACACGACGCGGTGATGACGCGCAGGCATGCATGGCGTCTGTTACAACAGCTGCGAAAGAGTCACCCAAACCACTTGAAAGCGTCTGTTTTCCAGGAGTGAGTAAGTATAGTAAGTAAACCGCTGTCTGCAGTTGACTGCAATTACCTCAAACCTCACACAAATATTACACTGTTCCACATCAGACATTTAAATGCATCATGTATGCTACCTATGTATTTTGCACAAATAGTACAGGTAAATTGTGAGGCACCGTAATTGATTTGTCGGCACTAGGGTTGGCCGATGTTTTTTTTTAAACGTTTTTTATTAAAAAAAAACGTTTTTTTTTAAAAAAAAACATGACGTCCGAAATGTTTTTTTTTAAAAAAAAACATCGACCGAAATTTTTAGTACTAAGCACTAGGTATTTTGCAAAATTTTTGCGCGCAAGCGCGCAATTTCACACACAAATTGACATTGGTGGTTGTTTTAATTGGTTTTGTGGCATTTTTAGTATCAAAGTATCCATTTCTATGTGCTACCATGGGTTAATAAGCCGTCATATGTTGCTGTAGTATATAATATTGAGGTAATGTGCTTCCATGTACCTCCACAGTGTGTAACTTCACTCCCAAAGTAACAACCTCGTTTTATAACCTTGTTTGATCACTATTCCGTGCCAAACTTTACCTGAAGTCACGAACATTCGACTATAAAGCGATATACGAACGATATGTCGATGAAAAATGGATATTTTTGACACAAATCACCACTTATAATGCTATCCCATGGCTCCACAGACATTATATGGTCATATATAACATCACAGAGTATTGCCACTGTCTGATATACCTATATATGTTGACACAAGGTCATATCTGGGAGCTTTTAAAAAAAAACGTTTTTTATTAAAAAAAAACGTTTTTTTTTAAAAAAAAACGTTTTTTTTTAAAAAAAAACATCGAGTTAAAAAAAAACGTTTTTTTTCCAACCCTAGTCGGCACACATTTTTGAACCTGGTTTCCGATCGTTTGTGTTATTTCACTAGACTCAAGTGCAGCATCACTTGTTACAAAAACATACTATGCAAATTTGGCAAAAATGCATGGTGAACATTGCCAAAATATTTTTCATTGTTTATTCTGTTTCCCAAGGACAGTGCTGTGACGAAAATCGGGCACTCAAGGGTTTAGACAGTGATCTGTCACCAGTTTGTCACGGTTCAGATGCTGGAGCATTCTGTGCTGAGGTTAGGACGTGTTTTGGTCTGCTTAAATGAAACACTTGATATTGCATGAAGCATATTTTTTCAGTTTTTCCAGGTATTTTTACTGCTAATATACCTACCTAATCAGGTTTCTGTGTGTGGTGGGTTTTGGTTTAAAAAAATGATTGTAAAAATAGTTTGAAAACTAGCAATTTTAAAAACGGTGCCTTCATAAAATTTTTTAACAAATCAATAAAATAAAAAATATTCAACGTGTACAACATGTAAATGTATGTGTATCTTTGTTCAGCATAAGCATTTCTAAATTCAGGAATGTGTATGGGCAGAAAGCTGTAGAAGCTCCAGCATTGCAAGCCAGTATAAGGACAGACTTTTTGCGGCAGGTTTGCACCCTTCCCACTGTTTTCATTGTGTTCTTTGTGTTTTCAGTAACAGATACCTCCATCATCAGAAAAGCAAAAAAAATCACTAAAAAAATATCTGAATAGTCAGAAATATAAAATCAACATATCATAAAGGTAAAATTGTTCATAAGTTGCTCCACATACCGTATATCTTCCATTAAGTCCCACCTCGAAAAACTCCCCACCCTTGAATCACTCCCCCCTCTATAATGGGTGACAAAGAAGTCCATGTATGAAAGACATTTTTATGTATGTTTTTTGAAGCTCATTGTTTTTTTGCAGCTAATGTTCACAAG
Source organism: Sphaerolaimus hirsutus (assembly GCA_964036195.1). NCBI lineage: Eukaryota > Metazoa > Nematoda > Chromadorea > Monhysterida > Sphaerolaimidae > Sphaerolaimus > Sphaerolaimus hirsutus. Next base: position 16,367,296 of record OZ038456.1, read on the forward strand.
ATTTGATTTCATTGCATGAATTTTGGAATTTCAACCCTATTGATACAATACTGCATGCATGTTACTTAAAAATATTGATCATGCATGTTACTTAATATTCTCATGAAAAAATAACTCCCATCGAAATACTCCCCCTCTCGAATAAGCCCCCCCCCTAAAAAGTTCTGCCAAAAAATAACTCCGTGGCGGACTTATTCGAGTATATACGGCAGGTAGATAAATAGCTGAGCAACTTAGGGAGGGGCGGAGTTCAGTTGATGGTAGCCAAAAATTTCCTCGTGGTGGATAGATAGCTGGCCAATTTGAGGGTAACCCCATTGGATACCCCTGATTCAACTTTGCTTAAAATATCTAGGTAAATATATTGTTCCTACTTGTCACTTGGTCAAGCTTTTGAAGATTTAGTCAACATTATTTATATATCAAGTATTTACATGACATGTAACATTTGCCAGGTTATGAGGATGGACAAGTCAAGTGCTGCAAGGCAGCCAACCATAAAATGGAGGAATGCTACTGGCAAAATTCAAAAAAGGGCATTCTTGAAGGTGATGTGGTTGTTGGTGATGTAATGATAATGAGGTAAGTATACCTAGTTACACCTAACTTTTTATCATTTGATGGTAAGAGAAAACATTAAGACCTGGAGCAAAATGTTACAGAAAAATTGTTTCCTACTGTAAAATAAAAAAGTTCAAATTGTATGGTGCATATGAATAGCATTCAGTCAGGGTTTGCCTGAAAAAGTTAGAGCATTTGAAACTTTGTGCAGTGTAAATACTTAAAATAGGTACTATGTATACTGAAGGAATTTTTTTGAGAATATTGTATTTTCTTCCAGAGTTGTTAGAATTACTGAACTTTTCTAAAAGTATATGTAAACGTAAAGTATCTTTTTTTACTCACCACAAAGTATAGAAAACGTAAAATACTTTTTTTTACTCGTACGTACGCGTAAATGTGGGTACTTTTTTGTGGGTGTAGAAATGACTACTTTTCTTCATAGAATGTGTAAAAGTGGGCACTTTTTCATACGTGTGCAGCACAACGTATGTTTTTCTATAAGTAGATGACAGATTATATAGTTTTCAAGGTCTAGTTTTTCTAGGAGATAAAAATCATCGTTCTCCCGACTCGTGAACCACATCCATTGTCTTCACAACCATTTCGATTTGGTTGCGAATTTTGAAATTTTGATAGGCACTACCCCCGCATATCTAAAATATTCAATGGAACCACTTCTGTAAATACATAGCAGTGAAGTGACTTTATAAATACCGTATTACCTCGAATTATCCCCCCCCCCCCTTGAATTGACCCCCCCCCCTTCGAATAAACCCCCCCTCAAAATGGGCTGGGGAAATAATAAACCCCCCCCCTCGAAATACCCCCCCCCCCTTCGGAATGATGTACGTCACGTACATAATAAATACGTCATGTTTGCAATGTACATGATGTATATTACTGTTAATTTACATTGCAGCTACACATAGACTAGTTTGTGTAGCTATCTACGTTTTTATGTCCAAATATATCCTGTTTGGACACATTTTTTACCTGTTTTGGGTATGAAAATGCCTACTATTTACTACGGTCCTCACGAAAATTTCTGAGGAAATAATAAAACCCCCCCTCGAATAAACCCCCCCCTCGAATTAACCCCCCCTCAAATTTTGCTGGCGAAATAATAAACCCCCATGGGGGTATTTCGAGGTAATACGGTATGTCCCACATTGAATTTTCATAAATACATTTTCCGTACGCGTATGCTTTGAAAGTGTACGCGTACAAGTGCGTACGGTATTTTTTTGAAAAGTATATGTAAATGTATTTACCGTGTACTCGCGTACGCGTATTTTTCGAGTAAACGTACGTACCTTTTAACAACTCTGTTTTCTTCTTGCACATGGTTTGAAGGATAGGTGTCAAAACATGTTTGATTCTACAATCTTTTTATTGTGCTGATTAAGTTAAATGAAAATAACGCAAAACATTTCAAAACATACATGTACATACTCAGGGGTTCTCAAAGGGTGTTTGTCGAGTTGTGTCGCTATGAGCAGACCTCTGAACCTGACTGCGAGAAATCTCAGGACGGTGATAGTGATTATAATGGTGATTATGGTGATTCACCAGACAATGGACAGAATGGCCAAAATGACAATGGTGGCAGCGATGGTGGCAGTGATGGTGGCAATGGAGGCAGTGGGGTATGTTACAATTTATGCAACATTGCACAATTGACACACATCAAAACCTCACTTACATGATTAGGGTTGGCAAAAACACAGAAAAAATGAAAATTGACGAATAAAATGAAATAAAATGGGAAATAAAAAAAAATAAAATTTTTAATTTTTGTGAAATTGGGCCTACACACACTAGTTTTCCGCGTGACTTTCATGGGAAAACTCAATTTAGTTTTCCCATTGTGCAGGCAACAGATGCAAGAGGCCGCCATTTGCAATTTTTTTATGATGATCCCTTTGTGACACCCATTTGGGAAAACTGTGAAAAAATGGTGAAAGTTTAATGAGTTTTGCACCATAAAAAAATTGATTTCTGGAACTTTATTTATGTTGCATGTTATACACTATGTGAAACTGTATATATATGTACATTTTTATGCTTCCAGTTACTTTTGTTCTTTTTTAAATAATTTTTGAAAATCATGAATATAATAATTTTTATAAAATCATTGGTTACTTTGTAATACTTGTAAATTTAGAGCCACATACAGTTTTTTTTTCTCTTTTATTTGATACTAATCACACACTGTCATTACCACAGTTTGAAAAATGAATGAATTTAACATATATGACATAAAAAAATCAATAAAATTTGAATCACTTGGAAATCAGCTGCAATTTTTTCACACGAGGCACAGCATGTATTCAGTATATCGTCAAAAAAAAAAGTGATATATCTACACCATAAAAAACGAAAAAAAATTTTTTTTAATTTCTTTTACTAAAACATGTCTTAAAAATCGAATTTTTTACCCTGAGTGCTCATTAGACTTTTATTGAAAGACAAAAATATGTGGGAACACATGACATCCAAATCAAGCATTAATCACGAACTCAACTAATTGTATAGTTGAAAAGCTAAAATATTTAGTTTTCCCATGTTGCATGCAGAAGGTGAAAAATAATTTACACTTGGTAGTAAAATTTTCATTTAGTTTTTCACTTATTACCAATTCATGCAGCACACATGAACAATCAAAACCTGTCATAAAAATTTTAAAAATTCAACAATCCTGCCAATTTATCCACGGCAGAACCCCCTCTGGAGTCTTCATCCACTCCTTCAGTTTCTCTCTCGACCCTGTGGTCACACTCGCGTTGTTGATCACCATGTTGCACGTTATCCAGCCTGTCATACACATCCCTCCAGTCCAACTGCATTATTTAGCATACATTCTTTGTAATAACAACATGTCGAAACAGTGATAAATGTAAAACAAAAACAAAACAAACTGTGCGGTCGCAAATTGTTTGTTCATCTGGAGCGTGCAGCGGTGCTTTCTCATTCCCCATCTGGTGGCAGTCACAAACTGTAAAATCACCATGTAAAATGGCAAGTGTCATGCGAGGTGTCAAAACTAGGGTGTCAACTTTCCATTTTCCATTTATGCTTTCCACAGGCAAATTTTTTCCATTTCCGCTACCATTTTCTGGCTCACTTGTCTGCTTTTCAAAAAAAAAAATTCATTTTCCAGCTCAATTTTCTCTTTCTCAAGTATTTCTGTTTCAGTGAAACTGGTAAACATGCATGCAAGTTCTCAATTTTGTAAATTTTTGTATTTCCAGCATAATTACAGCAAATTTTTCAATTTTCATTCCCGTTTTCCGCCAAAAAGTTTTTGTTGACACCCTAAGTATCAATGAATAATATCCTTTGAAGTTGTAGTAACGTGTGCCACTGTCTGAAATGTATGATTTTTACAAAAAATGCCAAAAATATCATGTCAAAGTTCAGTTGAGTTTTCCTAACATGACGTTATTTGTGCTAAACTACTATTTCTTTACTGTCGCCATGGTTGTCACCATGAAAACCATGTGAAAACTCAAAAATTTGAAAAAATTATTACTCATTTAATACATATCGTTAAGTGCCCATCTCTCTACACAAAATAGAGGAAAAAATTCTGCATAAGACCTCCAAATTTCACATCTCTGGTCCATTCATGTCTCGTTTAAAGATACTTTTTCAAAGTGGCCACCCGTGTGAAAACTCACTGATATGGCGACAAAAATGGCGACATTTTGACACCATTTTTGTCGCCATGGCGACAGTTTTCCACAGTGGCTTGCATATTGGGAAAACTGCCGACACGTGTGGCGACATTTCTTGTCGCCACCTGTCGCCACCTGTCGCCATGTGTCGCCAGTTTTCACAATGTGTATGCATACTGTTCCCATAATGACAGACAAAGTGGAAAACTGCTTCATGCATTGCAAAAACTGCTATTGAGCTAAGAAATATTGTCAACATGCTGGCATGTTGTGAAAACTCAACATGCATTTTTTTTTACAGTGCAAACAGTGTTATTTGTAATTACTGGTGAATGAGAATAGCAGTGTTTACTTTTGAAGTCATTTTATTTGAGTTTGTTTAATTCATTTGGAAATTGGTTTAGCAAGATGTTTGTGAAGTACTTAGTTAAGTCGTTAAATGTCGTGCAATTAGTGAGTAGCTAGTTCCTATTATGTTACAACATCAATATAGTTTCATACACACTTGCAAATTTCCAATACCGTCACTTATTCAATCTCATTCACTTTTTGAAGTTTGTGCAATACAATTACAGCTATGAAAAGCTCAAGAAATATGGTCAAAATACAATAATCATGTTTTTGTTTGTAATGTTTGTGTTCCCATTACATTTTTCAAAATTCTGATCCTAATGCATGATTCCATTTACTAAGGCATTATTCACATACCATATTTCCTCAAAATACCCCCAGGGGGTTTATTTTTTCAGAGTGGAAATTTTGAGGGGGGTATTTCAAGGGGGGGGGGCTTATTTGAGGGGGGGGGTTATTATTTCGTCAGAAATTTTCAGGAAATTCATAGTAAACAGTATGCTTATTCATACCCAAAAGTGGTAATAAACATGGGTAAATAGGATATATCGGGACATATCGGGTATTTAGACGTACATCTGTACACATATTAACTAATGTGTATCTGCGATGCAAATTGGCATCAATAAATACATCATGTACATTGCATACATGATGTATATCATTCCAGACAGGGGGTATTTCAAGGGGGGGGGGTATTTTTTCCTCGGCTGGAAAACACCTGGGGGTATTTCGAGGGGGGGGGGGTTAATTCAAGGGGTGGGTTTAATTTGAGGAAATACGGTACATTATCCTCAAAAACATTCATTGCTGTCTTTTTACAATTGTATTGTCTGTAATATTTCTCTCATATGTAAAAAGTAAAACGGAAAACAACAGGTGTGTACATGATATTTTTCTTAAAATATACAATGAAAAACAGTAGCAAATATCAAGCATGAGAAATTAACAAAATCAAAAACAAATGTATCACATGTAAAGCACAAAAATAGTAAATATGTATCTGATAAAGCATGATTTCAGTACTTTCACAGATTAAACTGTGTTGATACAACATCACATTTGTTCACATTGCCCTCCTCCTCCTCATTGCCCTCCTCCTCCTCCTCCTCCTCCTCTGTCTGCATGTCAGAAATGGCTGTGGTTAATTGCTAGCTCAACAGAGTTGCTTACACAGCAAAGTTTGTCAGTTTTCACTTATTGCATTCACATGTCGAAAATTGAATTATAGTTGTCCATGGTGACAATGGCGACAATGGCGACATGTCGCCATGTGGTATGGCGACATTCAAGAAGTGTTGCCATACCACATGGCGACATTTTCCATACAGTTTTCCACTATTGCATTCATGTTGGGAAAAATTGTGACTTGCCGAAACCAACACACACTTTTTTCCACCTCTAAATTTTATTTCATGCAAGATGGGAAAACTGAATGGCGACATGTCGCCATTTGAGTTTTCCCAAGCGTCACGCGGAAAACTAGTGTGTGTGGGCACAATATTATAAAATAGTTTCATTCTATCATATTAATGACATTTCGGAATAGTATAACATAAAATAAAATGAATAAGGAATAAAATAGAAATAAAATACAATTTTTTACAATTTTCCTACAATTTCAGTAGGTAAAGAGTCTTTTACTAAAACGTACCCTGTTCACGAAAAGAAATCTAAAAAACAAAACAACTTGTGAATACATATCCAAAAAAACTTGAAGCTAATACAACATTCATTTCACAATCGCAGGACGATGTTGGATTACTGGTCGCAGGCAGTGTAATCCGCCAAGTAGCCATCCCTTTAGCATTGTGTGCCGCCGATGAAGACTGTTTACTGGGGGGCTGAGTTTATGTGGAAGATGCAATTTGTCATTGAGCTTTTCATTCAGGATGATATTTACCGTATTTCTTCGTATAGAAGGGCGCCCTTCTATTTGCTTCGTCAACTTTTTTACCCGCCCTTCTATTGGAGACCCGCCCTTCTATGCGAAGAAATACGGTAGTTATTTTTCAATGTGTGACTAGTAAATAGTTTGCTGTGCTTGTAAATACGTTGATTACCATAAATTTATTATTTGGAGAATCTGAGTCAACATATTATAACGATAATTTGTCCTGGACCAGCAGCTTTACCCATTTACATTGCTCCAAACAGCACAGTTGTAAAAATGTACGTACATTTACTCGAAAAATACGCGTACGCGAGTACGCGGTAAATACATTTACATATACTTTAAAAAAGGTAATGTACTTACTTAATCGCATACATTTTGAAAGTACACGCGTACAGAGAAAATGTGTTTTTTTATTGCAAAATCACAATTTTATGTTGCTCAAATAAATTTTTTGGCGAAATCATATCATTTTTCTAAAAAAAGCACTAAAAACGACTTATTTTATGTCTTACAGTGTAAAACTCATTCTTACATGCAAATAGTAGTAGGGAAAAGTACTCGCCTTTACATTTTCCTGGGAAAAAGTATTTTACTCACATTTACGCATGAGTACGAGTAAAAAAAAGTATTTTACATTTAAAATGCTTTGTGGTGAGTAAAAAATAAATACTTACATTTACATATACTTTTAAAAAGTTCAGTATTTCTAACAACTCTGCCAAACAGTTCCAATTGATGAAGTCATCGTTTGTCTACAATTGTTTGAATGTTACAGAAAATACCTACAGAAAAATGGTATAAGTGTCTATCATGAGTGTCTTCACGCTTCACGTATCACCTTGACACAACAAATTTTGCATCTAAATTTGCGTTTATGTACTTCACAACACTGGCACAACTACACAAATGATCAAAGTGCATTGTTTGTACATAATATCATCAGCTTTGACAGGTAAAACCACTGTAACAAACGATTTTGCGATGCTGGTGAACTGCTGTGCCGCATAATGACCTCCATGTTTCAATCATTACAAAGCACAAGTTACTTTAGATGTTCAGAGGCACTTCACATCATCACTCCAGCGTATTTACATGGATATTTTTTGTCTCGAATCGGTTATTGGGGGGGGGGGGTAAACCATAGGAAGAAGATGCATCTAAAACATTCATTGAAATATCAGGCCATTGAACATTTCGTTTGCCTATAGCCCATGTTTTTATTGTAATTAATGATATATGAAACTCAACCCAGAAATGTAATGCAGTGACAGACAGTGAGACCTTGAGAAATTGGGGCAATATAAAATTAACAGTCTAGGATCTGTCACGTGTTTATTATGCACAGTTTTTCTATAGTTTATCTCAGTTTTAATCAAAAAGGTATTTTAACATGGACATAATTCTATCATTGCATGTTCCTATTGATCTTTGCATCAAAATATCTGCATACACATATAGGCATTTGTGACATTTTGGCTCAAGAGTTCTGATATGTTAGCACTGGTTCTGTTGGAATGATGGAAAATATGAGAATTTGCCATTGTCTGTTCTCTGCAGTCTTTAAAAACATATTTGATGATGTGATTCTTGTTACCCATGACAGGATCTGTCCACAAGAATTTGTTCTGAATGTTCTGACCACCATTATGTGTTTTGTTGCTTCTAAAATAGCTCAGTATAAATAGCATTTATCTCAGACAACACACCTATAAATATTTAGATCAGATCTGATCCCTATTTATGACTCCTGTATAGTGATGTAAAAGCGCCAAAACTTTG
>OZ038456.1:16375763-16536584 GCA_964036195.1 Sphaerolaimus hirsutus
ACGCCAAGCGCCAAAGGCCCTGTAGCGCTTTATCCCATGGGGCTAGTAGCCCCAGGCGCTAGCGCCATGGCGCTTTTACATCACTACACCTGCCATCCATCTATGTGATCCATCAAAATGACATCCAATTTTTAGATCCAATTTTCTCAAAGCGTATCCAATTACTATTAAAAAATAATAGAAATAGCGATTTTTCGCAAGGACTCTGTTGCAATCGTTCTAAAATGGCTGCCGGCCGAGCGAGACATACGCGGTATCGCTTAATTCGAAGAAGAATGAAACGGACATTAGGTTATGGACAGTTTTGTAACATGGATCAACTTTCGATGCCCATGACTGGTTGGTTTCTCGATTTATTGATTTTGGCAATGTGCCAAGTTAATATTTGGGTGGATATCACGGTGAACATTTTCCGAAAATGACGCACACGTTGACACCTAAAATTAAATCGAACCTGAAACCTGATTTAACCGTGAATCGACCTTCACTTATCTCTAGATCTGAAATTACACAACAACTTATTTTTTTCGACCGAATGAAAACATTAGAATTCCCAAATATTTTCAGAAGCGGCCACCTCCTATTTCTCCACACACTGTCCATTCGATTATCTGGACCCTCAATTCGCGTCTAAATTGTCCCGAGAAGCCTGTATCGATCCTAGTTGCTTGGTGCTGGCGCTGGTGTACTTGGAGCGGCTTAGATCCACTGATAAAAAGTATTTCGAAAGTACTGACCCTGCTCATTTGTATTTGAGTGCGCTGGTGGGTTTAGTTTGGGAGTGAGGGCTTATGTCCAACTGTACATTTTGGTGGCTTTTTCAGTACTCGGATCTTTGTGTTTATTTGACCGCCCAGGGGTCTCCAATGTGGGTACCACCCCCCATATTTTCTGACTACGTTCCACTACCCCCTCCTAAATCGGCCGACATCTAGTTATCTGGATCGATTTTTTAAGAACTTTTACCCAAATTTTTCTCTAGTTTTGTAGATTTTCACTGTCAAAATCACTACTTTTTTGTGAAGCATTCATTCTCACTCTCTCAAATTTCACAAAAATGAAAATTCAACAAAATCAAAATAACCAAAACACCCCCAAACTCAGATGGTCGCCTCGAAATATCTGCACGACGATGGGGAAGTCGATTTTATTTACAACGACGAATGGGCTCAGTGCACGGGATTGGATAAGAAACTTGTGAACAAATTGGAACTGGAGATTTTGATGCGACTGGTTTGTTTGATATTTCTGTGGGCTTGGGCGTCTCTTATATTTGGACATTAGGGGTGTTCATGCGTCAAGATGTTGTTTTGTCAATGTATGCTTCCTAGCTTGAAGAAGTTACGGCCAGGGGTTAAGTGAATTTGCACCCCTGCGGGGGTTCATATGGATAAATACTAAATCGTCTTTCTGGAGGGATAGTTAGCTAACAAAAATGGTGTAGGGGTTGTTGCGGGGGTTCAATTTTTTAGGTTTTATTAAGGTGTAGAAGAAATTTTTATAGAACTTTATCTTTTATATATTTTTTTATCTTATAATAGCTCCCCCTACTGAACCTCTGGTCACGGGTGTAGTTGTTTAGACCTTTCGGTTGGGTGAAAACGTACAAATTTGCCGAATTAGAGTTGAACATTAGTTAAAAATGGGTAAACCCACCTAGGGTTGGAAAAAAAACGTTTTTTTTTAACTCGATGTTTTTTTTAAAAAAAAAACGTTTTTTTTTAAAAGCTCCCAGATATGACCTAGTGTCAACATATATAGGTATATCAGACACTGGCAATACTCTGTGATGTTAAACATGACCATATAATGGCTGTGGAGCCATGGGATAGCATTATAAGTGGTGATTTGTGTCAAAAATATCCATTTTTCATCAACATATCGTTCGTATATCGCCTTATAGTCGAATGTTCGTGACTTCAGGTAAAGTTTGGCACGGAATGGTGATCAAACAAGGTTATAAAAGGAGGTTGTTATATTGGGAGTGAAGTTACACACTGTGGAGGTACATGGAAGCACATTACCTCAATATTATATATTACAGCAACATATGTCGGCTTATTCACCCATGGTAGCACATAGAAATGGATGTTTTGATACTAAAAATGCAACAAAACCAATGAAAACAACCACCAATGTCAATTTGTGTGTGAAATTGCGCGCTTGCGCGCAAAAATTTTGCAAAATACCTAGTGCTTAGTACTAAAAATTTCGGCCGATGTTTTTTTTAAAAAAAAAACATTTCGGGCGTCATGTTTTTAAAAAAAAAAAAACGTTTTTTTTTTAAAAAAACGTTTTAAAAAAACATCGGCCAACCCTAAACCCACCAATATTTGTGAATGATCACTCGGGAGAACGCTGTACTTCTGTTCTATAAAAAAATGTGGCTTTCACGCCACAGATTAAACCAACATATTTTTGTATTGTACCTGCGCTGCGCACACTTTTCTCCAATTTCTCAGGACTGGCGAATTATGGTGGATAGGGAAGAATTCGAACACACGCTCGAACAATTAGAGACCATTGTGTGCACCAAGCAGTTCAGCCAGGGCTACAGGACCTACGCCCAGCTGCAGGTGTGACAGGTTTTTGGGTGCTTGGGATTTAAGGTTGCGGCGTTATGAGTTTTCGATGTTAAAGTACCTAAATGTCAAAAATGGCATTTTGAGGCTTCTTTTAGATGCATCGAATTCAGGCAGCAAAAAGTCTGGAAAATATGTAAAATGTTGTACGGCGTCGTCAGCAACGTTTTTTTGGTTAATTTCTATGCTTATTCGATCTTGTCTATCAAATTCAAATCACTGTCATTTTTCAGGTTCTTCTGAATTGGTCCGCGATTTATGACCACTTGATACGACCGCTTTGTGTGGTGTGTTTGTGTGAGAATAATTTTTTTAAACTTCTAAATAGGTGAATCGGCCCTGTCCTGCCATTTAAAAGTGCCATTTACGTCAGCACACGACTGCTCTGCGGTTTTTGGTTCATAGGGTTCTAACGGGATCAGTTTTTCGGACCGCGACCGGGCCAGGAATTTTTTCGGAACCGTGACTGGGGCGTCGGGACCGGGACTGCGCCCGGTCCCGGAAATTTGCCGGAGCATGTACCGTCGTCTCGTTTGAACCCTAGGTTCAATGGGCCCCCACGCACTGGATGTCAACTGAATTCGTGTCAACTAAATGTCAACTGAATTTAAGTGATACTGTGATTTCAACTCATCTATCTGATAGAGCATAGTTAATTTTACATCATGACACTTCATTTTCATTGTTCCTGTTAAGTGTGATGCTTTTTACAAACTTCTTGTTTTATTCAATTGACACTGAGTTGACGCGAATTTGCGATGTCAACTAGTGTGTGTGGGCTCAATATCCCCCGTAATAAAGCTAAACTTGAAAACATCAGGTACCAGTTCCGCAAAGTGAGAAGTGAAATGGCAAAGGCGATGTAAAAGCGCAAAGGCGAAGTGATACGACAAGTGAAATGGCGAAAGCGAAGAGAAATTACTTTTTATTTTTATTTTTTACTTCGCTTTTGCCAATAGATTTGCCATTTCACTTCGCCTTTGCCATTTCACTTCTCATTTTGCGGAACTGGCACCAGCTCATCCCCCCCCACCCAGGTAGTAGGCGTGGCCTGCGTGACGTACACGTGCGGCGTGGGCGCGTTGCTGTGTGCCGTGCAGCACAAGTTCCTGCAGCACACGCGCTGCGCCCTGATCCAGTCGTCCAGCCAGCAGAATCTGCAATGTAGCACCCGTGAGTGACGGTCACACTTTTGCGCACTTTTGTGACGGATTAGGGTTTTGTGGGGGATTGGGATGTTGGGTTGAGTGGAATTGAAGTTTACCTGGTTTTTGCTTTTCGTTTGCGATGTCGGGAACAAAAATGTTCTCGCGTGTAAGAAGTCGGCAGTTTCGTTCTGACCAAAAAGAATTTTATGGACACCCCATTTTTTCATATAGGTTGATAGCAGGGGCTGAAAATTTGACACTTTATTGTCAACATATTGAACTTAAAGGAAAGCATGAGAGAGCCAAATTGGACACGCACCACGGCCCTGGAATTGGGTCTGAAACATAAAATGCGATTTACTCAAAATTGCATTTTGTGGACTTATCGACTTTTAGAATTAGACGCCTCAATTATATTTTTAGCCCGCCTTCGGGCACCTTTTTAAACAACCTTAAAAGGGCTATGCCATCTAAATATCCTACCATTTTTGCACAGACTCCCTTGCGACACACACAACGAAACCGTATGCACCATCGAGGGCGAAAATTGACATCAAAATTGACCCTTGGCCCCTGGCAGATTTGAAACGCTTCAAGAATCTCCCCAATATCGACCTGGCCGCTATCGAGGATCCCTGCTGTGAACTGATACCCAATTTGGCTGTGCCTTTGGATACCCGTGGGTATTTAGAATCCAATGTTGCGTTGAAAATTGACACTGAACTTGTCAAAAATATGCATCTGGCAGCGCTATCGAAAACAAGATACTACGTGAGCGGAGAAGTGAGTCGCAGGGTTATTTCCTTATAATTCTTAATATTTTGGGTGTTTAAGATTTTGGACCCCAGAGTGATTAGATGGGATTCTTAAGGTTCCCCGGAGTCCATAAAATGCCATATTTAGCGGAAATATTTCTGTAAAAGTGGGAATAACAGAAAGTTTTTTGCTATGAATGTTTTTCGACAGATATAAATACCCTATTCATAAACAACTTTATGTATATTTATTTTTTTAGCTCTGTTTTTACCAATTTTTGTTGAGTTTTTCCATGTAAAGGATTGATGTATTTATGTATGTAAGATAAAATGTGACTTTAAAATAGTCTAATAACGCAGGCGTTACCAGAGGCAACTACCGTTGGAAATCCTGGCTACTTTTTCATGAATAACCCCAACTCTATCCTGAATTTTTCTACAATTGACAATGGCTGGTGGCAGACTCGCATGTGGGGCGCGCTGAAAATTGTGGAACGTTGAATGCGCGAAATAATGTTTCCATGGGTGTTATGCTTTTTGTTTCGGCTTCTTAGGACAGTCGCGATTTGAATTTGATCCAAATCGATTTTTTTCGAGCTGCTTGATAAAAAAAATTTGAGCATATTTTACAAAATGGCTCAATAAGTCCGCAAAAAGTCCTCATTTTCCATTTTTATATTTCAAAACCAAAATATTTTGATTTGCTTATCGCCGTTCATAGCTCATCGCGGCGTTAACAACACTAATTGGCTGAAATTTTCAAAGCTGTTAAATCTGTTTTAAGCACATTTAAGTTCACCAAAATCAGGTTTCCGTGAGATGCTGGTGGCGGATGTCAGTAATAAATCATTTTGGTGAACTCAAATGGAATGGCAGCAATTTTATCAGTTTTGGAAATAGCGGTTGTCAACTAAATAGTGTACATATAAGCAATAGCACACTGAGCAGTACTCCACATGCGCATAAATGTGGGCAAATGTCTGCAGACATGGAAAATGTAACAATCTGCACTGGAGTATAGTACAGGGTGGCCCACGTCAGGCGCACGTTTTCAATTTGCTCCCAACATGTCAATATTGAATTAAAACTGCTCAAATTTGGTATGGGAGTAGATAAATGTACCCCATTTGTTGTGTTAAGTGCACGGTTTTTTATCGCAAAATTTTATGTCGGAACGTGAACCACAGTTACATACGTGTTTGAACATATCCCATTCTGTGATCAATGTGAAAAGTTCGCAATATCAATGCGTGCGATTAACATACTAAATGGGGTACATTTCTCTACTACCATGCCAAATTTCGACTATTTTTTCGAAGAATTGGTGCTTTGGTAGACAATTGAAACCATGCACCTGACATGCACCACACGCAAACAAAATGAAATTGTTCATGTTCGACATGTTCAACGCTTCACGTTCCGACATGAAATCTTGCAATGTGAAACTGTGCACCTCACACAACGAATGGGGTACATTTATCTACTGCCATACCAAATTTGAGCAATTTTCATTCAAAATTGACATGTTGGGAGCAAATTGAAACCGTGCGCCTGATGTGGGCCACCCTGTATATCTCACCCCAGTGCTCGAACCCCTTTTTGATGGTCGTTTGATTTTGTTGGCCGCTTTGTCACTTCACGAGAAATTTGTAACTTTTGAACTGCGATAACGAAGGTCAAGCTTCAAGTTACGTGAAGTGTTATCGGGCCACTTTCAACCAACACTAGATAAAAAAAAATTCTGTTTTTTTACTTGACACGTTTTTGTCAAATGTCAAGGTGCAGATACGACCCCAGGATCCGTCCGTTGCCACAGTTTTTTACCTGATATTTATTATTAAATTGTTTCATGTTGTTGTTATTTTTATGCATGGGTAACGTGTGCCTGGCTGCAACGATTGAGATAAAACTTTGTTATGTAAAACATCACTCATTTTCTTCTGCACTACTCCCTTGAGAAATGGTATCGCGGTAGATTACGACTAATGAAATGTTTACAATTGAAAAAAATCACTTTTTAAAGGGGGACTCAAAACTCGACTCGCTTGGCTCGGGCTATCGCGCGAGTCAAAGAAACATGTGCCAAAAAAAACTACCCAACCGGACCGGGCCACACTGGTGTTCAGTGATTAAAAGTCGTGAATTGCATTTGAGCAGCATTTCAGTGGCTTCGATGTTTTGTTAAATGTAAAGCAAAAATGAAAATAGCAATCTAGAGCGAGAATCTAGCCACTCCAATCCTGGTGATCAATAAACTATAAATCAAATAACCATGGAATCCAGCTTTTGTGTTTGACAGTGACTTAGCCCATGGTGCTAGAAATTCTTGCCATCGCACAGAAAGGTAGCCGCAAAGCGAACCTAATTCCCATAAAAGGTGTGAAGTGCTGCAAAAACCTGCCAGGGGACAGTTCCAGACCCTGTCAAATGTCATGCAAAGTGTCAAAAGTCGTGCAAAATGCGCCTTTTCTAATAGGAAATACCTGGGAATTATTCACAGGAACCTAAGTATTTATGGCGAAAAAAAGGATAGATATCCAAGAAAACACCAATTCAACTAGGTAAAATAACAACAACACGGTGTTCATAAATAATAACAGGGCGGTTCATTTTCGCCCATACACAATTTGCCGTCTCCAGAGCATTTCACTTGACTTTTGCCACTTTGAATGACACTTGACATTTCATTTGACATTTTACAAGGTCTGGGATTGGCATCCAGTTTTGCCACCAGAATTTGAATTCTTTATCGCCAGCCATAAAGTGTGCTGATTTGCTTTCACCAATTAACTACTCCATTCCATCAAACACCCCTGGTTTGTGTTGGAATATGCTTGATTTGACCAATAAAAACTGCAACATGTGTTGTTTGTGGGTTTCGCAGCTGTGCACTGGTGATTTTAGTTTCTAATGCTTTCAATTTAATGCTGATTTATTTTGTACTATCTTTCACGTGAATATGTTCAGTTTTTTCATTTTCTTAACTGCTTATTCGGAACTAGCATTCGAAAAAATCACCGATTTTTTGGAAAATATATATAAATATATCACTCCAATATTTCAAAAAATATAAATATATATAAATCACTCTAGGTCTCCAGAAAATATAATTAAATTACTGAAAAAATAACTCTAAGCTTGAAAAAAATCTCAAAAAATCACTTGCGCTTTATTTAAATTTTAAGCAATATACTGGGCTTTATTTACCATTTGCAAGCACAAAAAATGTACTCTAATATACCACAGTCCATTTATTATCATTCCACAAGCAGTATTCAGTTATCCAATATTTTACAAGTGAAAACATCAAGCAAATATCACAGAAAAATTCAATTTTCAGTTCAACCTCAATGAAAACTTCAAAAATATTTTGCACTGCAAATATTTAGCACTCAACCTATAGCGCCTGGTTGTGGATGTTTGACTAAATGGATGTTTGACTAAATAGGTGCTCATGCTCAGCACTTTTTCAATGGTGATGTGCTGTGAAAACTCATTTTTGGACACATAACTACATTTTGGCAACATTGTGATGACACTAGTGGCACTGGTGACACACCATAGTGACAGTTTTCCACAATTGTTCCCCATATTTGAAAACAGCTCACATTGGTGCAGGTGCATGTCACCAAGCATCGTCAGTTTTCAAAAATGGTAAACTGAGCTTTCAATTACTGTAGATAAATTTTGATCACATCAAATTGGTATTTTTTTATTCAAAGTCATGTTTTATTTCAGAAAAGTATGTTATAGGATAGAGAGATGCTTTATACCTAAAAGATAACCATAGAATTCATAGCAGGATGACATAAATAAAAAGTTACTAAAACAGTTTACATTTTTGTCACATACAAAATGAAAACTAATTGATGGTGATGTCACCATTTGTCATCATTTGAGTTTGAGTTGTAATCAAACTAGTGATTTGCCAACACCACCCACCAAAATTCATGCCATTTGTGAAAACTGAACATACCGGGTGGCACACGTCAGACACACATGTTTCAATCTGCTCCCAACACGTCAATTTTTAATGAAAAGTGCTGAAATTTGGTATGTCAGTAGATAAATGTACCCCATTTAGTATGTTAAGAGCACACATTCATATCGCTAAATTTTCACATACACCAAACCATATGAAAGAATGTCACTCCACAGAACCACCACCATTATCGCATATTGACAATACCCAAATGATAAAGCATTTCACCCACAACATTCACACGCATGCTAGGCAAAATTTCATTGAACTGCTGGACCATCAGATGCTTCAACTGCTCAATGTCCATCATTTTGGGCAACAGTCGACTGTGGACCTTCTCCTTCACATAACTCCAAAGGAAAACATCCATTCAATGTGCTACATGTTCCGACATAAAAATCTTGCTATATGAATGTGTGCTCTTAACATACTAAATGGGGTGCATTTATCTACTGCCATACCAAATTTGAACAGGTTTCATTTAAAATTGACTTGTTGAGAGCAGATTGAAACCATGCGCCTGGCGTGCGCCACCCTGTATATAGCTTTCAGTAGTGGAAAACTTGATGGAAACATGTCACCATTTTTGGCCATTTCAGTTTTCAAAAAATTCAGGGTGTAAACTAGTGTGTAGGCACAATATTTATCTGCTTCAAATACAATTTGAACCCAATAATGCTCTACATGAACAGAGAGATTTTCTGGAGAAAAAAACTCGCAAATTTCTCTTGCACAGATTACATGTTTTAGTCATAAAGCGCTATAATTGCACCACAATGTATCAAGTATGAGTGATTTTCTCAGTGATTTTTTTTAAATTGAAAAAATATATATAAATATATCACTCAGAATTTGGAAAAAATATAAATATATATAAATCACGGGTTATTTATATTCATTGTGATTTTCGAAAATATAAATCACGGGTTATTTTTTGAATGCTATTCGGAACGTATCCTTCTGTTTTAGGTAGTCATTGTCTAGAAACGTTTTGGTGCTTAGAAGGTACACATTACAGTGGAAGGGTTACGGGTAGTGATGGAAAAAGCGCCATGGCGCTTTTCCGTATCCCAGCGCCATGGCGCTTTTTGCTTTGGCGCTAACGCCAAGCGCCAGCGCCAGGCATTTTGTTGCTGGCGCCAGGCAAAAATAGCGCTAAGCGCCATGACGCTTTTTACGGGTGTGGCGCCAAGCGCCAATGGCGCCACAGCAAAATAGTGCCAAAAGCTCCATGGCGCTTTTTCCTTTTGCGCTAGCGCCAGGCGCCAGCGCCATGGCGCTTTTCCATCACTAGTTACGAGCATGAATACTCGGCGGATATTTAGTATGGAAACTTTCAATAACCCATCTGAACAATGAACCAATAATTATACAGTTTTTGAACATACCGTATTTCCTCGAAATACCCCCCGTGGGGGGTGATTGTTTCCGAGTGAGAATTTTGAGGGGGGGCTTATTTTTTCGCCAGAAATTTTTTGACATTCCAGTACTAAATTGTCGTCTGTAACGTACGCAGACGTAGAAAGATGCAACAATAACCGCTTTATATAAGAGTCTATGGACTTAAGTACGTAGATGGCATAAACACCTTTCTAACGTAACAATTCATTGTTTTAACGTGTGTTTTGCATTGCCTGAATCACAAACCACAGGTTTTGTCGTTAACGTTCTTTTATCACCGTCGTTATCACCAAATTTGGGGGGGGGGGTATTTCGAGGGGGGCTAATAAATTCATAGTAGCCATTTTGAGGGGGGGGGTATTTCGAGGAAATACGGTAGGTAATATTTCGTTTTTACTATTGAAAAATTAATTACGAGATTGTTTCACAAGATTTTACCCATTAAATGATGGTAGGATTTTGCACATAAATACTTTGCGGTCCGCCGAGTATTATATACCTACAATACCTATCAGTAATGCAACAGCCATTTCTCATAGCAAATGTGTGATTTTCATATTGGTAGACTAATATTCACCATAAAATCAAGTTTCTTCAAGTTCAATATCTCTGTTTTGTCTGATTACCATACATCTTCATACAACACTCAGTGGTTCACTATAAATTCAGCACAATTTGAGGGGGTTGATTCGAGCGAGTACTATTCCAGGGCAATTTGTTCCTTGGACATGCGCCAAGACACCAGGTGCCGGTCCCACGATGTGCAAAGTAAAGTGATAAAAGTAAAGAGTCCAGTAAAATGACAAATGATGATTGCAATTTTAACTTAAAATTTGTCGTTTTACTTTACTTTTAACGAATAATTTGTTATTTTACTTGGCTCTCGACTTTTTTCATTTTACTTTGCAACTCGCAGGACCGGCAGACACTCGCCCCTTTTCAACCTTTTTCACAATTTCTCAATTTGGACGTGTTTCCATGGCGGAAATGCTCAATTTTCTGTAAACTCCTTAGCATGTATGCATGTTGCAACTTCCAGTGTACGCATAATCGCTGCCATTTCCATTTTATCACATTGTGGACCGTAAATGCGGAACCACTGAATATAAATTTTGCAAGTCAAATCTATAGCTATCTAACTTCTCAAAATGGCTGTTTTCATCTTCGAGCTGTGTTTATTTGAGTTTAGGTGGTCAGTTGTACAATGACTGACAAAACGAATCGTTTCTTTATTGGGGGGTGTACGCAGGCACTATTTCCACCTGGTGGTAATCCCAAGCCCTGTAAAGCAGAGTGTTAAAATACAGGTATTTTTGGAAAGCGTAAGCGTAAGCGTAAATACACTTTCCAAATTTTGAGTATGGATACTAAAAGCGTAAGGTATTTTTTAAATACCCTGGAAAGCGTAAAAAAAGCGTAAGCGTAAATTCTTTTTAGAAAACGCTTTTTCTGTTGAGCATCGCAGAATTGATGATTTAGATGGCTTATTAGACGCATAGACATCGAGTGACGCAAAAGGATGTGATGGAAAAGCATGATGGCATTGGCCCCTGGTGCTAGCGCCAAAGCGCCTCTTGCGGTGCTTTTGGAGCTCGGTGCCATTTTTTTCTGGCACCATTGGTGATGGCATTTGGAAAATCACCATGGCGCTTGTCTCCAAAAGCCTGGTGCGTTTTTCATTACTTTGCGTGAGCCACCACAATTTTGATACTAGCAGGGGGGTTGGGATCAATGACTACCCCCCCCAATTGGTGACCCCTTGAGTGGTGCCTGCTGGCATAACAGCACAAGTTCCTTCCTTCTGTGTTTGTGCATCCTTCTGCACAAAATGATCATCATCATCACAAAATTTTATATTAAGTGTTTTTCATCTTGTGCTGACTCCCTGTGCTAATTCAGACTCTGTATTGTCGGCTGCGACGACAACGTCCTCCGAATACAATATCAGCCCCGAAATTCACGTTCTTGTTAACTTTTTTTCTCAGTTTTATGCTTTTTCAAAAGCATAAAACTGGGCCGTGTGAAAACTTTTTACGCTTTCAGTACCCGGGTACTTCGGCCGGGAAAGCGTAACAAAAGTGTACGGGTATTTTACAAAAGCGTAAGCATAAGCGTAAGTATAAATACCCATTTACCCGGGTATTTCGGGTAAGCGTAAATACGCTTTCGCAACTCTGCTGTAAAGTATAAAGTAAAGTGTCAAATATAAAGTCAAATGTAAAGTAAAGTGTTAAATGTAAAGTAAAGTGTCAATTGTGTATCCAAATCTTATCTTTTTGTATCCAAATCTTTTGTTTTTGTATCCAAATAAGAGTTGGCTACAAAAACATAAGATTTGGATACGAAAAAAGTAAGATTTGGATACACTATTGACACTTTACTTTACATTTGACACTTTACTTTACATTTGACATTTGACTTTGCATTTGACTTTACATTTGACACTTTACTTTACACTTTACAGGGCTTGGGACTGCCCCCTGGTGCAATTATGTCGATGTTTCTCATTGCAGTTTATAACTTTGGAAATTTATTCTTTTAATTTTTTTGGCCAATTCCCCGCCTCTGTAGGTAGTGATGAAAAAACGCCAGAAAAAAAGCGCCAATGGTCATGACGCGGCTTCACTGGGTGCTCGATATAAATTCAGAGTGTATCTTCATAGCAAAACGTAAGCAACACAAAATATTCACTCCCTGACTAGTTCAGCCTTGAAAAGTTATCCCCTATATAACTCCCAGAGGAACTAATCGAGGATTTACGTATTTAGTATAGGTAGTGTATAAATATAGTATAAGGTATATGACTAGTATTTCGGTATTTTTATACCGTGTGTCGTGAAAAATGTGAGATACAATTTCAATTCGCTGTCGCCTACAATCGTAAACGTTTTATTGCCATCGAAAAGCTTTTTAATTGTCAATTTCTAGAGTAATCGGGTGCCAATCGCAGACACCTGAGTTTGCGCATACTTTGCGGTCCGCCGAGTGTACGGTAAATTTGTACCGTATTTCCTCGAAATACCCCCCTCGAAATACCCCCCGTCTCGAAATACCCCCCTCAAAATGGCCACTATGAATTTATTAGCCCCCCCCTCGAAATACCCCCCCCCCAAATTGAGTGTACAGAGAACGTACATGACAAAACTGCGGTTTGTGATTCGGGCAATGCAAAACATATGTTAAAAACAATAAACTGTTACGGGGGAACAGTGTTTATGCCAACTTCATTTTAGTTGCAGACAACAATTGAGTATTGGAATTTCACATAAAGGCGAAATAATAAGCCCCCCTCGAAATACCCCCTCGCTTAACCCCCCTCAAAATTCTCACTCTGAAACAATCACCCCCGGGGGCTATTTCGAGGAAATACGGTATTTTTCTTTTTCTTTACGCTATACCTCTTACTTTACTAGATGTGTGTTTTTAAAAATTCCATCGAAACGTGGTCACTTATCTAAGAACTCCCATTTTTGGGAGCTTCGCATTGTGCCTGTGCACACAAAACTGGTAAAACCGAAATTTCGAAAACTCATAAATCAGCTTTGAGTTTAAGTTTGAGAGAACATTGAGTTTTCTAGAAGAACTCATATTCTGGAACAAAAACTTTGTCGGATTAAGCATATTTAATAGTTATCCGGATTTTGTGTGCGCCTGCCGAAAACGTGAGTTATCAATTTTGAAAAAGTATAATAACATCAAAATGTTTTCTCAACTGCTGGACGGGCGGCAGTTGACAAAGCGTTGAGTCACAAAGTGACAAGAAGTTACTTTCAAGTGTTAAGTGATAAATATAACCTTTAAGTGACAAGTCATTCGACAAATAAACGTGTGAGTGATAAGTTGACCTCTAAGTGTTATATTTGTCACTCAAACCCTCACTTAGGTAAAGTTAGCTTATCACCTGAAACTACCAACAACTCAACAGGCTGTACAAATTGCTACCAATTGGTCTATAATTTAGCATGCCTACTAAATATCTATACTTCTCGCTGTAGCCCCGACATTGGTATCTGAATATAGTTCCCATTGCATGCATGGACTGCTTCAGAGAACCATGCGCCGGCCGCTGAGCGATGCCCCTTATGCATCATGCATAGACTTAGCTTTGGCTCGGCTTCATGCTCTATACTCTGGTATATATGTGTATAGTCGTTTGGCTTCTTACTGCCTGTCATCCTAGTAGACAGCAGAAAATGCATGCGAAATGAAATGGGGGGTTTTGGTGGAGAAGTTGTGTTTTTACATTTGTGGAGCCTTTGATTGTGTTTACCTATTTGGTTTTAGTTTATCATCAATGCAAAGACACTATAATCAAACCCCCAAAAACAGCAAACCCAGCGAACAGTTCTACACTTTTCCTGACTTACCCATACCTATTTCCAGCCATCACTACTTTAGTTTGTTCACTTTAATATCAACCAAACGCCAATTTAGGGCATATTTACCCACACACCCTATAGATACTTATTCACTGTGCAAGCATTACAGTTTGCACCAATGCGCGGGGGGATGTTCCCCGCGCCATGTGCTGAGACCCAGCTAAGCGTGCGCGTGAGCACACACGGCTTTCAGTGCCATTCTGTATACATCATGATCAAAGTGGCACACCCTGGGCTCAGAATCAATTTGAAGGTAGGGCGCACGTAAGGCGCTCGGCACGGGAGCGATCGCTGAAATTATGCACAATTTCGTGCTTTTATAGGGAAAGGGAACGCATAAATTTCTGTGTGCAGTGGCATCGACGCATGTGCCACACGTGATTCCGCCCACTCGCGCCTGCCTGAAGGTTCCCACATCGCGCGCGCGTCTCAACCGCGTTTTTCCCATACACATATTTGTGGCGTATACACGTATAACGGACTGATACATCAAAATATGTGCCTTCCCTGTAGTCGCGCATAGCGATGGAAAAACGCCATAAAAATGGCGTCATGGCGCCATTCCAAGAAGGGCGCCACGCAAACAGGGCGCCAATGATGGAGGGAATATCGCAGCGCTCTTTGGCACCCTCAAATTTGGCCAGTGTCGTGGCATTCTATCACTAGGTACTCACGCATCGAGCACCTTATCTACGCGTTATATTTACTAACCAGTTCCGATTGAATTGGGTCCTGCCCCCGGCTCCCCTCTCTTCCAGTTGGGCGTTGGCTCGGTGGCTAGGATGGCGTGGTCTCTGGATGAATGCTACAGTTTGCCTGACATATTTGTCCGATGGGTTTTGTCCTTGTGTTCTTTTCTGGGGTTATGGTCATGGTTATGTTAATGAGGTTTCTTGTGAAGAGTTTTTTTAGAGGCTGCTTCTGGTTGAAAGTGACAGTTCCAGACCCGTTAGACCCTGTAAAACGTCATGTGTCATGTAAAAGACTGTAAAATGTCAGGTGTCATTTACAAAACCGTATAAAATTTCATGTGTCATGCAAAAGACACTTTAAAGTGTCATATGTATCCAAATCTTGTGTTTTGGTATCCAGATCCTATGTCCAAAGGTAAGAAGACTTATTTTATGTTATAACAATGTAATTATAACAAAGGAATACAAAAACATAACATTTGGATACACATGACGCTTTACAGGGTCTTACATGACATTTGACACTTTGCAGAGTCTTTTACATGACACATGACATTGGAAATACAGGGTCTGGAACTGGGTCTGCCCCCAGGTTTACAACACGGTTTACCAGGCTGGTAAACGTCACATCGTATGGGGTGGCGAAATTTTCACCTATGAAAAACCCCTCTGACCAGTCTCATTCCACCCCCCCCCCTAACACCCCCGTCACGAAACCCGATCAACCCCCTTCCCAAGTGGGTCAAACGTGGCGCGCATGGCCCACGCCTCGGGGTGGGGTGCGGCGGCGCAATGCGACACGAACCGCGCGGCGCGGCGGCATGCGAAAAAGTGCCGCGCAGCCCCGCCCTCCCCCCCCCCGCCGGGTTGCGAGAAAAAGCGTGCCTGGGTAAAATACTAGGTTATTTTTGGATTTTGGGCTAAAGTTGTGGTTTTGGGTTCTCGGATTTTTCGATTTGGAGTGTTGTATGCTTGTTGCGCGTGTGCGAAAATAATTATTCCTTGTTTTTTTGCGTGTTTTCATCTCACGAGTGTTTGTACGGGCGATTTGCAACACTTTAGCGATTTAGCAATGTGGACCGTAACCCGACTTGAGATTATCTCAAATATACCTTTTTATAATCCCAAGTTACAGAATTTAAAAAGCAACAAATGATAAATAAATGCATTTGTATACCTACGGAACGGTACCTATATTTGTAAGTTATGCAAAAGTGTGTACCTAAATATTTGTTTCTGTTTGAATACCGTATTTCCTCGAAATACCCCCTCAAAATTTGCACTCCGAAAAAACAAAAACCCCTGTGGGTATTTCGAGGGAATACGGTAATTTAATTCTTTGGCCATGCATGTATTTGCGGTATATCCTTGAATAAGTCCCCAGGGGCCAGATTTAATATGCCCTACAAATATTCTTAAGTTATGCACTACACCCTACAGGCGTCTCCCTACACGCCCGACAAAACCGTGTACAAAGCGTAGTTAAATTATGCGCGTAAGGCGCCCTATGAACCAATTTCCAATTCAATTCTCTGGTTTTGTCGGGCGCGTGGCCGACAAAATAAAAATAAAAATAAAATTCTGCCCTCCAGCTAAATGCCGATGGGCAGGACCAAATTTTATTTACGCCATAAAAATTTTTTTGAACTAGATAAATATTTATAAATAACAACATACCTAAAGTCGGCAGACATTTCATCCTACAAAATCGGAGTTAGAATTCGCTCGTGAATAGAGCGAACAACGAAACATGTCTCCCACGCGGACGCTAGAAATTGAAAAAGAAAATCATATTGAACG
Source organism: Sphaerolaimus hirsutus (assembly GCA_964036195.1). Lineage (NCBI taxonomy): Eukaryota > Metazoa > Nematoda > Chromadorea > Monhysterida > Sphaerolaimidae > Sphaerolaimus > Sphaerolaimus hirsutus. The sequence continues at coordinate 16,392,503 of OZ038456.1, forward strand.
AAAAATGGACGTTTCGCCGTGTCCGTGCGTGCCACGCCCTAGTTGTCTACATTGCTCGTTGGAAGCGAAAGAATTTGACCGTTCAAACTACCGTTTTTGTTTTTAGTTTAGTTTTTCACTTGTTGGCTCTGTTCCAACAGAAGAGAACTTGGCAGCCGGCCAAAATTTCGAAATACGCTATAAATATGAATCAAATAGGCTCACACTAGCTAAAGAACCACGTAAATAAACAAAAATAGCGATTATGAAGGTGGAAATTGGCAAAGCGAAGCAAATTTTAACGATTTTTAGCTAACTTTGAGTTTTCACTCTCATTTGTATAATACGCAACTGGAAACTGGGATAAGGGCCAAGTTTTCATACGTGACCCGATCCATTCCAATCGTTAAAATATTGCGTCACAATACCTAGGTAATGCCGTCATGCACTTTGTTTGTTATCAATCTTTGTATAACATGCAGTTTGATCAATTATTTGAAATAGAAATATTTACCAACAAAGCAATACAAAACCTATGTATATTTAAGTAGTTATCTCTTTCTTTGAAGCATCATTTGTCAAAAAAATTCACCCTGGAACTGGATTCGTTCTCGCTTTGATTTCTTTTTTATCCATTTTTCTTTTTCACATTTTCTTTTTTTTGTGTAATATTAATTTCTGCCCGAAAGTAGCAGTCGCACCCGAAAGTTCTACACCCGAATTGCGTCTCCCGACACGCAATTGAATTGCGTTTTCGGGAGGTGCGTGCATATAGGGCAACCGTAAACAATCTGTAGGGAGGCTGCCCGATTTCGGGCGCATTACGTGCATGTAGGGCGCATTACGCGAGAATTAAATCTGGCCCCAGGGGAGTTATTATTTCGTCAGAGGTTTTGGAGGGGGAGTTATTCAGGGGGGGATGTTATTCAAGGGGAGGAGTTATTTTTTCTTCAGAACTTGCACATTTTTGATTGTATGAATGCATTCAGTCAACTCATGTAATTGAGGTATTTAACAGTTTAACAACAACAAAAACAAGGTATTCATGCTAAAATCTGTGTTCATCGGCATCCAAATCATTCAAATACACATTGTGGTTACACATATCAAATACCCAGAGGGGGACTTATTCAAGAGGGGGGGCCTTATTCGAGGGGGAGTTATTTTTTCCTCACCAAGCCAACAGGGGGGAGTTATTCAAGGGGGAGGACTTATTCAAGGATGTACGGTATAAATATTCGAATCAAGCCGGGACTGAGCCCCGGCTGCATTGGGCTCACAATAACCCTCAATATAAATAATTACGTAATGCTGAAATGTTCTGAAGTGCCGCATGAGCGGGCCCGCAATAATAGAAAGCCACTTTCCCATGACAACGAATATTGCCAAGTTAAAATACTTTTAAAGTTGAGAGTACAGAGTGAGTTAAGAATACTAGGTAAATACTTTCAAATGCGGGACTGGCCCCTGAAAGCCCCTGTAGACCCTGTGCCATCACTTACCTAAACCCATTACTCATCTAAGCCCATTACCCATCTAATTCTATCCATTACTCATCTAGACCTGTTACTCATCTAATGCCCCCCAATCCCGCTGAACTGGCACAGTAATTACATATGAAATTCCAGTGATCCACCTGATCATGTGACAGAGATGAAAATGGATTTTTTTCCAGTAAACTCAAATGTGTTCAATATAGGGAATGTGGAATTTGTGGAAATGCATTTTACTTTATGGGGATGATTAGATGGATAGATAATCGATTTCTTATTCCAGTTAACTAAAATGCATTTCCATGATTACTGCATTTTCTCTTTTGGACACATTTGAGTTTACTGGGATGGATCCATCCACTTCCATATCTTTCAAGTCTATTTGACAGTGTGCTTTTCCCAGAAAAATCAAATATTATGTCAAATACACAGAAACCGATATTTTGCAATGGGGGGTTCAGATGAGTAATGGGTCTACATGTGTAACGGGAAGAATTGAATGGGTAGCGGGTCTATATGAGTAATCGGTTTAGATGTGTAATAGGCCTCAGCCCACCTGAATGCACCATCGCAGCATCTACCGTATTACCTCGAAATACCCCCATGGGGGTTTATTATTTCGCCAGCAAAATTTGAGGGGGGGTTAATTCGAGGGGGGGTTTATTCGAGGGGGGGTCTTATTATTTCGTCAGAAATTTTCGTAAGGATCGTAGTAAATAGTAGGCATTTGCATACCCAAAACAGGTAATAAATGTGTCCAAACAAGATATATTTGGACATAAAAACGTAGATTGGCTACACAAACATGTCCATGTGTAGCTGCAATACAGATAAACAGTAATATACATCATGTACATTGCATACATGACGTATTTATTATGTACATGATGTACATCATTCCGAAGGGGGGGGTATTTCGAGGGGGGGGGTTATTATTTCCCCAGCCGATTTTGAGGGGGGGGTTAATTCGAGGGGGGGTTAATTCAAGGGGGGGGGGGATAATTCGAGGTAATACGGTAGTTGTTATTTGGTTGGATTGGAATTGCTTAAAAACAATTTATTGGATTTTACAAATGTTGCGGAACACGCGCTTTGGACCGATGGCATATCTTTTGGAACATATGGCAACGCAATCTATTTAAAACTAGTCTCCGGTCTAACTGCCGGGTCCATTCCACACTTTGTTGAGTAACAATACCTTTGATATTCAACAAATTAGGAAACGGCACCCTTACCATGCAAACTTTCACTATATTACCTAATTGTTTGATTTTTCTACACCTGAGTATGTGGAATTTTACAAAATTTCTGGCGAAATAGTGGACCCCCTTGAAAAAAACCCCCTCTCGAATTACCCCCCCTAAACATTTGCTGGCGAAATAATAAACCAACCGCGGGGTATTTCGCGGTAATACGGTAGATATGCATTTCGGCAGCATTTCTTTCTCAACAGTCAACGGTAATCCAAGTTTCTTAGCGCATTTTCTTGGGCTCCAGAATTTCCGAAGTCCCATATGCGCCGCCCAATTTTATATCATCGAAATCCCGTATACTCGTGGAATGCTAGTAAAATGTTCAGATGGGTACGCTACATCATGACGTCATCATTTATTAAATCACAATTGTTTAAAAGACCATTCAGGAAACAAAATTCGTCCCTTGTAGTGTACGCGACTCCGCCATTTTCTTTTTGAAATCATTTTTGTTGTGACAGTGCGTGCATAAGTCTCCTTCTGGCGCGTTATCGACTAAGACATAAGTATTTTTGGAAGCATACTTTGTCGTCAGCCGAGTATATCAATCATGCAAATTTGTCAACTCTACCAAACCATCGTGTCAGCTAAAAGCTCCACCCTGTAAATACAAAAAATACATTTACTGGTCATCTGTAGCAGTGCGACGCGGCTGCAAGGTGTGCCCCCAAGGGAGCTAATTTAATTAGTCATTCGGTTTTTCCGCGGGCAACCCGAACCCGCATCGAAAGTTTTTACGGTAGATTTACTGATCTCGGCATGGATTTGATTGGCGTCCAGACGATAAATTAATGCCGCATTTAGTCGGGCGGCGGGTAATACCGTTCCCGGTTAGCGTTCCGAAAAGCTACGGAGATTTATTTTTTAATGTAAGAAAATAGAGAGAAAAAATTTATTTATATTTTATTTTCTTATTCTGTTATTTTTATACAATCGTATTTGCTTTAGCAAAGGTTTTCTAAGATTAGGTACATTAAATTATATTTTCTGAAAATCAACAATTTACCGTATTTCTTCTAATAGTAGGGCGCCCTTCTATTTTTTCGTCAACTTTTTTACCCGCCCTTCTATTGGAGACTGCCCTTCTATTTTTTCGCCATTGTTTCAGCGAATTGTTTTGATGTTCTGCCACGGTTTTTCAAAGTGTTATGTCAGAGACAGTTCATGCAATGATAATTTATAGAGTTCATCCAACATTTGATGTGAAATAGCACCAAATCAATGGACAAAAGCCACTAAAGTTCAGTGTCCGCTGATCTTTTTAATTTTTTATGCATTTGGTACAATTCCAGCACTTTGTGAACCTTCTTTTGGAGACCGCCCTTCTAATTATTTCGTGGTCCAAATTAAGTCGAAAAAGTGTACCTTCTATTGGAGACGCCCTTCTATTAGAAGAAATACGGTAAACGGTATCCCACTGCAACGAAACGGGCAGCCCGAAAAGCCCTGCCGGGGTTATTGAATTGCGCCCCGAGTCCGGGCACGCTCGCGCGCTTCTGCGGCGCACTGCATTTTGTGTATGTGCGAAAGTGCACCGCCCAGTTATCGGCGGCCCACACACACTAGTTGACACGTGTCAACTGGTTGGTCAACTCAGATTTCGGCTTCACGTGTCGCAGAGCGAACTTCCGGTGCACTTGCCGTAATATTTATTTTTGAATATTTCCGCATGTGCATTTGGAGATCGCTGTGCGACACGTGAAGCCGAAATCTGAGTTGACACAGGCCAGTTGACATACGGGTGTCAACTAGTGCGTGGGCCACCAACAGGTAAAAAAGATTTATTTATGAACACCCGCGTGTTTTTGTTAGTTGGATTGGTGTTTTCTGGATCAGTCTTTCTTTTTACCATAAATACTTGGGCACCTGTGAATAATTTCCTAGGCTCACATGCACATGATATACTCGGCAGACACGATACTCTACCAATTGCTAATATTTATGTACCATTTTTATCAAAAATCAAATATCTACGTCAAACTGAAAACTTTTAGGACCGACCTTTTACAAAAAGAAAAGATTTGTCTGTATGCCGGCCGACCCTAGTATTTTCAAATAAGTATTTCGCGTTTCCGGGTGCCAGAAATCTTTAAATATCCTCGGCAGAACTTATAACAGGCTATCACGCCGTTCTGCAAAACATTTAGAAAGTGGCCTTTAGAATCAGGAAATATTTCGTTCCGAATCTTTGCATTCACCAGAACGTATCTCTGTATTTCACACTGGAACGAGTTGGAGAGCGGTTAAAATTCATGACGTTTCGCACCGATGGAGTGTTTCCTCGGGAAAAATGTACGGCATTAAGTCCTCCGAGTATATGATAAAAGAAATAATCCACTTCGTAATTAATCATTTGAAGAACACAACAAAACAAAAATTTGTTCCTGGCGCCTAAAAATACATAAACATCAAAGGGCTTTCTCAATGTATAGACTACTGACGAACATCACACCTTACAATGAAACTTACCATATCCCATCTGAATAAACGAACAGACAACGAAACAATCTTCTACACAGATCACATTGCTCCCACGGGGCAGGCCTGATACGCACACGCGCCTGATACGCACATATGCCTGTTTTTTTCACTTGACACTTTTTCAAGTGATTTTCAGATATGAGTAAAGTGAAAAAAAAGTTGCGCAATGACATTAGTGAACTTTTTTCACTTCACTCATATCTGAAAATCACTTGAAAATGTGTCAAGTGAAAAAAACAGTGAAAAATAGCCATTTTTCACTGTTTTTTTTTACTTGACAGATTTTCAATAATTTTCAGATATGAGTGAAGTGAAAAAAGTTCACTAATGTCATTGCGCAACTTTTTTTCACTTTACTCATATCTGAAAATCACTTGAAAAAGTGTCAAGTGAAAAAAACAGGCATATGTGCGTATCAGGCGCGTGTGCGTATCAGTGCACGCCCGCTCCCACTTTGGGTGAATTTGATGCAAAATTTTCACGTGACCTATTCATCAAAATATTGTAGCATTCATTGTATAGCATTCAGTCCGTCCAGTATACCTGTTTTAGCAGGTGATTGTAAAAATGAAAACCTCAAAAGAAGACCAAAATTCAACATGTCAAAATTCAACTTAATCCAGTCTGCATACGGTTTCGACACTTGTAATTCTACAGTAATTTGAAGCGGGAATTCTGATGTATGTCACTGATAGGTATATTAAGAGCGCTAACAAATGCTAACAAAGTTCGTAACTGCAGCGCTGCGTAGACTAGTTGACCAAGGGAGAGCTGTCAACTGAAAATTATTTCTGTTTATGTTGAGTTACGTTTATTGAAATTGCACTTTATGTGAACACGTGATTTTTTATAACAATAAATGGGAATTAGGGCGATCGGAAATCATACTCTTCTGAAAACAGAAATCAAGTACTGATTTCTCAGTTGACCGTTGGCTGTTGGTCAACTAGAGTGTGTGGTCACAACGTCCCATTTTTATCGTTTGCATTGGCGAGTATGTATATTTACCAGTCACATTTTTATGATAATTTTTTAGTTTTTTTTTGTAATTCATTCACAATTCAAAGTCCCCTTTTTTCAAAGGAAATAGGGAAAAAGTGTATTTCTTATGATACCAAATTTCTTCGTTCTGTTCGCAGTTCATACCTCAGTGACATTACTAAATGTAAATATGAGCCCATTTCCATATTGATGTTTATTCATTTACTTTGGATAAGCCAAGTATTTTTAAATACATAAATATTCATGAAGAAACGGCATGGTTTAGTTGAATACCATTGAGATAAATATACAACACCCGGAGTCATTTTTGTTCGCCATATCTACCTAGTGATGAAAAGCGCCAACACTAAGGCGCCACGCACCAAAAGCGCCATGGCTCTTTCTAACACCAAGCGCCAAGCGCCAATGGTGCATGAGCGAAATGGTGCCAAGCACCAAAACTGCCACGGCGCTTTTTTCTTAGCGCCAAAAATACTGAAACCGAAAAAAGGCGCCAAGCGCCAAAAGCGTTGTTGTCATTGGCATGGCGCCAAGTGCCGCCACAGTAATGATCTTAACGCCACATAATGCATGCCTTTACAGTTTTACATCATAAACCATGATGACTGTCTTTTGATAACTAAATTCTCAAAATTTAAAATGGTTTCCATCAACCCCTTCCAGTCTCACTTTCATCGGCATGATATGAATTCAAAATGATATTGTGCAAATAAATACCACATATCAAAATTTCATTCCCGACTGCATCAGCGGCCCGGGGTGGGCGCAATTAATGAAATGAAAGTCGGTAGTCGGCTGGCCTCCGAGTGTCACTAGATCGCGCATATATTCCATTCCATGCCATAGTTGTTAAAACGTATTTACGTTTACTCGATAAATACGGTTACTCGAGTACTAAGTAAATACGTTTACGTTTCCTCCCGAAAAAAATACCGGTACTCACTTACTCGCGTAATTTTTGACAGGGACGCGAGTACAGGAATACGTAATTGAGAAAAATTTGGGGTGCGTAAAAAGCAAAAACCACTCAACCGGATTAAAACGGCTGCAAAAATGGCAGTGGAAATGATAGAAGTTGAGATGGGTCGGGAAAGCGACGACTCTCACGTTCACTTTTACACTTTTTTACATCTTCCTAATCACAAAATCGAAAAAAAATTTACTTTTACGTTTTCCCTGAGTAAAAATACTGATATTTAAGTTTACTCACCTTTTACGCAGCTTAAAAGTAAAATTTACTTTACGTTTTCTGTACTAAGGGGTGAGTAAAAATAAAATACTTTACGTTTACGTTTACTTTGACAAAAGTTCAGTACTTTCAACAACTCTGTTTCATGCATGCACCATCACAGTTTGGACTTGACTTGTGATACAGGGTGTCCCATTTGAATACCTAATTTCAATCTAGAATTGGGTTATTTAATTTGTTTTCTTAAGTAAATAGTTATCTCAGAAGCTCAATCTGGATGTAGTCACAGATAGGGGGGAGAAAAAGTGTTTTCTAATGTGTTTTTCTAATTAAAATAAGATTTGTTGGAAACAGAATACCTAGATGCTGCGTATGTCTTTAAAAGTGGTTGTTTAAGAAGTTTAGGAAAAATCTTAGTTATTTAGGAGCTGTAGATTCATGGATTCCATCAAAAGTTATTATTTTTGATACAAGACTAGTCTGAAAAATCTATCCACAGTAATTGGCCACAATCAGGTATTTGTCTACTCACAAAAATCTACTAAAACATTTATTTTTGACAAAAATACTTGCCACATATTTCATGAACCACCCTGTAATATCTGAATGCATGCATTTTCATGCGCAACTGAAGTCCGCCCCGGGTGCCGACTGCAGAGTTACTGAAACTTTGTATTTATTATGTATTTACAGTAGCATTGGGGGGGGGGGGGGTACTCACGCCGCTGAGGCGTCGTATTTGTGTACGTGTCTGTGTGCCGCTGGAGCAATACTACAGCATACCGTAATCGTGAGAATGATGAATTATTTTAAAAATGAATTTTTAGAGAATAATAGTCTTATCTATGCACGAATTCTATTTTGTTTTCACTTTTTTGAATCGTATTCTTTTGAAGAAATTCCCGCCAAAATAGGGAGAGCAAGTTTACATTCACATGACTACGGTAACCTCGCGACAGGATAATGTCACCCGCGATATTTCATACAGTTCAGACCAAATGGAAAACAATTTACCTACGTTAATTAAAGAATTCTTCAATCATCCCATACAGCCAAAAATGAATCAAAAATTGATCCAAAAACATCTCCAATTTCCATCGACCGTCCCAGGACTTTCCGAACACCCCGGCTCCCCTCAACACACATATTCCATTCACATTTCGAACCGAAGAGGGGGGGGGGGGGTTCCTGTCGCAATGCTCCAATACCTGCCGCGCGTACTCAAATCGCATACAGATCCAGTGCGCTGCGGCCGCGCATAGTATACGCGCCGCCCCGCTCGCGCAGTTCAGTACCTGGGTACTTTATGTGTATTTATGTATGTGTATGTGTACGCGAATGCGGACGCGGTACAAGATTTAGTGGTGGACGGGCGCTGCGCAGCAAATTTGCATGCCAGAGTTTGGTTCGAAATTCAAATTTCCCCACTTTTCCATTTTGTTTTTTTGTCGGGCGACCCGACCCGATACATTGCGTAATTGCGCGCAACCCGATTCAACGCGAGCCGCGCCGCCAATCGGAAACGCATAAATCGCGAAGCGTGTAATTTCCGCGGCAGAAATCGGGCTGACTGAGAAAAAAAACTTGTCGGGTATTTTAATTTACCCCCCCCCCCCCGCGCTCGTCGTGGCCCAGCTTTGTCAGAGTTTTATAGGTTATATTGCAAGTTGTTTCGACGTGTCTCTGGTGCCACCCCCAGACCTTGCAAAATGTCCCCTGCCCTGTAAAATGTAAAATGCCATGGAAACATGTAAAAGTAATGTAAAATGTCCTGGAAAGTGACAAACAGTTTGTCATTTTCCAGAACATTTTACACGACCTTTGTCACTTTGCCGGACATTACATATTACAGGGCATTTTACAGGGTTTGGGACTGCCCCCTGGAGCCTTGCCAACTAAATTGTCAATATTTCCGCGACTAACAGGCGCCCGGGCGCGGTATTCTTTTCATCAAGGCGGCCATCCGAATTATTGCGCACTTTCTATTTTAGCGCCGCACTGCGCAGAGCAATGCGCATGCGCGAAATAATAAATAATAAAATCGACGGGTGGATTTTGCACGGTTTGTGTTTTCTAGCGGTTTAGATTAATGCCTGGACTATTAATATAAGCTAGGTATATTTTAGAATAGCTGCTCTCTGGCCTGGCTGAATGTATTTATTCATTTGTGCATTCTTGCAGTTTGTGTTACAAATCTACCTACCTAGACATATTTATTCACTTTGGTAAATTAGGAAGCGCGATGAAAACTAGAGCAAATAATCCGCATTTTGTCAAGTGTCGTGACAAGAAAATTTTTTTCTTCATTTTTTGTCGTTTTGCCCGGTAAACTGTCCTGTAGAAGTAAAATTAACCGTTGTGTCGAGTTTCAGACGTTTCTGAAAATTGTGCGCGATGTACCTTTCAACTGACATGCCATTTGTTATCACCGCCTTACTTATGATCGTTTCCATGAGTAAAATATTTATATACCATACTTCTTCTAATAGAATAGCGTCGTTCTATTTTTTCTTCAACTTTTGACCTGCCGCTCTATTGGAGGCTGCCGTTCTATTTTTTTACCAACCTTTTTCACACTTTTTTTTCATTTGAACATAGTATTTTTGATGAAACATCAGCAACATTTGAATATCAGAGCATCGATTCGAACAAAACGAAATGAGAAAACAGCAGCTGAATCGTAGTTCTAAACACCCTTCTAAGTTCTCACCGCTATTTTACAAATATTTATGTGTTTTGGTACTCTTCTGATTAATTTCTACCTGTCATTCTATTGGAGGCTGCCGTTCTATTTTTTCGTGGGTGATAAACCTGCCAAAACCCGCCGTTCTATTGTAGGTGCCCTTTATTGGAGGTGTGCTTTTCTATTAGAAGAAATACGGTATATTTTCGATTTTGTACTTTACAGTACGTATTTTTTCCGACCAAATATTTACATTTATAATATGTGAGAGTAATTTTTTCAAATTTTTTTGGGTGGAAACAAAACAATTATCTTTTGATTGGGTGCGCACTGCGGCGGCTATTTTCAAAATAGGATTGTTTACGTTGCCATACCAATTCCGCACACTCAAGTTTCACGTAAGTGTAAGTGTAACGCAGTTCAAAAATACCTAAAAAGTCTCCCACTTGACTTGTAAATAGTCACACAAGGTGCCAATTTTGTAAAATGTCAAAAGGCATGCAAAGTATAAAAAGTCATGTAATATGCCCTGTAACATGGCAAACGTAGAATATTCTACGCTTTTTGATACGGCGACACATTTCAGAGCATTTTTGTGGTGTCCACATAGTTTTGTGGTGGAAGACCTGCCGATAAATCGATATCACCTCACAAATTTTTAAATTAAAGCTTTCGACGTATCCAAAACATTTTCCAGGAAACAACATGGCCACTTTGGTTCCCGAATGTTTTTAGGTGTGCAAGCCATTCAAACGTTAACGTTTTAAGCATAAAATGCCTACTTTTTGCAATTATCTTACGTGAATAGCTTGTTTCGTTGTTACTTTGTGCAGTCAGAATTTCTGAGAACGCTTATTGAAACAATTTTTTCCAGCTATGTTCCCCGGGTCAAATTTATTTGTCCCATTTTGTTGTCATCGCACTTCGTTTAAAAAAAAGAATTAAATGATAACGTAAATAACGTTGGATTGTTCTTCCGCAGGTTTCACAAACACAAAAGAACCATAGTATTTTCCGTGCCGCTGGGAAATTAAAGGTACAAGCGCCGTTCGGATTTATTTTCACTTAGCATCCAGTCGGCGTATCGTCAAATTTCTCTAAACATTCCCGATAGAATCTTCTAAAATTCTAGATTTTTGACAGCTTCTAATTTTGTCTGTGTCTTATTAGCGGTTTATTGCTGGACCCGTTGCGTTTTGTTTGGTCATTTATCACTGAAGGAGCTTCCACAGTTTTTTTGCAATGGTCAGTTCAACTTTGGCACTGTGCCAATTTTTTTTGTTCTTCTGATTTCGAGATGACAACGTTTCTTTCGCGCTTTTCAGGCTGATCAATTGACAGAGGAGCAGATCGCTGGTGGGTTATTAGCTTTTATCCGTTATATTTATATAAGATATCCCTTGGAGTTTCGATTCTGCAGCATTTTAATTTTGTTGTTAAGTTAATAGAATAAATACGATGTGATTTTTGGCCGTGGCTTTGTTTCTCTCAACGAACATTTCTGTAGAACAGCAGCTGTAGTCGGTGTGTATGTATTTTGATGCTGTCAAGGCCAAAATGGGGTAATTTACCTATTTTTGGCATCTTTCCAATCTTCAAGTTCTCATCACACATAGCTATTCACCCATTCCCTCATTTAACCGCCGCCTTAAACAAGACACTATCCCACGCAGAATTCAAGGAGGCCTTCAGTTTGTTCGACAAGGATGGAGATGGCACGATCACAACCAAGGAATTGGGCACGGTTATGCGCTCTTTGGGGCAGAATCCCACCGAGGCTGAGCTGCAGGTTACTTTTGGAGTTTTGCCAATTTTCGTGGTTTTGTTAGGGCTAGGGCGGTTAGGGTTCAGATGGGGTTAGGGCGGTCTGGATTTTTTCTGAAACTCTATTCGATGTCAAAATGGTCGATATTTGATATCCTATATGAGAAATAATCGTTAATCGATTTGATATATCGTCCCAACCATAGTTAAGATAAAATTTGTTTGGAATTAGATGAAAATTTGAAGGTGCTTTTGGATAAAATTCTCTAAGCGACTTGAACATGCCATTGGGAATACCCCTCTGCCTGTAAACGCTTGAAACTAGCAATTTGATTTCTTTTGATTTGTAAGTTTCGGTATTTGGTTTGGTATTATAGTTACTCGGGGGATTTTTCGATCGGGACTTGTAAGGTTTACCTCATGTCTACGCCGAGGGACATTAAATTGTATGCCCGGTTTACAAAAATTTGGTGTGATGTTCTTCATAGAATCCTAAACAAATTCTACACAACCCTATTTAACCAATAAAAAAAATTATTACATTCAGGACATGATCAATGAAGTGGATGCAGACGGAAATGGCACCATCGATTTTCCCGAATTCCTCACTATGATGGCCAGGAAAATGAAGGATACAGACAGCGAGGAGGAAATTAGGGAGGCGTTTAGGGTTGGTTTCGCTTTTATCCTAATTTGCCCTTATTTTCATCTGATTTTTGGGTCGGATTTTTTTCTGTGGTTCTTAGATGATATTTGATTTTGGGGAACCTCTAGATGGGATATTCGGTGTGAAAAATGTGCTCGATATTTCATATTTAACACGATATTTGTCGATTTTTGATTTTGATCTGGCATAATTTTGAAATTTCCATGTTGCGTTTTTCATAGTCAATATGAGAAATGGGCTCAGTTACTAAATAGTTGGGATGTAAATTTTTTTGAAATTCCTGAATATCTTAACATATTAAAATATCATTTGGGTATTGAGCTAAAAGTTGGCTGTTAATATCATTATCAGCAAAAAAAACACGGTTTTAAAGCAAAATTGTAAATCGTAACTGAATACTAAATGTCTCGCTGATAAGAAAAAATTTTTTTTGTTGAGCTGAAATGATGTAATCTTATGAATCATAAGCGTTTTGCGTGCGTCAATTGAAACTGCGTTTGATAAAAGCGGTAAAAACAAATCATGATGTGCGTAAATATTTATTTTCTCTGTGTGGAAGTTTTATGGGAAAAACAGGTACTTCTAAATTTGAATATGTGCATTGAAAACCTTGCAATTATTTAGGACATCTTTTCAAATTCTCCGGCACCATTTCTGTCACCGACATAGAACACAATACAACCATTGCGCATTTTACTTATCCCCCCGGATGGTAATTTGCGTAATTCATCAGTTCTCGCGTATCGACGATAGCTAAAGACAGCCACAGTTTTGTATGCAATGTCTTTGTCGGCAGTGCACCATTCCGCATCTAAACCCATCCCGCATGTTGACCCGGAACACATTTAATTATACCTAGCATGTTGAAATAGGTAATAAAACACATGACCTAGTTATTTTGAAGGTGAAAATCTATAAGAAGTTGGAAAATTAGGGAATTTTGGTGAAAATTAAGGTAAATTGCTCAAAAACGCTCCAGATAGCTAGGCAATTTGCGGGTGTGGGGGTGTTCAAGGGAATGTAGCCAAAAAAAATTGCGCCAGGGATAGATAGATAGCTGGGCGGTTTGGGGTGGTGTTACCCACCCCCTTTCTTACCCCTGCGGCATAATGTGTCTATAATGGGTCTACATGCGGAATGGGCTTTGATGCGGAATGGGCCCTAGCCGTCTTTGTCTGCGTATTTATGTATATGTTTGTCGCTAGGAAACGTGAAAGCTTGGATGTTTGCGGCACGTAGCGGCAATACTTTTGCATGGAGCGCCCATGCCACAATGGGAAAATTGCGCGTTTCGTCATTCACGCGCTCTTTTTGCCGCTTTATGGTAGATGGATCTGTGCGAGGACACGAGCCGATTTTGCATTGTCGGCAGTTGAAGTATTGCCAAGTTGGTTGAGACAGACTATACAAATAATATGCTATGTTTAGTACTGTGTCATGTCATGCGTGAATGGAGTTTAGCTGTAAATACACTCTGCTTATGTGATATTTGCTCTTTCTGATTTAGCTGAGCTGTGTGGGGCCCAGTGATGGGCCTAGGGTTGGAAAAAAAACGTTTTTTTTTAACTCGATGTTTTTTTTTAAAAAAAAACGTTTTTTTTAAAAAAAAAACGTTTTTTTTTTAAAAAAAAACGTTTTTTTTTAAATAAAAAACGTTTTTTTTTAAAAGCTCCCAGATATGACCTTGTGTCAACATATATAGGTATATCAGACAGTTGCAATACTCTGTGATGTTATATATGACCATATAATGGCTGTTGAGCCATGGGATAGCATTATAAGTGGTGATTTGTGTCAAAAATATCCATTTTTTGTCGACATATCGTTCGTATATCGCCTTATAGTTGAATGTTCGTGACTTCAGGTAAAGTTTCGCACGGAATAGTGATGAAACAAGGTTAAAAAAGGAGGGTGTTACTTTGGGAGTGATGTTACACACTGTGGAGGTACATGGAAGCACATTACCTCAATATTATATAACTACAGCAACATATGATGGCTTATTAACCCATGGTAGCACATAGAAATGGATACTTTGATACTAAAAATGCCACAAAACCAATGAAAACAACCACCAATGTCAATTTGTGTGTGAAATTGCGCGCTTGCGCGCAAAATTTTTGCAAAATACCTAGTGCTTAGTACTAAAAATTTCGGTCGATGTTTTTTTTTAAAAAAAAACATTTCGGACGTCATGTTTTTTTTAAAAAAAACATCGGCCAACCCTAGATGGGCCAAAGTTGGAAGAATTGAAATTGAAAGTACCATATTTACATTTGGTTCAAATGCACCTCGTGCATCCATGTTTGCAAATCACAGTGGCTTTACCGATTAAAAAAGTAATTTGTGAAAATATTCATTTCCACAAGGTGCTATTGTATTTTTCTTTGCACTGGTGCCGCGCCGTGCGTTATAATGTCTGTAGCAATGCAGCAGGTATTTGTGCCGCGACACTGTGTACATTTACATACACATAAATATGCATAATTTGTGTTATGTACAATGTATTGGGTACAAATGCAGTAAATCCTTTTGTTTTTACTTATATAGTCGACCTTGTTTGATTGATCCTAATTGAGAGCTGTCTATCAAGCATTATGCCAGGTGGCATAAAATTGGTGTTTTTTCAACTCGTGTCTAATGATGACACTTGATATTTAAAAACTGATTATTACTGAAAAAATTATTTTGAAAATCAAAAAGCAAAAACTTAGTTGCGATTCAATGGGTATTTTGGATTTTTGGTGCACACACACTGAGCACTTTCTCACACAAATTTTAGTTGGGTACTTCTCATTGACATTGTGGTAGTTTGAGTAGCAAACCTTCCATTTCTGCCTGCCTTTATATAATAATAATCATGATTGTGTGTTTAAATAGCAGATAAAATCCAGCCAGTGTGCTTCCACATCACTCTAAACGTATTAAACTTGCGATTTAAGCTCATATAAGCACTATTTCATGCCCAATTCCACTTGTAAAATTCACAAACAATTTGAGGAAAGGCAATTTTGCATTTAGATAAGACAAAATGGATCTTTTGGATAAAATGGGAAATCACCAATTATAATACTTTTCAATGATTTAACACACATGCCTCCTAATATTTATAAAAATAACTAATTTTAATTTGAAAAATCAATTTTAAAAGATTTCAAGCAGCTAGAAAGTTTAGATAATAATTTTTACACATATGTCCCCTGGATCTGTCGATATTTAGGTTTTTGATTAATTAATTGACTGTGGAAGGGGCTAAAGAAATTTTTGACTCCAAATGTTCCCGAAATTTTATAGATAAGGAATATGTTAGTCAGTAAAAATATTATAATAGTATATGTCATTTAACATCCCCTAACTCTGCTCTATGAGTACACCTAGATTTGGTCTATGTTAAAAAAGTTATGGCAATTTGAAAACCTGTTTTTCCATCACTATTCAGGATCACAAATTACTCTCTTGAAGAAACTGCATCTATAGCGTTGTGTGTGTTGTGTGTGTATGCTTAATTACATTTGCACTGGCCTGTATTGATTTTGCCATCTTGTGCTTAGTATATTAGGTTTGGCTGAGCTGTGAGATAGCTATGTGGCAGCTTTGTGCGTTTCAGTTCACCGCGCTGGAGGCACGTGTGTCAATCAGGGGGGGGGGGGTTTCTTTGATGAATAATGTTTTATGTCCTTCAAGACACGGATTTTGTTGCAGGGTTCATAACTTCAGGTAGAGTTGGGGGGGTTACAGGTGTTTATTTACAACTACAATTTCTGGAAAAACATTTTTTCGATTTTTTTCAATCTCGATGGATAGCACTTAAATCCAGGGAGTGTAAACACAACTGAAATAAATACATGTTTATTCTGACTGCCCCCCAGGCACTAGCTATATATTTATCCCTTGGGGCCACTCAGCTATCTATCTACCCCCAGGTGAAAATTGTGGCTACTATCCCTGAACCCCCTTCCCCCCAAATTCACTAAAACCCTGTTTGGGTGTGATCATGGCTGAAAATGTTTGAAAATGCTGTTGACATGTTGGCACATGCATTTGTATTTATGAATGCTTATTATTTATGTTAGGTGAGCTTAATCCCGCCGACAGCGGTTACTGATTGTGGCATGGCTTATGTGCGATATTTGTGTCTTGAAATTCATCAGTTGCAATTCAACTCGAGATTTCTGCATTGCAACTATATAGCTTAAAAATACAGTGCAGACTGCAGAGATTACCCGGTAACTCGGTTTAGAGGTAAATTCAGATTATTCAAGCTGTACCCGGACAAAACGCCACATCCATTCACCCTCCACATCCATTCACCCTCCACATCCATTCACCCTCCACATCCACACATTCCACATCCACACATTCCACATCCATTCACCTTCCACATCCATTCACATTCCATCACAATATGTTAAACGCTACAATATGTTAAACGAGCACACTGAGCGCATGCGCGCGCGCGGCAGCCGGCTGTCTTTTGCGGCGCATTGCGACCGCGTGTCCGTTGCACTGCGCGCCCGCCGCTCCGGAAGGGGGGGGGGGTGTATTTATGTGAACGAATGGGGGTGAATGTGAATTCAAATGAGGGGGGGTTGCGATTTTACATGTTGTGTTTGTGAAATGTAAAATTTTGGGTAGTTTTGAATTTTTTGGCCAATTTGACGGAGGTTGCTTGGAGGATGTATTTACGTCCAATTCAATTACTGTACGTATTTATGAAAGAGTGGCCGGTTAAATGACTAAAAATGACATGTCAACTTGTAATGCAATTTCGTTTCACTTTCCTGTACTTTTGAGAAAATACTTCCTTATTTATATTACTTTCTAATTTGGAGTATGTTTATTGACAAAAATCTATGATCTGAGGTGTGATTTTGTCAGGCGGGGATTATTCATTTCTCAAAAAACTGATATTCAAGAATATACGAGCAATCTATTTAGGTATTTTATGGTAGCGAATTTTGTTCGTACGTCGATTTTAGCAGCTGTTCTTTGCGTCTGTATGTATTTAAATACGTGTGTGGGAATCGGGAATATATTAGTTTGGAAAAACACATTTGCTGGCTTACCGCATTTTATGGGGGTATAATAAACGCAAATGACTGATGGATTTCTTTGGGCGGGTGGGCTGATGCTGAAAATGCTGACAATTTACTGATAATGAAATGTTTTCAATTTCCATTTAAAAAAATTACCAATGAGGGGCATCATAGACCAAGACCAGATTGAATGTTTTTTTAGTCAGTTATAGTTATTTACATCAACGATACGCCACTGGAAAAACTCATGCTGGCCAATGAAATATACCGGATTTCCTCGAAATTTCCCCCAAGGGGTTTTCCAGGGTGCTAATTTTCAGGGGGGTTAATCAAGAGAAGGGCTACTTAGATGGGGGTTTATTTTGAATAAGCCCGCTCAGACCTGGTGCCAGTCCCAAGCCCTGTAAAGTTTAAATTTAAGTGTCAAATTTCATTCAAATTTGTCAATTGTCATGCAAGGTGTCAGGCAAAGTGTCAATTGTCATGCAAACTACTGTAATAAAATCTTTTACTTTTTGTTTTGATTGACATTTTGCATTAGATTTGACACTTGACTTTACACTTTACCGGGCTCGGTACTGGCCCCTGGGGGGATTTCTGGGAAATACTGTAGTCGCCAGGAGCCTCTCATTATCCTCCAGCCACAGTCGTCCCGAACGCACTTTACCACCACCCCCCCCATTGGGCACCCCCACACAACCCCCACCCCCCAACTATTTCAGGTGTTCGACAAGGACGGCAACGGGTTCATCAGCGCGGCGGAACTGCGCCACGTGATGACCAACCTGGGCGAGAAGCTCACCGACGAGGAGGTGGACGAGATGATTCGCGAGGCCGACATCGACGGCGATGGACAGGTCAACTATGAAGGTGGGTGGGAGGGGTTGGGGTGCTAGGTTTGCGAACTAGTTGACAACGGGCTGAAGTGTCAACTGGTTCTGGTTCCAATTCGAAGCCGACGAACTACGTTCGATTAGAATGTAAAAGTGTTGAATCGTGTTGCAGGTGAAGCTGTGGTGTTGCGAAATTTTTTTTCGCGAACTAGTGAAAATGCAAGGCGGGCATGAAGTATATTTATGTGTATAAAATTTTATGAGTTGCGTTACTCGTCAGCCAGCTTTGAATTGGGATCGGAACCAGTTGACATTTAATATCGTTGTCAATTGAGAATTTGTGCGCGTGAATACACTTTCATCAAATCTTCATGGATGCACCTGGCATATTCACCTAATGTATGGGCTAATTCCTAGCTAGCTTAAGTAGCTTTCGAGACTTTTGTCGGTGATCCATTCTGGATGGTAATTTATGAAAACCAAGCAACGGTTTGCACCAGATACGGCATAATCCCTTGTTTGAACTTGGATTATTTCATTTCAGTTAGCATGATAACAAGCATTTAAATACAGAAGTGCATGGTTTTGGGGTGGATTTTATAGATTGGCTAACCACGTTTTATTTCTCGACCGTCATGTAATGAGATTTTGAGACAAGCACAAATGAGTATGTTTTGTGTTCTCAACACGGGGCAAATGCGTACATATGTATGAAGACGTGTCTGTAATTTGTTTTGGGTTGTGGACAAGGATGTAGCCAGGGGGGGGGGGGGGCGCCCACCCCTTTTTGGGTCAGAAAAAAATATGCCAGAAATGGCACTTCCATACAGACATTTTGTCGGCTTCGGCGCAGCACAGTGTATGTCATTCGTACCTGTCTTTTAGCACCAAGAAAGCACTCAAAATGTGCCCCCGTCGCTGTATATGTAAATATGTGTGAAATACATACATGTACAGCGGTATTTGGCGCCATTGCTAACGCCAATGGCGCCATGGCGCGGCGCCTACGAATGGCGCTGGCGCCATTCCTTTACCACAGGTGTCAAATTTTAGGGGGGGGGGCGCCGCCCCCCCCCCCGTCCGCCGGGCTCCGTATACAATCCGCCGCCCCCCGCGAATCCTGGCTACGTCGCTGGTTGTGGATATACCGAGTGGTACATATAGGGTTGGAAAAAAACCTTTTTTTTTTAACTCGATGTTTTTTTTTTAAAAAAAACGTTTTTTTTAAAAAAAAAACGTTTTTTTTTAAAAGCTCCCAGATATGACCTAGTGTCAACATATATAGGTATATCAGACACTGGCAATACTCTGTGATGTTAAATATGACCATATAATGGCTGTGGAGCCATGGGATAGCATTATAAGTGGTGATTTGTGTCAAAAATATCCATTTTTCGTCGACATATCGTTCGTATATCGCCTTATAGTCGAATGTTCATGACTTCAGGTAAAGTTTGGCACGGAATGGTGATCAAACAAGGTTATAAAAGGAGGTTGTTACTTTGGGAGTGAAGTTACACACTGTGGAGGTACATGGAAGCACATTACCTCAATATTATATATTACAGCAACATATGTCGGCTTATTCACCCATGGTAGCACATAGAAATGGATGTTTTGATACTAAAAATGCAACAAAACCAATGAAAACAACCACCAATGTCAATTTGTGTGTGAAATTGCGCGCTTGCGCGCAAAAATTTTGCAAAATACCTAGTGCTTAGTACTAAAAATTTCGGCTGATGTTTTTTTTATAAAAAAAAACATTTCGGACGTCATGTTTTTTTTTAAAAAAAAACGTTTTTTTTATTTAAAAAAACGTTTAAAAAAAAACATCGGCCAACCCTAGGTACATACTTAGTGCAGAATCCTACCATAATTAAATGAATAAAATCTTGTGATAAATTTCGTTATCAATTATTCCATGGTAAAAAAGAAATATTGTGATGAAAAAACTGTTAAAAAAATTCGTTCATTATTCAGTTGGGTTATGGTAGGTTTCCATACTAAGTGTGATTTCCACCGAGTATAAGTATATTTTCAATCTAAATATTTGTGTTTGTCTCACATCTCTACCAGGCTCCGTGTGCATAAAAAACTGATAATTTAATAAATTTACGCGCCGCACCGTGCAGAATTCGTCACGATGATGACCACCCGATAAGCAGTTTCCCGTACAATTCCACCCAATTGGCAGACAATTGTTCAGCAAACTACCCCGAAAATTTGTTTTAATTTAAATAAAACAACTATAATTCAACTCGAAAATTTGTGTGCAGTTTTGCCCGTATTTTTTTTCGTTTAAAAATCATTTTCCACAATCAATTGCGATTTTTAAAAAAGCGGAAATAAATTCGAATAATTATCCCTTTTGTGCGCGTGCGTGTTTATGTGATTACGCTCCACCCACTTTGCTTCAATCTTATTCTCGGTTCAAATTTTTTTTGACAAAAATTATTGTCATGTGTAATTTTTGGATGGGATGGCAGATGAGCAGGCTTACGTTTGATGAATACTCGTGAGTTTGGGGACCCGTTTTGTTCCGGTGCAGTGGTTTTTGGGGCTTGGGTACCTTTAGGCGGTGTTTACGGAAAAAATTTAGTATGTATACTTCACTGCCCTTTCTCACAAATACGGAACTTTTTCATTGAAACATCTTAGTCGTCCCCTATTTTTCCTATAAACATCGCCTAATTAAATCGTGGTTTGATTATCCCCGTTAAACGCGTAATTTTCGAGCGGCTTTGCGATCCCGCGCCTTTTCAAGTGACAACAATTTTACACGAAACTAAATTTGTTTAGGTATATGCATCATTCAAAGCAAAACTCTTATCGCATGTACCGTTTACTCTCACACTTATCTTAATGGGTCCACACACGTGAGTTGACATCGGTACCAAATGTCAACTGGTGCCGATCCCGATTCAAAGCTTGCTGACGACATTCAAACGCAAGCTTTGAATTGGGAACGGAACCAGTTGACATTTGGTGTCGATGTCAACTAGCGTGTGTAGGGCCAATCTGCGGCTTTTTTGTCACTTGAAAAAGTGGGGGGGGCCCCTTCGTTATCAGTCGTGTTTTCAAGTCTTTTTCACGAGGGGCTAATTAAATTTCGACTGACTGATACTTGCGTCATGTGAACTCGCTTCTGTTCAGCTTGATGTTTTGGAGGAACGAGTTTCAGCCAAGATGAAACAGGTGCATAGTTCACTTGCTTTAGAGTCCCTACGCTAGTTCTCTACCGATGTTTCGAGAAATTTGGAAAACCCACGAATCAGCTTTGCTTTTACCACAGGGGTAAGAAAGGGGGGGTCGAACCCACGCAACCCCCTAAACCCCCAATCCAAATTTTTTCCAGCTATCTATCTATCCCGGAGGCCGCTCAGCTATCTATCCAACCCCCCGGAGGGCCGAAATCTTGAATACCCCTGGTTTACCTGATTGAGGTGTCTGACAACTACTTGGTGTATGAAATGTTTCATTCCGGTGAACTCAACTGTAGGTTTATGACAGGGGTTTAGTTGATTTTGACCCCTCCGGGGGTTCATATAGATGTAAATCGCTCCGGAGGGATAGATAGCTGAAAAAATTTTGGGGAGTGGGGTTAGCGGGGGTTCAATATATAGGCTTTTCCAAGGTATAGAAGGAAGAAAAGGGAAAAAAATCGCTATAAGTATTGGTCTGTCGGGAAAGTTTTTTCCGTTTCCGGATCGCCATGCATTGGATAGCCCTGGACGACCAGTGGAGTTTTAGCCGAGGTATATAAGCTGGAATTTATTCAATCATAAATTTTTACTGTAGAATGGATTTGTAATAGTGTGGATCCAGTGAAAATTTATCTATCAAAAATGTCCAAAACTCAACATGCACGGTCCACCATTTCCAGAGTTTTGGATTTTTGTATGAATTTTCGATGTAAAATCATTTGGAAACATAAAATTGGAGACATGTGGTATCATCCACTTTTGTGTAATCAATTTTGCAGTGAACTTTTATTTTTGAATTTTTCATTGAGCTGTAATTCCAGCTTATATACCCTGAGTGAAACCTTCCGATCCAGGACGATCAAGTGGGAGGCGATGCGGAGGCGGCAAGAACTTTCCTGACTGCCCAATAGGTGAAAAACAGCACAAAATATGTATATGAGTCAGTCCACGAGTCAGTGGCCAAAACTTGGACACACCCAAAAAAATTTATTTTCTTAAAGTGTTGCCTATATAGCACTGATAAAAAATCATATTTAATTTTTCCTGTTACCTCTTATATAAATATGGCATTATCAGGATTTTTATGTGGGATGTTCACTCCAGCCACTTGAATTGCCTTGGAAGTAGGGTTCAAACGGGATCCCGATCCCGATCCCGGATCCCGTGAAATTCCGGGATTTACCAGTCCCGATCCCGATCCCGATCCCGAAACCCCAATCCCGATCCCGATCCCGATCCCGAAATCTCAAAAATACCAATCCCGATCCCGATCCCGATCCCGAAAATTTTCAAATCCCGATCCCGATCCCGAGAAACTCCCAAGTCCGGGATCCCGATCCCGGAAAAATTAGTGAAATTATAAGAAGTGAAATAATGACGTTTTTGTATGCAAAAAAAGTGGATGCAAACCCCCAGCGTCAATTTTATGCCACTTTTCTGGCATCCAACAGTGTTTTGAGACCTTTATGAACAACTGTGAATGCCAGAAAAATGGCCAAAATCTCTATCCCTAGAACCCAATCCCGATCCCGGAAAAATGCCTATCCCAATCCCGATCCCGATCCCGTGACCCCAATCCCGGCCAATCCCGATCCCGATCCCGATCCCGAAATCTCAAAAAACCAATCCCGATCCCGATCCCGATCCCGAAACCCCAATCCCGATCCCGATCCCGATCCCGAAATCTCAAAAAGTGAATCCCGATCCCGATCCCGATCCCGAAAAGTCAATCCCGTTTGAACCCTACTTGGAAGGCCTCAAAAAGGCGATCGTTACAGCTATATTTTATACGATTGCGAAGCCCATAATGTCCTCTATCAGAATCCACAGCCCTAGTAGCCAAACGTTTTGCCTCCGGGATAGATAGATAGCTGGCGGATTTGGGGGTGGGTAACCCCCCCCCCCCACCCAACCCCCCCCCTCCCCATACTGAACCACTGGTTTATGAGTTTTCCACATTTTTAAGTATTTACGGTAGTAAACTAGCGTGTGTACCCGCACAGCATGAAAAATGCTTGCAGTTTATCGCTATATGGGGTGTTTTGAATATTCGAATTTTCGGACAGTAATTTTTAGTTGATAATATCTTAATAATTGAGTTTTCATTTTGCGTGACATAATTTTCCGAACGTTGAAGATTGTCAGCATGCAAATTTAGGTTTGTTTGGTTTTTTGTGTGTCCGCGCCCCGTAAAATATCAGAAAATATATCCATTTAAATGTAAAATGCCAGGTAAAACGCAAAATAGAATTTTACTGGACATGCGTTTTACATGACGTTTGAAAAAATGGGTCAATAAATATTATACTTTACATTTTGCATGGCACTTATTTCGCGGGGTGGGGCGCCGGCCCGAGACTTAGAAGAAGTGATAAGAAAAAATGATTTAATAAGCATGATCCATTCGATGGGGATGTCCATTCGATTTAACTAATAATTTCAAATCCCTAGAATAAATATTTTTTCAGACTTTGCCGGGAATCATTCATATTTGAAAACGTAAAAGCATCTTTTTTAAACATATTTACCAATTGAAGATAACCGACCGTGGAATATATTTTTGTGCCTGCGCACACTAGTTTCCGCACGCAATTTCGAAAACTCATAAATGAGCTTAGAACGCATTTGAGTTTTCTACAATGAGGTGGCCGTCAACTACAGTTGACGGAGATTAAAAATGACTCATTGTGGAAAACTCAAATACGTTCAAAGCTCATTTATGAGGTTTCGAAATTACGTGTGAAAACTAGTGTGCGCAGGGCCATTCTCACTTTTCATTTCAGAATTCGTAACAATGATGACAACAAAATGAGTCGGCTGCAAGCGAGAAGTCGGTCCTCACAATTATCTACATTTATTTGAAACTTTCCTCTGTGCAATTTCTCTGTAATATCTTTCCGTTATTTACATTCGCATTCGTTAATGTGATGTGGCATCGCAAAAAAATCTGCGCAAAATATGAAGCTTGAAAATCGCGGAAACAATTGCATACATGGATATTTTGCGATAAAATTGTCACTGTCAATTTTTGTCATGCCACATATTCAATTATTTTAGTGCGATTAAAAGTGAGTTTTGGCTTGTGGATGGAGGCAACTTTTATAATTTCAATATATCAGTTGAAACCGATCAAATGTGGGTGTCTTTTTGAGCTAATATTACAAACTGATATATTTGACAAGTCCACCAGGGGACAATTCCGCACCCTGTCAAATGTCAAATCGCTCACGGTCAGAGAAAATTGCGGCGAATTTAAGGCAGGCTTTAAATTGCTTCTCGAGAATCGATTAAAATCATGATGTTTTCTGCGATTTCGAAATATATATTTAGATTGGCCCCACACACGCTAGTTGACAGCGACACCAAATGTCAACTGGTTTCATTCCTAATTCAAAGATTGCGTTTGAAGGTCGTTCGTCCACTCGTCAGCAAGCTTTGAATCGGGATCGGCACCAGTTGACATTTGGTGTCGATGTCAACTAGCGTGTGTGGGCCCATTGCCACTCGACCATCTACCTTTTCTCACTTTTCTTGACACTTGGCGAAGTGCTTGTATTTTGGATATTTGGATCCGATACAACGTGATCAACGTTCGCAGTTTCAGAACCGTATTTTGCGTATTGTAAATTAGTACAAGAATGCATCTGAAACTTCTCGGTGAAATGGTAAGCGTGATTTTTTTGGAAATGAGCTGATTTTGCTACTGCTGGGGCAAATTTTGCATCTTGTCAAATGCCTCCCTGTGAAGTGACACATTTCATAAGTGAAAAATCTGTTGTTAAGTGACAAATAAAATTTCAACTTATCCGCGAAGTGTTTGCAGCGCGTTTAAACATTTATTATCACTTGACAGAAAATCTGAAAATTTGTATGAAATTTGTCACTTGACACAGCGTTTGACCGAGTGACAGATTGGTTCCATGTGACACGAAAAGTTTTTTGTACTTTTTAAAGCTAAAAAATATAGTAGCACAGTTGCGACAAACTTTTTCGTCATGGAAAGCAATTAAAATCATTTTTTGCTTGACCTCTCCTCAAAGAAACATAATGTTATGTTTGTGCGTGTGAAATGCTCGTGATTGTGATATGTACTGAACTGAGCCGATTTTTTTTTGTCTTTTCATATTGGTCGTATTATTTTGCAATTTTATTTAATTTAAATAAAAATATTTAGTTGATATTTTTAGTCGGGACATTGTTCTCTCTGTTTACACAAAGTTGTGAGTTATTTTGCTTATTTTTTTCAGAAATGGTCACATTTAATCGATTTGTGATGTCTATAGTAACTGATTTTTTTCTCAGATGGGTCAACTGAAGAATTTTTTGACGGCTACTTTTTTACGAATGACCATTTCTGCTCTCAAATGAAACATGTGCTATTTCCTAGCTGTTTCGTAAGTATTGAACCATACATTAAAATTTGGTATAATTATTTATGCGTTCTTTGACCAGCACAAACATAAATATGCTAACGATCGTAAACATAGCACATGTATTTATTCCTGTTCCCACCGCTGAAACCACACCCTCATGCAACAATTTTGTTTCATTTTCGGTAATTATGTGGTAATTTGTGTAATTATTTATCACTTTATGTATTGGTCTCTCAGTGTGTTTGTGCATGTTATGTTACCACTCACTGTTTAAAGAAAAGTTTCTAGTAACATCCCTGGGCTGTCTCGATACTTTTGAAACGTGGTTTTTTGGAGGTTTACAGCAGTTTTTTATGTATAAGAAAACCGATTAGCCCTTGTGTGCCACTGAATTGCGTCCCGGGAAAAGTTTCGAATATCGTGGATTTTGTTGCGTAGAACGTAAAAACAACAAATTGAAAAAATTGATGTGATAATTTGTGGCATTTTTTGCATAAAAATACTTTTGAAACCCACGATTTCGATTCCTTATCCACCCCCAGCGCCCAGCGAACACTCCATAATGCTTTTGTAAAAGTTAATTTTCATTAAATGATCGCAAAATTCTGATTTCTGATCGCGGATGTTTATGAAATTTTTAATTTGTTGTGAAAAGTCCAAAATTTCATGAACTTTTGTGATTGCAGAATATTAATATTTTTTCGCTTTTCTGTGTGTTTTTTTGTCGAACATGGGTGATGGATGCAGTGACAATTAAATACGGATTTTAGATTCCATAAACAGCCAACATGAATTTTTAGATTTTATTCCGGTTTAGTGGCTAAAATTTCAACAAAGGAACATTCACGAAATCGGCTAGCTGCCGCCTTAGTGCCAGTGCAAATGTCATGCAAAGTGTAAAACATGTGTTTCCCATTTATCAGAGCGTTTTACATCACTTTTGACACATTTACGACACGTAAACGTTTTACATTACTTTTACATTACTTTTGCATGACATTTTACATTTTGCGGGGCCACAATACGTCAATATAAATAACATGGAAACTCCATTACCGAACTTACCAAAAATTTACCTAAATACAAGAAAGAATAGGTGATATAAATAAATACAATATTTGAGCAAAAGTGCAAGGGTAGTTGAGGTGAAGATCTTTCTAAGTGAGGGTAGTTATTCATGTATTTACTGAAAACTTATTGTTTACTCATCTAAGAGTCATTAACATTACAAAACGTTAAGTACCGTATTTCTTCTGATAGATGAGCGCCATCCTTTCATCTTTCTTGCCTGCCGTTCTATTGGAGGCTGCCGTTCTATTTTATGAACATGCCGTTCTAAATATTCGAAGAAATACGGTACTCTATTTACAACACAATAGCCTAAAACCCTGGTGAAAGTGCGATACTCAACATTTTCCTAATTTTCTTGTCTAGAGTGTTCATTATCACCATCGCTATAATGTCCAAGCGCAGCTCAGGGCAACGGGCCAAAAAGCGCGTTTCCGGGCGCCTTCTCGTCTTCGCTGGTGAAGTATTCGCTCCACCTTTTCACGTACATGGCGTAGTCGATCTTGTCCAGGGGGGCGCCGGTTTTGTGGTGCTGTAAAGTGTCCAAAATCACTATCACGCGGTTATCCATGGAAATGGCGTCAGACGCCAAGTAGCGCCACGGCGAAAAGGCGTGAAGCGTCAAAACTGGCGCGTTGCCAGAACCGGCAGCACTGCTGCCAGGTTGTGAAAACGTATTTACGTATACTCGAGTACGGAGTAAATACATTTACGTTTCCTCTGGAAAAACACCTTAACGCGTACCTTTTGAAAGTACGCGAGTACAGAAAACGTAATTCAGAAAATTGATGGGGTGCAAAAACGAGTCCAACAGATTGAAACGGCTGTGAAAATAGCAGCGGAAATTATTGAAGTTGCGATGGCTAGTGAAAGCGTCGACTCTCACTACTTATCCTATGTTTTCACTGTTTCCCTGGGTACAAAATCGAAAAATACTCGCTTTACGTCTTATCTAATTTTACGTTTACTCACCTTTTATGCTGTATAAAAGTAAAAAGTTTTTACTTTACGTTTTGTGTACTCGGTTGAGTAAATATAAAACACTTCGGTAGCGTTTACTTTGAAAAAGTCCATTATTTTTAACAACTTTGGAGCCAGGCACCAGCGCTAACGCGCCTTCACATAGGTTAATACAAAAATTAGGTGGGTCACCTTGTCTCATTTTGGCGCACTTACAAAGTAGCCATATTCACCCGCACACCGTCATTTTACATTTGAATTAATCGAACATTATTCGCGCAAATTACCCGTTTCCTGTCAATATCCTCGCTATAAAGTTGAAATGCAATTGCGCCTTTAAAAGTAACCTTGGCAAATACGCTGAAAGCTTTTTTCGAGTCCGCTTCTGCCACTTTGAACAATTTCATCACGGCTGCGTATTCGTCGACGTCGATATATTTGTCGCCTGAAAGAAATAAAAAAATTGTGGATGGGGGGTAGGGTTCAAACGATATATCGTATCGAATATCGAATATCGGATATCGACCATTTTTTTATATCGAATATCGAATATCGATATCGAAAATTTTGAAAAAATATCAAATATCGAATATCGATATCGAAAATTTTGAAAAAATATCGAACATCGATATCGAATATCGACCATTTTTTCGATATATCGAACCTGTATTGTGTCCCCAAATTTACTTTTCATTTTCATTTTGAGATGTTTATGGTTGATATGATGTGCTTATAGTATTGTATTTGATGAGTAAAAGTACAGTATTTATAATGTCATTGTTGTTGGAGTGCTAAATTTGAAGCCAGAAAATGCTGATATACTTTTTTTGCAACATGCCCTTAAGCAATTAGGTTAGGATGAACTGTAATATCTACCAATTGTTATTTGTCTGATAAACTTTGATTCATCATGTTTTTCTTCTATTTTCTACCATTGAGTGATGTAAAGCTTGTTAAAATCACTTGCACCATTCAAATTTCAGTAAAGAGATGATTAAACATGTGTGCAACCACATGGAAATACAATATGCCACTTGAAATATGCCTTGCTATACCAAAAGCATATCACAATATCGAATATCGAAATATCGATATCGAATATCGACCATTTTTCAATATCGAATATCGATATCGAGGTTCCATATCGTATCGAAATCGAATATCGAGTTTCAGAAAAAAATATCGAATATCGAATATCGATATCGAAAATTTTGAAAAAATATCGAATATCGAATATCGATATCGAAAAGTCATATCGTTTGAACCCTAATGGGGGGTCGTTTTTGCAAGTTGGATTTTGCCTTGTGCAAAAATTGCACTTTTCTTCAATATACCGTATTTGCTTGAATAGGTAGTTCTCGCTTGAATAATTCCCTCTCTCAAATAATTTACCCCTATAAGGCGTGTGAGTAAATAATGATTCCCCCTTGAATACTTCCCCCTTAAGAGATTTGATCAATTTGTTGTGCCCAATTTAACAGAAATGGCACGTTGATGTGTTTAAAAAAAACACAATTTTGTTGAAAGAGTTGATAGAATCATATAGGTATGCTTGAAAATCTTGAAGAAATAATAATTTCACCATCGAATAATTCCCACCTCAAAAAGTCTGACGAAATAATAAATTCCCCAGGAGTATTATTCAAACAAATACGGTAAGTTTGTAAAATCGTAATCACGCACCGCTGGTGTCCAACAGCAGAAACATGTACTTGACGTATTCCCACTGCCACATGGGCATGTGCATGGGCATATTGTGGGCCTCCTCCCACATTTTGTCCCACTGCTCCAGGGTGACCTCCTCTTTGCCCGTCAGTTCCTGCAGTGGGGTTTTGAGGGGTTTTGAGATGTTTTTGGGGAGGTTTGGGGTATTGTGACATATATTTTGACAACGAAAAAAGCGACACGCGGAGAAATTTTGAATTACGTTTACGTAAGTATTTACGTTTTTTGCACAGTCCGCTTCCGATCGAAGCGGACACTACCTAATTGACAACACGACCAATTTCCGATGCTACTAATCAGGATTAGGTAGCGGTCCAAAAATCCAAAAATTTGAAATTTCAATCTTCAGAGATGATACCTAATTTTAAAAATAAAATATATAAAAATAAAATATTTTGCTTTTTACCGGAGAGATTACATTTTAGTTTATTTTTGAGGACTCTGATTACTTAATTATTATATTTTATGGAAATCGGCAATTTTCTGAACCGCCTATCATGATGCTCAAAAATGTTGAAAAAATTAATTGAACGTGATCTCAACATGCCAACAACCCGAAATCAAAGCCCATAGCCAACAATACCTACTCCCCACCAGCACTCACATCGCAGATATCGAATCCATGTATGACGTTGAGCAAGCCCTTCCACGCCATGGTCATGCTCTCGCGCGCGAAACGGAACTCCACGCTGCCCTCTCCGCGCTCCGCTTTGATTATCTGGTTGGAGAGTGGTTGGAGAGTGATTGGAGTGTCTGGTTTGGTATACTGATGAGATAAGAGTGACAAAATAAGTATACCTAGGTGTTTTAGATCAAATTTAATTCGAATCAAATTTCAAATCATTTCATTGTTGGAGTTCAGTTTAGACGTGAATATTTACAATGTTTAAAAAAATAATTCAAACTAGGTACATAAATCAGAATAGTGGACCGGCGGCACACTTTACAATGAAATCTACCGTATCCCATCTGAATAAAAGAACAAACGTTAAATTTTTGTTTCATCACATTTATCTCACTGCTTCCACATTCGGTGATATTGGCGCAGTTTTTCACGTGACCTTATTCATTAAAATATGCTATCACTCATTGTATAGGGTCTGTCTAGTTTACATTACTGTATATATTTGTCTGTCCAGTTTACAATTTTTTTTGTTGAAAATTCCGGGATATCACTGCCCTCGTTACCCACCTCCTTTGAAATACCGTTTTTGTTCTAATAGAAGAGCTCTATTATTTATTTCCTGGCCCAAAAAAGTCGAAAAAGTGTACCTTCTATTGGAGACCCGCTCTTCAATTAGAAGAAATACAGTAACTGCATTCGCAAATGTGAATCAACTCACTTGAAAGAAATCCTCAAAATCCTGCCAATTCACAATTTTATCACCATTCAAATCTGAAAAGAAAAATGATTTTTTTATCTTAAATATATTTCAATATTTTCTGACGGAAGTAAGGAACAAAATTATCATATTTTTTCAACGTTTAAGAATTTAGAGCGAAATGTTTTTTACCGAAAAATTTGCTGTAAACAAGCGTCCATTTCTTGACCAGGAAGGGACAGGGTGCCATGGTTATCTGTCCGAAAATTTAGAAATTTGGTAGCTCCTTGAGTATCTGAAGAAACAAAAATGCAAATTATGAGGGAAAGCTAGTAATTAAAATGAGCAACTAAATGAATCTTCATTTAAATACTTCAACAATTAAGTTGTGAAGATACTACGCTCTAAAACTGTAGAATAGAAAAGTATAATAGCAAAGTATCCATAGTCTGAGCAAAGCTTAAGGCAGACTGAAACTTAACGAATGAATCCAAACACTTGTAGACGACATCCTTTGAAACAAGATAGCCTAGAATGCACTTTACACCCAATATGCATAGTGAAAAAATAGTTTCAGGGAATTACTAGCGGTTTCCTAAAATCGTACCCTCAGCCATAAAGGCCTTTCTGTCAATTTCTGAGATGAAAAATGACTTCCTATTTAAAGTATTTGTGTGGACAATAGTTCTGCAACATCTTTCCTTGCTTATAGATTCAGAGTTACAATGAAAACAAATTCAAACATTTTGCAGCTTTTGTCATTGTTCTCTTTACACTCAATTGGGGGGGGGGGGGTTATTAATTCATAGTACCCATTTTGAGGGGGTATTTCGAGGGGGGGGGGATATTTCGAGGAAATACAGTATTTAGCTTCACTGTTCTTAATTGTGCTTGATGTCTGTTTGTGTTGATCATGCGACCGTATTTCTTCTAACTGAAGGTCAGGTTTCCAACAGAAGGGCATCTCCAATAGAAGGTACACTTTTTTTACTCTTTTGGCATAGAAAATGAATAGAAGGGTTGTCTCCGATATATGGGTCAAAACTGCTGAAATTGTGCCGTATGCATAAAAAATGTGTACTTCTGTCATGATTTATGATGGCCATGATAGTGGCTTATTTACTGGTTTGGTGCTATTTGAAATGAAATGATGAATGAACTCTACGAATCCACGAAGCAAAAAAATAGTAGGGTGGCCTCCAATAGAAGGGCGGGTAAAAACGTTGGCGAAAAAATAGAAAGGGCGCCCTTCTATTAGAAGAAATATGGTACAAAAAATAAAATTGTCCGTAGCGGCGTTGCAATCATATTGTCCATCACGATACTAGCGTGACCCTAAAGGTGCCTATAATGTTTCAAAGAGTGACTGACACGTGGCAAGTGCAAACTGCACCTCGTTATGCGAAATTCTATATGGGAAGTGAAAAGTTGCGTGCTAATGCCGGCAGCTTTTTAGCAACTGTCAGATTTTCGGATTTTTCGGAAGTTTCCGGTTGCTCGAATTTCGTAGTCGCACAATGGCATGCCGCATAGGACTCAAAATCCAGTTCGAGTCACAGCCACAGTCAAATTTTTCCGGTCGAGTCGGGCGAGTCAGTGAGAGTCTCGACTCGAGTCTGGCAAAAATCGGATTTGTAAAAGAGGATGCGTCAAATGAAGTCTGAATGCCAAAAGTTCAGTAAAAAATCAAGATCAAGCAAAAATATTATTCTTTGTCACACACGTTCCATTTTTAATTTTGACCGACGGCTCGAGTCGAGTCGAGTCGAGTCGAGTTCGAGTTGGAGCCCCACTGCATCATCTTTCGCTGCGGTTTCAGACATTAGTGAATGTACATGGTCGGGCTGAAAAGTCCCCGGGCAGTGCTCGCGATTCG
The DNA here is from genome assembly GCA_964036195.1 of Sphaerolaimus hirsutus. NCBI lineage: Eukaryota > Metazoa > Nematoda > Chromadorea > Monhysterida > Sphaerolaimidae > Sphaerolaimus > Sphaerolaimus hirsutus. Next base: position 16,425,413 of record OZ038456.1, read on the forward strand.
CGCTATGGGTAAGCTACGGTTATAAAATTTTAACACGTTAATATATCAGGTGTTTTGAGTTTTCACCCAAAATTTCGCCCCTCTAGCTTCACCCACTGCGGAACTGTGGGGGTTACAATTTCGGTCATTTTGTACTGATGTACAAATGGTGCTCTGGCGCAACGCTGCGTTAAGTTGTGATCATGAAACTTTGGCTAGTGTAAGCCACCAGTGTTGTCAATGTGCCAGCACTAACCAAAATTAGCTATGATATCATAAGCCTAGTTCATATTGCCATTACTGTCACTACTCTCACTACCAAATTCATCATTCTGCCTCTACGGTTGGTCAATACAGGTTAAGACAGGAGGCGTTTTTCATGCACACTGCTGTTGAACACAGGCAATGTGTCCACTACAGATTAGTAATGAAACACAAATTAAATTTAATTGACATAATAATTTACTGCACATTTCAAAACAACATTAAAATCACTGCAATACAACACGATCTCAGATGATCACCAAAAACATCCATCACAGTTCCCACGTTTCTTGCACATCACCCTGATCTGCATATTAGTTTTACCTTAATAGCAATGACGTTGAAGAAAGTGTTGAATACTATCAGCACATTGCCAACACTGGTGGCTTACACTAGCTAAAGTTTCATGATCACAATTTAAATCAGCGTTGAGCTAGAGCACCATTTGTACATCAGTACAAAATGACCGAAATTGTAACCCCCACAGTTCCGCAGTGGGTGGAGCTAGAGGGGTGAAATTTTGGGTGAAAACTCAAAACACCTGATATATTAACGTTTTAAATTTTTATAACCGTAGCTTACCCCTAGCGTACATGGCGAGCACTGCCCGGGGACTTTTCAGCCCGACCATGTACAATATATCCACCAATAATTCCCCAGGGGAGCTATTTATTCGTTAACCTTTTTTGACTGGGGAGTTATTCGAAGAGAGAAGTTGTTTTTCGTTAGAGTATTTACCTAAAATGTATTGTATGGATGGGGTTAAATTTGTTCCATAGGATTCAAGTCAGAATACAAATTCAAGGGGGGAGGTTTTCGACGGGTGAGTTTTTTTCCTCAGTTAGCTATGAGGCGGAGTTATTCGAGAGGAGGGAGGTTTTCGAGGAGGGAGAATTTTTCGACGATATACATACAGTGTTTAAAAAGCGACAAGCTTTTAGCACCACGCGCCATACTGAGGACGGTGACTTCTACTTACAAATGTTTCGGTGACCTTTTATTAGTTTCAGCTTTAACATTTTGTTAAAAATGATCTAGGTAAATACTAAATACCCCTATGAATAACGCAATAAAACTACTACAAACAGCAAGCCCATTGGATAGCTGGCAGAGAATTGGAAATGAAACTTGAAATGCAATTTTCGCAAAATTAACTTTTTGAAGTTACTGACCTTTAGAAACAGTGACGTCATTTTTTTGTATTTATTTGACTTTTACCCAGCACTCAGAATGCTTGTTTTACCTGATGCTATTTGTGCCTTCATTTGTATTTTAACAATACCTTCGTCTTTCTTTAGTACAAATATCCAAAATTTTGAAAGCATACACTGCTTTGAAGTTTGCTTATACTTACACTTACGCTTTCTGAAAAACACCAGCATTTTAACAACTCTGCCTGGCGCTAGTGATCGAACGGCGCCATGGCGGGTCATTGGGGGCACCAAATGTCGCCAAGCCATGGCACAAAGTTCGAATGACAGTTTTTATTATTTTTGAATTGAAATGCTGCAATGCAAACTTATGGTATATCGTATATACTCTAATAATCCCCCCGGGGAATTATTTTTTCGTCAGACTTTTTGGGGGGAACTATTTGAGGGGGGAATTGTTCAAGGGGGGAATTATTGATTCGTCAAAAAATTTAATTATGTTTCGATGAACTGATTTCATGAAATATGCTTTACTTACTAAAAAAATGACATGGAATTTTTGTTCAAATTGGATGCAAAAACTTTACCATATGCCTAAAGGGGGGGATTATTTGAGGGGTGGAATTATTTTTTCCTCAGTCGTCTAAGAGGGGGGAATTATTCGAGGGGGGGGGAATTATTCAAGGCGGGGGACTTATTCGAGTATATACGGTATTTACACAAAGTGAGATAAAGCAGATTTCGTCCCTACTCACGGACCTGCTCCCATTACCCCGCGGGGCTCATCGGCATGAACGAGATTGGGTACTTACACACGCTCAAACACTACTTAAAACCAAGTAAACGAAACCCTAAAATAAAACAAACAATCCACCAACCCTATGCTGGCCATTCCCTGTGGGACTGGAATTTGCGGAAGCCATGCGCGCGCGTTTTTAAGTTCGGCCCAGCGTTATGCTGTCCACCGCCACGTCCAGAAAACGGGGGTTTACCCACTGAAAAACATTGTCTAGGGTAACGTGGTTTGGCAGAATGCCAAATGCTTATGAAAAAGCGAAACAAAACAGAAAAAAGGTCCAAAAACGTTGAAATGTAAACTGCCCTGTAAAATGTGAAATGTCATGCAAAGTGTCAAAAGTTATGAAAATGCCCTGGAAAAATGGCAAACATATTTGCCATTTTCCACAGCATTTCCATGACTTTAGACACTTTGCATAACACTTGACATTTCACAGAGCATTTTACAGGTGTCTGGGACTGCACATAGGAACTGCACATATTTATAAGTAAAAGAGATGTGATCAAAGATATACTCCAGCGACATTACACTTTATAATGAAACCTACCATATCCCATCTGAATAAAAGAACAAACATAAAAAAATTTCATCATATTAATCAAATTGCTTTGATAAATATGATGAAATTTTTTTTGTTTGTTCTTTTATTCATGGTAGATTTCTTTGTAGGTGTAATGTCGCTGGAGTATAAGAGTGGTTTTGAGTATTGGTTTGATAAGTACCCATATTTTGTGCAGTTAGCACTGTATGCACTGAGTACGCTCAGTGTGCTATACTCGGGCAAAATTACACCCTACATTTTTCTGGTGGTAACACTCCATCATGACGTCATAACTGCAGTCCGCAGTGAACTTACGGCTGACTGAACTGGTTCGGAGTCAGGATGAAATGGAGTGCAGTGGTGAATCAGTTCACAAGTTTTCAGTTGGCTGTCTGCCAGCCAAAGATATAAATCATATCTATTTGTATATTAGCACGTCTGTCGAGTATAGCCACTTCCAAAACAGTCCAAATTCTGTGTTTAAAGCTTCAGATTCAATAATTTTCCAAAAAAATTCGAAAATTATTTGAAAAAATTCGAAAATGGCCAAAAAAATTCGAAAATTGCCAAAAAAGATTCGAAAATTTGAAAATTCGAAAATTAAATTCGAAATTCGAAAATTAATTCCAGGAAAAATTCGAAAATTCGAAAATTCATTTTGGAAAAAACACTTAAAAATTTAAATACTTTTTTTGGAGGGTTTGCCATCGTTACTTAGTACATAGGATTTACTGGGTGGTGGTGGTGCACCGTTTTGGAGTCAATGGTGCCACTCCATGAGAATGGCCCCACTTGAGAGCAAATTTTGAGTGGAGATACCCTGTTTCGGACAAAGATTTTTTGGAGATACCCTGTTTCGGACAAAGATTTTTTGGAGATACCCTGTTTCGGATGATTTTTTTCCAAAACTGGTTTGGAATTCTATATCGTAATTCGGATGATTTTTTCTGTTTTGTAGTGGAATTTGGACACATTCCTTCATATCTATACCGTAATTCGGATGATTTTTTCCATTGGTGGAGATACCCTGTTTCGAGTAAAATTTTTGGTGGCTCTTTTTGGAGATACCCTGTTTCGAGTGAAATTTTACCAATTTGAGGGTGGAGATACCCTGTTTCGGATGATTTTTTTTTCTTCTAAAAATCGGCATAGGTATATGTATCTCGGGAACGGTATAAGATATTGAGAAAATTCTTTTTCTATCATGAAGAAATAAGTGCACCTATCACAGATCCGCACTTAACTCATTTTTTTCACTTTGGTCTTTACCGATATTCGGAACTAGATGCCTCAAATACGGTACGTATCTACCTAGTCAGTCTCGCATTATATTTTCAAGAGGTAGAATTTAGTTAAAATACCTACATTTTGTGACTTTTCAAAACGTATAGACTAGGTAGGTAGATTCGGTTTTCAAACAGTTCGAAGATATAATACATCAACGTCCCTGTACATCAAGGCGGGTAAACTGCGCCTACCTCATGTATAATGACCCCCATATAGCCCGGGGAATAGCGTGTTCACCTGAGCAGACAAATAAAAAGATATTACACCGAGACTTGCGTGTCTACAAAACAGACAAACAAAAAGCATAATAGTACACCGTTTCAGGTAAAAAAGTGGCCTGATGCGGCCCAACTCAACCAACATTTCTGACGATGTGAATTTTTTTCATGTTTTTATACATTTTCTGTGTTTTTATTTTTTTGACGCGTCTGTACTTTGTCCAACATCACCAGGGGCCAGCTCCGCAAGTCGAAAAGTTAAGAGTTCAAAGTTAAGAGTTGAGTAAAATGACAAATGGCGAGTTAAGAGTAAAGTTAAATGATAAATGATGAGTTAAGAGACAAGAGTAAATTTAAGAGTAAAGTTAAGTGACAAATGATTAGTTAAGAGATACAAGTAAAGTTAAGAGTCAAGTAAGTGTATCCAAATCTTATTTTTTCGTATACAGATCTTATGTTTTTGTATCCAAATCTTATGTTCTCTCATAAGACTATGATACAAAACATAAGATATGGATATGAAAAAATAAGATTTGGATGCACTTGCTTGACTCTTAACTTTACTCTTATGTCTTAACTAATCATTTGTCATTTAACTTTACTCTTGTCTCTTAACTCATCATTTATCATAAAACTTTAGTCTTAACTTGCCACTTGTCATTTTACTCAACTCTTAACATTTGACTCTTAACTCTTTCACTTGTGAAACTGGCACCAGGGCTGTCCCATACCCTGTAAAGTGTAAATTCAAGAATCAAATATCACACAAAATGTGAATTAAAATAAGAAAATCATTTAAACAGATTTCATTACTGACACTGGGCATTATATTTGAAAAATCGGTATAAAAAACAGTATGATGCATGATATTTAACACTTTACTTTACACTTTACAAGGTGCGGGACTGCCACCAATTTCATTGTTGTGCTTTTCTCTCCAAAAGCTGATGTACTACTGGGTGCCACTCAGCTTTGGCAGTCACTATGTAACATGACACTGACTGCTGCACAACTTGAACTAATGTCCTTACAATTTACAGGTCTGAATAAACTGGGGAAAAATGTCACATATACAACCTCTTAAGAATGGTGTACATTATGTATGCCATGTACATGCTGTATTACTGGCTGCCAATTTGCATCACAGCTGTAAAGTGACTGGTGTGTGAAGCTATTTCAGTTGAAATTTTTACATATTTTACCTACTGTATTTCCTTGAAATACCCCAGGGGAATTTTTTCAGAGTGAGAATTTTCAGAGGGGGTAATTCGACCGGGGGTTTATCATTTTGCCAGAAATTTTTTAAACCCCAAGTACTAATAATGTATGCAGACATAGAAAAATGCAACAAAACCTACCATGTATAAGAGTCTACAGCCTTATATAAGTATGTAGATGGTATAAACCTCGTTCTAACATAACACAATCATTGTTTTTAACATGTGTTATGCATTGCCCAGTCATAAACTGCAGCTTTTGTCATTAAGGTTCTCTTTACACTCAATTGGGGGGGGGGGTATTTCGAGGGGGGTTATTAAATCATAGTGCCCATTTTGAGGGGGCATTTCAAGGGGGGGGGGGTATTTCCAGGAAGCCACCAAGGTAGTTGACTGCCACCTCATTGTAGAAAACTCAAATGCATTCTAAGCTGATTTGTGACTTTTCGAAATTTCATGTGAAAACTAATGGCACATTGGCTCACTTAAGGCACTCAGGCTTGATTTTTGCTAAAGATCTCTGCGTTTCTGCATCTTCTGTGTAAAACCAAAACACAGAAATATTAATTTCTTCAAAGTGTGCATTGTTGACACCACTGCCGGTTATTGATTTCCACAAACTGAGTCATTGTATTTTTGTGCACAAAATAGTGTGTTTTCATGATGTTACATTCTGATTTTGAGCCAAAAACGTCTACCTATGTTATTCGCAGTTTTGACAACATAAAGAGAAGTCATTTGCACAATATCAATCATTTGCACAACTTTGAAAACAATCAAAAATTCAAAAGTGGTGCAAGTGTGTGATGGCTCAGAGCCAAGATATACCGCCACCCAGTTATTCAGAGGCAACTGCCGGGCCTGCAGCTAATCCAATTGACACACAGTGAGTGCTGCGGATTTTATATAATTCTGCATTTGATGATTTTTTAATCTAGGTTAATTGCTTTCTGATTTCTGTCGGATCTAGCATTGTTGCAAAATTCATAAATATAAAATCGTGGTGTGTGTAGCTATTTACATTGGCAAGCTCATGAAAAACAAATTACTAGTATAGGTTTTGCGCGGCGCTTTTTACGCTCGGTTTAAGGTGAATAAAATTGAATACCGTATACGCTTGATAATTCCCTCTGTTAAACAAGTGAGGAAAATACCCCCTCGAATAATTTCCTCTGTTAGAGAAGTGAGGAAAATACCCCCCTCGAACAATTCCCCCTTTTAACATAAGATAAATTTGTTTTTTTTTTGTCATGTGATTGTGTTAATGATACATATTTCATGAAATGAGGTGTTGAAAATTGTTGAAATTATCGATGAAAAAATAATTTCCCCTCTGAATAGCCCCCCTTAAAAAAGTCTGAGTAGAAATAGTTCCCCAGGCGACTTATTCCATCAAATACGGTATTTATGTCATGGTGGTAAATATGCACCATGTCATGTGCTTACATCTGAGAGTCGACTACGCTTAAGCATGTGTATCGATTCAAGCATTTACAGTAATTACAACTGAATCATATGAAAGTCCCATCACCAAACATCCCACTCGAATTTCACAGGCCCACATCTGTACAAGATGGACAATTACCGCCCAATAATTACACAAATGAGGCGACAAACGAAGGATTAATTGAACCGGGAATGGTACATTCGTCACAGGAAGAAATGGATGGAAGAAACAAAAGGAGGGCTGGAAATGAGCCAGATTGCTGTCTTTGTTGTGTCAATTGCGATTGCGGAATTTTGGTTAGCGGAAATTATTTACATGGAAATTCCGCCAATAATTAAGATTACCGTATTTCTCCGATCAAAGCACCCCCGTTCAAAGCTCCCGGGGTGCTATGCTGTGTAATATGTTCCGTATAAAGCACCCGGGTACTTTTCATCGGAAAACATTTTGGTGATCATCTGTTAGCATAGGTAAATAATATTGCGGAGGGGAAAATCGAAACACGGGGTATCCCATTAGGACAGAAGTGCATTCGTACAACAGTAGCTATTGTACAACAAAAGTGCTCATTAGTGCAAAACGTGCTTTCGTACAACATTCATCCGGATTGTACAACACCTGTCGCATTCGTACAACACATGTTGCATTTGTACAACAAATGTCGCTTTTGTACAACATGGGTAAGAATGCATCCATCATAAATATAATGCCATCATAAATGTTATGTTAGAAAAAGAACAAATTTAAGGTGGAACATCATAGCTTTGATCAAGATCAAAAAATTTGAAGTGGCCAGATCCTGACAGACTATATTGCCAAAGCAGCATGGGATCACCCATGAACTTTGATGCCTTTATGAGTGCCAATAGCAGCACCAGAGGTCACTTTCACACCGTGTTTGTGTGGAGTACTTCTATATTACCATTTAAATGGTGCTACTGGTAAATTTTAATTTTTTCACCATTTCTTAACATCACATGGTTAGTATGGCTGATTTCAGCACAATTGAAATTGACTTCAACGCTGGCACTTCTAAATGCCAGAAGCATCCAGTACTATTCTACCACAGTTGCATCCATACTGGAAATCAAGAACTTTCACTCAAAATAATTTCATCTTCATGATCTGCTAAGCCATATCTATTACCTGTAAGATCTATAACCTGTACCATCAATTATTTGTACAAAAGCGACATTTGTTGTATGAATGCAACATGTGTTGTACGAATGCAACAGGTGTTGTACAATCGGGATGGGTATTGTACAAAAGCACGTTTTGTACTAATGAGCACTTTTGTTGTACAATAGCTACTGTTGTACGAATGCACTTTTGTCCTAATGACGCACACTCTCGAAACACCATCTGTTGCTTAAGAATTTTTTTGCATGGCGCGCGGCACTATTTTAGCCTATTCAATTGCATAGAATGGCGCGCGGCATTCTTTTGCATCCTGCGGCTAAATCAAACACTTCTGGTGTAATTCAAGGTGATTCAATTCAAAGATTTGTGGGTCGTGGGATTATTGAAAGAGCATTCCAACCTTACTAATTACAGTTTTGCAACACAGTTAGGTAGATACAAATAAAAAAGCAAATATAGAGCAAATCGCGCTTAGTATAGCAAACATAGTGTAGCTACCCGTGATTTGCATTGCACCAGGGTGCTATAAATGGTACTTGAATAGTTGTTTGAAATGTGCTCCAATTTTGTAAAGCACCAGGGGTGCTTTGATTGGAGAAATACGGTACTGTGAATATTTTGACTGACTGTAATAAGGCTAATAATGGAATGGTGCCATGGCGCTGGCACATTTGAAGGTGCCATTTCAACGGATAACCAGCTTACCAATTAATACCAGCTTACTTAGCTTCATAGGCATTTGGGAGCACCGTCAATTAAAGGGGGGCAGGCCTCCTACGCACACTACTTGTCACTTGACTTCTCGGTCAACTGAAAAAAACGAAAATTTGATTTTTGTTCAGTTGACTGAAATACAAGACAGTTTAGATGACATTTTCATGAATTGATGCCATGTCAAACAAAATGTGGCTGTGTGTTGTGGAGTATCCGATCACAAGCCCCGCACGCACATACGCCTGGCGCGCACATACGCCCGGCACGCACTTAGCACCAGTTATGTGCGGACCGGGTTTTTGTGCGGGCCGGGTTTCATTATGTGCGGGCCGGGCGTATGTGTGAGCCGGGCATATGTGCGTAGAAGTGCACCCTCAATTAAAGGCACCCGCGCCGCCAGTCAAACTAGGTAATTAAACACACGCAACCCCAACCCCCAAACTCAAATCGATGCATCCCAGCAAACAACCCCCCCCCCCTCAGGACGCCCCAAGCTGTCTCCTGTGCAAATGTCTCCTCATAGACCAGTGCTGTTGTGGCCACGATCACGGTGCAGACGCCGATTGCGTCGGAGTCTGCGGAGACTGTTGTACTGCGTGTGGAGACTGTTTGAGTGGGTGCGGAAATTGTGGAGACTGTGACGGGTGCTCGATTATGTGATTGGTGGCTTTGCTTGGCGCGGTTTGATGTAGTGATGGAATTGCGCCATGGCGCTGGCGACATTTAATGGCGCTGAAGATCCGTGATGATTTATCCGTAACGATAAACAGGCTGAAATAGTGAATTTTTTTGTTGGCGCTCGGCTCCTATGTTTCTGGCCTTTTTTCAGGTAGCCCAATGGCGCGCGGCGCCAATCTTTTTGAATGGCGCCATTTTTCCTGGCGCTCTTCATAACGAATTTGATAGCGCGAATCAATTCCAGGTAAATACGCAGATATAAAATCGATCTTGACGTTTTATCTTTTTATGTAACGATTCTCAATTTTGTCAGTTTCTTCTTTTATTTGCTTCTTCATGCGATCCACATTGCTCTTTAATATAGGTAGCTTTTTTTCGAGTATTTATTTATATATTTAGCGCGAATTCATGGGTGCACTTTTCTTGCCAGTATTATTACACGATATTTTAATCTTTTAGTCGCTTTTGCTGCTACTTTTTAGTTACCTAAAAGTTTAGTTTACAAAAAACACAGACAGTAAATCAACATTGTTTTGTTCTTACGCAGTCTGCTGTCTGTAAACGGGTGAAAAGAACCGCTTATCAAGGCGGCATTAATGGTGCATCGCACACTGAAATTTAGCGTTCAGCGTTCGAACGTTTTTGCACGCTGAACTACAAACGCTGAAATCAAAATCTAAAGAACGCGTAAAAAATCGGCTCGCATGCAAAATGCGTGAAATATTGCAAATTCCGAATTATTTACGCTTCAAAAACGTTGTTCTTTAGATTTTGATTTCAGCGTTTGTAGTTCAGCGTGCAAAAACGTTCGAACGCTGAACGCAAAATTTCAGTGTGCGGTGCGCCATTGTGTACGAACGGAGCCGATCGCAGAATGTTAAATTGATGATATCTATAATAAGGCTAAATACCCAATGCACGTTTTGTCACCCATACGTCGAATCGACATAACGGAACGGCGCCAATGGCCCCCCACACGCTAGTTGACATCGACACCAAATGTCAACTGGTTCCCATCCCAATTCAAAGCTTGCTAATGAACCGATGAACGACGTTCAAATGCAAAAGTGTTGAACCGTGTTGCAAAAGAAGCTGAAGCGTTGTGAAAAAAATTGCGGTACACACACTGTACAAAGACGGCATAAGTATACGTGTATACAATAATGCGTAGTGTTACTCCTGAGCAATCTTTGAATTGGGATGGGAACCAGTTGACATTTGGTGTCGATGTCAACTAGCGTGTGGAGCGCCATTCGAGGGCACCGCGCCATGACATTTTCAAAATTGTGACAACAGCATCGGCGTCACCGCAGTGTAGGTAATTACCGGCGCCAATTATCTATGGCGAATTTTTATTCTCGATAGCGCCCAAAACGGCATTCTTCGTGTTTCGACAGTGGGAAAATAATGCCAAAATACGTCCATTGTGCATTTCCCGTGCCGATTCGTTGTGACTACTGCGATGGAATTTTACTGCGCTTTGAGCCCGAACACATGGGCGAGTTTTTCAATATCCATGCCAAACACAGTACGCATTCCACGCAATATTGACCCCACACACGCTAGTTGACAGCTAGTTAACATCGACATCAAATGTCAACTGGTTCCGTTCCCAATTCAAAGCTTGCGTTTGAACGGCGTTCGTCGGCTCGTCAGCAAACTTTATCTCGGGATCGGCGGCACCAGTTGACATTTGGTGTTGGTGTCAACTAGCGTGTGTGGGCCCAGTCGCCCTACACACCAGTTGACGTCCGGTGTCAACTGGATCGACTGGTTCAGGTTCAGATTTTTGTTCAGGTGCAGTGACTTTGGCGCTGATGCAGCAAAATACCCATGATTTGGCAGATTATCCGAATTCTTCAGTGCGAAATGAATTTTCCAAGATAATTTTTCCTTTTTTCATATACCTATTAAAACACTCTAAAAACTCCGTGAGCACCGCCAATAAATTACGTTTGAGAAAAATGAAATGAAACATTATAATGTATATATGCAATATTAATGCAACCAACCAGTACTTAAAAGAAAAAACGTATTTCTTTAACACTTTACACCAAAAAACACGACAAAATAAACAGTGCCATATCTTCACCAATCAAATCACATTAAATTCACATGGGACAAACATCTCAAGCCATAATTGTATTAAAATCTTTATTTTGAAATTCAATAATTGAAAAAAATCAAACTGCAAAAAAAAAAACAAAAAAAATTAGAAAGCAGCTTGAAGCAAAAACAACCTCAAAGTGATTGCAATTTTTTAATTAGGTACAAAACCCGGGTGGGACGTAATATGAAAAACATTTGGAATTCGGTGAAATGGAAGGGGTGACAATCAGCAGAGGGGTGCGGTTAACCTCTAAAAAATGCCTTAGCACTCGATAATTCTGAAAATTGAGATGCCAAGTCAGTGTGTAAAACAAGCCCAACAATGAAATACATTTATAATTAAGTGAAGTTCAGGCATAATGGGCCCGCACACACTAGTTGACATCAAAATCCGTGTCAACTCAATTTTGGTTAATTTTGGGATTTCAACTTTGCGACAAAATGTGATAGAGCATAATTGTATATCGTGACACTTTACATTTATTGCTTATGTTAAGTGCGATGCTTTAAAATTATTTTGTGATTAAGTTGACATTCAGTTGACACGAATTTGCGATGTCAACTAGTGTGTGCAGTCCCAATGAAGACTAAACGTGTGTGAAGGTGTATAGTGACATCAAAACTTCCGCTTTAGAAACATAATCGCTAAATTGTATTTTTTTAAATAAAAACAAGTATGTTTTCGGATTGTACAGAAGTAATTATTAGGTGGACATCCAAAACCTTTCATTCATAGCCATCTTGTGTGACGTTATCATTTATTTCAAAAATATTCCAAAAACGCCAACCAAAGGCCATCGAAAATTTCCATCCTTTATCCACACAGATCAACGTAAAAAAACAGCTGAAGCTTAAGCTACTATTCTGTTCCAGAGCAAACGGCACACAAGCTAGAATGGAATGCTAGTTGAAAAAGGCACAAGTAAATAGCAAACGTATAGTATTCCGAATCACGCTCAATTTTAAGTAGTGAAACGCAAAAAAATTCATCGGTTCAAGGCATGAACACAACCAAATTGTAATACTGGGCGCGCACAAGCTCGTGGATGAGGGTTGATTTGCAATGAGAACGTGGCCCTACTAGGGTTGGAAAAAAAACGTTTTTTTTTAACTCGATGTTTTTTTTAAAAAAAAACGTTTTTTTTTTAAAAAAAAACGTTTTTTTTTAATAAAAAACGTTTTTTTTTTAAAAGCTCCCAGATATAACCTTGTGTCAACATATATAGGTATATCAGACAGTGGCAATACTCTGTGATGTTATATATGACCATAGTATGTCTGTGGAGCCATGGGATAGCATTATAAGTGGTGATTTGTGTCAAAAATATCCATTTTTCGTCGACATATCGTTCGTATATCGCCTTATAGTCGAATGTTCGTGACTTCAGGTAAAGTTTGGCACGGAATAGTGATCAAACAAGGTTATTAAACGAGGTTGTTACTTTGGGAGTGAATTTACACACTGTGGAGGTACATGGAAGCACATTACCTCAATATTATATACTACAGCAACATATGACGGCTTATTAACCCATGGTAGCATATATAAATGGATACTTTGATACTAAAAATGCCACAAAACCAATGAAAACAACCACCAATGTCAATTTGTGTGTGAAATTGCGCGCTTGCGCGCAAAAATTTTGCAAAATACCTAGTGCTTAGTACTAAAAATTTCGGTCGATGTTTTTTTTTAAAAAAAAACATTTCGGATGTCATGTTTTTTTTTAATAAAAAACGTTTAAAAAAAAACATCGGCCAACCCTAGGCCCTACAGACACTAGTTGACATCAACCCAAAATGTCAACTGGTTCCGATCCCAGTTGAAAGCTTGCTGAAGAGTCAACGAACGACGTTCAAATGCAAACTTGGAATTGGAATAGGAACCAGTTGACATTTGGTGTCGATGTCCACTAGCGTGTGTGGGCCCAATATCCCAGAAACTGTGTTAAAAATATTTTAGAAATCAAGTTAAATATTTGGGCGACGTCATTTTACAAGCTTGCGTACGCTAAATGCACAAAAAATAGATTGATCTCAAATTGTACCAACAATCAACAGTTAATTATCATTTTCAGGTGTAAAACTGGCAAAAAGTCATTGTAATTTCTTTAGCTATCTAAAATCCCGGCAGTTATCAACACAAAAACCGCAGCACGCAGCAAAAAACACCAAAAACGCAAAAACGAGAGAAGCAAACAAACGAAAAAAAACCCACACAATCAAAGCTTTAAATGCTCGATTTCAACCCTCGCTTGGATATATTCAACATTTTTCGAATATTTACAGTTCACAAAAAAAAATGGCCGCCGATAAAATACCACATTATTTACTCGGAGAGGAGATATTTTCCTTGGAATCCTTGTGTTTCTTGGAACGACTGAAGAAACTTCCCAAACCGCGGTGCTTGCGTCCTGCGAGATTTACAATGCAGATGGGCTACCGTAAACATTGGAATGTAAACCATTAGAAACCTTTAAAACCTATTTTTTGGGCATTCTTCAGAATTGAGATAGGTTGCTGGGGCATTGGGGGATATTAACAGTGTGAAATGTACTTTGAGTGCCGCAAAGGTGCTAAAAATAAATTTGTCCCCGGTGATTTTGGAATAGGTCACCAAGCAAAAAAGGTATAGCTGATTGGAAACCGAAAAAAAGATTTCAATCGCACCAATAGAGTAAAATAAAAACCGTGTTTTAGAGTATCTAAAAACTGTAAAAAAACGAAAACCACAAAATAATATTTTAATCCGTCAAATACACCCCACAACCGAACACAAGATGGTCGTTGGCCGCTCCTCAAATGCGTACAATACCGCACCTTAACAAGTGCCAAAAAGTAACAAGTTACGGTACGGTAAAGTGCCATGAAAAGTTGCAAGTTTAAAATATGAAAAACTCCAAAACCTCAAACACCATCCACACCGCACCGACCTTTCTCCTTGACCGGTGTGTTCCCGTCACTCGTCACAGTAGTAGCGTCGTCACTCTGCTCCCTGCTGTGACGAAACGACACCGGAGACTCGCCACCGGTGCCCGACGAACTTTTGCCCTCCACTGGAGGGTGGCCTGGTGTAGGGTGAAATGGAGAAAAAGTGGAGTGAGGATAAATTATAAATATAGAGAAAATAACATGTGATTCTCTGTACGTATTATACGGAGAAAATTGTGAATGGATTTTGAGGTGTGCATATAATTTCATAAAGCGGCGTTTACGCGGCCTCGTGTGTTGACAAAGAAATAAAATGACAAAGTTCCGTAATTCCGAAACAAAGTTCCATATCTGCGAGAAAAGGCAGTGTAATGTGCTCACTAGTTATGTGCACACACATGCCAATTTGCAGATAATTTGTGGCTGTCGTTCGAGACTTATAGCATTTGAAGACAAATTTCAGTTGACGGTTCGAAAAATAAATATTGTCCGGTAACAGAACACGAAGCCATGTAAACGACCCTTTACAATAACACATATTTACATTTATGTAATTGCTCAGTGCACAAGAATTCTCGTGCATATGATTGTGCACATAAATACAAAACTGAAATCAAAACTATATAGGTAATGAAGCTACTAGTAGGGTTCAAACGGGATTGACTTTTCGGGATCGGGATTCACTTTTTGAGATTTCGGGATCGGGATCGGGATCGGGATTGGGGTTTCGGGATCGGGATCGGGATCGGGATTGGTAATTTGAGATTTCGGGATCGGGATCGGGATCGGGATTGGCCGGGATTGGGGTCACGGGATCGGGATCGGTATTGGGATAGGCATTTTTCCGGGATCGGGATTGGGTTCTAGGGATAGAGATTTTGGCCATTTTTCTGGCATTCACAGTTGTTCATAAAGGTCTCAAAACACTGTTGGATGCCAGAAAAGTGGCATAAAATTGTCGCTGGGGGTTTGCATCCACTTTTTGGCATGCAAAAACGTCATTATTTCACTTTTTATAATTTCCACTAATTTTTCCGGGATCGGGATCCCGGACTTGGGAGTTTCTCGGGATCGGGATCGGGATTTGAAAACTTTCGGGATCGGGATCGGGATTGGTATTTGTGAGATTTCGGGATCGGGATCGGGATCGGGATTGGGGTTTCGGGATCGGGATCGGGATCGGGACTGGTAAATCCCGGAATTTCACGGGATCCGGGATCGGGATCGGGATCCCGTTTGAACCCTAGCTACTAGTGGACAGGTGCTAATGGGAAGTTTTGGCGAAATTCGAGGTGGAAAAGTGTCTGTCAAAGGAAAGTGCAAACAAAATACCTAGTGCAAATGATAAAACAAATAGTGCAAATAATCTTCTGCCAATCCTCCCAAATATTATTTACCCTTCAAAACAAAATCCGTGTAAACCGCTAGAGAACCCCTCATGATAACTCTAACGTTGACATAATGGGTGACAGTTCACACCCAGTGACGTTACGCCTAGCACGCGTGGTTTACACTGGAAGCGTGCCAACGATATATAACGCATGCGACTTCAACAAAAAGTTGAAAAATTCTACATTAACGTTAACAGAAATGAATTTTATAATTTTACAAAAATCGCATGCTTCAATTATCGTTGGCACGCTTCCAACGTGAGACATAAATAAGTGCGATTGCAGTGCATCAAGTCGGCCGAGTATAAATACAGTGGATGACGATGACATACAGTCCCTGGGTGCCACACCACAAACCTACCATTCATCTTGGCACAATGATTGCCCACAGCCGGCTGTCCATTTCTCTGCACTTGGGGCGGGGGCGGGGGCGGGCTGCCCGGAGGCGAATAAGTATCCATTTCCATCGTGGGCGGCAGTTTTGACGTTTTCGTGTGCTCTGTTTTTAGGTGCGAGGTGCGAGGTGCTTGGGAAAATTGTGATGTGGAAAATTACGGAATCGAAGAAAAGTGCGCGGGTGAAATGTGCCGCAAATCAGGAAAATAAGGGCGAGGCAAGCTTTCAAATGGTTGGTGAATAATTTATGCTGAGTGCCAGAGATCCATGTTAATGGGCCCACACACGCTAGTTGACATCGCAAATTCGTGTCAACTGAATAACACAAAAAGTTTTTAAAGCATCACACTTACACAAACAATGAAAACTGAGTGTCACTATAAGCAATTAACTATGCTCTATCACATAGGAAAGTTGAAATTGCATATTAACCAAAATTTAGTTGACACGAATTTTGATGTCAACTAGTGTGTGTGGGCCCAAATGAGATCTTATCGGTGGTGACACATCACTCTAACATTTCCAAAGTTATTCGAAATGTCTACGTGGCCATGGCGGTGAACATTGCCACGATATCTTCACGGAGGGGAAATTGACATCCGATTCCTTAATTCACGGACCAAATCTCAAGGACAACCAAAGAAGGTCAGATATCAATGCAACACTACTGTTCCTCAATGGCCCCACAAACACTAGTTGACATAAACACACAAATGTCAACCGGTTTCGATCTCTATTCAAAGCTTACTGATGAACCAACGAACGACTCTCAAATGCAAGCTTTGAATTGGGATAGGAACCAGTTGACATTTGGTGTCGATGTCAACTAGTGTGTTTGGGGCCAATATCATCAAGAAAATGATTAAAAAACCTGTTGATCCATTGGGCGGCATGGGTATATTCGCGGGAATTTGACTGCCGGCTACCGTATGCCTCCGATTAGGGGTGCCATTGCTGCCTTCTGGTACCTCGGACGACGGAGTGGCGGGCTGTGGGGGGAGAGGGGTTATATGTGGAAGGTTATGGTAGTTGGCGATCAATACTGGCTGAGTGTTAAGGTCTTCAGAACGTCGGCAACTTTATTTGTCTCTGAAAGCTCGAACACGGTGGTCCACCCAAAATTAGTATATTTGTAGGTTTTATAGTCGAATTAGCAGATTTATAGGTGTCAATAGTCCCAATTCGCTTGTCAAGCAATCAGCGCTCACACTGTAAAAAACCACACCAAACCGCAAAACACCCAGAAACCACAACTATTTACCTTTCCCTCCATATCATAACTAGTCAACTGCCTCTCTGGCGCCAACTGGGCGTGAAAATTGATCCTGGACACCCAACTCTGCAAAGCTTCCTGATTGGGTGCGGCGAAAAGAAACTCCGCCCCATCCCTGGTGCTCAGGCGGAAACAGTGACGCTTTTTGGTGTAATCTGGGTCAGGATGGCACTGAGCACCGTAGATGTACACCGGGGGTGCTGATGCGTTGTTTTCCATTAGACATTGCTCGTCCTGCGGTTGGGGGGGGGGGGTGAATATTCACTCTAGGCTAGGTAGGTGTTTGATAGGTGCTGTTCAGTAATGAGTCTTTTAATCATCCCACTTTCTCTCGCACAATTGTGACAAACGCAAGCTTTCGACGTGGAAACGCTTTGTAGATCAGTTACGATTTTGCACACCTATTTTGCATATGCAATTACAACAGTGCCGTCGGTAAACAAGTGGGTGCCACTCTGCCAGTCACTGCGGTGCTAGCAGAAGGCATTCATTCCGCCTTGCTAGCACACCCAGTGACGGGCGGGGACCAGCTGAACATAGGCCTATTTATCATTTTAGCGTCACAAAATTTGTGACATCGAAAATGGAATGGTATTGGTATGGTAGCACAGAGTGCAAATTACATAAACCCCCTAGAATTTCGCAATTTTGACGTCGCACAAGTTGCAACAATTGATTAAAAGGATAATCGTGATAATAATTGGTATTTACGTATTCACAAAAAGTAACATAATAAATACTCGAATGTCAGCACTCATCCCCAAATCTCCTCACTCAACCATTTTCAATTTACAAGACAAAAATGGCAAACAAACCTTGAAAAAGCAGACCAACTGTCCACACAAAATGGAATAGAAATTCTTCCACGATCTCAGGGGGGCGCGGCGGCCGCCACTTTGCAGGTGCTGTTTCCTTTCCAACATTCCAGCCATGTCGATTTGGCGGACCACGTCCTCAGTTTGACGCGTCTGCATTTTGATTATTGGATTATTTTGCTTTTTGTGGTTTGGGGGGGGGGGCAGTCCCAGACCCTGTAACGTGTCAAGTAAGGTGTCAAATGTCATGTAAAATCTCAATCAAAAACAAAGATTTTATTACTGAACTTTGCATGGCAATTGACAACTTACTTCACATTTTACACTTTGACACTTTACTTTACTTTACACTTTACAGGGTCAGGAACTGGCACATGACGTGCTCGGAGTTTCGCGCTTAATTTTACACATGTGGCGTGATTTTACGGTTTTCTATGTTTTACTTTTTCTCAATATTTATGATAACACACAAGACACGAGCTTAGCTAGTTCCAGCGCAAGGAAACAAATGATGGACATATAAATACTAAGAATCAATATGACAATATTGTGAAATTGAACATGAACTTATCCTTGTCACAAACCAAAATCCAAGTAAAGCCAGACACGGGTCCCGAAAATCACACCTTCAACATTCAAAACCCCCCAAACCCCACCCCCCATACCTTCTTCAGCGAGTGGGCCCTCCTGGTAGTAAAAGTAGGCGTCTTGCCCTGAGGCGTCATTCTATTGGCGCCTGACCCTTGACTCGTTTGACTCAACCTACTGCCAGCGGTCAGGGGGGTTTGATTGTCGCCCAGTTCAGCTGAGGGTCTGCGGCATGGAAAAAGTGTGCGAGGAAAGCAATAACATTTCGTGTCTTTCTGATGGGAGCTAGCTAGGCGGCGGTTCTCTCACTTGAAAAATCGGAATTGAAGCTCTCCATGGATTGTACAACATACCGTAAATCCTCGAATAACTCCCCCCTCTTGCGAGCGTGAGGAAAAAATAACTCCCCCCTCGAATAAGTCCCCCTTTGATTGATGCAAATAACTCGTATCACATAAAACATTCCGATGAAGCCAGACAGACCAAAAAAAGCCATGGTCTGATTTATCGAATGGAATGGCAGTGCAGCGTATGCAACGTTAATACAAAAGAATGTTTTACCGAAAGCAGCGACATACGTACTTATGTACTGAATATTCCCCCTCGAATAACTCCCCCCTCAAAATATTCTGACGAAAAAATAACTCCCCTGGGGACTTATTCGAGGATTTACGGTAATTAGATTTATATGAAAAAAACACTCTCCATTCACGTTTCACCAGTGATAAAAAAATTCGAAAAATATGTAAAACGTTGTTCAAAGTGGTTTATTCAGCTACCCCCATAGCGTGTAAAGTAAAGTGTCAAATGACATGTAAAATGTCAATAAAAAATTTATTATTGAAAGTTTGACATTTTGCATGACACAAATTTGGTATAACATTTTACATAAAAAATTGACACTTGACTTTTCACTCTACACAGGGTGCGGGACTGGCACCAGACCAACCTAAGCAGCACCTCCTTGCTAGTAGTAGCAGTCTGTTCAGTCAGCCCACTGGAATCTTTCACTGGCGACGCCTCGTGCACGGCCACGACGGGGTGCACAAACTGGCGACTCGCTGGCGTTGGCGCCATGGCGTTGGCGTCACCCAATGGCGTCTGGTGCGAGGTGGTCGCCGTGGAGGATGATAGGCTGCTTGGCAGGTTAGGGTCGCTCTTGTCCCGTTGCAGTTGAGTGCCCGACTGTGAAGGTGGGTTGATTATTTTTATAGTTTTTGATTTTATTTTGTAAGTTTGTGTTTGAAAAATATTATATTCAAAGTTATTTATAGCCTATCATTGATACACCATAGTTGGACATTAACCCTTGCAGGATAGCACATGTAAGTATGCCTTATTAACATCAATAATTAAATTTTCGACATGGCATAAACCGTTATGTCAACTCCCAATCGATACAGCTGAGGTTCAGAATTCATACAATATGACGCTTCATGGCCGATATTTTGTCAATAAACGCTAGTTATTGTTTCAAAATTGTCGATCACAACATTCGCCGGCATATATTCAGAATCCTATAAAATTTAAGTATTCATTAAAAAATAATAAAAATGTGACCCCCGACAAACAGGAGTCGCCGTGAACTGTTGGTCCACACTGGTCTGTGACGCGGACGCGCTGATCCCAGTCTGCTGTCGGAGCACGCCTGAAATTTCCTGCGTCTTGCGGCGCTCGCGTTCCTGCCGCCGCTCAGCCAACACCTTGTGCTTTTCCACCGTTTTTATTTGGTCCTGAAATTTGTGCGGGGGGGGGGTGTTTTGAGTGCGAATTTGAAATTGAATTTACATTGATTTTAGGGCATGCTGATACACGTCACGAGCAAACACACATAATCGACATTAGGGGGGCGGCTGTGCTGGTAGCCTGCAACATGCCATGGTGTGGAAAATGACGTCATTTGAACTGTGCTTGTAGGACCAATAGGCTATTTAAGTTTATGGTGTAAGTTGACCGGCGCAATGCGTGTGCGCACACTAGTTGACTGACAGATTTTGGTAAACTCATAAATCGGCTTTGAACGCATTTGTGTTTACTGGACTGAGTTATTCTTACTCCTCATCAACTGCAGTTGACAGACACCTCATTCTATTAAACTCAAATGCGTTCAAAGTCGATTTATGAGTTTGCCAAAATCTGGCAGTAAACTAGTGCACGCAGCACCAAACACGGCTGGTGTGTACACCTTGCGGTAGTGTTTTTTTAGACGTGGTGCGTCTCACACGTTTGCATATGCAAAACATTAGTAAAATAGTGTAAAGCAGGAATTTTTTTTCCGACTTCACAACAAAAAAAAATTCATTTTTTCGCCATATGTTTTGCATACGGAACTCGCGATTTGCGTAGTGACTAAAGCATTCACAAACATTATAATTTTCACTGATTACAGAGTTCGCATGCAGCACAGCAGAAAGTACGATGCACAACAACAAAAGCTCACTCTGAAACTGGAGAAAAATGCTGGCAGCCACTGCGTTTTGGGCACTTTTTAAGAATTGTCTTAATCACGTTAATGGGGGTCGTAGCCATTTTAAACATCAGTTTTAAACAAAGGTTGTTTAAAAAACATTTAAAACCTCGTGACTCTAGCATGCAATAGAAATCGACAGTGGGAGAACCCGCAGACATTTGTTTTGCATAATTACAACCTGAAAATTAAGAAAGAAGTGATAGATCTGCGACGGGATCTAGAAAACTACAACTAAAAAAAAAAAATTAAGCCGGCATGGCAACTTAAAACTAATTACTATTTCTTACAATCTAAACTAATCTTACACGTGAGCAGGCAATTCCAGTGTAACATCGGAGAGAGCAAACAAAACGCAGAAATTACACACCTTTCTGTGTTTTTCCTTTTTCTGTTGTTCCGTTTTCGCCCTCTCGGCTTCACGCTGTTTCTGGACACCAAATGCTTGCTCCAAAAGAGTCAACTTTTTCAGCGATTCGAACTTTTCGCCTGTAATCGTGCTTTTTGCATTCATTCAGTTTTTTTTTATCCAGGAGGAAAAATTTTAACCTACAGTGACATGAAAGTTTGATCGGGCAGTTAATTATGTCTCGCCTTGGAAGCGTGCCAATGATGATTAAATCGTACATTTTTTTTCGAAATAAAAAAATTTATTGTTGATTGCGTTAACGTAAAACGTTATAACAGCAATGAATTTTTTGTCTTTTATGAAAATCGCATGCATCAAATATCGTTGACATGCTTCCAGCGTGAGTCACGCGAGCAAGGTCACTGTCAAGTATAACATGAGATTCATCCAACGAACAACTTCTTACATCCGAATCGACTAACCCTGCGCATCCAAAGTTGTCACAAAATCATCGAACTCCCTAATGGCATCCTCTACCCCTTGAACCCCCTCAACCCCCCTGAGGGCCTCCTGCGCGGGGGTCAAGTAACCCTGTCTTTTAGCCAGCCATGATTCCAAAATGGCAGCGTCGCGTTTCCACATTTGCACGTCCATGTTCGTATCGTATAGAGTCTGGCGCTCGGCCCATATAGTTTCTACTGAATTGTACGTAGACTCTAGGGTGTCGATCTGGGGATGGGGAAGGGAAGGTTTGGACTGGATGGTTTAATTAGGCCTGTTAATTTGCAGTGGATGCGGACATTCCGCACACAGCGAGAAGAAATATTTTGTGTAGCTGTGTATGTATTTTGTATTGAGACTAAAAACTCCCAACCAAAGCTTCATTCTTAGAATCCACCAAAACCTCAGACCAACACAAAACATCCAACCCCAAAAATAAACCTTTTCTCTAATCTCATTTTCCAGAGGATGAGTTCCCTGCTGGCCGAGCACATCCATACCCCTCTTCACAAACTGGTCGATTTTAGGTTTTCTCGCCTTTAACTCGGCTCTATACTCGTGATGTCTACTGGACAAGGCCTCGCACCCTTGGACATCTTTTGGCAGCGCTTCTGAAGTGATGCGCAGCCGCAAATTTGCCAGCCAAGCGAGCAGGTCCCGCTGGTCATCAAAGTAGGCCTGCGCGTTGTTTTTTTGGAATGGTACACGGGTTTTCATAGTATCAGTGATAAGATTGCAGGTTGTGTTGAGAAACACGACAAATTGTGCTAAATTAGCCATAAGACAAGTGTCAAACATAGGTCAACTGTCAAAATGTCAACTTAGGCAGCTTGTCTCATAACTCAGAACATTACATGTTATCAGATCGCTTTTCAGGTGCGAATCTGATCAAAGTGAATAATATTTTAGTAATAATGGGACAAAAACGGCGTAAAAATTACCTGCAAATGCTTGGCCTGTTTCAACCGATTACTAGTTTGCTGGGCACTGGCCAAAACGTCCTTCAACTGTTCCACCATTTCCACCCGCCGCACTTCAATATGATCACTAGCGTTGGGAAACTGGGTCTGCAGGCGTTCCGCTTCCGAACACAGTTCCGAAACTTGTTTCTCGCACGCGGAAACGCCCAGACAGAATTCCGCGTGGCGCAACTCCATTCGCTGAGCGGAGGGGTGAAAAGTTGGGAATGGTGTCGTGAAACTATCGGAACGTAGCTAGATAAATGACGACAGGAATTGGCGATGACAGGAATTATTCAAAGGGTATAATTATTACTTCCTCACTCGTCTTACTGGGGAGGAATTGTTCGAGGGAGCATTATTCCAGGGGGAACTATTCAAGCAATTACGGTATACAGTCTCTGTTTAGCTACCTAAGAAGCATACATACATACATCAGCCGTCAGCACGGTTATTTACCAAAAAAAAACAACAGGAAACACAATACGTAAATATTAACAACCCGAATAAAGTTTTCACCGAATTTGTTTACATACGGACAGAATCACAATTTTTAGATTTCTAATTTCACATTTTTAAGATTAAAAAAATGTATTTTTTTATTTTATTATAACTTTTTCCAAAAACTGATGAGTCAATCTGCCCACCTGTATAGCCTGGGCATCGGCCAGAGTAAGGTCTTCCTGTTCATAAACAACTTGCTGTGCTTCCCTTTCCTGCAGCCAGTTGAGCGTGTCGTCGGCCATCGCGTCGAACTGGTGCACCTGCGGAAAATGTTGAGATGATGTGAAATCGATTTGCGACAGTGTTGTGTTGTGGTTTTGGAGAAAAGTTTTCAGTAAAAATTTCAGATGCAATGGAACTTGAATATTTTTTTTGTAATTTTCTTTAAAATTTTTTTACTTATACTCGGCGGACCGCAAAGTATGCGCCCAAAATTCGTTATTAAGTCGATAACGTCGATAAAGTCGATAACGTTAGATACTTATGTATGCACTTTCATAAAAAGAAAAATATTTTAAAAAGAAAAAGGCGGAGTCGCGTTCAAACGAGGAATGTTTTTCCCCGTCACATTTTTTCTTTTTTCGCTGGAAGTATTAATAGAATTTATAGGAATTATAGAATTTTATTAATGATGACGTCATGACGGTGTGTTTCCTTCAGAAAAATGCATAGCATGCGGTCCACCGAGTATAAATACCAAGGTGATAGTTCTCAATTACTGGGAATTTAAAATTACATGTCAATTTACAGGGATTTGAATTTTTTTGCAAAAACCTGACAGGGTTTTACACAAGCTTCAAGTCAATGCAATCTCAATGAATAAAGTATGAACCCCTAAGCCCCGCCCCATCGGGTACCTGTTTGGCGCCCTGTAGCGCGTGATGTCTTTCCGTGGCCGCCTCGTTGACATCGGACCACAGCTGGGACAAGTCGGCGGCGCGCGCGCGAATGGTCGCAGAGAAGGCGTGGCCTCCGCTCGCCAATTGTTCCGCTTGCCGGGTGCACGAGAACACGCGCTCGCCTGGGTTGAATGGATTTTTGTATTTGTGAAGTGAGGATTTTGGATGTAGATTTTTGGATTGAGGATACAAAAAATACAAGGCCAGCTGGATTTCAAAACAAAGATAACTGACCGGCTGCAGATAATTCACGCATTGCAATGTCGAACTGGTTGATGAGAGTTTGGCAATGTTCCAAGTCACGACCGTAATCCTCCGAATGTGCCAGCGCCTCCTTTTCCTGCAAAAATTAAGATTTTTGGTCATATGTTGACGGCGAAAACAAACATGTCCTTCGCACACAAAAGTGAGTGAAAAAATCGTTGTTTCGTCACTTTTCGTCACAAGTCAAATCACCAACATGCAAAAAACACATCGACAAAAAAGTCACCAACCTTCAACCACTTTGTCAACTCATCCACATTTCTGCCAAAACTATAATACTGGCTGGCATCCTTCAAACGCTTTTTCCTCTGCTCACAGAGACCAACCAAGCATTGCAGCTGACCCTCAATATCTTTCTGTCTGTCAGCCAAGTGGGCGGAGTCAAAGTGGTCTTGACCAATGAGCGTGGCGCAAGTTGTGGCTAATGATTCGCATTTTGTCTGGTGCATTTTGACATCTTTTTCGAGTGTCTCTAATTTTCGCAACAGAGTTTCAGCAGTGAGGGAATCCTTGCCGCAATCCTCGGAGGAGACTAGAGGAATCCGATCCCTGGAAAATGTGTTAGTTATGTTTTGACTGTAAGGAAAAGTATCGCTGGAAATATTAAGCAATGGCGGTGAGTACCGGAAAAACGGAAACACAAACTTAAAAAGCAGATTAAAAACAATTCCGTTTTTCGTAATTTTTTAAAAAAATAGCCAATTTTTTAAGTGCACTGTTACTGTGGTCGTGTTCTGTCACATTCATTCTCTGCGGTATATGTACGTAAATGTATAAAGAAACTCCAAATTGGAACCCGGTTGGGATCAGATAAAAATCGAGTTTGAACCGGCATAGACAATAGAAAAGATCGGGGGGGGGGGGGGGGTGTGACAACAGACATCATCGTTCGTTCACTTCGTTCTGCTACACCCCGAAACCACTACGGAAATCCACGCGAATGGAGCTAATTGGTTTCAAAATGAAAATGACATCACACTAAACAAACCTAATCCACAATTCCATTTCCATAGCATCAGCATAATAAGTGTGCGATTTCATAGCATCGCTGAGTCTAGTTTGACGGGCGGCGACCGCAGAGCATAATTTTGCTATCGCTTGTTCTATGCTGGTGCAAGTTGACTGTAAGGGGAGGGGGGGGGTTATTTTCAGGGTATATTTGAGCGAGAGTTAAGAGCCCGTAAAGAGAATTAGATTGATACAACGATTTACGAAAATTTGAGTCTACAAAAATGCACAAGCTGGTCTATCCAGGGATAGCAGACAACCACGGGGTAGTCCGTATGTGGTATCATGTAAAATGTCAATCAAAACAACAATAAATAAGATTTTATCACTGAACTTTGCATGGCAACTGACACTTTACTTTACATTTTTCATGACATTTGACACTTTACTTTACATTTTACAGGGTCTGGGATTGGCACCAGGAAAACATACAATCAGGCAAACGTGCAGTGTACGATTTTCGATATAAAAAACTGAGGATAACAGAAAGTCTTTCATGATTTGCCGTTTCAAAGGGATCAATAAAACTGGCGCATCATTCGAATAATCCCACAATAAATATCCTTTCAAACCAAACAACAATTTCCCAACCACGAACCTTGATCTGATCCTTGGCAAAATGCCCTCTATCGACCATTTGCGTGCCCTGTGTCAGCACCCTGCTAACATCAGTTTTGGCGGCCGTGACCTGGGGCGGAATTTTATTAGACAAAGGGTACTTCCAAGGGTTTTTTCTCCAAGTGTTTCCAAATTTTTAGTGTAAAAGCTTCCATGCTATTGTGTTATAATAAGTGATGATATGTTAGTGTAGTATAGTATATTATATCAAGCCAATGTGCTCCACAAATACTTTTACAGCGTGAAACATCACTGTAAATGTATACGCCTGCACTCATGACCTTATTCAAGCACTATTCCATGCCCAACCTCGCCCAAAACGGTTCCAATACTTCCGGTTTGAAAAAACATTCAAACAAACTCCACATATCCCAATTAGGGTTCAAACGGGACTAGTTTTTCGGACCGGGACCAAAAATTTCCTAATGTCGGGACCGGCACCGGGACCGAGACGGGGGGTCGGGACCGGGACCGCCCAGTCCCGACATTTGCCGAACCATGTACCGGGACCGCGGTCCCGTTTGAACCCTAATCCTAATCTATCAACCCCCCCCCTCACCTGCTGCACCAACTGCTGGTGCGCCTTGAGCAGCAAGTCGCACTCGTGCAGGTGGTCGCCGCAGTGGGACGAGTCGGCGCCCGGCTGCCGCTCGGCGATCCACTGCTGCAGCTCAGAGGCGGACCGCAGCCACGAGAAGAGAGACTGGGGGTGGGGGTGGGTTAATTGGGGTGATTGGAGGTGAGAGGGGAGTAGTTGGGAAAAAAGAGGAGACTTTATTTTAGGGGTGGCGGAATAATTTCACGCTGAAAACATGTCCGCAGCGGATGAGCCCTTTTAAAGCTCACATGGGAGCAATTCCGTAAAAGGAGAAGTAAAAAAAAAAAACAGACGGCGAGTGAAAAAAATCAAAAATTAAAACACTATTAACAAAATTTTAAGTAAAAAATATTTTTTTTATTTCATTATTTCATTTTATTATGTATAAAATATTTTGCATGTTATTTTTCTAGTGAAAAAATATTTTCATACTTTGAGTGTTTTTAATCTATTATGTATTTAATTTTTCACCTCTCGTTTCACTTCCGATCCTTTTGCGGAACTGGTGTCTTGTCTTGGCAAAAAATGTGTTTGTGAAACTGTAAAAAAATTAAAGTTTGGAACGCTTGAACTTTATTGTGAACAATTTCGATTTTTGAGAAAAAAGAAGAACATTCAAAAATGCTCGAATTTTGATCAACACGCCAACACGCCAGTTTTATCTACCGTATTTCCTCGAAAAACCCCCCTCTCAAAATTGACACTGCATTTATTAGACCCCCCTCGAAATACCCCCCCCCCAAATTGACTGTAAACTGAACGTACATGACTACTGTGTTGATCCGGACGATGCAGAACAAACGTTAAAAACAATGACTGTGTTACGTTAGAACCTGTTTTACACCATCTACGTACTTATGTACGTCTATAGACTCTAATATTTACATGGTGCGTTTTGTTGCATTTTTTTCGACGTCAGCGTACATTACACAAAAAAAACATTTTAGTACTGAGTGTTCAAAAAATTTCTGTCGAAATAATCGGCACCCCCCCCTCGTTTAACCCCCCCCCCTGCCCCTCAAAATTCTCACTCTGAAACAATCACCCCAAAGGGGTTTTCGAGGAAATACGGTAATTTTTACCAGCGACCTAAAAATACCTGCGCATCGTTCAAATTCTCGCTCCTAATCTGACAGGGCTCCTCCAAACCCCTGTATCTCTGCTCGATAGCCACGGCCCTGCGTTTCAAATCGTCATCTTGAATTTCGCCCGCCATGCGCAAAGTTTCCGATATGTCAGGATTTCTGGCCAAGATTTCGGCTTCCAGAGATGCGTGTTCCTGGGTGGGTTTAGCTTGATTTATGGATTTTAAGATGGGATTTTCTGAGGGTGTGAACGCAAACTAGCACAAATAATTTTATAGTCAAAGTGACGGTGCCTCGTGCCCAAAGTCATGTAAAATGTCCTGTAAATTACAGTCAATGTTTGCCATTTTACAGGGTATTCTACGTGACTTTTGACACTTTGCATGACATTTTACATTGCATTTCACATGACTTTTGACACTTTGCATGACATTTTACACGACTTTTGTCAATTTTGCATGACATTTTACATTTTACATGACATTTCACATTTTACATGACTTTTGACACTTAGTATGACATTCTACATTTTACATAACGTTTTACATTTCACATGGTCTGTGAATGGCATCAGACCTGCATCAACTTTTCCACGCGGTGCTCGTCCTCGCCGCACTCCTCGCTGGCCAATTTCAATTCAACTTCATCCAGCCATTTGTCCATATCGTCCAGTTTCCTGGCGAAATTGTACGCATCGTGCGCTCTTTGCAAATGTTCGCCCTTCACGCGCGATTTGGTCACCAGTTCCGTGTGGGCGGAGCTTATTTCCTGAGTAGAACGAGGGTGGATTGGTATAATCGATCACGGCAAAATATTTTAGGACATTTTGCATATTTTTTTACAAACCCGAGTCATTCGGTGATTTTTTTAAAAGTAGACTCGGCGGACCGCATACTATGCATTTTCCCGAAGGAAACACTCCATCATGACGTCATCGTGATTAAAATAAAGATTGTTCATACAAAAAAAGAGAAAAACGTCTCAGGAAAAAAATTCGCCATTTCTACGCGACTCCGCCTTTTTCTGTTTATATTATTTTTCTTTTTGTGAAAATGAATACATTAGTATTCTGGTCGCGCGTTATCGACCAAGGCATAATTAATTTTGGGCGCATACTTTGCGGTCCGCCGAGTATACCAAATATTATTTAGAGAGGCGGAGTCTACACACAGGAAATATTATTTTGTGAATGCTACTTTTGTGCTATATTTACAAAAATTTATCATCATTTCAGTTTTTCAATTAAACAATGTAACATATACTCTAACTGTTTCGAGAACGTACAGGCAACATCCCCTTGTCAATTTTAGCTCACAATGTTGTAAACATATTTCACCACGTTAATGTTGTCAGGGGGAGTCACTCTATCATCGTATTGCACGTTATTCGATGGGGGGGCCTTTCAAGGACATACGCTACACAAATTGTCAACAAAAGCATCGCAACACGAAACAAACCTCAATCTGCGCATCGATTTGCTTCCGAGCGAAACCGCCGCCAGAGTGCAAGAGCGACCTTCCTTGTTCGATTATCGACTTTACTCTCGGCTCATTTTCTGAGATTTCAGCCTCGAAAGCTCGGTGACGTTGTAGCCGAGATCTGAACGTTTTTCAAGGATTTTTCACCAGATTCATTTGGTGGTGACTTATGAACAGGAAAAACGACTACTTTCAGATGCAAAAATAAAGGTCGGAAATTGAGATGAAATATGATTTTTTCTAGCTTTTCATTGATTTTAAAAAAATCCGAGTTTACACTTCAAGCATCCAGAAGAAGTGATTTTTTCCATCTCTAGTTGGCAGTCTTTTAAAAAGCACCTAGCAATAGGGTTCAAACGATATGACTTTTCGATATCGATATTCGATATTCGATATTTTTTTCTGAAACTCGATATTCGATATCGATACGATATGGAACCTCGATATCGATATTCGATATTCGATATTAAAAAATGGTCGATATTCGATATTTCGATATTTTCGATATTCGATATTGCTATTTGCTTTTGGTATAGCAAAACAAATTTCAAGTGGCATATTGTATTTTCATGTGGTTGCACACATGGTTAATCATCTCTTTACTGAAATGTGAATGGTACAAGTGATTTTAAAAAGGTTTACATCAGTCAAAAGTAGAAAATGGAAGAAAAACATGATGAATCAAAGTGTATAATGCAAACAACAATTGGTAGATATTACAGTTCATACTTATAACCAAAGTGCTTAATGCATGTTGCAAAAAATACCATATCAGCATTTTCAGGCTTCAAATTTAGCACTCCAACAAAAATTACAACATCAATATTGTACTTTTACTTATCAAATAAAACACTATAACTATATCAGATCAATCACAAATATCTCAAAATGAAAATAATAACTTTTATTAGGGACACAAGACAGGTTCGATATATCGAAAAAATGGTCGATATTCGATATCGATATTCGATATTTTTTCAAAATTTTCGATATCGATATTCGATATTGAAAAATGGTCGATATCCGATATTCGATATTCGATACGATATATCGTTTGAACCCTACCTAGCAAGCGGCAATATACCATAGTAGGTATTTCCAAAACCTGCTTTCATTTAATTCTATTTAAAAAAACCCTTCAATCGACCCTCATCTCACCTCAAGCTGGTCGGATCCAAATAGCTGTCATCGTACGCAATTTGCAACTTGGCATTCAGCCAAGCCATCAGCTCGTGGCACGTATTTATGTACTTGTGATAATCCCTAGACTGGTGCAAAAATTTACCGGCCGCTTGACTAGCGTTGACCAATCTCGAATGCCATTCGATCACGCGATTTTCGTGCGCGCCGACTTCAGCTTCTGAATCGATGTTTTTCTCGCGCAACGTTGACGCGTCGGCGCGCAATTGGGACACCTGCGGAAAATGGGGAAATGAAGGTGCGCAACGAATCAGGTGATATCTAGAGGGGAATGGGACATTTTTATGAATACCGTATTTCGTCGAAATGCCCCCCCCCCAAATGGCCACTATTTATTTATAAATCCACCCTCGAAACACCCCCCTCACCCAAATTGAGTGTAAGGGGAACTTAAATAACAAAAGCTGCGGTTTCTGATCCGGGCAATGCAGAAAACACGTTAAGAACAATGACTGTGTTACGTTAGACCAGAGTTTATACCATCTACATACTTTTCTTTCAAGTCTATAGACTCTTATACCTGGTGGTTATTGCTGCATGTTTCTACGTCTGCGTATGTAACAAACAACAAATAAGTACTGAGAATGCAAGAGAATTCTGGCGAACTAATAAACCCTCCGAAAACCTCCTCACAATTTCTATTATGATAAAATAAACCCCCCTGGAGGTATTTTGACTATTCTTGAGAATACTGCCACCTATGTTTCCTTGCAACTTGCATATTTGCAAGGCCTTGAATGAAAAAAATCAAAAACTCCAAACCTTATCTTCCTGCGCATGCAAAGCCTCCACAAATCCCTCATGCTCCTTAATCATAGACTCCACACTTTGCAGCGACTCTCCAATGGCATTTCTATCACTGCGCTCAACGACGCTCTCCCCATCGATTTTGTCTCCGCTCTCCAAATTCAGGGCACCGGGTACCCGCTGGCTCAGAGCAACTTCCTTGGCACTGAGCCAACTTTCAGCCAGTGAAACTTGCTCGGCGAAAACGCACAGGTCGTAGGCGCGCCATAGGCGGGCAGACTCGGCCTCCCAGGATTGTTGAACCTGTGGGGTGAGTGCTGTGGATTTTGAAAGGGCGAAACTACTTAAGTTGCTTTTAAACAACGCTCCACGGTAGTTCCCCGAAAATATTGTAGCAGAAGAATATAGAATATAGTTTGGGATTCAACTTCTTGCTTTCACCAAAAATGGGTGTTATTGAGAAAATATAAACAGGGTGCACGCCAGGTCCGCCACCCAAATTCTGAGTTGGTGCCGGACGCCATATCTCCAGTTGTAGTGGGGGGATTTATTCGAAATTTTGAGGGCATATACTCGAAACCCACCCACTACTATATACGGGCTGGGGAAGGTCGGCGACTCACCTGAGTGTGGGTCGCCGTATAAATGAATAGTTGTTTTTTTTATCGCTGTCCACGCGAGGTCCGCCACCCGTTGTTTTTTTTTGATATAACGGGCTGCCAAACTAAAACTGTTGGGGGGAATTGATTGAAATTTTGAGGGGGTTTACACGACACCCCCTAAAAATTTCGATCAATTCCCCCAACAGTTTTAGTTTGGCAGCCCGTTATATCAAAAAAACAGCGGGTGGCGGACCTCGCGTGGACAGCGATTTTTTTCAAAAAAACTATTCGTTTATACGGCGACCCACACTCAGGTGGGTCGCCGACCTTCCCCAGCCCGTATATAGTAGTGGGTGGGTTTCGAGTATATGCCCTCAAAATTTCGAATAAATCCCCCCACTACAACTGGAGATATGGCGTCCGGCACCGACTCAGAATTTGGGTGGCGGACCTGGCGTGCACCCTGTTTAGTTGAATTAATGTAGGTAATCTCGGAAATTTCGCTCTAAAAAATGAGATCTCTCTGAAAAAAAACGCCGAGAAAATAAAAAATATGTAAATGATACATTTTTTATATATTTTCGTTTCATAAAATAAATAATTAAACCTCATTGGCAAAACCTGGAGAAAATATAAATAAATAAAAAATTTTCCCATAATAAACATCTCCAGTGGTTTTTGAAACGCTAAGTTATAATACCGTGTTGTGCGTAAAAAGTTCTGTTTTACTGTGGTCACACTCACTAGTTTACTATACAAATTTCGTGATAATGTGATAATGTAATCCCATGTCTCATATAGGATCCAAGGACGTACGCAGGGGGGGCCGCCCCCCCGTTCCCCGGCCGGTCATAACAATTTGCCAGGAATGGCACTTTTGTAAAGCTATTTTGTAGCTACTTTGAAAATTTTTTGCGCGCAAGCGCGCAAACCCCACCCCGTTGTTAAATGTATAATTTCAGGAGTCCGAACAGCATTATAAAAGTGCCCCACGTGGTCATAGTAACTATATCTAGGTCTTAATAGGTACCTATATAGTATACGATGGCGCCAGCGCCAACGCCAATACTGCCATGGCGCTGGCGCCATACAAATGGCGCCAGCGCCATGGCTCCATTCCTTTACTATAGGGCCAAATTTTAGGGGGGGGGGGGGCGCCGCCCCCCCGTTCGCCGGGCTCCGTATACAATCCGCCCCCCGCTCAAAAATCCTGCGTACGTCCCTGATAGGATCTGTATCCACATATACATTACGTACCACTTCATATATAAATATTTACACTCCTGATCTATACACACTTTTGAGCCAGTTCAAAAATCAGACTTTAAAATATAAAATTTTATATAAAATTGAGATAATGTAAATAATAATAACATTATAAATAGGTAAGTTATATACAAAATTTAATAAAAAATTAATATTCAAAATTGATTTTTGCAACCCTATTCCCGCCAATGACAACTTATCCCAAACCCGAAGAAATCAAATTGAACCATTGAAATCAGTAAAACGCACCTCGTGCTGCAAACTGCTGATCCTTTTATGGGTCCTGTTTAATTCAGCTTTCCTGTCCGGCTGTTCCTGCATCAACTTTGTTCCCTGCTCCCTCAAATTGGTCAATTCCACCTGTCTACCTTGGATCTCTGCCAAGAAATCTTTGTGGGCATCAATTAAATTTTGCGCCGCTGCGACACTATCCGGTTTTATGTTGGTGCGCATTTTTTGCTGAATCGAATTGGACCATATTTCAGCTTTCCGCACCCCCTCTAAGAAGGTGTGCACCTGTGTATTAGAAAACAAAAATTGTAAACTGATTTGAATGTAGCGAATGAATGAAAATGTAGCGTTGCTAGAAAAGACGAGCTATAGTACAAAATATGAAAATGAAATACACTACAGTATGAAATACAGGACGAGAATAATGAGAGAAAAAATTATGGGCCAAACAAATGTAATTTGGCGCTGACCTGACAAATTTATGACAAATTTTAGTCGAAATGGTCCACTAATGACAACCACATTGGCAGATATACCAGTGGCACTGCGTCTGTGTCTGCCACCATGACTAATGCACTTTCCAATCACTATCACCACAAACAAAGTTAAAACAACAGAAACCCTCCCAAAAAACCACCCACCTGCAGCGCCTGTTCCAACTTATTCCTTCGATTTTCCGCCAACAACCTAAGTTGATTCCAAGCGTTCTCCAAACTGATCAAACTGTGTCTGACAGTGTCGGCGAGGGGTGCGCCGGACTTGAGCAGGCGGTCGCCCTCGGCGTCGTGCTTGTGCAGCTGGCCCGCCATGGCGGTCATGTCCCGTTCGATCGCGTCTTGCTTTCTGGGGGGTGGAGGGGGGTGTTTGAGGGGAGGGGGGGGGGGGTTCCCGCAATGGGCTCGTTCGTGTTTATGTTGAATATTACTGTAAAAATGTTGGTTTCGAAATAATCGTACTAGGTAATCGATATTTTGAAAATTTTCGGTACGTGCTCGACATTCGATTAGATGAATACATGGCATGTTTTGCCATTTTCCACTATCAAAAAGTGCTATATGCAACGGAAAAATATGGCGTCGTGATTAATCTTAATTTGCTTATTTGGGACAGCCCACCCCCCAGCAGGAATGGGGGGGGTTTGGGGGGGTTACCCCACCCCCAGCTATCTATCTATCCCGGAGACAAAATTTTGGGCTACTATCCCCTAAACCACCCCCCCCAAATCGGCTAGCTACCTACCTATCTGGAGCGATTTTTGAGAAACACGACCCCATTTTTCGCTCAAAATCGCTATTTTTCATACCTTTTTATAGATTTTAACCTTCAAAATCACTAGTCCATGCGTCTAACTGCCTATTTTCAGCCATTTTTAGCGGTGTATGTGCTTATATACCCATTTTCACCTACTTTTAGCGATTTTTCTCCCTTTTCTACCTTCTATGCCTATATATTGAACCCCCGCGAACCGCCCCCCCCAGAAAATTTTTCAGCTGTCTATCCCTCCGGAGGAGCGATCCATCCAACCCCCCGGAGGGTCGAAATCTAGAAGACCCCTGGGGACAGCCGTGGCATCGAAAATTCTTTCATATTTTTTTATTCAATTTTCTTCTGTTGTTTTTTATTCAATGGATGACCTTAACATGTCAAGATAAAATCAAATCCAAATAACAGCGCACCTGACCAACTGCTGCACACTACTCAAGTCTTTACCGCAATCGTCTCCCGCCAGAAGAGCCGCCTTTTCTTGGCAACGTTCCAACGTTTCACCAACGTCTCTGTTGAACGCGTGCACTTCCAAAGCGGCTAACAAAGTTTGTCTATGCGTGCGCATTTGCTCCTTCACCGACATGTATCTGAAAAAATGTGTGAAAAGCGTGAAAATTGTGAAAATATTTAGAAAAGACTTGGGGAAAATTGTGAAAGAATAATGAATGGTGCTCCACACTACCCCATTTCCCAGAATCCAAAAAATTCCGATAAAAATGGAACGTTTGGAAGGTGAATAAAATTTCGATAATGTAAAGCACAAATGGAACGAAACGAAAATAACAGTGACATGCAAAAAATAAGAACAGCAAATCAGTGAATGCACCCACAATGTGTAGTTATAAGTTTACTACACTGGACCAAGTAGAATAAAAAAGTAACCCTTTGTAAGTAAGATTTTGAAAATGGAATGAAGCATCACACTGATATGCAGTATCAACCCCAAATATAAACATGTAAATACAGTAAATCACCAAATAAGTTGTAAAAGTCTTCCAGAACTTCAGAACTCACACAATTATTTACAAATGAAAATACTTCAAAATTGGCTCTCTTTGGCACAACAACAGCACACACTGTCCAATATAAAAAGGATATTAAACACAGATAAAAATACAAAAAAAATCAAAAAAAATCCACCCCACCCACTTTTCATTGACCTCAGCCAATCTCTCTCTAACTTCGCCTTCCGAACTCTCCAAAGAGACACCGGACTTCCCATCCAGCAACCGTTGTCCCAATTCATTCAACCTTTGCACGGTGACATCGTCCACCTGGCTTACGGTAGTTTCATTCGGCTGGCTTACGGTAGTGTCCATTAGAGAGGACGCGTTTCCCGAAGTTTCGTTGGGCGAAAACGGGGTCGGGGAAGGGCTACCCGCGCTGGAGGGCGCCGGAGTTAAACAGCCTGAGAGATTTAGGGGTTTATTTCTTCAAATGGTTGCAAAAAAGCGGAGTTCAGTGACAGAATACCGGTATAAGGTGGAACAGAATATTAAGTGAGTTTCTCTGGAAACACAATCATTTTATACTTTTGTGTTTCCTGTTTCCATAAATAGCCGATGTTAACTATTATGATGTTGGAAACCGTGTAGTTTGAAAAAACTTTGAGTATCCAGATATTTACGATACCACAAACCCGTATAACTAATTTTCTATTTGTTTACCAAAAGCGTGACATCTCGTAAACTCTAAAACTTAAATATATTTTCCATTTACATTTTTAAAATCATTATCCCTCCATTAGCTACCAAAAAGCTATCTCAGCAAGGCACCATAATTTCTACCATAATCCCAAACCAACCCAATTCCAGTCTTCTCAGTAAAACTTCACAATGTTCATAATCTGTGCCCATGTCAGCTTGAAGCAGAACATTCTGTTTGTCGCGCAGCCAAGTCAAAATTTTTGTGCACAGCGTGTCAAAATCGACCAGATCCCTCGCATCGGACAAAGCGCGAGATTGTACCTGCGATGGGCGGTGCCAAGGAGTGAAATTGGGAGGGATAATTGAGTTAAAGAAGCGTTTACACGGCCTCTCAGCGAAGACGGACATTTTACGCCGTCAAGCGAAATTTTGCGATGACAACATACCACTTTTTTCGTAAATTTAGTATTGACGAAAACGACAATCGACAACACAGTACTTTTTTCGTAAATTTCGTGTTGTCGAAAACGACAATCGACAACAAAAATCTTGTCCGTTCGCAGCTCGTATGGCGACATTATGCTGTATGCGCTTATCGTCGCACTGTCACCACAAAAATGTGACAACAAAAAATTGTGTTCCGATTCTACGAACCGACAATTGAAATTCATTTAAATGCCTACGTTTTACCATTCAAACAATCGCAATAAAATTCAAACTGAATCCGAGTGTAAATACAGCGAAACAGACCTGGCTTTTCTCTACAAGTTCACTCCACCTTCTCATGAGTTCATCGCAACTATTTTTCACCCGGTCCCTCTCACTTGAATGCTTCTGATTTTGACCAATTTTCCGGCCGTGGTCCACTATTTTTGAGACACGATTAGCATTGGCGGAAATTTCCGTTTCCACCCCCTGGTGCTTTTGCAAGCGCCGAATTTTCTCTTGAAGCGATGATGGGTGGCCTGTGGGTGCATATTTTATTATTGATAAATTGTTTCTGGTATACTGGTATATAGGGTTCAAACGGGACCAGTTTTTCGGACCGGGACCAGAAATTTTATAATGTCGGGACCGGGACCGGGACCGGGACTGGGGGGTCGGGACCGGGACTGGCTTTTTTCAATTGTCGGGACCGGGACTGGGATTTGCCGAACCAGGTACCGGCACCGCGGTATTGTTTGAACCTTATTGGTATGTAATATCCAGCTAATGTTGTTCCACACACCTCCACTGTGTGGAGGACCACTCTCAATGTATAGGCCTTTTCTTATAACATTATTCAAGCAGTATTCCATTGCCATCTTCACTTGAAGTTGTGAATATATGATGAAACGCAATGTAGGTACGCAGGATTTTTTTGGGAGGGGGGGGGCGGCGCCAGTTGTAGGTGCCAACGCCATGGCAGTATTGGCGCTGGCGTTGGCGCCAACGTCTACAATATAGGTTTCTTTAACTACCTATATTTCGTACTAGAATCAGGTTGGGGACTTTTCTAACGCTGTCACATTATGGAAAAATACATAGTAATCATTGGCTGGGTATTTGTGCGCTTGCGCGTAAATTTTTTTTAGATGTTCCTACAAAATTGCTTTAGAAAAGTGCCATTTCTGGCCAAATTTTTTTGAAAAATACGTTTTTTTCCATCCCTTGTCGGGACCGCTATAAAATTCCGAGACAGGGACCGGGACTGGGTGGTCGGGACCGGGACTGGCTTTTTTCAATTGTCGGGACCGGGACTGGGGTGTCGGGACCGGGACCGGGACCGCCCCAGTCCCGACTTTTTGCCGAACCATGTACCGGGACCGCGGTCCCGTTTGAACCCTACTGGTATACTGGTAAAGTATACTGGTATTTTATCACTTAAACAATGTGTTTTTTTAGTTTAAGCATTAACTAATATCTTTTATGATTAGTAATTTCAGCAAAGTTAAAATATATTTACGATCGCAACGTTGGTCGAAAAAAACCCGGATTATTTGTGTAAATTGGAGTGATTAAACAAGTGCTCAGGTTTCACTACCCAAACTGTTCAAACGTAAACGTTTTACAAACGTTTAAACGGCAAGTAGAACCCTGCGCTTGCCGCATCGAATTCCACAACCATTTCTGAGTTCAAAATGATAATAAGACAATGTTTTTTTTTGAAAAACAAAACAAAAAATTAACCTTGCTGTTCAACCTCAGCCGCTAAACGCTTATATTTCTCTCCGATCCAGCTAATCATTTCCTGTACATCTCGATCGAATTTCGCCACTCGCATCGCTTCGGAAAGTTCGGACGCGCGAGCCCTGGAAAAGTGCAAAAAAATGATGTGTAAAAAAAAAGCTGACTGATAGTGGTCGATAAATATCGGGGGATTAATATTTTTTTAACATATGAAATTATTCTATTTGTTTATATTTTTTTCAGGGTTTTATTTTGAGATTTCTATCTATTAATAGATTATATTAGATTTAGAGATTATACGGTATTTCCTCGAAATACCCCCCGTCAAAATGGGCACTATGAATTTGTGGTCCGGGAAATACATAACAGACGTTCAAAACACTTACTGTGTTACGTTAGAACATCGTTTATACCATCTACATCCTTATATAAGGCTGTAAAAACTTATAAATTGTGGTTATTGTTGCATTTTTCACGTTTTTCTCTTAAAATTGTCACTCTGAAACAATAAACCCCCCGGGGGGTAATTCGAGGAAATACGGTATCTATTTTATGAGAAAAATCGCACATTTACGTTTTTTTTCAGAGAGATTTTCTATTTTTGAAAGATTTTCAGAAATTAGATTAAATTATATTTTGTGAATAACAACGGTTTTTGGAACACTAGTCATTGGGAATTGGAATTAATCACACGCCCAAAACCCCGAAGCCCTTTCAACAAAGTTACTAGAATCTAAAAAAGCACCTGCAAAGATCATCCAAGGCATCGTAGTTCGCCCGAATCTGGCCCATAATCTGCTCAATTTCAGCACTTTCCTGGTGCTTCGAATCCACCATTTCAGCGCCGATTTTGTTCACCTGCTTGACCCTTTCCAAAAGCGGGGTCATAAGTTTCTGGAAAGTTTCGTGCTTTTTCTGCGCAGTTGAAACTTGCTCCACTGTTGTACTGGGTTGGGCCGACTGCAAGCTTGCCTGTGGTAAAAAAGAAAACTAAAATATTTGCATGTGCTAAAACTAAATTATGGTTAAAATTTAATTTGGAGTGTTTTGAAAATACTGGAACAGTGTGTTTTCTAGGTTTAGCTACAACATGAGCTTATATAAACTCTGTAATGAAATCCTCACTCCTCAATGGAATACTCACACACAATACTTTCATCTAACAATGTACCTGTCAAAACGAATAACATTAGCCCATGCAAAAAACACAAAAAAAACAACAACATTGTGAACATTCAGAATCCACAAACCTGATAGGCATTGATCTGTCTATTCACCATTTCCGCGTCTCTCCTAAACACATGGCACTGTGCCAACTGTTCCAACCATCCATTCCTCCTGTCCCACTCCTGATGACACTTTGATCTCGCCGAATCGACCTGTTCCAATCTGGCGGCAATGTCTTCCTTGGCTCGGTGCCCGGCTGAGAGCATTTTGTCGGCTGTCGCGTGCAAATTGGCAAAGTCGGACTCGCGGGCTTGCAGCTCCGCGCGCAGTCTGGATTTTGGGAGATTTGAGGGGGTATTTCAGAGTGTCGGGGGTATCCTAGAGTTTGACCCTCCGGGGGTCGGGGGGGGGGGGTTGGATAGATAGCTGAAAAAAATGGTGGCCTTGGGGGGGGGGTTGCGGGGGTTCAGTATATGTGCCCTTTCAAGGTGTAGAATGACGAAAAGGGACAAAAATCGCTAAAGAACACTGACACTAAAAAAATGAACCTGATCGAACGATCCAATTTGAAAACACTTTAAAACGAAAATTTACCTCAAATGTTCCTCCCTGAGCAAATCAGTGGCCTGCAAATCTCTCACTGGCTGCTCAGTGTGCATTTCCGCGATGCATTCGTGGTACCAATTTTGCAAATCTCTGGCCACTGCAGTCAGCCGTTGCAAATCGTAGCCTAAATGGTGGAAATATATTTTCAACTGCTTTTTAAATAGTTCATAAATATATATGTTTTTCTAGTGACTTCATACTGTGTACGCACATTTCACATTGGCAGAGTGCCAAAAAAGTCAACTATACAAGTATTGTAAAAAAGTAAAATAAATATACAGTCCCTCCACCAAAGTAGTTAAATACAAAAACTCCTACCAGCGGTGAGATCGTCTCTTCTCTTGGCGGCAGCTTCAAACAAGCGTTCCCATTCCTGCGCCAATCGCTGCAAAGTCGCTTCGATTTTGGCAGCTTCTTCGGTACCTGCGTGCTGCCGCGACAGCCGGTTGCCATCCTCGAGCAGCGCCTTCGATGGCGCGGGTGTTTGTGTTATGTGCGAGGTTCGAAAACTGATGGCAATGAAATTCCCTGAAAGTTGTCCACTGGATGCCTTTGGAAGCGACTCGCAAAGTGCTCGAAACTCAGAGTTGCAAAATTCGGTACGGCGGTCGGATGTTGGGAATCGTGATGTTTGTTCACTGATACTACTTCCCATTTGATTCAATATAGCTGTGTGATAGCAGCCATCGAGAGAACACTATGAAGTACTAACCAACCAAAACCACTAAACCCTCAAATCCAACATTTCCAATCAAATCCAACATAGCACAACAGGTAAAAAATGAATTTGAATGGAATGGCCCTACCTACACACACTAGTTTTCACTTGGGTGAAAACTGAAATGGCGACATGGCGACATCAGCCTACTCTTTTTGTATGCTATGTGTTTTAGTTTTCAAATTTTCAAATTTAAACTTCAAATTCATTAATAAAAATAAAATAAAATAATTCCAACGTGATGATTAAATTGCATTTGAAAAAATTCAGTTTTCACCGAACTCACGGTGCAAATTAGTGTGTAGGCACAATGAGCTATTTACGACGGTTACAAAGCTATTTGGAGACCTTTACATAAATACATATGTACATTTACCCATTTATGTCGGGTATTTCGGGTAATACTTAGTACATGCAGGGACGTATCCAGGATTTTTGAGCGGGGGGGGCTGCTTGTTTACGGAGGCCGGCGAGGGGGGGGGGGGGCTCAGCCCCCCCCCCCCTAAAATTTTAGCTACATAGTGGCGGAATGGCGCCATGGCGCTGGCGCCATTAGTTGGCGCGACGCCATGGCGCCATTGGCGTTGGCGCCAGCGCCACGGAACGCTGTATATGTATGTAAATATACATACAAAACAGCAAAAACCGCAACATTGAGTGTATTTATTACGATTTGCGGCCACATGTAGCAAATCTGATGATAATACCTTATCTCTGGTGAAGAATGCGCGCTTGCGCGCAAAAATTTTTACGCTGACGTTGAAAAAGTCGCATTTCCCGGTCACTTTCTGGTCTCGCCCCGTGAAGGGGGGGGGGCTGCAGCCCCCCCCGCCCCCCCCTGGATACGGCCCTGAGTACATGAGTATTTCGGGTACCCGAAAGTACATTTTACAGTCGCCCCGCCCACCTGCAACTGGCCATCCAAAGCGTACAGTTCATTTTCAAATGCGTCGTGCTTCCGGAGCAGAGCTTGCGCAGAATTGACATCACGACCGGTGTCCATTGGCAAGGCTGCCTGTTTTTCCTGAATTTTGGCAGGTGGATGTTTAAAAAAAGAATTTTCCTAACAATGGGTGGTCTGTTGTCTGGTACCGGCTAGATAAATACTGGTTTTTATGGAGTTCACAGCCAGGGACAAAATTCATTCGTCTGATGTTTTATTTGGAAGTTGATTAATTTTTTCAGAAACTGACAGATTATAAACTCTGCCCAACAAAACGGAATTACCTACTCGTGTTGATAAAAACACAACACAACAATTGAAATATACCGTATTTCATCTAAAAGAACGGCATACCTTCAATAGGACGGCCTGTTTTGGCACTCCCGAAAACAATAGAACGGCAGGCAGATATTACGTTGCAGCGCTTTCTATTAGAAGAAATACGGTATTTAAAATTTACATCCAAGCGTCCTTAAGTCCATAAGTACAAAAAAGTCCCATTTACATACCTGTATCCTGTCCCTAGCATCCTGAGCATCCCTGTGCCACCTGTGCAATTCCTCAGCAGTTTCCAACTTTCCATCCCTGGTCTCAATGTAATCGAGTAAAAGTGCCCACGCTGCACGCAGCTCCTCCTGTCGCTTGCCCACCTGTAATTAAAAGCATTTATTAAAAGCATTAATTGTATCAAACTGGTAGGGTGCCGGTAGAAAAGTAAGAAAAATAAAGGACACTGCCAGGTGCCACTCACGAGTTGTTATAAATACTGAATACAGCCACTATCAGACCCTGTAAGTGCCCTGTGTTGTGTCAAATGTCATGCAATTGTCAAAGAGCCCACACATGATAGTTGACATCGCAAATTTGTGTCAACTGAATAACACAAACAAATTTAAAGCATCACAGAAACAATGGAGATGGTAAAAAGTGCCATCGGGTAAAATTACCTACGCTCTATCAGATAGGAAAGTTGAAATAACAAAATTCACTAAAATCTAGTTGACACGAATATAGTTGACATCCAGCGTGTGCGGCGCCAAAGTCACATTGCATGGCATTTGGTATTTTTCAGGGCGTTTTATAGGGTGCGGGACTACCGGAGGGTAACACGTCAGCTATCAAACGCACCTCTTCTATTCCGCTATTTATATTTTAACCACATCAAAAACAACAGCATTTTCAACGGATAGTATCAAAAGTCATGAAAATGCCATGTAGAATAGCAAACAGTCTGTCATTTTGCAGGACATTTTACATGACTTTTAACACTTTCCACCACACTTGACATTTTACAGGGTGCGAGAGTACCCCCAGACCTGGGTGCCGAGCGCGCGGTCGAGCAACTTTGAGCCGGCCTGCTCGCAGGAGACGAATCTGTCGGCGGCGGCGCGCACCCGCTGCTTGAAGTCCTCCCAGTGGGTGAGCAGTTCCTGCATGAGACCGGGCAAATATGAGTGAATGTGATAACGTTACCATGATTGTGATAGCTAATTAACAATCGTGACATCCGAATTATAAGTGTGCGTCGAAATTTGCCCGTACGCACACTAGTTGGCATGAGCGTTCGGCGCATGTAAACCCGGCGCGCATGTAGGGATTCGTATTGTTATTTTTCCTTTTTATTGTAGGACAAACATAGAACGGGAAAGTAAAAATACGAATTCCTTTGTTTGCTGCTGGCACTAGTGATGGAACAATGGCGCCAATGATAAAAGTCATTATTCTAGCATCTTTATCATAACAGTAGAATTTTTTAGTACAGCAATACGTTATGCGCGCAGGGTAGAAGTACGCGGGCGTAGGGGCTACATGCGCGCCGGGTTTACACGCACAGAGGCACAG
This sequence comes from Sphaerolaimus hirsutus, assembly GCA_964036195.1. Taxonomy (NCBI): domain Eukaryota; kingdom Metazoa; phylum Nematoda; class Chromadorea; order Monhysterida; family Sphaerolaimidae; genus Sphaerolaimus; species Sphaerolaimus hirsutus. The sequence goes on from OZ038456.1 coordinate 16,469,484, forward strand.
GGTCAACTAGTCGACGACTGAAACTTCCAAGACTGATAAATCAGCTTTAAACATATTAGAGTTCACCACAATGAATCGTTAACAGACTTCTCATTCCGTTAACAGACTTCTCATTCTGGTCAACTGAAAAGCGTCAAAACAGTTTTATCAGTTCCGGCTGTCAACTAGTCCGCGTACTGCAGTTCACCTCAAACACAACAAACCAAGAGATGTTCATAATCCTCGCCCACATCTTCGCTCATGGCCGTTTGCAATTGTTCATTAATCCATCCTTCAAGTTCGTGCGATTCCCGCAGATATTCGTAGTAAATTAGCGCATCTTGGAGTAGAGCCCGGCGTTTTTCAGCTAACTGGGTTACGGTAGCGAAATCGGCTTCCAGTGACGCCTGGCGCCTGTTGCGAAAATTGACATTTTGCCAAAATTTGACAGATTTGAACGGCAAGAAGAGATGTGCAAAAATTGCGTTCTGTGCGTGCTACGACTTTGTTGCATATTGGCCCACACACACTAGTTGACATTAAAATTAGTGTCAACTAAATTTTGGTTAATTTTGTGATTTCAACTTTCCTGTGATAGAGCATAGTTAATTTTATATAGTGACACTCAATTTTCATCGTTTCTGTTAAGCGTAATGCTTTTTGTGGTACTTAGTTGACATTCAGTTGACATTTATTCGTGATGTCAACTAGTGTGTGTGGGCTTATAAAGAGTCTGTCAGAAGGAAAAGCAGGTAACTCACTGCCGCAGTACATCAGCTTGTTCATGTCCCAAATCACACAATTCCCCACAACTGGAGGACAAATTTTGTAGCCAACACTCATAAGCAGCCATGTCACTTTGGGCAGCCTTTTGCTTGGCGCACAGCCTACAAATTTAATTTTATCAATAAACATAAACTTATGCAGTGATGGTGAATGAAGGTTGTGATGATCGAATGGTTTTGAAGGGTGTTGAGTTGTGTGGACCTAAGTTCGAATAAATCAGCATGTTTTCCGATTTTGAGCGAGCCGGGAAATACTAGTTTGCATAAATTCGGTACCGCCCGAATGGCTGTTCATTGCGAATAAAATTTAGCGAAAAAAATAAGAACAATGACAAAAAAAAACATCGACAAACTTGGCAGCGGCAACCTCATCTACCCCATAGTCAGTACTGCTGAAAAATTGTCTTTGTTCATTCAACCACTGTTCCATTTCGGCGCAGTCGAACAAATACTGTTCCGCCTTGAGACTCAGGGACAATGCGCGTTTCCGCTTAGCACAGGCGCTTTGCAACTCCGCCCACAATTCTTTCAGTTCCCCACAGCGAGTCTAGGAAAAAAGTTTTCTTTTTTTAAACAACAGTTTAAAAAAAGAAGTATTTTTGAAAAAACAGACCAAAATGGTTTGCTTCCAGGCGGGTTCGCTTTCCGAGCTCTGAGCTAGTTGCATTCCCCGCTGCAGCATACCCTCCACTTGCGGCTGGTGAGAACTGACTTCGGATTCTAGTTGCTGAAGTTAAATTGTTGCTTTCAATTAAGATATGGGTTACGACGATATTCATCACATTGTATCGAACATTGGTTACATTGGAAAATGTTCGATACCATATTTGTCGACATCTAGTACAACAGATGATACCAAAAATCCGCGAAAAAACCGGCACAAAAACCCCCAACCTCATGTTTCTTAGCCAAACTATTGGCACTGGTCAAATTGTCGCCGACAATTTTCGACTGTGCAGACGGCAATTTCTCATTAATCCAATGCAATTCGCAGTCGACATCGAAAAGAAATTGATGCCTGGCGCGCGATCTTTCCAATAATTCGCGTCGAGATTTGACCGGGGATTGTAGTGATTGCAGCCTGAAATTTTTGTGAAAGCAAATAGTTGGAACTAGGGTTCAAACGCGATTGACTTTTCGGGATCGGGACCGGCTTTCTATATTTTTGGAATCGAGATTGAGATTTCGGGATCGGGACCGGTTTTCTATATTTTTGGAATCGAGATTGAGATTTCGGGATCGGGGTTACGATTGTGAGATTTCGGGATCGGGATTACGATTGTGAGATTTCGGGATCGGGAGCGGGTTTCGGGATAGGGACTGCAAAATCCCGAAATACTACGAGATTCGGTATTGGGATCCCGTTTGGTGCCTAGAATTATTTCTGACAATTGTTTTGACTAAAATCATGGGGTGCAACCGAATGAATATTGAATTTCACAGGAAAAGTCATAAATGATACACATGTCTAGAGAAATTCTGTAATTTTTGGCACTTGTCCAACTCAATCCAGTTCAAAATCGTTTGGCTACATGCTGAGTGAGGGTGAACCCTGACACAGTGAATTTAACGATTCCACAAAGAAAAACAACTAGAAACTCAAAAGGTTGACCGATTGATTGACTCATTCCAAACAATTTTTTAAAATATACCCCCGCTAAAAATATCGAACCTCTGTTGCAAAGAATCGGCACCCTTGGTAACTCTATCTGCATCATAATGTCCTTCCTGAGCCATTTGCACTGCTCTGTGCGAAATTTGGGCGCACCTCTGGTGGTGCACTTGCATTTCTTGTTCCAACATTGTCTGTCTAGTGACCAACTGTTTTACTGATCTGGAAAATTATTTGAAGGGGTGTTTTGAAACGATTTTTAAAGAAATGAAATTTTTGGACAAATAGGAATATGTAAATATGTAAATACCTATGCAATGTGTATACGGGGTGAAAGTTCAGATAACTTCAAATAGATGGAAAATGCTGCGCATAATTTATAGATGTACAATATGGCCCACAAAAACTAGTTGACATCAAAAATTCGTGTCAACTGAATCTCAACTAAACAACACAAAAACCTTTTAAATACATCACACTTATATATATATATATATATATATATATATATATATATATATATAAATATGCTCTATCACATAGGAAAGTTGAAATCATAGAATTTACCAAAATTTAGTGTATTTTAGTTGACACGGATTTTGATGTCAACTATGTAGTGTGTGGGACCATAGAGCGGGTCGAGATCAGAAATAGATCTATTTTTAATGAAATTTCTATCCGGCCCCAAAGCCACACAACCGACAAAACCAACCTCAAATCGCTGCCAGTATCTTCGCTTTTCAGCAAAGTTTCCACCTCATTCAACTTCCGATGTCCATCTTCCAAACTTCGATCCAAATCTTTGCCATCATTCGCTTGTCTCAACAAAATGCCTCTCATTTTGGCCCGCTCAACTAGAGTTGACCACCGTTTTTGGGCATCGCTAACTGTCGATTTGACTTGACCCGAAGCGTAGTGATTGTGCGCGAGTAAGGCCTCGCCTTCCTGTGATCGACACAGAGTTGTTAAATTTAGTTTTTTTTTGCAAACCTGGATCAGTTAAAGCATCAATGGCTAAAGGTACCGTATTTGATTGAATAATTCCCCCATTGAATAGTTCCCCTCTTGAAAAATTCCCCCGGTAAGATGAGCAAGGAAAAAAATAATTGAATAATTCACCCGGTCAAGGAACATTATCAATTTCTTATGTCCAATTTGAACAAAAATAGCTTGTTGTGGAATGAGTCGATAGAAACATGATTGAAAATTTTAATGAAATAATAAATCCCCCCAAACGAACAGTTCCCCCTTAAGAAAAGTCTGACAAAAAATCCCCAGGGGAATTTTTTAAAGAATATACGGCATATATATCTTTACACGCACGGAAAGTTCCAATCAAGGTGAATTAATAATTTAGGTAATTTATGTGTAAAAAGCGAGTTCTAAAAAGAACGCACGTGCGTCAAAATCTGCACCCGGTCGGCATTAGCCTTGAGCTCCAGTTCGAAAGCGTCGTGTTTCTGCATGCGGCGCTCCACGTTGTCGCTTTTGTGCGCTTCGTCGCTGGCCGTTTTCGATTTTTCATCCATCCAAGCGAATAACTGCAAACATTTTTACAGGGTGGGTCAAAGTAAGATTGAGCGATTTGAGCAGCCATAAAATTCCACTTTGACATTTGCTATGCTTTAGAAAGAGTGCAAAATTTCGACAACGTGACCATGCAGCTACCTCGTTGAGGGGATCTGTACTGTTTTCCACCCACACTGCGTGTCAGAAATTCTGGCGCCACTTTGAACGAGTTCGCCACTTTAAAGTTCCACTAAAAACGGCACCACTTTAAAGTTCTGTGCGGTGTGCGCTCAAATGGTGGCACAAAACCGGCTCCATTCTATTACTAGATGTGGTGACACCCAAAAAACGTCAACATAAACACCAGCCGAAAAACCCCCACCAACCTCATTAGCATCGCTCATAAAGTTCTGAAAATCAAGTGCGTCACTTAATTGCGCGCGTCGCTTTTTCGCCAGCGCGACAATTTCCGCCCGCGCGGCCAAAGTCTCCAAGCGCCTGGCGTCGATATATTGACTTTCTGAATGTTGTTGTTCGATTAAAATGTCCGCCTGGCGATTAAAAGCCGCCAAGCGCTCTTCTTGGGCTGATAATTTCGATTCGAATTCGTTGTGCCGCTTGCGGAGATTTTCCACCTCTGTTACGGATGACTGAGGGGGGGAGGGGGGGGCTGATTTAATTCAATCGTCGGCAAAGATCAAAGCTTTTTGGTGACCTAAAATGTGTATATTTTTAAAAGTGCCAATCACCGAAAAATCATTTATTTAGGCTTTAGGCGAAAAAGTATTTAGGCTAGAAAAATGCAAACGGTGCCGTTTTATCGAATATCGCAAATACAAATGATGCTAAATAATTTGAAAAATCATTGGCGCTACGCACACTGAAGCCGAAATATTCGGCATACGCACGTTTTTGACAAATGCCGAATTAAATGCTGAATAGAAAAAAACTTGCTGAACTCAAATCGTCCGTACTCTTGAAAATTAGGCGGTTTGTCAATTCAGCATGTATTTCAGCATTCAAAAGATGCGTACACTTTTTCATGCGGAAACCATTCGGCAAAATCAAATGAAATGTTGAATGCTGATAACGCTCAAATTCGTCCGAATTCGTCCGAATATCGTGCACACGTTTTCAAAATTCAATATGGCAGCCCCTAAAATGCCGAATTTAAAACGTCCGAACGGCAATTTTTCAATTCGGATTCGGCAGATGAAAACGTGCGTATGCCGAATATTTCGGCTTCAGTGTGCGTAGCGCCAATGGAACATTCAAAGAAAACAATCATTTCTAACAACGTTTGAACCCCCCACAAATGTAACCCCCAAATGGTACCCCATTGCTAAAAATTCTAACCCCCAAATCCTGTACAGCCAAAAATGCAGCGTGTCCTCTGGTCGCCGCGTCGATATAATCAGCTTCACGCACGAACAACTGCAGTGCCAATTCCTCCTTCAAAACTCGCTCTTTATCAGTCCAGCCATCTTGTAAAGCTGCCAATTGAGAGCCCAGATGCGCAATAGTTTCCTTTGAAGAGTGAAGTTTATTGGGAGGTTTTTGGCCCCACACACGCTAGTTGACATCGACACCAAATGTCAACTGGTTCCGTTTCTAATTCAAAGCTTGCAGACGAGTGGACGAACAACGTTCAAACGCAAGCTTCGAATTAGGAACGGAAACAGTTGACATTTGGTGTCGATGTCAACTAGCGGGGGGGAGGTGTTTGAGGGGGGTTCCCGCAACGGCCCTACACACGCTAGTTGACATTGACACCAACTATGTCAACTAGCGTGTGCGGGCCCTTACCAGTTAGGCGCCACACAGATTGAATGTCAACTGAATTTCTGTCAACTAAATTTTGGCGAATTATGTGATTTCAACTTTCCTATCTGATAGAGCATAGTTTATTTTTCATGATGACACTTTTCGTTGTTTCTTTTAAGTGTGATGCTTAAAATTTTGTGTTATTGTGTTGACATTGAGTTGACAGGAATTTGCAATGTCAACTAGTGTGTGTGTGGGCCCTTACACCAGAAACTCAATTTGCTGGGAAATTCAACACTGAAACAGCGGGGAGGATTTCCCAATAGTGCATATATTTACCAAAGCTATGTAAACGCATAAACGCGTATTCATAACCCGTAATCATTTTAATGAAGAAAAAAACAGCAACAACTATGGTTCAAACGGGATCCCGATCGCGATCCCGAATCCCGAAAAATTACGGGATATTGTAGTCCCGATCCCGAAGCCCCAATCCCGATCCCGAAAGGTCAATCCCTTTTGAACCCTAACAACCACAAACCCAGCAAAAAAAACCCCAAAACAACCCACCTCAACCCTGGCCCTTTCCTTCCCGCCACTCTTAATCAACCTATCACCCATGTGCTCTACATAATTGAGTTCATCCTGGCGCACTTGAATCTCCTCGGCGAGCTCCATGTGCTTGTGCAGGTGGTTCTCGGCGGTGACCACGTCCACGGGGGGCATGTGCTCGTTCAGACGTTGGGTTAGGGCTACTAGCCACGATTGGAGTTCGTTCGCGGCCGACTGTTGGGGGGGGGGGGTAATTTTTTTTATATTATATATCACTTGTCATTTAGGTACCTATATTTCTACTGTATTTCTGCTAGTAAAACGGCACCTCCAATAGAGCGACAGGTACAAATTACATTGGAAGAGTGCCAAAACACAAAAACAGTTGAAAATGGGTGGTGAGAGTATCCACGGTGGTCAGAACTATGATTCAGGTGAACGGCAGCCTCAGAAAAAATAGAACTGCAGTCTCCAAAATAACGGCACCTCCAATAGAACGGCCGGTAAAAAAAGTTGACGAAAAAATAGAACAGCGCCCTTATGTTAGAAGAAATACGGTAAATAAGAGTTGACAACTAAAACTGTAAAATAAATGAATCACAGATTATAAGCATTGTCAAATTATTGATGTTTACTTTCAATGTATTTTGGTATTCTTTTACCATCGGCCATGTCAAAAGTCAACTTGAAAAAAGCTTCACAAAGCATCTTCACACAGATACCTTCGTTTGCAGTTCGAATGGAAACGTCCTCATTCAATAAAACTTCAACTGCGGTTACGATTTTGAAAAATTTGCTTTGCACATTGATGCATTTTTACTAGATTGTGCTTGCACCCAGGGAAAAAATCCACGTAACATCCTAAATAAAAACGTGAAATACACTCCAAATCACCGCACCTCAAACATCTGAAATCCAAGTCCCTCCTCCAAAATTTTCCGCCGCTGCTCAGTTTGTTTGTTGATTTCCAGCCACATTTTTTCCAATTCAGCCAGTCGATTTTCAATGGTAGCCGCTTGAGCCGCTGGTTTCGTCTGTTTCATTTGAGCGGCCAATTCTCGAATCTGCGAATTTTTTCCGGATTTGAAAATAGCGTTGTTTTTTGGAAAGGTAAAAATATAAATAGGAGATGGAAGAAATCTGTTCGATACCATTCTGTTCAACATTGCCACTCCCAAAATGCCCTGTAAAATCTTATGCGAACTGTCAAAAGTTATGTGACATGCCCTTTAAAATGACAAACTACATTTTAAATGCTTGTGACACTTTGCATGACATTTTACATTTGTCAAAATCAGGGAGTTGCATCCGGTACTCACTTTATTTCCATGTCAAGCGAAAGTAAAATCCTGACGACATTTTCTCGCTAAAGTTTTCGATAATAGGAAGAAGCCACCTCCCTAATCACTAGGGTTCAAACGGGACCAGTTTTTCGGACCGGGACTGGGACCAAATATTTTCTAATGTCTAAATTAAAATTGTCGGGACCGGGACTTGGGTGTCGGGACTAGGGTGTCAAATTTCCCTCTTTACTGTTTCCGCAGGCTATTTTTTCCGTTTTCCGTTCCGTTTTCCGGCAAGTGCAAAAATTTTTCCGTTTCCGTTTTCTGGCAGGTGCAAAAAATTTTACGTTTCCGCAGGCAAAATTATTTCCGTTTTCCGCAGTCAAATTTTTTTCCGTTTTCCGTTCCGTTTTCCGGCAAGTGCAAAAATTTAGTCGAGACCGAGACCGCCCCAGTCCGGACTTTTCGCCGAACCATGAACCGGGACCGCGGTCCCGTTTGAACCCTACTCACCACCCTAGTATTTCAGCAATACTGATCCATTGGTAAAACCAACAAAAAATCGACCTGCTTCATCTGTTCCTCGATCGGTTTCAATTCCCTTTCCAAATGCTGGTGGCGTCTTTGCAACGCTTGCAGCGCCTTCACATCGCTCGCGTCGGGATTTTTCTGCAAAAACTCCGCCTTATCGCCGATCCACGATTTCGTCTGATCGCACAAATTGTTGAAATTGGCCACGGATTCCGCATTGGACAAAAGTGACTTGTGCTGATCGCGCAGCGAGCACAGCTTGGCCCAGCCGTCCGCGCACGATTTTCTGCACGGGTTTTTTAATAGAAAGCGTTTTCATGGTGTTTTCATTGCAGTTCGTCACATGAATTTGACGTTTGAAATTAGTTGAAATAAGTTCATGATGCGAACAACTTCAAATACTCTCTTAATGAACTAGAAAATTGTCATTGGCAAAATTCAAAATGACACCTTCACTGGGGATGGCCAGTGTGTTCAACCGTCTTTAAAAAACATCAGCCAAATTTTTTGGTATTTACGTATACACTAGATATTAAAACGTTTTTGTAAAAACATATTTGAAATGTCTTTTTTTAAACATGATTATAAAGAACATTTTTCCATCCATAATTTTCACTATTTGACAGAAATTTGAAATTCTGTCATTAATTTTTCACTTGACATGTCACTTTACAGTTTACAATAAATCGCACAGACCTTCCCGCCTCAAGTTTTTTAAAAAGTTCCTAAAAAAGCCCACCTCCTCTTATCGATCTTATCACTTTGACCGTGTTTCGCCTTGATCAATTCATCAGCGGTCAAATCGATTTCCTTCAACCTTTGAGCTCCATTAGCTTGCATTTGGGCAGAAATCGCGTCGAATTTCTTTCTCGCAGCCTCGACATTGTCCACGCTGGGCGAGTCAGCTAATTGCGTTTCAGATGTCTTGAGCCACGAGTCGAAGTCGTCGCACGCGGAGTAGAACCTGTGTTGTTGGAACGGTTTTTATTTACAATTTTACTTGTCAATACTTTTAAGAAATTGTAGCAGGGACGTATCCAGGATTTTTGAGCGGGGGGGCTGCTTGTTTACGGGGGCCGGCGAGCGGGGGGGGCTCAGCCCCCCCCCCTAAATTTTTCCCCTATATAGGGACGGAAAGGCGTTTTGGCGCTAGCGCTATACCATGGCGCCACGCCATGGCGCTATTGGCGTTGGCGCCAGCGCCAGGAACCGCTTTGTATAGATTTAAATATGCATACATATGCGGCGAAAGTCGCAAAAATGTGTTCATTTTCAAGGATATTTGTTTACAGGGACTGATCCGCTAAAAATACAATGTATGGGGAAGAAATTGCGCGCTTGCGCGCAAAAATTTTTAAGAAACATCAAAAAATGTATAGGAAAAATAGCATTTTCCGGGACTTTTTAGGTCTCACCCCGGGAGGGGGGGGGGGCTGCAGCCCCCCCCGCCCCCCCCCCCCTGGATACGGCCCTGAATTGTAGTATTTTTAAAAAAAATTTCGAATAAAAACGGATTTTGTTGGCTGAGTCAGCGGGTTTTTTCGAAATTGGGAAAGTTACCGACACCGTATATATACTCGAAAAATTCCCCCTTTTAGACGAGTGATGGAAAAATAATTCCCCCTAGAATAATCCCCTTTTGCAACCAATTTGAACAAATAGTGCACGTTATTTTGTAAATAAAGCATATTTAATGAAATCAGTTACATGCTCAGAAACAGGCTTTAAATTTTTGACGAAATAATAATTCCTCCCTTGAATAATTCACCCTTTGAATTGTCCCCCTCGAATAATTCACCCCTTGAATGGTCCCCCCTCAAAAAAAGTCTGACGAAACATCAATTTCCCGGAAGAATTATTCGAGTATATACGGTATGTGAAAAGAAATTTGGGCCGTTTGGTTGCTGCCGACCCCATATTCCCCCATCATAAATTTCAGTGGATGTCATTTTAAGGCAGCAAATGGTTCTGAAAGTTTCACTTTAAAAAGCGACAAACTTGTAAAGCTTTGTCGCATCCATGAGCAGTTTTCTTCTATTTGCAGCGGCCGCTACCAAATCTGCATAGGCCTGGGAAATGGCTCGCTGTCGCTTGGCTATACTGTCCGCGGACTTTTCGTCCGGTGGGCTGTTTATGGGTCGGGGTGGCGTTTTGCTCGGAGAACTGGCCGCTTGCGAACTGACCAACTGGAATGAAATATAGGGTTTTCTTTGGATTGTTGTAGTTTTTTTTGCACAATTCTGTACATTTCTGTGATCAATGCACTTGCTACATAAAAATACATTTTTTATCACGCAATTTTTTTTTAAATAAGCCGACACATATTGCGGCAGATTTTGATTTCGATTTACATGACAAATCAAAAGTTATTTGATAAGAGACCGATCGAAACAAGTTTCGATTTATTGGCAAAATGCCCAATTTTAATGTAAAAAATAAACCCATAATCAGTACTTTTGCAGTATTCAACCAATCACAACAATAAAAACTGAACCAACTTTGCTCTCAACCTGTCTAACATAAGTGGCGGGAACAAAACCTTCATCACCTTCGGGATCAGCCACGCGCCACCAATCATCATTAGTTTTCTCTATGAGTTCCAGCACCTGTAACATTTAAGTTGACAATAACAATGACAAAAATTGTCAAGTTGTCGATAAAACAAGGCATCCAACTAGGGTTCAAACGGGATTGACTTTTCGGGATCGGGATTCACTTTTTGAGATTTCGGGATCGGGATCGGGATTGGGGTCTCGGGATCGGGATTGGTATTTTGAGATTTCGGGATCGGGATCGGGATTGGCCGGGATTGGGGTCACGGGATCGGGATCGGGATCGGGATTGGCATTTTTTCGGGATCGGGATTGGGGTCTAGGGATAGAGATTTTTGTCACTGTTCTGGCATTCACAGTTGTTCATAAATGTCTCAAAACACTGTTGGATGCCAGAAAAGTGACATAAAATGGACGCTGGGGGTTTGCGTTCACATTCTTGCACGCAAAAATGTCATTTTTTCACTTTTTATAATTTTCACTATTTTTTCCGGGATCGAGATCCCGGACTTGGGAGATTCTCGGGATCGGGATCGGGATTTGAAAGTTTTCGGGATCGGGATCGGGATTGGTATTTTTGGATTTCGGGATCGGGATCGGGATTGGGGTTTCGGGATCGGGATCGGGACTAGGGTTCAAACGATATATCGTATCGAATATCGAATATCGGATATCGACCCTTTTTTCATATCGAATATCGAATATCGATATCGAAAATTTTGAAAAAATATCGAATATCGAATATCGATATCGAAAATTTTGAAAAAATATCGAATATCGATATCGAATATCGACCATTTTTTCGATATATCGAACCTGCATTGTTTTCCTAAATCAAGTTATCATTTTCATTTTGAGATATTTATGATTGATCTGATTTGCTTATAGTATTGTATTTGATGAGTAAAAGTACAGTATTTATAATGTAATTTTTGTTGGAGTGCTAAATTTGAAGCTAGAAAATGCTGATATGCTATTTTTTGCAACATGCCCTTAAGCAATTAGGTTATAAGTATGTACTGTAATATCTACCAATTGTTATTTGTCTGATACACTTTGATTCATCATGTTTCTCTTCCATTTTCTACTTTTGAGTGATGTAAACCTTGTTAAAATCACTTGTACGATTCACCTTTCAGTAAAGAGATGATTAACGATGTGTGCAACCACCTGAAAATACAATATGCCACTTGAAATATGCCTTGCTATACCAAAAGCAAATCGCAATATCGAATATCGAAAATATCGAAATATCGAACATCGAATATCGACCATTTTTCAATATCGAATATCGAATATCGATATCGAGGTTCCATATCGTATCGATATCGAATATCGAGTTTCAGAAAAAAATATCGAATATCGAATATCGATATCGAAAAGTCATATCGTTTGAACCCTAATCGGGACTGCTAAATCCCGGAATTTCGCGGGATCCGGGATCGGGATCGGGATCCCGTTTGAACCCTACATCCAACACCTGTCAAATATTGATAATTAAATGCTTCAACTTACTGAGCATTTGAAAGTTTGTGCGTAAATTGCAAGTGCACTTTGTCGGGTAATGGAGGGCGCTGCACACACTAGTACACCACCGAAATTTGGGAAACTCGTAAATCCGCATTGAACATATTTAAGTTGACCACAATGAGGAATCTGTCAATTACTGTTGACGGCTATTAAAAATCATTCATTCTGGTAAACTCACATTTAACTAAACTAAACGCGTTAAAAACAAGTTTATGAGTTTCCCAACTTTTGATCGTGTACATCTGTGCGTGGCCGCAATCACACCACACTAGTCAAAAACGTTCAAATTCTTTCCCCTTCACATTTCAAACTGTCTACGCAACACCTAACAAAAAGCCTAACCTGTCCTTTGGCAACGGAAAATCCATGGCCCTCATAAGCATACTGCATTTGGACCTGATTTACATGCACCTGCTTAACGATGTTCGGCTCGGAATTCACTTCCATCGACACAAATTGGCTCTTGTCCAATTCGCTAGCCATTTTTTCCAAACGGGAAATGTCACTCGAATAGGCCTGGAAAATTTAATTTGTATTTTTTTTGTGGCATCGATGTTTAAAAATTATTGATATTGTGTAGGTTGGAAATTGAAACTCCCGGACAATAAATCGGAAAACAGACAAAAATTGAAGCTCATCGGGTAAAATTAGGTAATTTTTCTTCAAACGGGCGACAAAAAAAGTTTGCGCGAAAGTGTTCGCGCAGTATCAATCTATAAAAGTTCGTATTTGTTAGAATTGCCATTGTGGCCAAAGTGCAAGGAAAACAAGCGGCGCACTGATATTATTACCACATTTTTCTATTTTAATATTCCGTATTTTTCTATTTTACATCTTCCAAAGGGTGCAGCGCCAAATGCGCCCCCTGCTAAGAGCGCCCTGGCGCTTTTGGCATTCGTGGTGCTTTTACATCACTAGTCTGTGACGCCTCCCACCCTGGTTTCAGTCCCAGACCCTGTAAAAGACACTGTAAAGTGTAAATGACCCTGTAAAATGGCATGTGTCATGAAAATGATCATGTAAAATGCGATGTGTCACGGTACCCTTCAGATACGAAACAACACGTGACATTTTACGAGGTCTTTTACACTTTACAGGGTCTTTTACACTTTACAGGGTGTTTAACGTTTACAGGGTTTTTAACACTTTACAGGGTCTTTTACACTTTACAGGGTCTGGAACTGCACCATAATCAACATAGTTTCATTACTCGCCAAGGCACACCTGAAGCTCCTCCTCCAGCCTGGCGTGCCTAGAAAGCAGCGCGCTCGCCGTCTGGCTGTCTCTACCGTAATCGGTCGAATGTACCAGCGGCCGCTTCTCGCGCACCCAAGACTCCGCCTCGTTGGCGTCCTGGGTTTTAAGGGTGGAATGAGGGAAACTGTGGATGGATCTGGGGATGGCCAGCGGGTTTTTTCAAACGCTTTTTAAAAAAAGCGCAGAATCTCCAGCGCGTTTTTAGAAAAACGCTGGCGAATCTTGTCTGTACATACCGAGCATTTGTACATACAACTTTTATTACTTGAGTATGAAAAAGGTAAATTTGGAAATGTCTGGATATTTTTTAAAAAATCGAAAAAAGCGCATTTTGGAAATCGAAAAAGTGCTTTTTCCACCCCTAGATAAATCGGCCGAACCATCTTTGGGCAGAATAAACACATTCGTCAAACAAACTTGGAAATAATTGGTCGCGTGCTGGGCCTCCTTGAGCCATTGAGCCAACACAGAGACCAATTCCTTCAATTTGGCCCAGTTCGCTTGCAAACTCTCCAACCTTTCGGCGATTTTCTGGTCGCTAATCGCACTACTCGTACTCAAAATAGGCGTGGCCTTAGATTGAGATTTGGAATGGGCCAAAATGGCTTCACCGGAAGCCAATACTTGTTTTGTTCGATTCCAACCGGTTTGCATGTCCGTTTCGAGGATCTGAAGGGTTATTTTGAAATGAAAAGGAGAAAGAAAATATGGTGGAATAAATTTATAGCCATCTGCCATCAGTTTTGTTCACATAACTTTCACGTAAGAAAATACTTCTGATAATTTTTAAGCATTCTAATTGGACTCACAAAGCAATCAAGGAGTAAAAACACACAGACGAGTGTCGCCGCATAGGGCCCACACACTGTCAACTGTCAATAAAGTCAACTGAATGTCAACTAAATAACACAAATTTTTTAAAGCATCACATCCAACAGAAACAATGCAAATTAAATGTAACGATATAAAATTAACTATGCTAGGAAAGTTGAAATTACATAATAACCCAAACATTAGTTGACACGCATTTTGATGTCAACTAGAGTGTGTGGACCCACAGAGAGCGCTAAAATCGCACCGCTAACAAAATTCACCCCCCCCCCCAAAAAAAAAACCCACCTTAAACTGCCTGTGCATCTGGGCCACCCTGGCCAAGTCCCGATTGGCGATCATCAATTCGCCCACTCTCTGTTTGTCTCCGAGCCACGCGTGCGCCTCCTCGTCGTCCTGTATGAATCTGTGGCGCGCGCGAGCGCTCTCTAGCGCCTGGCGGCGGCTTTGAGCTAGGGTAACGAGGCTGGAATGGGGAGGGGTTATTGACTGTTTTTTTATTGGTTTTGTTTGCGGGGTTGGTTTATTATAGTGAAGGAACTTTGTCTTCATGAGTTCGTGAATTCTAAGTTTGATCTAATTCAATAGAATCAATTAAAATTACCAACACGTTATTGTTTCAGTGAACATAATGGGTATGCTGTACAATTGCGTTTACAATAGGCAAAAAATTCTAAAATAAATTTTAAATAAATTCAAAAATATTGAACAACCTGTCATAGTGTTTCTGCAATTGGGTGAGCTTTGCATGCAATGCCTCGTGGTTCTCGCCCTTGTTCCGAATGTAATCGTTGCACAGAGAGGCTGCAAAAACATTACAAACTGTCCACACAAAAAAGAAGGTTGAAAATCGTAAAGCATCCATCAAATGAAAATGAAAAGAACCCAACCGAAATTGACTAAAAGTAAAACCAAACATAGATTTTTGAGAAATTTTAACCCAATTTTTGCTATAAATCGCTAATTTTCATACCTCATTATAGATTTTCAAATTTCAAATCAATAATGCATGCTCGTATTCCTACTTTTGTACTATACGTGCTTATATACCTATTTTTCACCATTTTAAGCGATTTCTCCCCACTTTCTACAAGCTACGTTGAAAAAGCCTAAATGTATACGGAACCACCGTAACCCCCCAAATTTTTTTCCAACTATCTATCATTCCGTAGGAGCGGGTTGTTAAATCCAACCCCCCCTGGTGGTCAAAAACGGGTTTACCCCCCTGAACAGACCAATATTAGCGAGCCACTCTCCCTGCGCATGAACCTGGCTCTCAACCAAACTGTGTCTCTGCAGCAAATCCTCAACACCCAACAAATGTTTGCCCGAATCGGTAGCCTTCAAAGGGCGCTCTAAAGCTTGGAATTCACTCGCTAAAGTGTCCATGTCGCGCAACAAACTCATTAGTTCGTTGAGTGACATTAGCGACCCTCTGCGCTGAGCCAACGTCGCTTGGAGCGTGTTCCATTTTTCCAGGATTTCTCTGGAATTTTTTTTTGAGGTTTTGGTTTGATTCTGTTGTTGAGCGTGTTAGTGATACAAATTTGAATAATGTATATTACGCAATATAATAGTGTTACACATTCAGTTCAACAAATCCAACAGTAATCAATTTCCCAATATGGTTGGACCTCTGAAACCAACCTTGAACTACAAAAACCCTAAAAATGTCATAAACGAGACTAAAAAACACAAATATCAAATTACAGACCTCGCCTTAGCCATTATACCCGTAGCTCCATGATATTTTTGCGTGTTCAAATTTTCCGCCAATTGCATAAGCGCCTGAAAACGGCCCTCTTTGGGCCCCATGTCAGCTTCAATGGCAGCGTGTTTCTTCAACGCAGCCTCCACCTTTATCGTGTGTTTTGTCACAAGACATTTAGTCACAGCTGATCACAAGAAAATCCAAATGGGTGAGTAGACGTACATACACATATTTTTACTCATTAAAACACGTAAAAGCCTGTACTTATCACGATTTTGTACCCAGGAAAACATCCCGTCGCAAGTTAGATAATCTACGCTGCCATTTTTGCAGCCCTTTCAATTCATTCAAATAGTCTTTGCTTTTTATGCAACCCATTTATTTTTCGTTTCACTTTTTCTTGCCTTCACTCTATGCCATTTTTTGGAGGAAACGTACACGTATTTACTCAGTACTCGCGGAAACATATTTTAAGTTAACGTAATTACGTTTTAACAACTATGCATTTAACCTGACATTTACAGACACTTTGCGCAACATCTGATATTTTACAGGACATTTACAGAAAGCGTCCCTAACGGCTCACCTGCGCCGCGGTGCTCAACGTGGCCGATTTGTCCGCGGCGGACGACTCGGCCAGAACTGCGGACATTTCGCCCAGCCAAGTGGAACGCAGACGAGCCTTGCGCTCGAAACCGCGCGCCAGCTGCAGGGGTTATTGCGGTTTGTAGTGGGGTTGGATTATTTTTAATGGAAATTATGGTGGATTTGTTAGTTTGTTTCATTTCGACGGTGTCAGGCGCCAATGCCGAGCCCTGTCAACTGATAATTGACAATTATTGAAATTACTACATAGTGATCCGCTTTACATTGTCATCTGAATATTTCGTTACTTGACAAAATATTACTGCGATTTGTATGAGATTTTTCACTTAACAGTTGACAGAGCACTTAACCTAGTGGAGACCCTTCGCCTTTTTTGTAGGAGAGTTCGTTTCAATAGTTTGAATTTTCAGTGGCATAGAGGTGTATGGAAAAGTATTGTTTTGCTCATAATTGATGGCGGTGACTAGGGTTGGAAAAAAAACGTTTTTTTTTAACTCGATGTTTTTTTTAAAAAAAAACGTTTTTTTTTAAAAGCTCCCAGATATGACCTAGTGTCAACATATATAGGTATATCAGACACTGGCAATACCCTGTGATGTTAAATATGACCATATAATGGCTGTGGAGCCATGGGATAGCATTATAAGTGGTGATTTGTGTCAAAAATATCCATTTTTCGTCGACATATCGTTCGTATATCGCCTTATAGTCGAATGTTCGTGACTTCAGGTAAAGTTTGGCACGGAATGGTGATCAAACAAGGTTATAAAAGGAGGTTGTTACTTTGGGAGTGAAGTTACACACTGTGGAGGTACATGGAAGCACATTACCTCAATATTATATATTACAGCAACATATGTCGGCTTATTCACCCATGGTAGCACATAGAAATGGATGTTTTGATACTAAAAATGCAACAAAACCAATGAAAACAACCACCAATGTCAATTTGTGTGTGAAATTGCGCGCTTGCGCGCAAAAATTTTGCAAAATACCTAGTGCTTAGTACTAAAAATTTCGGTCGATGTTTTTTTAAAAAAATAAACATTTCGGACGTCATGTTTTTTTTAAAAAAAAAACGTTTTTTTTATAAAAAAAACATCGGCCAACCCTAGCGGTGACCAAATAATTTTTAAATTCAGATGGTATTTCCGGTGACAAAGTGTTCCTGGCAGTACACGACACGTCACAACCCACAAAATTGCGGGCCGGAACCATCAAATCGAAAAAAGAAAGAAAAAAATGTTCCCGCAAAAATGACCTGTTCCAATTTTTCCTGTCTCTGAAGTTGTTCCAACAGCCACAAATGTCTATCATGCTCCGCCCCTTCTAATTCAACCCAAGCAGTTTCAATGTCGTGTAAAAGCAACCCATTTGGGGGCGCGTATTGCCTGGCGCCCAGTGCTTTTTGACGCGTTTGAATTGTGAAAAATACCGCTTCTAGTTCGCCTTTTTCTTTGTATCTGATGGGGGATTTCTGGCATTAGAATGTTATTTGGACAATTTTGGACGAAAAATTAAAACATTTTTATTTGGGGGAAATTCAGAACTAGAATTCAAACTTGATTACAATTGGACATTACAAAATCGATTGAATTTTGTTGTTCACTGCTATTTTTGCTAGAATTTTGCTAGAATACTACCCCAGTATTCAATTTGACAAAAATTAGAGATATAATAAATATTTGTTGTGTATCTATTGGAATTTTTTCCCCAAAATTTCCGCATGTTTTCACGTAAAGCAAGTCAAAAACCCACTTTGGTGGTTTCTCCACAGTCCTGTATTGCTTAAAAAGCACCATTTTTTCTTGTACACCTTTGAGCGAATTTTGCACATCTCTAGAGCCCAAGTCACGCCTTTTCTGCTCTATCCAATTGAGCAAATTTGAACTGACAGTTTCATAGTCGACTTTGAGTTGATCAGCTGACATCATTTGACCCAAAAGCTTAGCCACGCGCCTGATAAATGAAGGTTTTTAGATGAATGCTACAGACTAGTGATGGAAAAAGCGTCAGGATTTTGGCACCAAGCGCCATGGCGCTTTTTGCTTGGGCGCTTGCACCAGGCGCCAGCGCCATAGCTCTTTTCCATCACTACTACTGACAAAAGTTCAAAATTAAAACAAAATTTACCTGGCGCCAGTAAGTTCAGCTTTCTGCTTGGAAAAATAATGGTAGTATGTGGATACATAAGTGATGATGGACTTATCGTCCGGTCGCGCGATGTCCACATCTGGGGGGAGGGTATGGGGGTAAATTGCAATTTTAAAATCAACTACCTATTTCAAAATGTAAAACCCCAACGTGTGAAATTGAATAGGGGGGAGTTGACGTTCTACAAAGAATTTCAAATGCCTTGCATAGAGACAATGAGCTACTGATATTTTGATTACAAGTAACAAATTCCGCAAATTAGTATGTTTACACACCATGGGCACAACTTCACCTGTCACTTGAAATAGTTCAAAAGTCAGTCAAATTTACCGCACATCATCACAAATAGGGTTGGAAAAAAAAAGGTTTTTTTAACTCGATGTTTTTTTTAAAAAACGACGTTTTTTTTTAAAAGCTCCCAGATATGACCTTGTGTCAACATATATAGGTATATCAGACAGTGGCAATACTCTGTGATGTTATATATGACCATATAATGGCTGTCGAGCCATGGGATAGCATTATAAGTGGTGATTTGTGTCAAAAATATCCATTTTTGGTCAATACGTTCGTATATCGCCTTATAGTCGAATGTTCGTGACTTCAGGTAAAGTTTGGCACGGAATAGTGATGAAACAAGGTTATAAAAGGAGGTTGTTGCTTTGGGAGTGAAGTTACACACTGTGGAGGTACATGGAAGCACATTACCTCAATATAATATACTACACCGACATATGACGGCTTTTTAACCCATGGTAGCATTTATAAATGGATACTTTGATACTAAAAATGCCACAAAACCAATGAAAACAACCACCAATGTCAATTTGTGTGTGAAATTGCGCGCTTGCGCGCAAAAATTTTGCAAAATACCTAGTGCTTAGTACTAAAAATTTCGGTCGATGTTTTTTTAAAAAAATAAACATTTCGGACGTCATGTTTTTTAAAAAAAACATCAGCCAACCCTAATCACAAATGCTACATTAAAATCACCCCGCTTAAATAATCCCCCCAACCAGCGGCCAACCTTCAGCATCGAGCAACTTATGTATGCCAAATTCCCTTTCGGCCAGATCAAAGGCGTGATTCAAATTGGCAACGTTCTCGTTCGCGTTCAAACGTTCGTAATCGAACAAATCCGGTCGATGCGCGTGAATCAACGCGTTGAAAGCCAGCCCGCTTCTCCAGGATGTCGAGAAGTTGTCGATGCGAACGTTCGCGTAGCCCGCAGTTCTGCGCTGGCACCATAAAAGCAGGGCGTCTTTGGCCCTCGCTCGTTCCCCCGTTTCCGTCGTGTCGTTCTCGTTCTGAAATGGCCGGAAAGTGTCCGTTTTGTGGTGGGCGGAGTCTAAATTTCGAAGTTTAAAAACTGACTTGTTGGGAATGATTAAAGTGCGGAAGCGAAGCGGTAAGATGTTGAGATTTCACTTGACTTTGAATGTCAAATTTGAAAAAACACCAAAGTACCAAATTTTGTTGTATTTGAAAACGTAGTTATCTGACACTTAAGTTTCTTACATTGTAAATTTTGTAGCGCAAAACGCGCCTGACATTGAAATTTCAACTTACCACTTGTATTTCGATGTCTTCAATCTGAAATCTGAGAATTATTGTCCAAATGAGACCCAAAATGAGACGCTCATTTTTGTCCAATATGTCCTCAGCGCCGATGTTCTCCAACTGCGAATAAATCAGAAAAGTTTATATTGCCATTGGAGAAAAAGATCCTAAATATTGCTGACTTGCATGACCATGGCTAGGGATGGCCAGCGCTTTTTCAACCGCTTTTTAAAATAAAAAGTAGCTTTTAAAAAGCGCAACGGTCCAGCACTTTTTTTAAACCGCTGGCGAAATGTTTCGAAAAGGTACAAAGAATCTATACCTTTTTAAACGGGCCCGTTGGAAAAAAGCACTTTTCCACCCCTAATTACGGCTACGCAACAAATTTTTTGTTGGGCAACGGCGAGCTTTAAAAAATATTTCGAAGTTTACGGAGTATTTGACACTCGCGGTATTTATTACAGTTATTATCATTTTTAAACGCAGAGTTTTCAACAAAAACAACATCAACACGAACCTGAATTTTTCTCTTTTTCAGAAAATCCAGCACCCTATTCAAATTTTCCACTTTTTGCACTCGCATTCTGCCGCGGTTCGGCCTGCCCAAATTTTCGCCGGACAAAATTTCCAACAATTTCATCAGCAAAACTCCGTCTGACACGTCCGCGAATAAATCGACCACTTCCAGACGCGCCTGAAAAATTTACAGAAATTATTCTAAGAATCTATCTAGCTATCTGGAGCGATTTTTGAGAATTTTCACCCTAATTTCAAAATAGCTGATTTTCATACCTTTATACTGACTTTCAAATTCAAAATCACTGGTTCATAGGGATGGTGCATGATTGTTTAACTGATTTAAAATATTCTTATTTTTATTATAAAAAATCTATTAAAATTTTTTTTTGTTTAAAAAATCCATATTTTCCCAACCCTACTACAACCCTCTTATTGCCTGTCCTTCTGGAGGAGCGAATTGCTATTCTGTCCTACCCCCCTGATGGTCAAACCCTGGAGACCCCCGCACAACTAGGGTTCAAACGGGATCCCGATCCCGGATCCCGTGAAATTCCGGGATTTAGCAGTCCCGATCCCGATCCCGAAACCCCAATCCCGATCCCGATCCCGAAATCCAAAAATACCAATCCCGATCCCGATCCCGAAAACTTTCAAATCCCGATCCCGATCCCGAGAATCTCCCAAGTCCGGGATCCCGATCCCGAAAAAAATGGTGGAAATTATAAAAAGTGAAAAAATGACATTTTTGTGTGCAAAAATGTGAATGCAACAGTGCCCCCAGCGTCCATTTTATGTCACTTTTCTGGCATCCAACAGTGTTTTGAGACCTTTATGAACAACTGTGAATGCAAGAACAGTGACGAAAATCTCTATCCCTAGACCCCAATCCCGATCCCGAAAAAAAGCCAATCCCGATCCCGATCCCGTGACCCCAATCCCGGCCAATCCCGATCCCGAAATCTCAAAATACCAATCCCGATCCCGAAACCCCAATCCCGATCCCGAAATCTCAAAAAGTGAATCCCGATCCCGATCCCGAAAAGTCAATCCCGTTTGAACCCTACGCACAACTGCACTTAGGATTAGCCACACACAAACTAAACACAAAAAATCGTCGAAAGAAAAGACACCGAAACATACAGACCTTGGACAAGAACGAATTGCACCATTTGGTGAAGGCCTTTTTCTGAGTCCTAATCCTCTCGCCCTGCATCTGTTTGATCCTGCCCTGTTCGAAGTACAGCGTGGGGTCCATGTCGTAGTCGATCTCGGACTCGGCGTCGACGCCATTTTCGAACTCGCCGTTGGCGCCATTCACGCTGGCGTAGGCGCCATTCACGCCATTTACGCCATTCGTTGACGCCATGACGCCGCGTGGCGATCGGAGAAATTTTTCCCTTTTTTGCAGCCGATTTTTTATTTTCTTATTTATTCATTTGCGAAATCGCATTGAATAGAATATCGAATGGAAGAATCTGCGTAGGGGGATTTTGTTCGGGCGTGAAAATTGGCGCCAATTTTTAAAAAATCTTTTGAGAAACGGTATACCTATACTTTGGGTAGCGGCCACAGAAAACCTACCTATTTATGCGTGAAAACAAAATGAAAACACTACACGCGCGTACATAATCCTGGATTATACCGTGCTATACAATTTCTATCCGACAACTAAAGCCGCACCATAAAAAAGTGCAAAGTAACATGATAGAAAATATTGAAAATACTAAAAGTGTGAGTGCCCAACATAAATTTTTCACGTGTAGCGCAGTTTTTACAGTCCAAACAACTGATTTTCGAAATTGAAAAATTGTGCACTGAAAAAATGATTCACCATCGAAAATAAGTTGACAACTGTTGCCCATCCGTTTGACAAAAAAAATTGTGCAGGAATTTCCTAAGCCGGGAAAAACAAACGTTTAAATCCCATTGAAATTAAAAACCTATAAAAAATGGAAAAATACCAAATACGGATGACTAACACACTAAAGCAATAAACTAAATGGGCATTTAGCATGCAAACAAACACAAGATGCCGCATTGTGCCCACACACACTAGTTTTCCGCGTGACGCTTGGGAAAACTCAAATGGCGACATGTCGCCATTCAGTTTTCCCATCTTGCATGAAGTAAAATTTAGAGGTAAAAATAAATTTGTTTTGGTTTCGGCAAGTCACAATTTTTCCCAACATGAATGCAGTAGGGGAAAACTGAATGGAAAATGTTGCCATGTGGTATGGCAACACTTCCTGAATGTCGCCATACCACATGGCGACATGTCGCCATTGTCGCCATTGTCACCATGGACAACTATATTGAATTTTCGACATGTGAATGCAATAAGTGAAAACTGCCAAACTTTGCTGTGTAAGCAACTCTGTTGAACTAGCAATTAACCACAGCCATTTTTGACATGCAGACAGAGGAGGAGGAGGAGGAGGAGGAGGAGGTGGAGGAGGGCAATGTGAACAAATGTGATGTTGTATCAACACAGTTTAATCTGTGAAAGTACTGACATCATGCTTTATCAGATACATATTTACTATTTTTGTGCTTTACATGTGATATATTTGTTTTTGATTTTGTTAATTTTTCATGCTTGATATTTGTTCCTGTTTTTCATTGTATATTTTTAAGAAAAATATCATGTACACACCTGTTGTTTTCCATTTTACTTTTTACATATGAGAGAAATATTGCAGACAATACAATTGTAAAAAGACAGCAATGAATGTTTTTGAGAATAATGTACCATATTTCCTTGAATTACACCCCCCCCCTTGCATTAACCCCCCCTCAAAATACCCCCAGGTGTTTTCCTGCTGAGGAAAAAATACCCCCCCCCCCTCAAAATACCCCCTGTCTGGAATGATATACATCATGTATGCAATGTACATGATGTATTTATTGATGCCAATTTGCATCACAGATACACATATACGTTAATATGTGTACAGATGTATGTCTAAATACCCGATATGTCCCGATATATCCTATTTACCCATGTTTATTACCAGTTTTGGGTATGAAAAAGCATACTGTTTACTATGAATTTCCTGAAAATTTCTGATGAAATAATACCCCCCCCCTCGAAAAAGCCCCCCCCTCGAAATACCCCCCTCAAAATTTCCACTCTGAAAAAATAAACCCCCTGGAAGTATTTTGAGGAATTATGGTATGTGAATAATGCCTTAGTAAATGGAATCATGCATTAGGATCAGAACTTTGAAAAATGTAATGGGAACACAAACATTACAAACAAAAACATGATTATTGTATTTTGACCATATTTCTTGAGCTTTTCATAGCTGTAATTGTATTGCACAAACTTTGAAAAGTGAATGAGATTGAATAAGTGACTGTATTGGAAATTTGCAAGTGTGTATGAAACTATATCAATGTTTAACAAGATAGGAACAAGTTACTCACTAATTGCACAACATTTAACTACTTAACTAAGTACTTCACAAACTACTTGCTAAACCAATTTCCAAATGAATTAAACAAACTTAAATCAAATGACTTCAAAAGTAAACACTGCTATTCTCATTCACCAGTAATTACAAATAACACTGTTTGCACTGTTTAAAAAAATGCATGTTGAGTTTTCACAATGTGCCAGCATGTTGACAATATTCCTTGGCTCAATAGCAGTTTTTGCAATGCATGAAGCAGTTTTCCACTTTGTCTGTCATTATGGGAACAGTATGCATACACATTGTGAAAACTGGCGACACATGGCGACAGGTGGCGACAGGTGGCGACAAGAAATGTCGCCACACGTGTCGACAGTTTTCACAATATGCAAGCATCTGTGGAAAACTGTCGCCATGGCGACAAAAATGGTGTCAAAATGTCGCCATTTTTGTCGCCATATCGGTGAGTTTTCACACAGGTGGCCACTTTGAAAAAGTATCTTTAAACGAGACATGAATGGACCAGAGATGTGAAATTTGGAGGTCTTATGCAGAATTTTTTCCTCTATTTTGTGTAGAGAGATAGGCACTTAACGATATGTATTAAATGAGTAATAATTTTTTCAAATTTTTGAGTTTTCACATGGTTTTCATGGTGACAACCATGGCGACAGTAAAGAAATAGTAGTTAAGCACAAATAACGTCATGTTAGGAAAACTCAACTGAACTTTGACATGGTTTTTTTGGCTTTTTTTGTAAAAATCGTACATTTCAGACAGCGGCACACGTTACTACAACTTCAAAGAATTTTATTCAGTGATACTTAGGGTGTCAACAAAAACTTTTAGGCAGAAAACGGGAATGAAAATTGAAAAATTTGCTGTAATTATGCTGGAAATACAAAAATTTACAAAATTGAGAACTTGCATGCATGTTTACCAGTTTCACTGAAACAGAAATACTTGAGAAAGAGAAAATTGAGCTGGAAAATGAATTTTTTTTGGAAAAGCAGACAAGTGAGCCAGAAAATGGAAGCGGAAATGGAAAAAAATTTGCCTGTGGAAAGCATAAACGGCAAATGGAAAGTTGACACCCTAGTTTTGACACCTTGCATGACACTTGCCATTTTACACGGTGATTTTACACAGTTTGTGACTGCTACCAGATGGGGAATGAGAAAGCATCGCTGCGCACTCCAGATGAACAAATGCTTTGCAACCATACAGTTTGTTTTGTTTTTGTTTTACATTTATCACTGTTTTGACATGTTTTTTTACAAAGAATGTATGCTAAATAATGCAGTTGGACTGGAGGGATGCGTATGACGGGCTGGATAACGTGCAACATGGTGATCAACGACGCAAGCCTGACCACAGAGGGTTGAGAGAGAAACTAAAGGAGTGGATGAAGACTCCAGAGGGGGTTCTGCCGTGGATAAATTGGCGAAATTTTTGAATTTTTATAATTTTTTATGACAGGTTTTGATTGTTCATGTGTGTGCTGCATGAATTGGTAATAAGTGAAAAGCTAAATGAACATTTTACTACCAAGTGTAAATTATTTTTCACCTTCTGCATGCAACATGGGAAAACTAAATATTTTAGCTTTTCAACTATACAATTAGTTGAGTTCGTGATTAATGCTTGATTTAGATTTCATGTGTTCCCACATATTTTTGTCTTTCGATAAAAGTCTAATGAGCGCTCAGGGTAAAAAATTCGATTTTTAGGACATGTTTTAGTAAAAGAAATTGAAAAATACTTTTTTTTTTTTTTTATGGTGTAGATATATCACCTTTTTTTTGACAATATACTGAATACATGCTGTGCCTCATGTGAAAAAATTGCAGCTGATTGCCAAATGATTAAAAGTTTATTGATTTTTTTATGTCATACATGTTAAATTCATTCATTTTTCAAACTGTGGTAATGACAGTGTGTGATTAGTATCAAATAAAAGAGAAAAAAAAAACTGTACGTGGCTCTCAATTTACAAGTATTACAAAGTAACCAATGATTTTATAAAAATTATTATATTCATGATTTTCAAAAATTATTTAAAAAAGAACAAAAGTAACTGGAAGCACAAAAATGTACATATATATACAGTTTCACATAGTGTATAACATGCAACATAAATAACGTTCCGGAAATCAATTTTTTTATGGTGCAAAACTCATTAAACTTTCACCATTTTTTCACAGTTTTCCCAAATGGGTGTCACAAAGGGATCATTGTAAAAAAATTGCAAATGGCGGCCTCTTGCATCTGTTGCCTGCACAATGGGAAAACTAAATTGAGTTTTCCCATGAAAGTCACGCGGAAAACTAGTGTGTGTATGCCCATTATGGCAGCCCAAAGTGGTTTGAATGCTGACAGATTGTGTTCACAGCTGCACCACCATGCATTTTGGTACAGGGTGGCCCAATTTTGAGCAATCATTTTTTGAACACACTGTAAAGTACACGCAAGCAGTGAAGCAAGGCATCAAAAGCTTGCTACTAAATTAATAAAAGTAGTCAGGCAAATTGGCTTGGCAAGGATCAATATTTTCTCATTAATTTCTAGCATAACGAACACCTAACATCAAAATATTTCTAACAAGATGCATGTTAACACATTTAAAGTGAGAGGAAGTAAGAAAAACAGTCAAAACAGATAACGTGAACTTTTCAATCAGATCTAAATTAGCATCCTGCACAAATCTGAGAAGGTCATCACAAATCGCAAATCATAGGATGAAAACATATACATCTCAAAAATATTACAAAGGACAACATGATTGACTGTGTTCAATCCATCGTGAAAACAAAATGGCATTAAAAATTTCGCAGAGAAAAAGAAAACCTTAGAAAAACCCTGACCCGAGATGAAAGAGGTAAATATATTCTTTGAGCTGCGCCCAGAAATTCAAAAATCGACGTTGTACGAGAATTTCATGCCGCGCACACCTGTCATTCAACTAAGTATTCAATTCAACATCTACATATTTACCTGCGATACAGAAAATGGCCAATCACTCTGCAATACACAACTGCAGAGTGCAATGTCAGTAGTGTACAACTTAGGCAACAAGGCACTGAAAGCATTAGAACGGCCTTGACAGACATGTGCACCGGAACGCACTGCTGTTCCGCTAAACACTGTGTTCAGTTAATTTGTGGACACCGTTTTATAGATTTTTTTTTATCTGCAGTGTCAATTGCATCTGTTTTTTAACATTTGGTTATTGTTTAGTTTCTAACATTATTAGGGATTAAGGGGATTTCAGCCCCTGAATGGTTAAGTGGATAACTGAAATATTTGTGGAGGCTAACAAAATGTGCTTTTTATACAGTTGTTTAGGTATTTGTGTAACTTATGAGACCGCGTGTTTTACAATGAATGTTTTACCATATTTGAATGAATACAAAATGCACACAACTTTTTTTAAGCAAAATACATCAGTCAAGAATAGGGTGTCAACTTTTCATTTTACATTTTTTTTCCAATTCCAAAGGCAGATTTTTTATGTTTCTGTTTTCTGGTCAGTAAGTTTCTTTCTATTGCTTTTTGTCTGTCAATTTTTTCTGGGGGATTTTTCCACCTCATTTTACATTTTCTGGCAAATGTTCTCTTATTCCACCTCATTTTCTATTTGTAGGTGAATGTTATGTTTTTCCATCTCATTTTCCATTTCCTGGCTCAACCTTCTGTTTTCTGTTTCAGCCAAACTGGTAAACCTGCACTCAGGTTTCCAATTATCCAAATTTGTGCAAATTTTTCGATTTCCAGCAAAATTTCTGCAAATTTTTTCCAATTTCCATCAAAATTTATACAACTTTTTCCATTTCCAGCAGAATTTTTGCATTTTTTCATTTCTGTGCAAATTTGGCTTTCCATTTTCTAGCATTGAATCTTTCCATTTTGCAAAAAGTGCAAAAAATCTTTATATTTCCATTTCCCAGTGGGTGCAAATTTTTTTTCATTTCCATTAAAAAATTGTCACCCTAGTCCAGAGCAGATTTGATGAGAAATTTTTACATCCCAAAACACTACAATAATTTTCTGTGGTTGAAAAACAGACCCAGCCTGAATCACAGCGTTATTATATCAAAACTAGGGCACAAAATATTATGACTGTCCACAAACTTTCCAGACTAGGTCTATGCAAACAGCAAACCAAACAGGAATGCAAGGTGGGAAAATCACCCTGTACAGTCCACACAGGAAACGGGGCATTCACATTTTGCACATAGAGGAACATAAATGCGCTGCCTGCTATAGAATGTAGGTATTCACAATTTATACAAATCCAGTGGCTGAAATGAGCAATCAAAATGCATGTGAAATGCAAATCTGCAGTTGGTACCAGCCAAATTTGACACACATCACAAAGGGCTATAAATAGCCATTTTGTGTATCATTTTCGCATGATACACAGTGCCTGGAATGGAACACTGAAGTATCGATGTCTGTTCAAAAAGTATTTTCGACAACAGCCAATTATATATCATACTTTATTTTGTTTATTTTGATTTTACAACATATATACCAAACAAAATTCCAACATGCAGGGAGGGGACATAAATCTAGCATGAGTCACTGCTGAAAATGGGTCTAATAAAGCATAGCATCTATCCACACCCATAAACACAAACACACAGATGGCTGGTGTTCGTGGAGCTTTTTGTGTTCCTCTCACATATGCATGCATGTGAATCAAGTGCATCCAATCTGATCACATCTGTGCACGAATGAATCCATCCATTGCAACCAGCATTGGGGCAGATAAATGCATGAGATAAGTGATTGCATGAGCCACCAGTAGGGTTGAGAATTTCAAAATTTTCGGGTTCGGGTATCGGGTCCAAAAAGTTAGTGAAAGGTATCTGGGAATCGGGTCCAAAAAGTTCGTGTCGGGTATCTGGGAATCGGTTCCAAAAATTTTGCGGTTTCGGTTTCGGGTAGGGTTCAAACGGGATTGACTTTTCGGGATTGGGTTGGGATTGGCTTTTTGAGTTTTCGGGGTCGGGATTGACGTCTCGGGATCGGGATTCATTTTTTTGTGATTTCAGGATCGAAATTAGTTTTTTTTTCATATTTCGGGATTGGAGTTTCGGGATCGGGATTGGGACCGCTGAATCCTGGAAAGTTTCGGGATCCCGTTTGAACGTTTCGGGTATCAGGTTTCGTTCGGTTCCAAATAATGTGCGGGTATCGGGTTCGAGTCGGGTCGAGCCGGGTCGGGTTCCCAACCCTAGCCACCAGTGACACCATCCGTGTGGGTGCAGATCAGTCGCCAGATTCCACAGAACTGTGCTGATCCGAATGACCACACCGCACCGTACTCGACATTCCACTGCGAATGTGAGTGTTGGCACAAAAATACCCGCATATTTACAATTTACATGCATAAAAGTAGGTGTCAGTGGCACTTAGGCAAATCCAGTCATGTTTCAAATGCGCGCCGCACCCGCACACCGCGCATGTGAACAGTTACTCACATGCATGGAACACTACCTACTCTGGGGTCAAGGGCGTTTTTGCAGTTACCACAGTCACAGTGAGAGTGGTAATTCTACCTGCCACTGTGAATGCTGTATACAAAATAGTTCTGCAGAAAAGGAATAGAAAGTAATTTTTCAATAGAAAGTAATTCAAGGGTCTCAATCAATGGGTAGGTTGGGGGGGGGGGGGCAGCTCTCAAATACTCCAGCTCAATATCTATCTATCCCGGACCCTGCTCAAGCTATCTATATATCTCGTCAGCAATTTTTTTGGCTACTAACCTGAGCAACCCCCCCCCCCCCAATCGTTCAGCCATCTACCTATCTGGAGTACATTTTGAGAAATTTAGCCCTAATTTTCATTAAAATCACTAATTTTTGCACCTAATTTCATATTTTAAGCTACATTTGTATTTAAATACCTATTTTAACTGGAAATATTTAGTGCAAGCGATTTTTCTCCCTTTTACCTTCTACATCTGAAAATACCTATATATTGAGCCCAATAAGAGACCGAGCCCCCAACAAATTATTTCAGCTATTTTTTGAACTGTGGAGGAACGATTTGCTATCTACCTATCTGAGTCCCTATGTGAGTCAAAATTCTAGAGACCCCTGCAATCAATGTATACCTAGATACATGAATATTTACAATACTTAGATATTTTCACATGCAAATGCATGTGATTTGAACATATTTTGCCCCGTGTTGCTTATGCATGCCCTCCATGTGGAAGTATTCAATTTGCGAGTAGTTGAACATGCATAATGTTACTTGGCCTGATTTCCCTACAGATGTGACATGGAAGGTGTTATTATTTATGTGGTAACAAAAATGTCTTTTTTGATGTTTTGTTCCAGATTTTTCCAAGGAAAATTCAACACGGCCTAAATACTATAAACAGTAAAAATACACAGTACTCATGAGTATTGGAAAGTGTGACATATAAAACAATTCACAACAAAACCATTGAACTCAAGGTGTTAGACTAGAGTGCAAATCAACAGTTGAGAACTGCCCACATTGAAACACAAACAAAAAATCTCACAAAAGGATCCCTTTGACAAATAGAGTATGTTATTTCTAAAATTGGGCATTGCCCACTTTTTTCAGTTCAACAATCCAAAGCCAAGCTTTGGTTGGATAAATGTGTAACGCATTTTTTTCAATTCTATGGTCATAGATGCAATGTTTGGGGCAATAATAAATCAGAAATAGATTAGTTACACTCCAGCTACCAGATGTGCAAATCCACAAGATCTGTAGTGCTGCATAAAATCAATATGCAAAATTTCAGATGAAAATTGTGATTCATAAAATGAATGCACACAGCCCACGCGAATAGATGCAAATATCGCCCCTTGTCATTCAACAGAGTTGAACTTCAGAACTCAACATGAATAAACAAATGTGTGCAAACATTGGGTCGAAATCCAATGAGAATTTTCTAAAAATACAGAAAAAAGGAATTAAGAGTCAGGCACACCACACAAATAATGCCTATGAATGCATACAATACTTGATGTTTAACCTGGTGGTGAAATTAATCTATGCATAAAAATATACTAAAGTCTAAAGAGTATAAAACACTTGTCAACATTTTTTATTTTCATCTATTCTTGAAAATTTATGTCAACTTAATATGATTTTGATTTTCCTTATTTTATTAATACTGAAGTAGATAAAATCTTGGGAGTATAGAAGATATTTACTTCAAACACTTCAAATAGATTGCTCAGTAGTCATTGTAAGTTAAGTGCCATTTAATTGCAGAATTATGGGGCAATTGTGACATAAATTTTCTTTGACAAATAAGCTGATACAAACTAGACAAAAGCTCTTTTGCTTATCAAAAACACTTACACACATGTTGTTTGTTTGCATAAGAGACACACCCGAGCATAGGTCATAAAATTGCATTCAATTTGCATTTCATGCATATATGCAACATTAACAAACTAAAAATGTGGTAGAAAGACCTGGATGTACTCAAAAAATTGTGAGGAAAAACAATGCAGCAACAGCAGCAGCAGATTCACGATGATTTCAAACAAACACTAGAATGTGTACATGTCACATCCAAGGACGTAGCCAGGGGGGGGGCGGGGGGGGGCGGCCGCCCCCCCTTCCCGGGCTATACCAAAAATGCCAGAAATGGCACTTCCAGAAGACGATTTTGTCGACAGTTTGAAAAACATTTTGCGCGCAAGCGCGCATTTTCCCTTCACAACATTTCATTTTCGGCTGACTGGTCTCTGCGGCCTCAAAGCCAATGAAAATGGACCCAATTCCTGTCCATGTCGCTCTTTACGCCTGTAAAAACAGACGTATTTATACTGGTGTTTTCGCGCCAATGCCAACGCCAGTGGCGCCATGGCATGGCGCCTACGAATGGCGCTAGCGCCATGGCGCCATTCCCCTACTACAGGGGTAAAATTTTAGGGGGGGGGGCGCCGCCCCCCCCGTTCGCCGGGCTCCGTATACAATCTGCCCCCCCCCGCTCAAAAATCCTGGCTACGTCCCTGGTCACATCGGTATTTTAGTTTTTAGGAGCAGCAAAACTTTCAAGGTTGCACTTTTGTTCCACATGAGCATGCTTGATTCCCCCACAAAAAAATTGGTTTGAAAATTGACACAAACATCACAAGGGGCAGTTGATTTTTCCTCAGAAATTTCAGGAAAGCTTGCTCTTTTTTCGTTGTATAAATGCATTCCATCAACATCAGCAATCCAGAAAAAAACAGTTCAACAACAACTAAAATTCATGTTCATTGGCATCTGAACCATTCAAATACACATTGTACAATGTAGATACACATATCAAATACCCAGAGGGTGGTGTTATTCAAGGATGGGAGTTATTTTTTCCTCACCTGACCAACAGAGGGGGG
This sequence comes from Sphaerolaimus hirsutus, assembly GCA_964036195.1. Taxonomy (NCBI): domain Eukaryota; kingdom Metazoa; phylum Nematoda; class Chromadorea; order Monhysterida; family Sphaerolaimidae; genus Sphaerolaimus; species Sphaerolaimus hirsutus. Next base: position 16,502,013 of record OZ038456.1, read on the forward strand.
TTATTCAAGGGGGATGTTATTCAAGGTGTGTAATTTTCATGGATATACGGTAATAGAAAATGAATACAGGAAACATTTAAAACGGTCTTGTAACCGCTACTACCATGACACTACTACTCACAAATACAAGTTGACAGAATGGCATATTGGCGCTACACGCACTGGGTGTTGTCGATTGGTTTAAATGTCAACTGAGATTTTAGTTGAAGGGTTTCAGCACCATTTCCAAGCGCACATGCGGCAATGTTGACAAGGAATTAATTTGATTTATGTGCATGTGAACACCGTTCCACAACGCATGAGCAAAATTTTGAATCGAAACCAGTCGACCCAGTACGCACACATAGCCATCGTCAACTAGTGTGTGGCGCCAATAGGAAAACAGGGGTCAGGAAAATTGCAAATACCTATGCCCGATTCGGTATGCATGAGAAATTTTCACACTTTACAGGCTCCAATGAAAATGGAACTATCGCATTGTACTATTTGTATGGTAACGAATGGTATTAGATAGCGGATTAGATGGAGGATCAAACACGAAATAGATTCATCAAAACGAAAGATGTTTAGACATTGGCGAATTGCCAAAATGTAGAAATGTGGCTGCAATACCAAAAGCGAATGTCACCGCCGTTTGGAGACGTTGAAGCAAAGTCCACAATTTGAACGAAGTACAATTGCAAAAGATACAACGCAGAAAATACAATATTTTCAAGCATAATCGTAATGAATATCAGCGTCGCGAAATGTGTCCAACCAAATTTTTCCATTTTTTTCCTGAAAATCGCATTTCTATACGATATAAGAGAGCCTGGCTGCCGTATACGAAATGTTTTGGGTGCCTCTCACATAAACGCGCAGCCACAATCTCATTTTCCCAATGCTTCCCAGCCAGTGCGACCATGGTTTTTCTCTAACGCTTTACGGTCCAGAAAGCGCCCAGTATAGTAACTCGATTTACGTTTGAAATTGATACAGACTTTTCCCTGGGAAGTTTTGGTCCGATAAATTTGGAAGTCAACGTTGGGGATTGCTTATTGTACGAATGAGAGTGAAAGCACTCAAAATCGCTAAATAAACTTCATTTTGCCTATTTCACCTACATAATCGCCATTTTCGGTTCGGGCTATTTATGACAAATTGGCACCCGTCCAAGTTATCGGTTACGTATGTACAAGTAAGAGTAAAAGTGCTCAAAATCGCCAAACTTAGCCACATTTTGCCCACTGTCGCCTTCATAATCGCTATTTTCGTCTATATACATGGTTATATACTTATTTTAGCTATTTTTTATAGCGATTGCGAAATAATTTTTGGCAGGCTTCTTTTTGGCATGCTGCCAGTTTGTCATACGTGGTATTTCCCGTTAAGTTGGCAGCTGTCCAAAACTATCTTTGGATATACAGTATGAAACAGTCGCTAACGATGGCGAACTGGCGCGGCATGCTAGTGTGTGGGCCGCCATCAGCGACCATTTTCGGTCGTTTGATGGCATGCCACGGCCATTATCGGTGACTCGCACGGTAATTCTGTGACTTTGATACTCGTTCTACAATACAGCACTGTATCCAAATACATACTTGGACATTAGCCAACTCCACATAAGTGCCCCGAGCCAGAAAAAGACCCTCGCAAAAAAAGAAGAACCCCACTTTATGAGAACACATACATTCACATGCTTCCAAAAGCAAATCACCCTGACCCCCAATCTTCCCAGGCAATGCAGCTATCAATCGCTCCACTAGCAACCGCTGTTGGTGCGACCTTCGCACTGGCCAGTATGTGCGCGTTCTACTTGAAGCGGCGACGCGACAGACGCATGTATGGCGTGTGCGATGGGCGGGTAGCTGCGACACGTTTGGATGGGGTCGTGGTGTTGATTACGGGCGCTGGCAGTGGCATTGGTTTGTGTGTTTGTTTGTTTTTTTGGGGGGGGGGGGCGGAGTCAGGGGTCTCCTAGATTTTGACCCTCCGGGGGTGGGATGGATAGCTGAGCCGCCTTCGGGCTATTTCATGCTCGTACGCTTTTTCTGTTTATTACTGCTGGGCGTTTTGCCAAAAGCGACTATTTTGCACGTTTTATCTAAAAGACAAAACGCGCAACCACTGTCGCAATCATGTGACCAAAAAATTGGACACACGACCACGGCTGGTCGCATATCTTAATACTTATAGGGGCCCATCCTATGCACCGGGGGCCACTGGTCGGGAACTCCCCCTACACAAAAATACAATCCCAATATAGGAGGTAGAACCCTATATTGAGTCTAGGTGCAGACCCAAGTGGGTCTGACTTGAGCTCTGGCTGTCTAGGGAGCTGGTTTTTTACTGGGTGGGTGACAGAGGTTAGAGCAGTTACACTAACACAGTGGGCGGAGCCTGCAGGCACCAGCTGGCTCTGTTTGGACATGTTTGCTGTGGTCTGGAATTGGCTCTAGCTGGCTCTGTACCTCGCTGGTTTGGCAACATGGTTTTTGCCCAACTGTATCAAGGTAACTACCATAGTGGTGATATTATTTATCACCACTGTGGTAGTTACCTTGATACAGTTGGGTAAAAACAACCTGGTAGCTGTCAAACACAGTCAAATGTGTAATGTAAAGTAAAGAGTAAAGTGTCAAATGTAAAGTCAAATGTGAAATGTTAAGTAAAGAGTAAAGTGTCAAATGTAGAGTCAAATGTGAAATGTCAAGTCAAGTCTCAAATGTGAAATGTAAAGTAAAGTGTCAAATGGAAGGTCAAATGCAAAGTCAAATGTGAAATGTAAAGTAAAGAGTAAAGTGTCAAATGTAAAGTCAAATGTGAAATGTAAAGAAAAGTGTCAAATGTAGAGTCAAATGCAAAGTCAAATGTCAAATGTAAAGAAAAGTGTCAAATGTAAAGTCAAATGCAAAGTCAAATGTAAAGTAAAGTGTCAAATGTAAAGTGTCAATTGTGTATCCAAATCTTATTTTTTCGTATCCAAATCTTATGTTTTTGTATCCAAATCTTATTTTGAAAAGTAAGATTTGGATACAAAAACATAAGATTTGGATATGAAAAAAAGATTTGGATACACAATTGACATTTTACTTTACATTTGACACTTCACTTTACATTTGACTTTACCACTACCTATTTAAGCCATTTTTAAAATGGTTCATTGCCCTAAGCTTAAAATGGTTAGTAGGGCTAAGCTTAAAATGGTTAGTAGGGCTAAGCTTAAAATGGTTAGTAGGGCTAAGCTTAAAATGGTTAGTAGGGCTAAGCTTAAAATGGTTAGTAGGCCTAAGCTTAAAATGGTTAGTAGGCCTAAGCTTAAAATGGTTAGTAGGGCTAAGCTTAAAATGGTTAGTAGGCCTAAGCTTAAAATGGTTAGTAGGCCTAAGCTTAAAATGGTTAGTAGGGCTAAGCTTAAAATGTTTGGTAGGCCTAAGCTTAAAATGGTTAGTAGGCCTAAGCTTAAAATGGTTAGTAGGCCTAAGCTTAAAATGGTTAGTAGGCCTAAGCTTAAAATGGTTAGTAGGCCTAAGCTTAAAATGGTTAGTAGGCCTAAGCTTAAAATGGTTAGTAGGCCTAAGCTTAAAATGGTTGGTAGGCCTAAGCTTAAAATGGTTAGTAGGCCTAAGCTTAAAATAGTTAGTAGGCCTAAGCTTAAAATGGTTAGTAGGCCTAAGCTTAAAATGGTTAGTTGGGCTAATTTTTTACCTAAGCCTAAGCCTAAGCTTAAGCCCAAAATAGTGAATTTTCCTAGAAAACAGTTGGTAGAATTCTTTTAAGCTTTTTACCATTTCAATATACGACGTTACAGTGCGTTGGCATTGTGCCACCTTAAGCACGCATTGGCAACGTGCCAAAAAGAGTTTATTTTCCAACGCACGAGCATGAATAAGCCCCGCCTTCGGGATACATGCATAGCTGGAAAAAATGGGGGGTTGCGGGATTTTGATATATAGGCTTTTTCAGGGTGTAGAAGGAAGAAAAGGGAAAAAATCGCTAAAAGTAGGTGGAAAATAGCTCAAAAAAGGTATACAAGAGCATATAGTACTAAAATAACTGAAAATAGGTGAAAAGGAACAGGACTCTCCCCAACCCCCCTGGGGACACCCCTGGGCGGATTGCATTTATATTTTTGCTCCGAATTATGATATTGTTTTCTCAGGTCTTGAACTGGCTGCTCATTTTTTCAAATATGGCGCCACATTGATTTTGACTTCTCACTCTGATTCTCCTGCTGCAGTTTTGAAGAAGTGCGTTCGTCATAATTAATTGTACGAGATTAACAATTTTTTAATGTCACCGTAAACTGTTTCAGATTGGAATGTCGCTGTAAATCAGATGGGATTTCTGTGGATTTACTTGAACAGAATGTTGTTGTTGTTCCACTAAACTTGCTATCTTTGCAAGCAGTTGAGAAATTCTCCAGAGAAATTACATTGCTACCAAAAATTCAGAAAATTGACATTCTCGTGTGCAATGCGGGTATCATGGCTGCTCCATATTCATTGTCTGGTTCGCTGGGGGCTCTTGTCTTTTTTCAATTCAGATCACATACGAGTTGGCTGTTGTTCTGCAAAACACAAAGTACCCAACTTAATTTCAAAATACATAAAGTGCAATAATTAAAGTCGTTTTGAAACGATGTATGTAAAACAAAAGTTTCATTTTAACTTCAGTTGTTATGTGTACAATCATATCCACGTTAATGCTTGTGTACTGAGCAAATATGTGTTAATGGCGGCCCCCACACCAGTTTACACACGTTGTCACTGGTCTGGTCAACTCAGATTTCAGCTTCACGTGTGGCAGAACGATCTTCCAATGCACTTGCTTGATATTTGTTTTTCACATGAGGTATAGGTCCTAGTTGACACAGATCAGTTGAAACACTACACTAGTGTCAACTAGTATGCGCGATGACTGTGGTGCATACTTTTGTTTTATATACAATGTGTTTTCAAATCGATTTTGAGTTGCACACCGGGTGTCAACTAGTTTGCGGGCAGCCATTCTGAAGAAAACCGCTGCCATGAAATTTGTTGGGTAAAAATAACTCTAGATAAGGTTGAATCGGTTTCAGTTAGAGTATGTCTAGTACACACATTTGCCGTAACATTTCAGTTGACGGCTACGAGACTCATTTTGCCATCAACCATTTGGGCCACTTTCACCTGTGCAATTTGCTGTTGCCCCTCATTGCAAAGGGCGACCCACAGTGGAGACGGATTGTCATTGTGTCGTCTGGATACTATAAAAAGGCTGCTGTGAGTCACTTTTCTATATTAGGGTGCATTAGGTTGTATATCTTTGGGTTTCATGGAGTTGCAGGAATGATGTAACGTCGGGGCAGGCCTGATACGCACACGTGCCCGATACGCACATATGCCCGGTTTTTTCACTTGACACTTTTTCAAGTGATTTTCAGATATGAGTTAAGTGAAAAAAAGTTGCGCAATGACATTAGTAAACTTTTTCACTTCACTCATATCTGAAAATCACTTGAAAATGTGTCAAGTGAAAAAAACGGGCATATGTGCGTATCGGGCACGTGTGCGTATCAGTGCACCCCCGTAACGTCCAGTTAGGGTTCAAACGGGATTGACTTTTCGGGATCGGGATCGGGATCGGGATTCACTTTTTGAGATTTCGGGATCGGGATCGGGATCGGGATTGGGGTTTCGGGATCGGGATCGGGATTGGTTTTTTGAGATTTCGGGATCGGGATCGGGATTGGCCGGGATTGGGGTCACGGGATCGGGATCGGGATTGGGATAGGCATTTTTCCGGGATCGGGATTGGGTTCTAGGGATAGAGATTTTGGCCATTTTTCTGGCATTCACAGTTGTTCATAAAGGTGTCAAAACACTGTTGGATGCCAGAAAAGTGGCATAAAATTGACGCTGGGGGTTTGCATCCACTTTTTTGCATGCAAAAACGTCATTAATTCACTTTTTATAATTTCCACTAATTTTTCCGGGATCGGGATCCCGGACTTGGGAGTTTCTCGGGATCGGGATCGGGATTTGAAAACTTTCGGGATCGGGATTGGTATTTTTGAGATTTCGGGATCGGGATCGGGATCGGGATTGGGGTTTCGGGATCGGGATCGGGATCGGGACTGGTAAATCCCGGAATTTCACGGGATCCGGGATCGGGATCGGGATCCCGTTTGAACCCTACGTCCAGTGGACATTGGAGAAAATTCCAATCCCGATCACGAAAATAAAAAACCCGCTCCCGAAAAGTCGATCCCTACTACTGAGCCGCGTTGAACACCAAATACTACTGAGTCGTTTGGTATTTCGGATTTTCCATGTCGGGTATCACTTTCAAGTATCGGCATCGATAAGTCCGAATTGTTCCACAGATGTTCAGCACTAGTCGTGAATAACTTAACATTTATTTTGGCAGCACGCCAAGTCGCTTTCTGACATTCACGATGACATCAAGGCCACTTGCGTCACGGGCTGGGATCCACTATTTGGCTATGCCAGATCCAAACTGGACAATGTGCTGCACGCTTCTGAACTAGCGAAACGACTGGCTCATGTAGATTTGGGAGGTTGGTTGAATTTGGCACCTTGCCAGCCTGGTTTTTGCGTGTGTTTATTTCGAATCGTATATCGACGCGGAAATTTTTTGCTTCTCAGCACTGGTGCCAATCCCAGACCCTGTAAGATGCCGTGTAAAATTTCATACAAAGTGCCCTGGGAGACCACTGCTTTCGACACTTTGCATGACATTTGACATTTTACAGTGTCTGGGACTGCCCCCGATCTATTTATAATTCCGACCCACTCGCAGTTTATTCCGTGAGGCCTGGCTTCGTCCGCGGAACCGAACTAGGTCGCTACCGTAACCCTCTGCTGCTGTTTTTCGCCCGTCCCATTATTTGGTACTTTTCCCGGAACTTAAATCAGGGGATACAAACGCTGCTCCACTGCTGCCTGAGCGACAAAAAGAGTTTGGAATCTGGTGCTCTTTATTCAGACTGTAAAGTTGATAATTTTGAAGGTCTAGCTGGGGATGTCACTGCACAGTTACAATTGTGGAAACTGTCTGAAATTTGTGTGAAGGAAAGTGTTGGTCAGTAGATGTGCAAATATATATATATATATATATTCACTGTATTTCCCGGAAATACTTCCAGGGGTTGTTTATTATTTCGCCAGATAATTTTGAAGGAGTTTTATTATTTCGCCAAAAAATTTCTTTTCCACGTGCCGTATTTCCTCGAAATACCCCCCGGGGGGTGATTGTTTCAGAGTGAGAATTTTGAGGGGGGTATTTCGAGGGGGGCTTATTATTTCGCCAGAAATTTTTTGAACCCCCAGTACTAAAATGTTGGTTGTAACATACGCAGACGTCGAAAAATGCGACAATAAGCACCATGTATAATAAGGGTCTATACTAGGGTTGGAAAAAAAACGTTTTTTTTAGCTCGATGTTTTAAAAAAAACTTTTTTTTATAAAAAAAACGTTTTTTTAAATAAAAAACGTTTTTTTTTTATAGGCTCCCAGATGTGACCTTGTGTCAACATATATAGGTATATCAGACAGTGGCAATACTCTGTGATGTTATATATGACCATATAATGTCTGTGGAGCCATGGGATAGCATTACAAGGTAAAGGTACAAGCATTCGAATGTTCTTGACTTCAGGTAAAGTTTGGCACGGAATAGTGATCAAACAAGGTTATAAAGGGAGGTTGTTACTTTGAGAGTGAAGTTACACACTGTGGAGGTACATGGAAGCACATTACCTCAATATTATATACTACAGCAACATATGACGGCTTATTAACCCATGGTAGCACATAGAAATGGATACTTTGATACTAAAAATGCCACAAAACCAATGAAAACAACCACCAATGTCAATTTGTGTGTGAAATTGCGCGCTTGCGCGCAAAAATTTTGCAAAATACCTAGTGCTTAGTACTAAAAATTTCGGCCGATGTTTTGTTTAATAAAAAAAACATTTCGGACGTCATGTTTTTTATATAAAAAAACGTTTTTTTTTAATAAAAAACGTTTTAAAAAAACATCGGCCAACCCTAGTCTATACACTTAGGTATTTTAGTATGTAGATGGTGTAAACCCTGTTCTGACGTGACACAGTCTTTTTTTCAACATATATTCCGCATTGCCTGATCACAAACCGCAGTTTCGGCATGTACATTATCTGTAAACTCAATTTGGGGGGTGGTATTTCGAGGGGGTGGGTAATTATTTCATAGTCGCCATTTTGAGGGGAGGGGTATTTCGAGGAAATGCGGTATTGCCATTCGAGAGAATACGGTTTGTATGAATAGCTGCCATTTGATAATACGTTCTTTATGGTGAAGGAAATTATTTATTTCTAAATGTTTATACCATACTGCTGTTCACACGCTCGATGAAGTGCACCTATTTGTGAAACCCATTGACAAATTCTCACATTGTTCTATTGGTTGCTGACAGCTCTCTGTCTGTACCCAGCGTAGTGCGTTTTTTAATTATTGATTCACTTGAGGTTGTTGGTTTCTTGTCAATTCTCTAAAATGCGACCATATTTTTCTCTCTATAGAACATCGAGTTATTGGCCCCAACCACATTAGTTGACATCGACACCAGATGTCAACTGGTTCCGATCCCAATTCAAAGCTTGCTGACGAGACAGCTAACGATGCTCAAATGCAAGCTTGGAATTGGAATCATAACCAGTTGACATTTGGTGTTTGTGGGATTTGATGCAGTTGGCAGAAAAAAATCGCCACATTGAAAAAATTTCATAGAAATTCGCTCGGGCCAGTGCGTTCTGGAGAAAAAAACAACTTATCACAAATATCAACCTTCTACGCTCTACCATACTAAAAATCCTTTACACACTAAAAACCCATTATCCTTCGCCAGTGCCCCCACCCAATATAACCCACAAACCAGTGCCCAATTTGTTGAATGAGCGACAGTGCGCCGAGCAGCGTGTCGCCGGGCAGGCTGGTCGACCTCGTGGACGCCGCTTGGAGGGCGGATAGAGTCCCTTTTGAGTATCATTGCGTCGGTTTTGGGGTTTTGTGCTTTTTTTGGTGGATTGGTGGTTGTTGGATTTGGATAGTTCGATACTACCTAGTTGATATCGCGAAAAAATGTCTACTAAATACCTATTTTTCAAAGCTACCTGTCAACTAAATACCACATATGAATGTTGAAATCACCTACCTATGAACCAAACTAGGTGAATTTAGTTGACGTTTTTTTCGATGCGGGAGCCCTTGGGCTGCGTCGGTTTATTTTCACTCGTGGAATGGCGCCAGTCGATCTGAAGCGTTCTCTTTCTGTGACATTGGGCACCCAGACTAGTTGACATCACGAATTCGTGTCAACTGAATGTCAACTAAATAACACAGAAAAAACTTTTAGAAGCGTCACACTTAACAGAAGCAACGAAAATAAGTGTCACGGTATCAATGCGTTATCACACAGGAAATCACACATTTACCAAAATTTAGTTGACACAGATTTGCGATGTCAACTAGTGCGGGCCGATTGAGCCAAAGTTTCACCGTCGCGAGTCGCACTCATCACAGTCCAAATTCGCTTAGGTGCCGCCTTCGTTGATGCCCGACAGCGAGGCGGCCCCGTCGACGGTGAACCCGCTCTTGACCAAGGCCGACCTGGACATGCGCTGGCACGACAACGGCCTGGCCCAGTTGTGGCGCACGGCGCACGCGCCCAACTTTGGGAACGGTGCCAGTTCCGCGTTCGCCGGGTCGCAGCTCCGCTGAACCGACCCATTCCTGGTGCCTATACTATACCCTGTGAAATGTCAAGTGTCGTGTGAAGTGTCAAAAGTCATGTAAAATCCCCGGGAATATGGCCAACGTACGTTCGTCGTTTTGCAGGGCATTTTACATTACTTTTGACACTTCGCGTGACATTTGACATTTTACAGGGTCTGGGACTGCGCCCGGTAGTGCAAATTCGTCTCTGTAAACTGTGATTAGCGTTTAACCGTCGCAATGGGCAACGAGCAGAGTGGCGCCGCTGCGGCCGATTCGTTTCTGGATCGCGTGAAAGGTTGGTGTTTTTTATTCTCTCACAAATTTGGTAGAGCTAGTTTTCGTTGACGGGGTTCGTTGGCGAATTCGGCTGGCGGTGTAAAGTTGCTCAAAATATAAACCTACTCGGTCTACGCTGCTCGTGGGGGCTAAATATATAACCTTTTTCAGTGTATAGAAGACAGAAAAAGGGACAATTGCCTAAGTATCCAGAAATAGATAAACAATAGCTCAAAATAGCTATATAAACATGTAAATAACCGAAAATGGCGATTTTGAAGGTGAAAATTGGTCAAATAGTTAGAAATTTAGAGTAAAAATCGCTCAAAATTTGCTCCACATAGATAAAAAGCTGAACAATGTGGGGGATAGTAGCAAAAAATTTACGTCGAGATAGATGATAGATAGCTGGCCGATTTGGGGAGGGGGCAGTCCCCCCCCCCCTTGAGACCCCTGATCTACAATCACATAGTTCAACAGTTATGGTCTGGACTAGGGTTGGAAAAAAAACGTTTTTTTTTAACTCGATGTTTTTTTTAAAAAAAAAACGTTTTTTTTAAATAAAAAACGTTTTTTTTTAAAAGCTCCCAGATATGACCTTGTGTCAACATATATAGGTATATCAGACAGTGGCAATACTCTGTGATGTTATATATGACCATATAATGTCTGTGGAGCCATGGGATAGCATTATAAGTGGTGATTTGTGTCAAAAATATCCATTTTTCGTCAACATATCGTTCGTATATCGCCTTATAGTCGAATGTTCGTGACTTCAGGTAAAGTTTGGCACGGAATAGTGATCAAACAAGGTTATAAAACGAGGTTGTTACTTTGGGAGTGAAGTTACACACTGTGGAGGTACATGGAAGCACATTACCTCAATATTATATACTACAGCAACATATGACGGCTTATTAACCCATGGTAGCACATAGAAATGGATACTTTGATACTAAAAATGCCACAAAACCAATTAAAACAACCACCAATGTCAATTTGTGTCTGAAATTGCGCGCTTGCGCGCAAAAATTTTGCAAAATACCTAGTGCTTAGTACTAAAAATTTCGGTCGATGTTTTTTTTAAAAAAAAAACATTTCGGACGTCGTGTTTTTTTTAAAAAAAAAACGTTTTTTTTTAATAAAAAACGTTTTAAAAAAAACATCGGCCAACCCTAGTCTGGACCCCCTCCGATGACTTACGGGTTGCAGTGGTGTCGCAGTACAACAATGAGCCACCAACCCACGCAGGGCGCTCCATTCGCACGGACAAAATAGTAGTGGTGCGGGCGGCGAGCGACGGCCAGCCGAGCTACGACCCCGACAAGGACGAGCACGTGCTCGCCGTCGACTCGGTTCCCCAGTTCATGCCCATCCTGGTGCCAGTCCCGGACCCTGTGAAATGCCCTGTAACATGTCAAGTGTCACGCGAAGCGTCAAAAGTCACGTAAAATTCCCTGCAAAATGGCAAACGTATCGGGTCTGTGCCGCTGCGCATGTAAACCCGGTGCACATGTAGGCCAAATTTCCCGCATTTTGCCATCACACTGATATTATATAACTAAAGCGGTCCTCGTACTGTCAATGCTCTACAAAATACACCGAATGGTGTGCTCGTCACTATATGTATGTATATTTCATACATATCAGCGATTTTTGGTGCGTTTTGACAATGGCGCCAGCGTTATGGCAACTTTCGATCACCATGTAGGTACACTTTTTAGGGGTTGGGGGTGCTGAGGCACCCCCATTAACCGGGCTTAGTAAACAAACAGCCCTCAAAAATCCTGAATATATTCCTGACCCCCGAGCACAGTGTCTACATTTGCACCAGGTTTACATGCGCTCCGGGTTTTCGCCAACGTATCTGCGTTTGCCTTTTTCCATGGCATTTTACATAACTTTTGACACTTTACATGACATTTGACACCTCACAGGGCATTTTACAAGGTGCGGGACTGCCCCCAGCGCTCAGCCCTGCGCCCGCCCTCCAGCGACCCGCCCGACTTGCACGCGCGTCTAAGGCACCCCGCTGTGGGGAGGCTTTGTGACGCGCTCGCTCAGAGACACAAGCAGTGTGCTGAGAGTGTTGCCAGTGAACAGTTGACCTTGGCGGCTCAGTTTAAGGAGGTTTGTATTTTTGGAGGCTGTTTGGCGACACCATGTATTTGAGTTGGCTTGATAGTTTACTTTGTTGAGGGGGTGCAGGTATTGTTCGGAAAAATCAATTTTATAAGTCGCTTCATTTTAAAAACTTATATTTTTATAAATGACCCGAAAAAGGGAAAGAATATATTTAGATTAAATGGCACACAATGTGTTATATCTACCGTGGAGTTATAACGGCTGTGCACGCATTGAGTGATTCTGAATGGTGATTGTTGTCAAAAATCCATTGTTCAAAGTTAACTTGATTTGAAAATATGGACATAAAAAGGAAACACGTCAGACTAATCTAAATACATACCTACTTCATCTACCGCACATTTCCATCCCCAGCTGGACTACTCGCTATCGACCCTGTGCTCGGTGGTGAACGAGCGCAAGCGGACGTGCGAGCGCTTCGCCGCCGGCATGCAGCGCGCCGGCGAGGTGTCTTACCTGATGAACGGCTGCGGCGAGCACATGAAGTTGCTCGTCGAGCACGTGCATCGACTCAACTCGTTGCTGCCGGAGAAGGATAGGTGTGTGTGTACTTGTTTGCGGTAATACACTGAAGTGTGACAGCTAAATCAGTCGGAGTGTTATTGTTTTCACAAACTTGTTGGATAAGAGCTCATCTTGTTGTCTCATATGGTCAATGATTACGTTTCGTGCTGTAAAATCACATAATTTGGCGAAAATTAACAACACGCCGGACTGCCCGTCAAGCAACGTCAATATAAACATGTATTTACCGTATTTGCTTGAATTATTTCCCTGGGGAATTATTATTTCGTCAGACCTTTTGAGGACGGAAGTATCCGAGGGGGTGGATATTCAAGAGGGGGGATTATTCAGGCAAATACGACACATCCGTACAATGCTCCAGCGCATGGACAGCCTGAAAAACGCCTGTGCCATTACGCATCTAAACCCATCACGCATGTAGAACCGGCACGCATTTCACTCGTCACAACATATGAATTAAATATGAATCAAAACACGACCTAGTGATTTTTAAGGTGAAAATTCATATAAAAAAGTATGCAAATTAGCGGCTTTGGGTGAAAATTGGGGTAAAATTTATCAAAAGCGCTCCAGATAGCTAGATAGCTAAGTATATTGCAGGGGGGGGGTGTTCAGGGGAAAGTAACCAAAAAATTGTCCTCTGGTATAGATAGATTGCTGGGCGGTTTGGGGTACCCGTCCCCTTTCTTACCCTGCTTGTATAATGTGTCTATAATGGATCTACATGCGTAATGGGTTTACATGCGTAATAGGCCTGACCCCCTGAAAAGCCCTAGCCCAATCTGTCAGACTGCCCCCTCTGGACCTGTGTCCGATCGTGTCGGTGGTGCGCACCGACGCCGAGCAGAAAGCGGTCACGCCGCATGAAGGCCCGTCGAACGCGTTGCCCTGCGACCAGCTGTGCGACCTGTCCATGGACCGCTTGCCCAGGTGCCAGTTCCGCGAAAGGTGAAGTGAAATGGGAAGTGAAGAGCGAAGTGAAAACTTTTGACTGAAAAGTGAATTGAGATTGTCTTGTTGAATATGGTAACATTTTCAATTCCTTCCAAAACTTCCAAAAAAACCCTCCCAATTCAAAAAAACTTCAATTTTAATTCAAATTCCGACGCAAGCCAAAAGTCATACGTTTTTTATTAGTTTTTATTATTTATTTTTCACTTCTCACTTCACTTTTCACTTCACTTTTCACTTCTTTTTCCACTTCACTTTTCACTTGTCACTTGACTTCACACTTAGCGGAATTACCTTCAGATTGGACTCGCCGCCCATGGAGCTGCAGCACGCCGATGTTGAAGAGCAGCTGGTCGTGGACGAGGTCCAACGATAGACTGCTCGTTTTACAATCGCTGTGTATTTAGAGCGGCTGGCGGCTGTGTGATTGCTTGCGTAAAAGTGTGAAGGTTGGATCTACCGTATGTCTCCGAGTATAATTCCCCCCGATCATAGTGCCCAGGGCACTATACATTGCAAAAAGTTCCTTGCATAGTGCCCGGGCACTATGCAATGCACAAACAGGGCACTATTAGGCAAACAGAGCGGATTACCGGAACAAAGCGGAAGTTCTCACGCAATTTTCCCTTGCTGGCGTTTGTTGTTGCATAAAGATTAAAGAAACTAAGAGTGGTTCATTGCGGCGCGCGTCTGGTGGACGCGTCTGGTCGAGTGTCGCGGTTTTCACTTTCACATTTAAGTCATGCATCGTTGGGTGAATTGCATAGTACTGTCGTGTGCACGGGTGGCTACAAATGGCAAAGTCCCGTCACACGGAAAAAACAACAATGTCCAACTTCGAGGGGAGCAGCGATGGGCCTGTGTGACTGATGCAGTGTCACGCCCAGAGGCTGTCGACCGGAGGGAAAGTTTATGAGGACCGTGTGTTTCAAAGTTGTGCTTTTTATCAAATCGTCGCCTCGCGACACTGGCTTCACGTTTCTAAACTCGCAGTTTCATTTTCGTGAGCTGATGGGGGGCGAGGGAAATGAGTCATGCGAATGAACACAACTGAATTGGAAGAAACATGCGGGCCTTATAAATGTCGGCTGGCGCATGCGTTTTGCGGGTGCCGCCGCAGCCACTCGCCGCACTGCACGCCAATGGCGCGCAGTGCCGCGAGCGACTGGGGCGACACTCGCGTGCGCGTGCGTTCGCCGCCAATGCCCAAAATACTGCGCGACACCGATCCGCGCGTCGCCACGGCAACCCGGCGCCCGGCCGCGGTAAGCGCGGCCGAGCGTCGCGCTGTCGTGGCGGCGCGCGCAGCGGTTCATCTTGCCGCTGGGGCAACACCCCCCCCCAAGACCGGGGCAGGGGTCTTAAAAAAACAAAGCGAAAACACCAAATTTACCGTAAATGTCCAAACCTATATTCTCGACTGGCAGAAAAAGGAAATTCAGGGAAAAAATAAATAAATAACCCTTTTTTTACAAACATCGAACCAATAAATAAGTAGGTATTAGTCAATTTATACACAAATGGAATTTTGAAAGACACAAAAAATGTCTACCCGTTTTTATGTAAATAAAAACCCGTAAAATGTTAAAACCCGTAAAATGATAAATGAAATGCACATCTCAACCCGTTTCTCCACTGAAAATCACCCGATACACATGTCAAAAGGCTGCGCGAAAAAAGGAACCGCAAAAAATTACGTGAAACTTCACAAAATGCCCAAAAAACCTTATCGCTTGCGGCTGGTTTTCTTAAAATCGGTTGTCTGGATGCTGGCCGGTTTGTCCGCCTCCTCGCCGCCGCTCTCGCCGAGCGGCGTTGGTGGCCGGGGGCGCGGTATGCGGCTTGTCGATGGCTGCATCGGCGATAGGAGGGGGGGAAGCGACGTAAAAGTGTCACAGATGTTTTTTATGTTGCGCCGCACCTCAGACGGGCTGTGCGGCAGCAACTCGCTGTCGCTGTAGTCAATAGAATCGGGGCTGAGCGCGGGGGAGGGGCTTTTGGGCTGCGTGAGGTCCTGCTGCTGGCGAGCGGCCGCCGCCTCGTCTTCGGATGCCTCCAGGAGCTCCGAAGCGATTTGGAGCTCCTCTTGGCAATCCTCCAACTGGCGGCGGAAACTGTCGCGCTCTACACGGACGCGCGCTTCCGCATTTAGGCTCCAACGCAGCATGGGGAGCGCTTCGTGGGGATAGATGGAGAGGCGCTCCACGGTCGCGGACAACAGGTCGACCGTGCCGCGCAACTTAGCCACCTCATCGCAATCTGAGGGGGGTGGCGGGACTTTTTTACCGTGGGGGGGTGAACCATCTATCGCAACCGTCCTATTACGGCACTCACCGGCGGGGGTGGTTGGGGCCAGGTGGCGGGGCGTGGGCAGTAGGGGCGCGGCCGGAATCTTGCGTGGTATGTCTGCGCAAGTGGCTGTACATTTTTGCACCCAGCGAGTGTTCCAAAAAACTTTAGCTGTGGACTCACTCGACATTTTTGGGAGGTGAGTGGCCGCGGCCGTGCGGTCGGCGGGTTTTGGGCGCGCGCTGCGGTCGTTTTGCTCTGCGCGGTTTTTTCCATGTGTCCCATAATTTTGTGCCCGTGAAAAAACGTTTGTCGGCGTAAAATTCACACCTGCGCCTGGTTTCGGCTGCACCGTGTTGAGCGGCACGGGCACGCGAATGTTCGTGTGGCCGACGACGCTTTCCAGCGAGCGCCGCTGCTCGTTTTGGGGCGCGGGGGGGCGGTTCTGTGTGGTGGGGGGGCAGCGATACGTTTTTGTGTCTTGTGCGGTTCTGCGACCCGGTAATTTTGGGGCTTGCGCCCGGCGGACTGAACTGACCCAGTCTGTCATGACGCGCTTGGCGCTGGGGTCGCGGGACGGTGGGCTGATCGGCCGGAAACGTGGCCGTTCCGCGGCCGGCGCCGCCGGTCTCTTGGTGCTGCTGTCGCGTCTGCCCTCCGTTCTCCCCACGCGCGAGTTGGTTAGATTGCCCCGGCCAGCCATTGTATTTGCACTCGTGTCTGAGATGAATTTTTCTTTTTTATTTATTATTTCATTTGCGGGTGTGAGTGCACACATTGGTACTCTCCGGAGAGAGTCCCCTGTATCGATTATTGCGATTGATTTATCGATTCCCACTACATCGTATGGTCCAGTGCGTAGGGGCTGCGTTTTTTGTTCTACAGATAATCCCCACTTTGTTTCTAGGTAGGCTGTGTCTCCGATTTTTATGGGTGTCCCTGTTTTCAGGTCATAGGCGCGCTTGTACCGATCTTGAGCGTGCTTCAGGTGCATTTTGGCTTGCTGCCATAATTTTTGCAAATGCCCTGGGCGATCTGCAGCCATCGGTACTCGCGTGGCTAATGCTTTGAGTGTCTTTTGCAGTCGTGTGTTACTGCTGGGCGGGGTGGGGTCGATGTTGTCTATTGTTTGGGGCGCGTCTGCTTTATCTTCGATAATTGGGGGCATGTAACCAAACAGTAATTCGAACGGTGCATGCGCAATGTCCCGGTTGTATGCTACATTCATTTGTAGTGCTACTTCAGGTAGCGCTGTGGGTTAGTCGTTGGATTTTGTATTTCTTTGCGCCCATTGTCGTGTGAGCTGTTCCACGCTGCGGATTGCTCTTTCCGCTAGCCCGTTTGATTGTGAATGGTAGGGGGTTGTTGTGCGCAGGGAAAAGTCCCACTTGCGAGCCAGGTTTGACATGTCTTTGTTTACGAATTCTGTGCCGTTGTCCGTGATAAGTTCCGTGGGTGGTCCGAACAGATAAATGACATGTTTCTCGAGAGCCTTTGCCGTTGCCTCTCCAGTTAGTTGTCGCAATGGGGCTAAAGCTACCGCCCTGGTTAGATAATCAATTGCTACCAACATGTGTCTGTATCCGCGGAATTCGGGCATCGGTGTTGTGTCTACAGCCACTTTTTGCCATGGTTGTGTCCCTGGTTCGACTGGGAAAAGTGGACTGGACCCTTTGCGCTGTCCGTCTTTTGTGATTTTGCATGTGTGGCATTTTTTCACAAATTCTAGGGCGTCTTGTCGCATGCGCGGCCATGCGGCTGTTTTAGCTATTTGTTGGGTCGTTCGTTCCGCTCCTCCATGTGCTCCAAGGAGACCGGCGTGTGCGTTTGCTAGTAGCTTTTCTCTCATGTGGGTGGGTGCCCATGGTTGTGGTCCCTGTGGTCCTCTGTATTCTATGATGTCCCCTGTCCATGTATACTGCGCTTGGCCCATAGTGCCGTCGACGAGCTTATTTTTCAGGGTCTCGTATTCGGGATCTTTGCTCTGTTCGCGGCGCCAGTTTGTGACTGTTTGCAAGTATTTGCTCATGTGGGGACAGAGTTTTTCAAGTGGGATGCGGATACTTTCGCTGGCTCGCTGGAATGCCAGTGTGTCCAAATCTTCGATTGGGTTCCTGCTCAGCGCGTCCGCCACTACGTTTTGCTCTCCTGGGCAATATTCGATTGTTAAGTCTTTCAGAGACAGTCTCATGGCCCATCGGTGTGTCCACCTTTCGATTTTCCCGTGGGCTGGCTTGATGAGTGCGTTTACAAGGGCTTTGTGGTCTGTTCGTAGGATTACTTTCTGCCCGTCAATGTAGTCGCCCAGCCTGTCAAGCGCCCAGGTGCACGCTAGCGCTTCTTTCTCAATGACTGACCAATTTTTGTGTGTTGTTGGTAATTTTTTGGACACAAATGCTACGGGTCGTAGCTGTTCAGGATTCGTTGCACATTTCTGCATTAACACTGCTCCCAAGCCAACGTCACATGCGTCCGTGTACAGGTAGTATTCTTTCGATCGGTCTGGATGTGCCAGCACTGGGGCGGTGCTGAGCATTAGCTTGAGAGTGTCATACGCATTTTTAGCGTCTTCCGACCATTGCTCGTGTGGGGGAACTGGGTCATTTCCATTCACTCGGTATTTCCCTTTGGACATTTCATTTAGCGGTGCTGCTAACCGGTGAAAACTCGGGATATGCTGGCTAAAATAGCCTGCTTTTCCCAGGAACGTTTTGATTGTTTGTTTAGTTGTTGGGGTGGGCATTTCTAGTATTGCCGCAATGTTACTCCGTTTTGGCGCGATGCCTTTTTCACTCAACTCAAACCCCAGGAACTTGACTTTGCTGCAAAAAAAGTGGCACTTTTCTGGCTTCAGGCGTATGCCTGCCCACTTTAAGCGGTGGAATAGTTGGACTAGGTGTCGCATGTGTTCGTCTGGGTTATTGCTCGTGACTAGGCAGTCGTCTATGTATGCAAAAAATGATGGCCGTTCTGGTTCTATGTTCAGTCCGGCCAGAACGCAGTCCATGAGTCGTTGGAAACTTGCACCCGCGTTTTTTAGGCCCAGCGGCATGCGCGTGTAGCTGTACTGACCCCTGCTACACACGAATGACACCATGTCTCTTGTGGCCGGGTCAGAGATTGTGACGTTGTAGTACCCGAAACTTGCGTCCATGGTGGAGAAAACTGTTCTCTGGTTCATTTGCTGGAGCATATCGGTGATGCGAGGGAGTGGGTACGCATCTCGGACCGTGACGTCGTTCAATTTTCGAAAATCTAGGCACAATCTGTAGTCTGACTTGCCTTTTGGGACGATTACTAGTGGGAAAGCCCAGGGAGATGCGGAGGGCACGATTAGTTTCTTTTTGAGCATTTCATCGATGGTTCGCCATACAAATGCGCGTTTTGGGGGAGTTTCAAACCTCGCTGCGCACTTGATTGGTTCAGCCCCTGGCACTAGTTCGATTTTGTGTTCGGTCACTTGTGTTTCCCCAATGTCATACTCATTCATGCTAAACAAACCTTCTTGCCGAGCTAGGAGGTTCTTGAATCGGTGCTGCACCGCTGGCGGCAACGCGTCCTGGCTGTCTGTGGGCAGGCGCTTCCAGATTTCGTCAATGCGTTCTTGTTCTTCTTGTGTCAATTCTCGCCATTCTGGCAGGGTGGCCGTTGGGGGTGGTGGGCTGGGCAGCTCTTTTAAGCCTTGAGCTGCCGGTGTTTCCGGCTCTTCAAATATCAGTGCATGGGTCGTGGTGAAAACTTCCGCTACTTTTGTGTGTGCGGGGATGTGGCAGTCTGTGTTTGTTGTGTTGGTTACACACATTTGGAATTCTGCTGCCTCCAGCCATTCGCGGTCTGGCTGAAGTATGGCGTTGCATGCGAGGCCCGGGATTCGTTCGTGAAGTTCTCCGTTTGTGTCCCTCATGTACGGGTCTAGTGCGTATGCGACTTTGTCCCCTATTTCTGTTTCCGTTAGGATGGGGGTGTTTTTGTCTATAGCCACTTGCATGTGGGACCGTTGTCCAGGCGGAATGGTTGTTTTGTGTGTTGTGTACACATTTGCTGTGTGGCCTTGCGGCTTGTCGGCCGTGTCGTTTGTTCTGAGCACTTCGTTTTCCTGCTCATATTCGTTTGACAGTCTTTTCAATTCTTGGTGCGCTGTTTGGACGATTTGGAGGGGGCCCCATATCGCAGCTCGCCCAATTAGCAGTGGGTCCGCTGGGGGCAGGAATTCCATTAGTTTCACAACAGCCGGGAGTGTGTCTGTGCGCTGTGCTCCATCTGGAGTTCTATGTTCCACTGTCATGTCATACAGTCTGAGCCACTCGCCCTTGATAATATTTCCCGATGTGCGGATGTGGCTGCCCAAGTAGGGTCTGAATCTTTTTCTTTCGGTGTCAGGGTTCATGTGGGCTTTCGCCCAGGCGCGCTCCAATGTGGAGTCTTCAATAAACAGGCCAATGTTGCATCCGGTGTCTATGTGGCCCGTAATAGATACACCGTTGAACATGATCGTGGCCATTGGGTCGGGCGAACCCACTGTGCGTGTGCATGAATCGACTTTTGTGCTTGCAATTGTGGGGACCCAATCATCTAGGTTGTTTCCCTCTTCTGGGTCATCGCTGTTGTCCCACAAGTCATTGTCTAACTCATACTGTTCTTGCGTGCACCTGCTGGCCGGTGTTTCCGTGAACGGGATGCCCATCTCGGTGCATTTTTGCTTCATGTTATTTTTAGCTTCTTGTTCCGATTTTCCCCGCCTTGCAAGGGACTGTTTGATGTTGTTTGCTCGCTCGGCCTGATGTGCCGGGGATTCTGGGTTTAGGTAGCATTTGTCTGGGCCGTGGGGCATGGGTTTGGGGTGCAAATGAAAAGTGCACCAAGGGCCCTTGTAGTTGTCAGGGTCAAACGTGGCCCGGGCGCCCTCTGCGCAGCTGTTTGTGCTGTACGCTTTTGGCTCGGATTGCCAATTTGTGTTGTATCGTGGTCGGTTTCGTTGGGGTTTCTGTTCCTCTTTGCGCTGTGCTCGGGCCCTGTCGGCCTCTTTACGTGCGGCATCAATTTTCGTGATTGCTCTGTTTAGTGTGCAACCCCCGTCTTGCCAGCGCTCTCGCCACATATACCAGCAACTGACGGGGGCCAGTTTGGGTGCCTCGGTGAAAAATTTGTCACCGATCATGCGTTGTCGGTCGTGATCAGACATTGTTTCGCTGATGTGGTGGAAATTTGCGCACAATCGCGTGTGGAATGAGGATGCTGTTTCTCCCGGTTCGGGCTTTAGGCTGTACCAGTCGGCCACTGAATGAACTGTGTGGTCGGCCCGGTATGCTTCGACTAGGCTGTCCACTACGTACAGAATGTCGTTGCGTTTATTCACGCGTATCGCGCGGTATTTATTCTGTGCGTCGCCTGTTAGGCATTGAATGAACACTGTGTTCCAGAAAAATTGTTGTTGGCACTCTGGGATGCCCATGGCTTGCTGCATAATCATGTGCAGCCAGAACTTGAATGGGCCGGTTTGGCTGTCTTCGTCTCCGTCAAATTTTATTTGTTTGCTGGCGGTAGATGCCACATGGCCTACTCCGATTTTGTCTCTGGGGGCCCGAATCGTGCTGAGTGGTTGCAAACCGTCTTCTGGGGCCAGTACGAAGCGTTCCATGTACTCGACCATTTGCTGGAGTAGGGGGTTCTGGGTCAGCGTTGCCAACCGTTCCTCGGTGGACCATCGCCAGGGGTCGCCTTGCTGCTGTGTTGAGCTTTGCGATGAGCTGGTCAGATGGTTGTTGGCGATTATTCGCGTCAATTGTTCGATTCGCTTGTTTTGTTCTATGACTTGTTGCTGTTGCTGGTCAAACCGTTGGTTGATGTGCGTCGCCATTGCAGCCAAGTCTGATGTTTGGATTTTTAGGTCTGCGAATGGTGTGGGGGATGCGGATGCTCGCGATTGTGAGGGTGGCTGGAGCAGGGGTGCGTTCATTGCGGTAATATTCCCGCTATCACTTTCGTCCCCACTACTGTTTTCGTTCACATGTTCTGGATTTTCTATAGTTATCGTCGATAATTGCGACGTTTCGAAGAATTTTTCCATTAGGCGCAACAGCCGGCGGCTGAGGGTTGTGTTGCTGTCTTTGCTGGCCACTGTGCCCTTTGGCCAGTCTGATTTTCGCAGTTTGTTCACTGACTCGATGGCGTTCACAAGCGCCCTTCTATTCCGGGAGTCTGTCCATTCAGAGATTTTCTGGCTGAATTCGTGCTCTCGGTATGTTATTTGTGGGCGCGCGGGGAAATTTGATGGGTTGGCCGCAGGTGGGCCGTTTGCGTCACTGTCTGACATTTTCGAAATTCACTTTTCTTTTGCGTGTCCCTGTATTTACTTGGACATGGGCAATTTACTGGGATTTGTGCAGTGTGGTCACCATGTCGTGTGCACGGGTGGCTACAAATGGCAAAGTCCCGTCACACGGAAAAAACAACAATGTCCAACTTCGAGGGGAGCAGCGATGGGCCTGTGTGACTGATGCAGTGTCACGCCCAGAGGCTGTCGACCGGAGGGAAAGTTTATGAGGACCGTGTGTTTCAAAGTTGTGCTTTTTATCAAATCGTCGCCTCGCGACACTGGCTTCACGTTTCTAAACTCGCAGTTTCATTTTCGTGAGCTGATGGGGGGCGAGGGAAATGAGTCATGCGAATGAACACAACTGAATTGGAAGAAACATGCGGGCCTTATAAATGTCGGCTGGCGCATGCGTTTTGCGGGTGCCGCCGCAGCCACTCGCCGCACTGCACGCCAATGGCGCGCAGTGCCGCGAGCGACTGGGGCGACACTCGCGTGCGCGTGCGTTCGCCGCCAATGCCCAAAATACTGCGCGACACCGATCCGCGCGTCGCCACGGCAACCCGGCGCCCGGCCGCGGTAAGCGCGGCCGAGCGTCGCGCTGTCGTGGCGGCGCGCGCAGCGGTTCATCTTGCCGCTGGGGCAACAGTACCCGGGCACTATGCACAGCACTTATAAAGTGTTGGAAAAAAGCCCCCAAATTTGTATAGTGCCCCGGGAATTATACTCGGAGAAATACGGTAGGCTTTCTGGCATACAAGTATTGATTCAATGTTTGATTCCATGCACTGTTTCCAGCCATTTGGTGATCAATATTCTGGATAAATGGCTATTTCATCAGGCGTATTTTGTGCAAACCCTACGTTGTTTTAAGCACCCGACTTTGTCAACACCAATGTTGTTGTTCTATTTGAGTGCTTCTGAGTAGTGATGGAAAAGCGCCATGGCGCTGGCGCCTGGCGCTAGCGCCAAAGCAAAAAGCGCTTTTGGCGCTTGGCTCTGGGGTTTGGAAAAGCGCCATGACGGTTTTGGCACCTGGCAAAGTCCTGGCACCTTTTCCATCACTACTTCTAAGTATGGTGTTTTTCATACCGTTGTCCTTTGGGAAACACACTTGTCATTTTGGAAACACTCCAATTAAACACTTGTTGAACCAACTTAGGTATACTGCGGATTTTGGCCAATTCGTTTTGATCAGGCTGAAATGTCATAAATATCTTATCGGTTCTATTTCAATTTATATTCCAATGATTGAGCAATAGAGACTTGTGGACGAGGCCACAGTATGTTTGTGCTGCAGTGCTGTCGTTGTCTCAACATTTGTCAACATGTGCCATCACAAGTTTGGTTGAACCTCAATATTGTTCTGTAAATTCTCCATATTTTAGCATTCAATTTTTGTTCGTAAAATACTTTGAATTAATGTACAGATAATTCTATACATAAAACCGCGCTTTATCCAATTAACGATATATCACGTAATTGTATCATTTGCAATTATCCCCTAGAGTCTGCGCTCGGAACACGGATTTATAGTCCGTGTCTTTCATTATCGACCGATAACAATCCATATTTGTCGCACTACAGCTAGGGTTCAAACGATCTATCGTATCGAATATCGGATATCGACCATTTTTTAGTATCGAATATCGATATCGAAAATTATGAAAAAATATCGATATCGAAAAATCATATCGTTCGAACTCTAGCTACAGCTGATATTGTTGAAAAAAATTTTCAGCGGCACAAATTGTGAAAACAAACAAACAATGGAAGCGGCAGATGACGAGTTGTCATTCGTCGATCCATCGGCTGTGGATTACGCCCAGGTTCTGTTTGGCGTCACTTTTGCCTGATAACGGTAGATGTGAGGTGGGGTGCTGAGATTGCCCGTTCCGCGTCAAGTTTGAACCATTTTCCCGGTTTTCTGCATTCTACACATTGGAAAAGCCTATATTGCACCCCCGCTGCCCCCGCCCCCACCACCAACATTATTTCCATATTAGTTCCATTACCGTATTTCCTCGTAATACCCCCCTCGAAATAGACTCCCTCAAAATGAGCGCTGAATTAATAAACCCCCCTCAAAATTAGGGTGGCAGACGGTACGGCCTTGCGGTAAACCGTACGGTACGGTAAATTTTCTATTTTGCGGTAAACGGTACGGTACGGTAAATGTTCAATTTTGCGGTAAACGGTACGGTACGGTAAATCTGAAAAGTGCGGTACGCGGTACGGTACGGTAAATTTCCGATTGTCAGAAATGTATCAATACCGGACTACATACAACTTTTTCTTCATAAATTGACACCAAATTCAATTACACAATTTTATAATGGACTTAAGAACAAAATAACAGTGTGATGACATAAAATTACATTACCCACAATGCAGGGGCTCAATATACAGGTTTTTTCAAGGTGTAGAAGAAAGAAAAAAGAGAAAATAGGTAGAAATGGGTGAAAATTTGCTAAATAGTTGAAAAATAGGTATATAATGGCATATAGTATAAAAATAGCTGAAAATATTCCATAAGGCATGAATGCAATTTGGGAACAATATAGCATGTGAAAGGGCTAAAAATCAGTGAAAACAATGTTGTGAATATTGCGCACTTGTGCGCAAAAATTTCCAGAACACCACAACAATTGTCATCAATATGTTGAAAAATGTCAGGTAAATCTGAGTTAAATTTACCATGTAAAATGCGGTAAATGAGTGCGGTATGCGGTACGGTACGGTAAATTTCGGAAAATGTGGTACGCGGTATGGTACGGTAAATTTCTACAATTGCGGTAAACGGTACGGTAAATTCTGCCACCCTACTCAAAATACCCCCCCCCCCAATTGAGTGTAAAGAGAACGTCAATGACAAAAGCTGCGTTTTATGACTTTGGCAATGCATAAGACACGTTAAAAACAATGATTGTGTTACGTTAGAACATGGTTTATACCATCTACATATATATATATATATATATATATATATATATATATATATATATATATATATATATATATATAACACTTATATAAGGCTGTAGACTCTTTTACATGGTGGTTTTTGCTTTCTACGTCTGCGTACGTTATTAGTACTGGGAGTTCAAAGAATTTCTGGCGAAATAATAAATCCCCCTCGAAATACCCCCCTTAAAATTCTCACTGAAAAAATAAACCCCCTTGGGGTATTTCGAGGAGATACGGTATCTATCCACCGAATAAGCGATTTGCTATCTACCCAACCCCCGGAGTGTCAAAATGTAGAATTCCCCTGGTTCCAATTGAACTTCAGCCCTGGTTCCAATCTAGCAACGGAAACTGATCAGTCAACTCGCACAGATCGCTCCGATGGATTCTCGACGTTTGACCGCCTTTGTGAACTTTTGGCTGTCGCGCATGTGCTCCCTCCTGGACGCGTTCGTGGAGGAGGCGGACGCCAAGTTGTCGCGCTTGGAGCTGAAGGTGGACAGGCTGAATGGGGACATTGCCCTGGCCGAGGCCAGGGTCGGCTTTCTTTTTGCTGTGTCTAGGGATTGCCAGCGCTTTTTCAATCGCTTTTTTCTAATCCCCTTATTCAAAAGGCCGTGATTTTGTTATGTTTGATGATTATTTTGAAAAAGCAAGAAATTGCTCTTTAAAAAAACGAGCCGTTGAAAAAACGCTTTTCCCATCGCTATGTCGTCAACTTCTCTTCAATCCGACAACAACCATTTGTGCAGATCAGTTCAATCTACTGGCTGCAGCACGAGCTGCGGCGAGACGTCCAGCCCACGCTAAAAGTCGAACCGACAACAAACGGCACCAATGTTGAAAAATCCACGCCGCCACCGCCACAAGTTCAAGTGGTCGATTCAGTCGACCAGCGAGGGGTCTCAGAAACTCCGCCCCAATCTGAACGTCCGGATGTTCCCGACGCACCGGGTCCCGTGTCCGATGCTGAAGTGCGTTGAGTAGCCTTTTTTGTGCTTGTAACAGATAGGGTTCAGACGGGATTGACTTTTCGGGATCGGTGTTTTGAGATTTCGGGATTGGGTTTCGGGATCGGGATCCCGTTTGAACCCTGGGGGTCGAGTAACCCGCAACGCCAATCCCCTCCCTTTCCTACCCCTGCTTGTAAGTTGTCATTGTTATTTTGCAGTGATTGATGTTTGCATCGGCAACCCCACGCAGCCACCTTCAAGTAGCGAGGGCATGGTCAAGGCGAGTGCGCACCCGTCCTATGCGAAGTACTTCAAAATGATCCACATGGCTAGTTGTATTACGATTTAATTCCGTGTTCCTCTACCACGCCTGGGTGCAGTTTCAAACCCTGTAAAGTGTAAAATGTCATGTCAAATGCCAATCAAAACAAAAAGAGAAGATTTTTTACTGAACTTTGCATGACAACTGACACTTCGCATGACATTTAACACTTTACATTTTACAGGGTCTGAGATTGGCTCCAGGATAATACCTGCTACACTAGAAAAATATCTACTCCCCTTTCAGGGCGTGCCAGCACAAGCTGTGAAGCACAAAATGATCATGGATGGAATTGACGGCAGCGTTTTAGAGTTCGTTTCACCGGCAATGACGGCCCACACACCAGTTGACACCTGCGTGTCAACTGGTCTGTAGCAACTCAGATTTCGGCTTCACGCGTCGCAGAGCGATCTTCCAATGCACTTGCCGTAATATTTATGTTTCCACATTGCCGCATGTGCATTTAGAGAACGCTCTGCTACACGTGAAGCCGGAATCTGAGTTGACACACGTGTGTCAACTAGTGTGTGGGCCGCCAATGGCGGTAGATTTTCGCTCACCTGCATCTGCAATTTGGTTTCTCACCGCAGTGCACCTGACGCGTTGGTCCCCGCCGCGGTTGTGGCCGCAAAGAAACTGGGATCGGTCAACTCGAGTGATGATGAGTCTAGCCAGTCGGGGAACTCTTTTAGTTCTTGAATGGGAATTGAGTGCTTTATTAAATGCGTGTATATTTATTTGGTTTTGATGGTGGTATCATATACATATTTATTATTTTTACAGATTACCGTATTACCTCGAAATACCACCAGGGGCTTATTATTTCGCCAGCAAATTTTGAGTGGGGTAAATTCGAGGTAATACCCCCGGGCGGGGTTATTATTTCTCCAGTTCGCTCAGACCTGGCGGTAATTCGAGGTAATACGGAATAGTGATTTGACGGGTTTTGCGTCTTGTTTTCCTTATATTTTTGAGTCCTTGCCAATTTTTGATCGAGGTAAAATACGATCAAATGGCGCACCGCACACTGCAAAGTGTAAAGATGGGGTCCGGACGTTTTAATTTCCGCCAGGGCAGAATTATAAAGTCAATTCGGACGATTTTATTAACGACACATCTAAAAAACTACTGAAATTTGGGTCGTTTCGGACGATTTTTAATTCCACCCCTTTTTTAATTCCGCCTCTGAATTTCACCCATGCAAAAATCATCCGAACTTCCCATTACACTTTGCAGTGTGCGGTGCGCCAATTTGTTTATAAAAATGCTTAGCCACTTTGCAATGTCGCATCGGTCATCTACCAATAGTCGCTGTGTCAACCAGCCTTCACTAATTCCAGTAAACATCACAATCCCCATTTGCCATTTTGCACCACAAAAGATAAATGCGCGACTACCTTCGCTCGTGGCGGCTTTTTTGGCGCGGTTCCAAGTTTCTGACGGTCGGCCTGCCGTTTTTCGCCACGCTAGTGGGCGCGTCGTACGGACTGAAGTACTTCCAGGAGAATCGGTATACTTATGCTCGGAGGGTGCAGTCGTCTAAAGTCTCTGAGGAACTGGTTTGTGGGTTAGGGTGTAGGATGTTTCTGGTGCGCTGCGCAAAGTGTTTCGTTGGCGGTTTGGAGTTCAGTACGAAAGTATTCCATACGGCGCATGGCGTGGGTTAACGGGGTGTAACCGACTCCATTAGGCGGATTAACGTCACGTTTGTAGATAAATAAATGATTGAGTGCATGACTACATGCCAAAAAATTAGTTTAGAAAAAATCTAGTTTCGAGCCCTACTCCTGGGGCTAGTTCCACAACTGGAGAAGTAAAAGGGCAAATGCGAAGTGAAATGGGAAAAGAGAAGTCAATTGAGAAGTAAAATGACAAAAGCTAAGAGAAATAACTTTTTTACACTTCGCTTTTGCCATTTTACTTGCCATTTCAACTCACTTTTACCACTTCACTTTTACCACATACTTCTCACTTCTCAACTTGCGGAACTGGCACCTGAATTGCCAGTGTCACTGTTCATTTTTAATCCATTTTCTCGGTTTGATTCTTAGCTCCCCCCCCGCAGAAGGAGGAACTCTCTGCGGAAGGGGTGCAGCTAGCGGAAAAGCAGTCCGACGAACAACTAGTTAAGGTGAGTGCAGAAAGTAGGTTCTACTTGATCGTGTTAATGTGCAGTTGCGGGTGTGAGTGTGCAATTGTGAATGATGAAAAGGTTCTTGACTACCGCAAATCCTCGAATAATAACCCCTCCTCGAATAACTTCCCCCTTCGGATGAAAACGATACAATACAAAAATACATGGTCGGGCTGAAAAGTCCCCGGGCAGTGCTCGCCATTTGCGCTAGGGGTAAGCTACGATTATAAAATTTTAACACGTTAATATATTAGGTGTTTTGAGTTTTCACCCAAAATTTCACCCCTCTAGCTCCACCCACAGTTCCGCAGTGGGTGGAGCTAGAGGGGTGAAATTTTGGGTGAAAACTCAAAACACCTGATATATTAACGTGTTGAAATTTTATAACCGTAGCTTACCCCTAGCGCGAATGGCGAGCACTGCCCGGGGACTTTTCAGCCCGACCATGTACAAAAGAATATTATCCTACAGCAGCGACAGCAGATATATGATGGGTATGCTATGTATACACATATTTTTGTTGTTGTTGGACAATTATATACCTGAATTTACAGAGTTTACAGACTGCACCCATACAATGAATTGAGTCCCAAGTTTTCTGCGGAAAATATAACTCCTCCCCTCGAATAACTTCCCCTTGAATAACTCCCCCTCCAAAACATCCGAGGAAAAAATAACTCCCGTGGGGTCTTTTTCTAGGATTTAGGGTACTTATGTTTACCGATTCCAAATGTAAAATGATATATATTTGAGGTATTTACCTCAATATTACGATATCGATGAGCAGATATTTCAATCATCATAAATAAGCTAAAATTGGTTGAAACTACTGGCAATATTGTTTGTTATTTACGATGCACAAATCACCGTTTGAAATTCAGCACTTTTTTGAATGCGCGATCAATTAATGGCGAATTTTGATGAAAATTTTAACCCCATGATGTAACCCCCTCGAATAACCCCCCGACAAAACGCCCGACCCCTCATGCACCCCACACTCCGTATACTGGCCGGACTTGACGCTTTTCAAAGAATGCTATTTGTATTTTGACGAATAAAGTAGAGTGAAAATTTGCACACAAAATTCCGCCATAGTGAGAGCAATGTAATGTGAAGAGAAAGTAATAATTTTTGTTGGATTTTATTCAGTTTGGATTAGGGTTCAAACGGGACCGCTGTCTCGGTACATGGTTCGGCAAAAGTTGGGGCTGGGGCGGTCCCGGTCCTGACATTAGAAAATTTGTGGTGCCAGTCCGAAAAACTGGTTCCGTTTGAACCCTAGTGGGATACGGTAGGTTCCATCGTAAATCGTGTTGTCAGTCGACTATATCCAAACATTACCCCCCCCCCCCCAGGAAGCAGACTCAGTAGCCCAGGACGACTGGACCAACGTACGAGGGCCGCGTGCCTTCGAAGAGAACACAGAGTTCTCGCAGGTGAAAGACGAGCGCAGAAAAGAGCGCCAGCGAAAACAGAACGTTCTTTTAAGGGAGAGGGGGTTTATTACTGCCGAGGCGGCCGCGCAGGCTGCGAAATAGGCGGGGCTTATGGGTGATAAGGGTCCTGATTTGGGCGCCTGTTTGAGGCAGCAGGTTTGTTCTGGAGTGGTTTGCGGGTCGTTTTTTTTATTTCTGTTTTTGATTTTTAGCGCGCTTTATCTCATTTTGCCCACGAAAATTGGGCATAAATTAGCCTTAAAATTAGGCCTTAGCAGTCATGACTTTTGTCAATGTACCGCGCAGTTGCAAGATCTCGGTTTCACCAGCGAGACCATCGATGTGGCCCTGTTCAACGTGGGCAGCGAGTCCGGCATCGACGCGCTCATCGATTGGATATTTAAAAATCAACACGAGGACCCAGATTGGCTGAGCGACAGCGATCAGGATAGCGCTAGTGAGCGGAGCGACAACGACTTTTGTGATCCCGGTTAGATGTTTTTTTCGTTTGTTTGTTTTGTGAAGTGATCGGCGTTTTTGGTGAAACGGGATGCTTGTGACATGTGTCAAATGACAAATCTCGAACAAAAACACTTTATCGGGAAGAAAGTTGTGCAGTATATCTTAGACTTGCACTGAATTGGCTAGGGTTCAAACGGGATTGATTTTTCGGGATAGGGATTTCGTTTCACTTTTCTCAGTGCAAAAAGAAATTTCTTTCACTTTTTTATCTTTTGTACTAATTTTTGCGGGATCGGGATCCCGATTGGGAAGTGTTTCGGGATCGGGATTTGAAGCTTTTTCCGGGATCGGGACCGGGGTTGGAATTTTCAGATTTCGGTTTCGGGATCGGGACCGCTGAATCCCGCAAATCTTCGGGATCCCGTTCGAACCCTACTTCAGTCAATCGGGAATTCATAACATGGGATGATATTCGTCACTCGACTGAGCATGGGTTTGCTAAAAGAGTCCTTCCAGTCCCTAAAACTTTTAGTCAAACTAATTTCAGGAGCCGATCTGAACATGTTGTCTTCGAGCAGCTTCACGATGGCTTTGGTAGTCAACAGTGGACTGAAAATGGGCCAAGGCAAAGTGGCGGCCCAGTGCGCACACGCAGCACTCGGGTTGTATTTGCAGAAAGTTGGTGAGTCTCTTTGATTTCGAATTTTGTGGGCTGTTAAGCGCCCAATGAGTGCGGGGGCGGCCGCCCGTCTCTTCCTGGGTTACCCGTGGTAAATGTAAGGTTAAAACGGGATCCCGATCACGAATCCCATGTAATTTCCGTGGTTTCAACCGGAAATTTTCAAATCCCAAAACCCGTGACCCCAATCCCGATCCCGAAAATTCAAAATACGAAACCCGATCCCGAAAAATCAATCCCGTTTGAACCCTAGGTTAACGGAGGAATTGAGGCGTCTAATTCCCAAAGTCGACAAGTCCACAAAATGCGATTTTGAGTCAATCGCATTTTAAGTTTCAGACCCAATTCCATGCCCGTGGTGCGTGTCCAGTTTGGCTCTCTCATGCTTTCCATTAAGTTCCATATGTTGACAATAAAGTGTCAAATTTTCAGCCCCTGCTCTCAACGTATATGTGAAAAATGGGGTGTCCATAAAATTCCATTCGGTCAGAGCAAACTGTTTTGTGGAGAGAAATGGATTTGTCGACTTCTTGCACATGATAACATTTTTGTTCCCAGCGACGACGACGCTGCCTTATGGGAAATTTATGGACTTGTCGACTTTTAGAAATCGGTTTCCACAGTGGACTTATCACATCTGTTGCGTTTTTTCCCATAAAAAAGGATGCGGAGGACATCTTGTCGACTTTTAGCCCAAAACTAAGTGGATTTGTCGACTTATTGCCCAAATTCTTTACATTTTCCCCAAAAATGTCAAAGTTGGCACTATGCCATATGGGCATGTGAGGTCAAAAAATTTATGGAAAATGATGAAAAATGTGCGGGAGTAGCCCCAGATGACGTTTCCGGACCTTACTCGAAATTTTCATATTTTGGACTTGTCGACTTTTAGAATTGGACGCCTCAATTGTAACCTGCTGTACAAATTCAAAGTGTTTTGGAAGAAAATCTGCCCAGATTCAGATGCGGCCAACACAATGGAAAAGTGGCGCCAGAACGGCCAGTCCAAAGTGTTTCTATCGGTTGCTGACACGCGCGAACTGGAACAGAAACTCAAGGTGGGTATGTCTAAAACCGGATACCGTATTTCCTCGAAATGCCCACCTTCAATGGCCACTATGAATTTATTGGCCCCCCTCGAAATACCCCCCTCCCCCCAATTGAGTGTAAAGAGAACGTTAATGACAAATACAGCGGTTTGTGATTCGGGCAATGCAAAACACACGTTAAAAACAATGAATTGTTACGTTAGAACAGTGTTTATGCAACTACATTCTTATATAAGTCTATAGACTCTTATATATAGCTGTTATTGTTGCATTTTTCTACGTCTGCGTACGTTACAGACGACAATTTAGTACTGGAATTTCAAAAAAATCTGGCGAAATAATAAGCCCCCCCCCTCGAAATGCCCCCCCTCAAAATTCTCACTCTAAGACAATCACCCCCGGGGGGTATTTCGAGGAAATACGGTACATTCTTGGTGCCACTGAACATCTTACCGGGGTCAGAGAATGTGAATTCTAGCACTGCATCTAATAGATAATGATATGTCTAACAGAGTAGAGTCTTTGCCCTTCCGAAACTTTAAGTAGAACTTCATCAGAAGAAAAAAACATGAAAAACAGGAATTTGTTAGCAGCGTGAATATATGCATATTTTTGAAGCTAAAAAGCGCGCCGCCTCACTGCAAAAAGCACAATCTGCTAGCTACATTTTTAGACAAACACACAACACGCAGTCGGCCCGCCAGTGCGGCATGTGGACGTATTTAGTGCACGACGCCGGGCGCACTCAGATCGCCGCCGGCAGCACGACAGTTTTGGCTGTTTTCGGCGACCAGGTGCCAGTTCCCCAAAATGAGAAGCGAGAAGTGAAATGGCAAAGGCGAAGTAAAAGCGCAAAGGCCAAGTGAATTGGCAAGTGAAATGTCAAAAGCGACGTAAAAAAAATAATAATAAAAAGTAATTTCCCTTCGCTTTTGCCAATTTCCTTCTCAATTCACTTGCCGTTTCACTTCGCCTTTGTGCTTTTACTTCGCCTTTGCCATTTCACTTCTCACTTTCCATTTTGCGGAACTGGCACCAGGACAACGTCGAAAAGTATGTCTTGGGCATGAAACAGTTGTGAGGGTTAGCTCAAGTTGAATGGGAGATTCCATTTGTGGTGCTACATATTTATGTTGCGCCGTTAGGTTCAATATTGCATCGTATCGAGTGTAAAAGAATTAGTGAAATTTGATTTAGTTTTAGTCCCAGTGACTTGTTTGCAGGGTGTAGATAACATTTTGCTAGAAATTTTTGATATTTCCACACACATTTTGAAACTCAGGATGTTAAACCCGGTTGAGATTTCTCACTCGATACCTGCCAGATTGTCTGCATTTTTGTGTTTTCGCTGTTAGACTTTCTTATAGACAATATCCATATAGTCAGTTGTTCACGTTTGCACTTCTCCGTACGACATGAACGCAATGCAAAATGCCTCGCATCACCCCAAACAGCTACAAAATCGCGTGTATCTCTCGTTCATGTAGTCGATCACGTTGAACATTAGCCTCAAGTTTCTTTCGGCCGAAAATGTGTCCCCGTCAGCCAAAGATCCGCAGGCGATGTTGAACATCTCGGTGAGGCCCACCGGGGCTCTTTTGGTCTCGCACGTGCCCACTATGAGCTGCGTGCTGCTCATGTAGTCGGCGCCGTTCTGCGTGCATCGATTCGGGTGGTTTGACGAGTCTGTGCCGATACTCATCTAAACCCATTACTCATCTAAACACGTCATGGATGGTAGGGCAAGAAACTCGATTTTTCCGAACTCGGGTTCGAGTCACAGCCCCAAAGTTTTTCCGGTCGAGTCGGAGAGTCATTGAAAAGGCGCCAGACCGGTGCACAAGTAAAACCGGTGCACAAGTACGGCCGGTGCACAAGTTATAAGAGCGGTGCACAAGTACGCCCGGTGCCCAAGTAAAGTGCCCGTACTTGGGCACCGGGCGAGGCATTTACTTGGGCACCGGGTGGCTGTTTTACTTGTGCATACATGTGCATTGCTTGGGCAGCACTTGTGCACCGGTTTACTTGTGCACCGACCCACGCCCATTGAAAATCAAGTGTCAATTCGGGCAATAATTTGAGTCTCGAGTCCCCAATTTTTGCTCCATTTTGGCAATTGTCACCTTCAAAGTCGGCTGTACAAAATTAAAATCGGTATGTACATTTATTTTCAGCTGTTTTAACCCATTTTGGCACTTTTTAGCGAATTTTTCACTTCTGCATTCTGCACCTTGAAAAGTCTATATATTTGTCCCCCCCCCCCCCCCGAGCCACCCAGCTCTCCAAAATATTCAGCCCTCTATCCATCCGGAGGAGCTATCATCCAC